>CAWUFW010000041.1:0-1200000 GCA_963921515.1 Calotriton arnoldi
GAGAGGAAGCAGCTAGGCTGGGGTTCTGATTAGCAGGGCCCCAGCCAGACTAAAGTCGAAAAACAGTGAAGCATCAGCAAAAGTGGGGGTACCCATGTGAAGCAGATCCTACTCTCCTACAACAGGGTATGCCGGAACCTCTCTCGGGCTGGCGGTTCTCAGCCGGGGACCAGATGGGCTAGGCCCGGACAACACCTCTCCACCGTCCGGGGCTCCCTCCTCCAGCCCGTGGCGTGGCGATGGAGCCCGGGACAGGGTCCATCGGTCCCGGGCAATCCTCCCCCGGGCGTCCGGGCCCCGAGAGCTCCTGCGGGCCTCTTCGTGCCTGAGGCCCAGCCGGGGGGTCTCAGAGCCCTGTATGGGCAGGCGGGAGCCCTCCGGTGAAGGCTTGGGGTGGGCAGATTGGCCTCCAATGGGCCCGGCCATCAGGTCGTGCTTTTCCCCTCGGCCATCTGGTCGCACGCAATGCTTTCCAATGGGGCGACCAGATGGCCAGGCTTCCCTGGAAGTCCCGATGAGGGCTCATTTGCCTCCCCGATCCCAGCCAGGGCTCCAGGAGGTCGGGCACGTCCGCGCCTTGGGTCCCCTCAGCCTCGGGGTGCTCACGGGTTACCAGAAAGGGGGGTAGCCTTCCTCCAGATTACTAGGGACAGGGTATGCCGGAACCCCTCTTGGGCTGGCTGTTCTTTGCCGGGGACCAGATGGGCTATGCCCGGACAACACCTCCCCTCCGTCCGGGGGGGCTCCCTTCTCCGGACCACGGCGTGGCAAAGTGCCCGGGACGGGCTCCATGGGTCCTGGGAAGTCCTCCCTCGGGTGTCTCGGCCCGAGAGCTCCGGCGGTCCTCCCCGCGCCTAAGGTCCAGCCGCGGTCCCCGAGCCCCCCAGGAAGCGGAGCCCCCAAGCCCTGCAAGGGCAGGCGGGAGCCCTACCGCATAGGCTTGGGGCAGGCAGATGGGCGTCCTTTCGGTCCCGGCCATCTGGTCGCACCTTTCCCCTCGGCCATCTAGTCGCACGCAATGCTTTCCAATGGGGCAACCAGATGGCCGGGCTGCCCTGGCAATCCCGATGAGGGCTCATTTGCCTCCCCGATCCGAGCCAGGGCTCCAGGAGGTCGGGCGCGTCCGCGCCTAGGGTCCCCTGAGTCTCGCGGTGCACACGGGTTCCCAGAAAGAGGGGTAGCCTTCCTCCAGATTACTAGGGACAGGGTACTCCGGAACCCCTCTCGGCCTAGCGGTACTCAGCCGGCAGCTGGACGGGCCAGGATGCTGCCCCAGCCCGGGGTCTGTCCCCGGGCCTGCCGCGTGGCAGGATGCCCCGGATGGGGTCCCGTGGGCCTGGGGAGCCTCCCCTGTTCGGCTGGGATCAGGGGTTCACAGGGGCCCCAGGGAGGGCGGCCTCCCCTCCCCAGGCTCCCTCCTCGGTCCTGCCGCTTGGCAGGGTGCCCGGGACGGGGTCTCGCAGGCCCGGGGGAGGCTGCCCCTTCGCCTCCAAAAGCCCCAGCTGGGTCCAGGGGCCCCGCCGGGCCCCGGGTTGCATGCTCCAGCCCTGGGCCCCATCCCCCGGCCTGCCGCCCCACCAAAGGCCTGGGATGGGGTTCCGTCATGCCCGGGGAGCCTTCCCTTGCTCGGCTGGGTTCAGGGGCTCCCAGGGGACCCGGGGAGGGCGGCCTCCCCACCCCGGCCTCCGTCCTCAGTACTGCCACGTGGCAGGGTGCCCGGGACGGGGTCCCGCGGGCCTGGGGAGGCTTCCCCTGCGCTTCTGGGCCCAGGAGCCCCGGCTGGGTCCAGGGGCCCTGCCGGGCCCCCGGTCGGGTGCTCCAGCCCTGGGCCCCGTCCCCCGGCCTGCCGCATTGCCAAAGGCCCGAGATGGGCTTCGGTCGTGCCCGGGGAGCCCCCCTCGCTTGACTGCGTTCAGGAGCTCCGTCCGGGGCCCCTGAGGGCCCTGGGCAGGGTGGCCTCCCCACCCCGGGCTCCGTCCTCGGTCCTGCCACGTGGCAGGGTGCCCGGGACAGGGTCCCGCGGACCCGGGGAGGCTTCCCCTTCACCTCTGGGCCCGGGAGCCCCGGCTGGGTCCCGGGGCCCCGCCGTGCCCCGGGTCGGGTGCTCCAGACCTGGGCCCCGTCCCTCAGCCTGCCGCTCTGCCAAATGCCCAAGACGGGGTTCCGTCGTGCCCGGGGAGCCTCCCCCTGCTCGGCTGGGCTCAGGGGCTACCACGGCCCCCGGGGAGGGCAGCCTCCCCACCCCGGGCTCTGTCCTCGGTCCTGCCGCGTGGCAGGGTGCCCGGGACGGGGTCCTGCAGGCCCAGGGAGGCTCCCCCTTCGCCTCTGGGCCCGGGAGCCCTGGCTGGGTCCAGGGGCCCCACTGGGCCCCGGGTCGGGTGCTCCAGCCCTGGGCCCTGTCCCCTGGCCTGCCACCCCACCAAAGGCCCTGGACGGGGTTCTGTCATGCCCGGGGAGCCTCCCCCTGCTCGGCTGGGTTCATGGGCTCCCAGGGGCCCCGGGGAGGGCGGCCTCCACACTCCGGGCTCTGTCCTTGGTCCTGCCGCGTGGCAGGGTGCCCGGGACAGGGTCCCGCGGGCCTGGGGAGGCTCCCCCTTCGCCTCTGGGCCCGGGATCCCCGGCTGGGTCCAGGGGCCCGCTCGGGTGCTCCAGCCCTGGGCCCTGTCCCCCGGCCTGCCGCTCCACCAAGGGCCTGGTACGGGGGTCCGTCGGTCCCGTGCGGGCCTCCCCTGCTTGTCAAGGTGTCCGCGGGCCCCGGGTCGGGGGGGCCCTCGCAGCCCCCATGGCTGAGGCCCAGCTGGGGCCCCGGGCCTCCGGACCCCCATGCTCTGTTGCCCGCTCACTCTTTCGTTGGGGCACAGAGCGACCAGATGGCCTCGACTTTCAAAATCGGCCATCTGGTCGCTCCTATCCCCTCGGCCATCTGGTCACACCTATCCCCTCGGCCATCTGGTCGCACGCAATGCTTTTCAATGGGGCGACCAGATGGCCAGGCTGGCCTGGAAGTCCCGATGAGGGCTCATTTACCTCCCTGATCCGAGCCAGGGCCCCAGGAGGTCGGGTGCGTTCGCGCCTAGGGTCCCCTGAGTCTTGCGGTGCGCACGGGTTCCCAGAAAGGGGGGTAGCCTTCCTCCGGATTACTAGGGACAGGGTACTCCGGAACCCCTCCTGTCCCAGTGGTCCTCAGCCATCAGCTAGATGGGCCAGAACAGCCCCCCAGCCCGGGCTTCGTCCTTGGTCCTGCCGCGTGGCAGGGTGCCCGGGACGGGGTCCCGTGGGCCCGAGAAGGCTTCCCCTTCGCCTCTGGGCCCGGGAACCCCAGCTGGGTCCAGGGGCCCGGGTCAGGTGCTTCAGCCCTGGGCCCCGTCCCCCGGCCTGCCCCTATGCCAAATGCCCGGGACGGGGTTCCGTCGTGCCCGGGGAGCCTCCCCCTGCTTGGCTGGGTTCAGGAGGTCCGTCCGGGGCACCCGGAGGGCTCCGGGGAGGGCGGCCTCCCCACCCCAGGCCTGCCGCGCAGCAGGGTGCCCGGGGCGGGGTCCCGAGGGCCCGGGGAAGCTTCCCCTTTGCCTCTGGGCCCGGGAGCCCCGGCTGGCTCCAGGGGCCCCGGCTGGGTTGGGTGCTCCGGCCCTGGGCCCCGTCCCCCAGCCTGCTGCCCTGCCAAAGGCCCGAGACGGGGTTCCTTCGGGCCTGGGGAGCCTCCCCCTGCTTGGCTGGGTTCAGGAGCTTCGGACAGGGCCCCTGAGGCCCCTGGGGAGGGTGCCCTCCCCACCCCATGCTCCGTCCTCGGGCCTGCCGCGTGGCAGGGTGCCCGGGATGGGGTCCCACAGGCCCGTGGAGGCTTCCCCTGCTCGCCCAGGCCAGGGAGCCCCGGCTGGGTCAAGGGGCCCCAAGGGGCCCCGGGTCAGGTGCTCCAGCCCTGGGCCCCATCCCCCGGCCTGCCGCTCTGCCAAAGGCCCGAGACGGGGGTTCTCTCGTGCCCAGGAAGCCTCCCCCTGCTTGGCTGGGTTCAGGAGCTCTGATCGGGGCCCCTGGGGAGGGCGGTCTCCCCACCCCGGGCTCTGTCCTCGGGCCTGCCGCGTGCCAGGGTGCCCGGGACGGGCTCCCGCGGGACCGGGGAGGCTTCCCCCGAGCGTCCGTGCCTGGGAGCCCCAGCTGGGTCAAGGGGCCCTGCCGGGCCCCGGGTCAGTTGCTGCAGCCCTGGGCCTCGTCCCCCGGCCTGCTGCTCTGCCAAAGGCCGGAGACGGGGTTCCGTTGTGCCCAGGAAGCCTCCCCCTGCTTGGGCTATCCCTCGGCCATCTGGTCGCGCCTATCCCCTCGGCCATCTGGTCGCACGCAATGCTTTCTAATGGGGCGACCAGATGGCTGGGCTGCCCTGGAAGTCCCTATGAGGGCTCATTTGCCTCCCCGATCCCATCCAGGGCTCAAGGAGGCCGGGCGCGTCCGTGCCTTGGGTCCCCTCAGTCTCGCGGTGCGCACGGGTTACCAGAAAGGGGGGTGGGTACCCTTCCTCCGGATTACTAGGGACAGGGTACTCCGGAACCCCTCTCGGACAGGCGATCCTCAGCCGGCATCTGGATGGACCAGGATGTTCCCCAGGCCGGGGCTCCGTCCCTTGGGCAAACGTGTGGCGTGGCGCCCGGGATGGGGCCCACGGGCACGAGGAGGCATCCCCTGTGCCCGGGAGCCCCGACGGGGTCCAGGGGCCCCGGGCTCAGTCTCCCAGCCTGCCGCTCCACCAGGGGGCATGAGACGGGGTTCCGCCGGGCCCGGGAGACTCCCCCTCCTGAGGTCCCCAGGGAGGGCGCCCTCCCCACCCCGGGCTCCGTCCTCGGGCCTGCCGTGTGGCAGGGTGCCCAGGACGGGGTCCCGCAGGCCCGTGGAGGCATCCCCTGCGCGCCCAGGCCAAGGAGCCCCGGCTGGGTCCAGTGGCCCCGCCGGGCCCCGGGTCTGGTGCTCCAACCCTGGGCCCCGTCCCCCGGCCTGCCGGTGTGCCAAAGGCCCGAGACGGGGTTCTGTCGTGCCCGTGGAGCCTCCCCCTGCTTGGCTGGGTTCAGGAGCTCCGAACGGGGCCCCTGGGGAGGGTGGCCTCCCCACCCCAGGCTCCGTCCTCGGTCCTGCTGCGTGGCAGGGTGCCCGGGACCGGGTCCCGCGGGCCCGGGGAGGCTTCCCCTGCACCTGTGAAGAATAGTTTTGCGATTCTCAAATAGCGATTCTCTAAAAAATCGCAAAACTATTCTTTGATACATCTGGCCCTTAGTCTCCAACGTTAGGGTAGATATAGAAGACTCCATACCCTCTTATCTTCGGCCCACAGCAGAGATTTTCTGAAGGATCCATTCCATGGCAGTGTTCGATGAGGTGGCCATCGTAGAAATGGACGACTCCTGAGTCAGAGAAGCAGTTCTCCTTGTGTCTGCAGTAGGACAGCGCTGGTTCAAAGCCTCCGAAAAGAGAAGTAGTCTAGCAGGTTTATCAGACGCTCTGCCAGAAGACATCACCAGATCCTTCACACAGTTTTTAAATGTGCAAGTGTGGTTGCAGAAGCTGGAATATATGGCAAGAAATGGACGTTGATATGTGTAAATATAGGGTACCTCAGTATAAATAAGTTGATACTTCAGATAATGGACTAGTTCAGTGGCATTTTTAAAATTAAATAGTTATCACCTATAAACCATCGTTAAAGGTAAATTCTAACAAGAGGATCTCTTTTAAGCCTCTAGTAAATGTAGAGGTTGCTATTTATTAAAAAATAGGTAATTTGCCGTATTACTAGATCCTGTTTTTGATACAGTCTAGATTGACAGTATATTTGAAATTTATATGGCTATACGAGTACAGACTTTCCCTTCAAAAGAGTTTTTTCTTTGACAACTAAAACCTTACTTTGCGTATCTGTTACTGTCAATGAAGCCTTTAAACAAAAGAGTCCTAAAATAAATTATGTCAAATTCAAGTATTGGTTAGGACCTGTAAAGGAAGAATAGGTTAGTAAGCTGTATTTGAAATGTGCTAGCAGTTTGTTTACTCTAAACAAACAATAATCTAATTCTAGAAGTCTAAATACTGTCCGGGACCTGCAAAGAAAAAGTAGGTCAGCATAAACAGTAAATCAAATGTACTAGCAGTTTGTATGTTTTAAACCTATAATAATTAATTCCAGTAGATGGTGCTTCTTCGAGGGAATTGGCGGAGGAAAAAACGTACCAAACAACTGACAACCTACACACTTGTCAGAAAGAGAACTTTTCTCTCCATATAGCTTCAAAAGTGAGTTTCCATCCACGAGGCCGCTCACTGCTGCAATCTTCCTTCACATTAGAGAATGACCGGAAGAGTACTCTAGAAATGCTTGCACTTTCCCACTCAAGAACACTCCCGAGCCATGTCGCAGAAAGACAGTTCCTTTCACAATTATATCACTGGACTCAAGCAATATTCGGAGTGAGGCTTCACCTCAAAGCACGGCAAACCTCGTCTATCTACTGCTCGAGAAGGCTCTAGGGTGATAATCAGCTGACGAAGCGTAACACACTCCACTATAACCAATAGAGTCCTTACATGGGGGCCTTGTTGACAACAATATATTTTAAATTAAGTTAGGGAGTCATTAGCCGTCATTTTGTTCCACCTCAAAAGTCTCTTAATGTGTCATAAATCTAATGAGAACTCACAGAAGTCTCCACTCACTTGAGGAAAATGTTGGAAGATGCTGCAGAATAGAAACGGGGTACAATTTCCTGTGCAGCTGTGACTTCACAAGGCCGGTGCATGTACTCCTCCGGTCAGAGTCGCGATGTCGCCAGGCCGCCATTTTCTTCAAAGAAATTCCCTGCACCTCCCTCATCGATAGAAGCACTCAAGGGAGGTTGCGGAGAACGAGCCCAGCGTCATTTTAATCCTGGACGCTTCAGCCGGAAAGGACCGCAGGTCTTAAGCCAGGACCAGCATCAAAGAGCCGTCAAGCTGCCGTCCGGGGCTCCTCACAGCGCGGAGACCCGGATTCAAGCGGCCATCCTTCCTCGCGGCCAGACCACGCCCCCAAATGCCCCTTTTTTAAAAGATGATAAATTGCCTGCACTTTGATCTCATGCAATGCATTGGTGACCGTTTTCATGTGTATGTTTGACTCTTATGGTAGACAGACAATTAGCAATGGACAAGGGAGTGTCACCTAAGCCCCAGACTCCACTCTACATTACTCTAGAGGAGGCCCTTGCTATAAACACGAGTGCAAGAGGGAAGACGCCAGGCCCAGATGGGATATTGGTCGATGAGGTAAAGCTGTGGGGGAACTATGGGGCCCCATTCTGACTAAGGTACTGAATGCAGCTGTTGCGGGTTCGTTTGCTTTCCTCATGAGCCATTTTGATCATAGTCCCCATCTTTAAGAAAGGGAATAAGTCGGATCCGAAATGTTATCGCCCTGTTTCTCTCCTAGATTCCTCAGCCAAACTGATTGAAAAGGTTCTTCTACAGAGAATGGAGGATTGAGCTGAGAGTAATTCCACCATATCAGAGGTACAATTCGTGTTTAGGAGATGTCGGGAACTGTAAAGCAGTGTGTAAACCTTGAACTGCTTATCTCCTAAAAAACTGTACGAGGAGAGTGAGTTCTCTGGTACATTTTTAGCTTGGCAAACAAGAGTGAGACAGGTATACAATATAATTACTGCTCTGGTAGACAAGGATAAAAAAAATCATATTACATATGAAGTACAGATACAGGAGAAGTTCTTAAAACATTATTAAACAATCTATTTGGTTAGGCAAGAGGTTGATATGTTAAAACTAAAGGATTTTCCTAGCAAACTCTCCATTCCAAAACTACAGGCAAGTCAAATTGGGAATATGTTGGCAGATGTTACATTAAAAGAAATAGAAGATGTAGTGCAATCTCTGGCTAACGAAAAAGCATGTGGAGAAGATGGATTGCCTGCTGAACTATATACAAAATGTAATTCAATATTAAATCCTGAATCAGTAACGCTAGCCAATTATAATTTGAAGGGAAGCGAGATACCATCTTCTTTCCGTATGGCAGTAGTAGGTAGTTTTCTGAAAAAGAACAAAGATAAGGAGGACGTTAATTTTTACAGGCTTATAAGCCTCTTAAACACTGATTATAAATTTATAGCTAAATTACTGGCAAACAGAATGAATAAATGCGTGGGGTCATTTATATATTTAGACCAGCGCGGATTTGTGTCAGGGAGATAATTATCTTTTAATACCAATTTTTTAGTCGAAGCTATAAATTATTTTAGTCAAAAAAAATTCTGGCACAGAATATGTTATTAAATGCCGAGAAGGCTTTTGATTTGGTCTGCTGGGAGATCCTTTTTTATATCTTAACTGAGTTTAGATTTCCTGATGCATTTATTAATATATCTGAGTTTTATAAAGGGGCTTCGGCACAAATAATTATTAATTCTAGCAAGACTGGCGTTTGTAAAGTTAACAGAGGAATAAGACAAGGGTGTACTCTGTCACCACTACTTTTTGCTCTTTTCATAGACCCGTTAGCCATAGCCATTCGGTCAAATAGCAATTCGACATCTCCAATTCTAGGAATGACAAACATGAAGCTCTATGCTGATGATATAGCTTTGTTTCTTAGACCCGACTTAGAAGGAAAAAATATATATTCTGAATCTTCCAGGAATACCAGCTAATTGGAGGGTATGAAATAAATACATTAAAGACGGAGATTCTGCTTTGCAATACGGCACCTGACACTTTATTACCAGAACCTGGTTTACTGGTCAATACTAGACCTAAGAGGTACCTTGGTATATAAATCTCCGAAAATGTAAATGACCTGTATGTTTTAAACTATGTCCCTTTACTTAATAAGATAAAAGGGTTGTTTTCAAAATGGAATAATTTGCCTCTTTCAATATTGGGTCGGGCTGCACTGATCCGTATGTCAATCCTACCTTTATGCAACTTTTTATTCTTAGCCATTCCTAATGCAATACAAATGGCATTTTTTAAAGAAGTGCAAGGTATGTTTTCTACTTTTTTATGGGCAAACAAATCACCTAGATTAGCTTTGGATGCACTTTATAGACCAGTAAACGAAGGAGGCTTAGGCCTCCCTAATTTGAAAGAATATTATTTTACGAATGTTGCACACACCACATATAGATTATCCAAGTCTTTAAATGTTAATAGATATGATAACTTTTTTTAGATCTAATTTATCTAGAATATGATATTATTGATTTTATGTGTTTAACAAAAAAAAACAAAAAGTCAGATATAAGAAGCTACTGTGGAACATCAAACGTAAGCAACAACTGTTTCAGCACTATGAGATTCCCATAATTAATGGAGTATATATATATATATATACATAGGGGAGGATCCCTTGATAGATAGGAATGCAATGTCTAAATGGATAAGCAATGGCTATGGAAAAATAGGGGACTTTTTGGAGGGGGATTGGGAAAACTGGAATGAAATAGAGCCCAGTATTAGATACTGTAAATAAATGAAGCAATGGTCCTATATTAAAATTAGGCATTTTTTATGTGAATTAAATCCCTTACACATAATTGCAACTATGAAACTTGTTGAGGAGCTGACAGAATCTAAAGCCCGCAAGACAATTAGTAGCTGGGTTTCGCTCCTACGCAGCCAGAGGGCTGATAAACTCCATGGGAAAGTCCCAAAAAATGGCAGTTGAAAGAAGGCCTCCAGATATCTATTGCAACTTGGGATCAGATTAACGAGTTTAATTTCTCTGTACTGAAAGGGGCCAATCTACGATGTATGTAATTTTATACTAAATGGCTCATATATAGAACCCCTGACTTCCTCCATAAAATAAATCTGCAGATTTCCACAAATTGTTTTCGCTGTAATATAGAAGGTGAAGGGAATTGAACACATACTAAATGGGGCTGCCCAAGGTTGAGTAAGTTTTGGGATGAATTTAATCGATATTGCACTAATAAATAGAAAATTCAACAAACGTTGGATGCTCAGGCAGCAGTTTTTGGATACTCAACATTAACATTAACATTCAAAAGCTGACCTGCTGCAAAAAAACGATTATACATTGTGGTCTTATTAGCTAGGTTCTTAATACTACAAAGGTGGCGGATCAATGATATTCTGACTTTTCAACACCTACAGTGTACACTTAATAGGATTAAGGAGTTGGAAAAAGATACACATTAAGATCTGGGTCGTATAGGAAATGTTTAAACTTATGGGAGATTCTGGGCTAAGAGGCTTCTCTTTATGTGAAATCATAAAAATAAATTATACAAAAGTTTTTTTTTAAACATATTTGGTGGATTGTGTATAAGAATCATGTGTTATGTTTCCGATGTTTTTCTATGCTCTTATGTAAGTATGTATTTATGGATATGATGAACTATTCCAATAAAAATAAATAAAAAAATTAAATTCAAATACTCAGCTGAAAATGAGCGGAACATGTGAGGGATCATTTAGGTTCTCCCATAAAATTAGCAGTCAACCGGTTAAGGAACTGGTTGGAATATAAAAAGCAAGAAGTTTATCGACTGCTACTTTTGAGAGAGGTTTATGGGGTTATACACCCAGTAAACCCTTCCAGGCAGAGGAGACCTGCTTCCTCAAGCGTCTGTTGTGTGTTCCTGGATCTACATCATCTTTTATAGTCCACAAGGAAACTGGACTGCACTTTCTGGAGGACACATTAGCTCTAAAACCCTTACTGCTTTGGCAGGCTATTTGTGCAAAAACTAACTGAAACCAGCTTTACAAAGTGCATTATTTCAGATTGCCTAGTCCTAAATCATGTTTTTAAAATTCCATGGTTGTCATACATAAATGAATTTTTTATTTTATGGTTTAATTTACCTGTCTTGAGCGACCCCGCAAGAAGCCTTTCCAACGAGAAAAGTATAATTAAGGCTTCTTTTATGAACTATAGACTGGAGCGTAGAATGTATGAAGAATCTAGGAAACACACAGTCGTTGCATATGGATTGAATGACCTATTTGAGGGATGCCAATCTTACATGGTCTGGGTGACTGATATTCAGCACCATTTTGTTTTAACTAGAGTGCGGCTGGGCACTGTCTATCATATGGTTGCCATCCCTGCCCTTGTGACAGTGTGTCGATACAAGACACACATCGCTTTATCTTATTTTGTGGTTTTTATGTGGGTTTGAGGAGACATTATTTAAAACAAATTTTTCTTGCACAAAATATCAGGGGCTACAAAGCTACTTTTTGCTATATATTTGCACTTGAAAAATATCCTTTTGAATGTTTTAATACTGCCCTCTATATATGAAGTTGCATACATTTTAGGAAAAGTATTGTATTGTAGTGTAATCCAACAGGGGTGACATAATTGTTTTTTATCCTTTTATTGCAGTTGTTTTAAGGCTTTATATTTATTGATGATGTGTTTTATAAACTTTTAAGGCCATTGTAACTACGCCGAATAAAGATTTTGATGGATGAATGACTGGATTACTTACCAGTAATCTTCATTACTTTGAATCTTTCTCACTGGTCTCAGTACTTACAACCTCCCCTCCTCCCTACTTCCTCATCATCCTGATGCTGTTACATTTCTCAGAGAAATAAGGAATGGGACGTTTTAGAAAGAATTAAAGTAATCAAAATTGGCAGTAAGTAATCCGACCACTACATCCCAATGCATGAACAGTCAATCATCAATCACTCAAGCTTTATTCGATTCATAAAAGCAAACCATAAAAGCACATACATATTAAATACAATAAAAGAAATTGTATATGTAATATAAATTCAAATATGTGAAGAAAAACTCATGCAAGGTACAAATGTTTCAAGTATAACAGACAATTTCAGCAGCAGACTAAGCGATTAACAAATCATGGCATGCTTAGGTAATATCCCTTTTAGAACCGAACAAGCAGTGGAGGTAAAGGTTCCTTTCAGAAAGCAAAGAGAAAAGAATGGAGGACAGAGAAGGGGGAATCCTAAGGATTATTTCTTGGTGCCCTCACACATCCCTGGGGATGTCATGCTTCATCATTTATTTATTTATTTAATGCGATTTTATATAGCGTGATCATTACCCGAAGGTGTCAGAGCGCTTTGCAAAAGAACCAGTTGCGTTACATAAGGACTTTGAATTACATGAGTTACGTAAGAGATACAAACAGAGAAAAAATTGCAAATGTACAAGGTGTAAAGTCACTCAGGGAAGAGATATAAACAGGAAAAAATTACACATGTACAAGTTGTAAAGTCACTCAGGGAAGAGATACAAACAGATAAACTCTAAAATCACATAGGAATGGTAGTAAGTACAAAGGTCTACTACATATACTAGTGGTTAGAGTTCTATATATACAAATATTAAATTCACTCAGGATTACATTTTAGTAGCGATTAGGCTTGGACAATTATATATTACTTATTTACATATATATATATTTATGAGTTACAGAAGCATGCCTCCGGCATAGGGAAAAAGCAGGCAAGGGGAGAGAAATTCAGGGGAGAGAGGAAAGGAATAGGGGAGGTAGAAAGAGGGAGGGAGGAGGTAGGGGAGGGGGTGATGAGTGATGGAATCAGGGACAGGGGAGTCAAAGAAGAAAGTTACAAAATGGCGGGGAGCATAAGAGTCCAAGTCAGAAAGTCAAGGGAGCAAGTTCCAAAAACACCAAGAGCCCATTCGTGCCCTCGGCTCGAAACCAGCCGGTGCGCTCTTTCCAGCAACACCTCCAAATCATCATCCATCTCTAAGCCTCCGCCCGCCCAGCCGGACACCTTCCTGTTCTCTTCAGGTGGAGCAGGGACTCTTTTTCGCTCCCTCTCTGCTAGCCCCGTGAAATAGGTGGGCCATCGGCGTTCCCGCGGCTCCCTGCCTGGCATTACTTCCCGCTTTGCTGGTCCTGAGCGCTGCGAGTGCACTCCGGTGCTGCTGTGCATTTGCAGGTGCACCCTCCTTATTACGTTACACGCACCGCAAAGTATTCTCCGGAGCTGCTGACATGGTACTCCACCAGCCCTTGCCGGAAGATGGCGATTCTGTTGCATGTCTGGGCGCTGCGGGGGGCCCCCGTCCTACAACACAATTCCCACCCGGTGTGGGTGCTTTCGTTTGCGCCCTGACTCACCGGAAAATACTGGTGACCAAGGATTCTTTCCACCGCTGCGTCTTCCCGGTCCCCAGGGTTCCGTCACTGCGGCACTCTGATTGCCGTTTGAAGGCAGTCACTTCCCTGCAGCCACACCGGGTCACTTCTGTGCGTACCGGGGATGCAGAGGGGGCAGCTCAGGGTCTCGCCACTCATCCGATGTCGTCACCCAGGGGCCCGATCCTGATTACTCGTCCCCCGCTCTCGTTATGTGGACGTGCTCCGCATAGGGCCGGCACTGCAATGCCCTACGGGCCCCACAAAGAATTGCATTAGTGGCGATTTTTTAGTTTTTTTGCCATTTGATGAGAGGTCTCTGTGTGACCTTTATATAAGTTGAGACACTGGTCTAAAACCATATTGGACATTGGAGACAATATGATTATCAGTAACCTGTGACATGATTGTGTTGAAGATGACCCTGCCAATAACTTTCACAGAGGAGTCGAGTATGGAGATAGAGCTATAAATACAGGGAGATGACCTGTTACCTTTTTTAAAAATGTGAACAATGATGGCTGAATGCCACGACTCAGGCACGCCAGTCTTACTGGCTGTACTTGTATAAATCCGTGGCTACCCCATCGGGCTCTGGGTTTTTATGCATGGGCCTTTAACGGATAGCTTCAGCTATTTCTTCCACAGTGAACGCGATATCCAATGGAAAAGCAGGCATACTAGAACTGGATTGCTCACTGACTATGTCGGACGAATGGTACACTTGTCTAAAGTGGTCCACCCATGCATCTGCACTAATATTAGCAAAAATCGAGTTAGCATCAGTATTTGAGGAGTCTGTTGTTTTTTTTTTTTTTAAACAATCTTTATTGGAATTTTAGATATCACATTTCATAGCATTCACATAGTGCGTTCCATTCTACACATATCAAATTCACTTTTTACACAGGTATCATAACTGCTATGCCTCTTCAAGACAAATACAACTCCCACCCCTCCCCCAACCCTCAGCGTCCTGAGTCTGTTTTATTCTTCTTTGAGATTGACGTTTTTGGCGGATTACACTATTTTGTTAATATCCTAGTTCTCTTCCACCCTTGTGTCTGCGACATCCGGGGAATGTTGCGTAATATCTCCCCTCCCTCTCTTCTTGTCGCTCTTTTAGGTCACCTATCATCGTCGACCATGCCAGGGCATCGTCATCACGTTTTTCGTCTTTTCTAGTTTTCTTCATATGGATTAACTCAGCTATTGCCCATTCGGTAAGGTCTCAGCCAATTAATTAACAACGGGGGGTCGGGCTAAGCCATGACATTGCTACTATTCATTTTGCCAGAACCAGCCCTAGCAGTGCAAATCTTCAGTCTTTTCTGTTTTGGTCTGGGTATTAGCTTCAGCAGGACCGACCTTATTGTCCTAGGGATGGACCACCCCGTGGCTATATGTATTTTCTTCAGAACCCCTTCCTAATATGAGTTGAGGCTTCGGCACGTCCAAATCATGTGTATGAAGCCTGCAGCTACTTCTCCACATCGTGGGCAGGCATCCGAACGTTCCGGGTAAATTTTATTCTCTCTATATGGGGTCAGATAAGCTCGGTGCACTATGTTATATTGAATTAATTTAAATCTAGCATTCAAGCTTACTTCCCGCACCCCCTTGTGTACTTGTACCCAATCTTGCTCTGTTATGGGTTCCTCAGATTCCTCCTCCCATTTCATCTAGACCGGGAGTCTAGTAGTTAGGGCATCTTCTCTAAGCTTTGTATATATGGGAGATTAAACGTCTCCCTCCTGCCATAAATAATAATGTTGTGAGCACTGCCGTACAGTGGGGCTCCTCTGGGAAGGAGGTCCATATCTCCCGAGCCACTGCTGCTACCTTCCCATACTGTAAGAATTTGCCCTGTCCTAGATCAAATGTATCCATAGTTTCGTTTCTGGTCAGGAATCTACCGTTTTGAAATAGGTCCCCCGCCGATTGGCATCCCCCATCTTTCCACCTTTGGATGGACATATTGTCAGCTATCTTTTTAAAGGGTCTTATTACCCATAATGGCATATCAGGGGTATAGGGTGCCTTTTAGACCACTCTCTTAATCGTATTTTCCCATATTTTTGCCACATGTCTTATCAGGTATGGGTAGTCTTCCAGGACTGCCGCTCCCTTCATGAGTAATTCAGGAAGGGTAATGTCTCTGTAGGTGCCCGCCAGTAGTCTTTTTTCCCAGTAGTTATCCTCCTCCAACCAATGAATCGTGTGTTGTAATTGGGCTGCAAAATAGTAATGGTTTATGTTGGGGAGTTCTAATCCACCGCCTGCCCATTTCCGCTGGAGGGTGCTTAGTTTTATTCGTTTACGTTTATTCCCCCATAGCAATTCAACTATTATGCTGTCTAGTTTTGTGAAGCATGACTGTGGGATTTCATAAAATGTATGTTGTAATACGTAAAGGCATCGGGGTAGTATTATCATTTTAATAATAGCTAGTTTACCCATCAGGGAAAGGGGCAGGTTTTTCCAGAATCCTACTGATGCGTGAATACCTTTGATAATCCTCTCTATGTTATGCTCTAGAAATCGAGAGGGGGAGTGCCACAGCTGTACCTCGAGATATCTTATACCTTCTACCTTCCATGGTAATCCCACCTCCGGGTAGTTTTCAACTAGCGTCTGAGTCAATCTACCTATTGGGATCATGTTCGACTTCCCCGGGTTTATCCGGAGCCCAGAGAGTTCTCCAAATTTTTCCATCTCAAGTAGGAGCACTGGCACTGAAAGGGATGGGTATTTTAAGTAGACCAACATGTCATCCGCATATAGGGAGACGATTTGTGTGGTATCACCCCAGGGAATTCCCCACCTCACCATGTTCTCCCGGAGCGTTATCACCAAGGGTTCCATTGCTACCGCAAACAGTAGTGGTGACAAGGGGCATCCCTGTCTTGTTCCCCTGGTCAGGCAGAATTTATTAGACACTATACCTCTAAGCCGCACCCTGGCCATGGGTTCCGTATATAACTGTGCCCATTGGAGACAGCCCTGCCGGATCCCCATTCTACGGAGGACAGCCCACTCCACCGAATCAAAAGCCTGCCCTATGTCTAGGGACACCAGTGCATAGTCATCTGTCGCTAATATGCCATGCATGCCATACTTGTTCTAAATGCCTCAGATTATAAGTGGTGTTCCTCCTAGGGATAAATCCGGTCTGATTGGGTTGGATCAGGCCCGGCATGTGAGGTAAAAGTCTATGCGCCAGGATTCCACTTAGCAATTTATGGTCAAGATTCAGAAGGGAGATCGGTCTATAAGAACCGGGGGAAGTGGCGTTTATGTCTGGTTTCAAGATCATAGAAATGAATGCTTCTTGCATGGAGGCAGGCATTGTATTCTCCTTTCTTGCTTCATTGTATACTTCTAATAGTTTGTCCGTTAGCTGTGGCGCAAATCTTAGATGGAATGCGGCCGGGAGACCATCGCTCCCGGGGCATTTACCATTTTTAAGGCATTTTAAGGCGACTAATAGCTCTTCAGGGTCTAGTTGAGGGAATTGTATACTGTCCAGGTATGTTTGTATCATTGCTTAACATGCATTTGCCTTGGATTTGTATGCATTCGCCAGGTGTTGGGCCAGTACTTCTATAATTGCTCCCTGGGTGCAGACCATTGTCCCACTTTTGTCTTGCATCTGTATTATGGGGAGGGACGTAGTTTCTGACTTAATCAGTTGTGCTAAGAGAGCCCCTGACTTATCACCTTCCATATGTAAGTGTTGCCGATGTGTTATGTATTTGTGTTTTTCAAGCCTGCTCCAAGAGGTCAGGAGTACTACGCGTGCCATACGCCATTTCTCTAAAGATTGTGGGTCTGTATGAAGGGTTGACTCCAGGGCACTCAATTCCTGTTCCTGTATTTGAATGTCCCGTTCTAATTGTTGCCTGACTCCATATGATGTTTTTATAGCAATCCCCCTAACCACCACCTTCATGGCCTCCCACTCCATGGCCCTGGTAGACGCTGTTCCCCAATTCTCTGTGAAATAATGCGTGAGTGCTTCTGCCATAGCAGTCATGAACGGTGGGGTCCTGCAGTGCTTCCGCCCTAAGGCGCCATAATGGTATCGCCGGGCGTCTCTGCCCCTCTGTTAGGCTCATCAGGATGGGGGAGTGATCCGAAATGTATCAGGGTAAGTACAAAATGCCACCCACTCCGCGACTAAACCCACAGAGAGGAAGCAATAGCCCAGGCAACTAAATGTGTTTGTTGCAGGTGTATGACAGGAGAAAATCCGTTTACGGGGATTAGGCATTCTCCACATATCTGTGAGCTGCAGTCCATTAAGGAGCTCTATTAACTCTTTTTTAGAGCGAGGCTTCGTATTCTCTTTGGGTGGGCCCCTGTCTAGGTGTGCATCTATTACACAGTTAAATTCCCCTAACAGGATCACTTCTGCTCCTAGAAATGGGGTTGCTGCCTCAAGTACCTTGGAGAAAAAATCTGGGCTGTCGGAATAGGGGGCATACACATTAAGCAGACATAATTCCCTCCCTTCCCAGTTTCCGTGTACGACCACATATCGACCCTCTGGATCTGCCACATGGGGTAAATGTTGAAATGGCACCCCGGCTGCTATCCAGATAAGTGCTCGCCTTCCAAACCCGGAATAGGAAGCAGCATATATTTGGCCTCTCCACCGTCGCCTGACGCATGCTATCGCTTCCCCCCATAAGTGTGTTTCCTGTAAACACGCGATTGCTACTTTATATCGTTTCAGATATTCCAGCACCCTTCTTCGTTTCTGATAATTGGCCATACCTCTTACATTCCATGTCATGATTTTCAACTCTTGTGGCCCCATATTTGTCTGTTATTCCGTTTGTCTTTTGTTTGTCGTGTATTCCTTATTACGTTCCCACCTCTCCCAGTACTCATTAGTAGATTCTTAAATTCAGACTCAAGACTCAATGCATCTATTTGTGTCAAAGGTTTCCCCATAATCGCAACCATATAACTCCCATTCCCTCCCCTCCCACCTGGCATTCTTGTGTGTCGTACTCCCCCCATAAATTGTGGGTTAGCAGTTCTCAAGCATGCCCAAAACCACCCTCCCCCCAAACTTAAACTCCAACTTCAACTTATCTTGACCTGAAGTTCGACGTAAAGCATTTTCCTTCCAGTGAAATGGCCTATGAACTCGTTGGCTTGTGCTCTGCTAGTGGTCTCACTCTCACAAGGTACACCCTTCAGCTCCTCCGGGGGAGCGTACCACTGATGAGGGGCATGCGGGGTTGTTCTTCTCCCCACGACAGTTAATCCGTCTAAGTTTGTGTCCAATTATAGTGCCGATTCACCATTTTCACACTAAGGCATTTTGTTGTCTCTCTTCTCTCCTGTACTATCCTATAACTGCAGAACAGTTCGCCTTACAGACAAGGTCGGTCTTGCTAGTTATTCTGCTGGGTCCTCCGTGTCGCTGGTGTCATGTCCTGTATCTTCAGTCGCGGTTTTGGACTCAATCACTCTGTCAGTATCTGATGCCTGCAAGGTTCCGTCTGGACGAACTCGGATTTTGCCCGGACTTCCTCTGCGAGACAAGGATTTCAGTTGCGGTCCTCTCCATCTTTCTCGAGGTTTATCACTTACTGCGGATGCTCTGGAGGAGCCTGTCGAGGGGCCCAGGCAAGCACCGGGTATTCCGCTAGCATCCAGCCAGTCGCTAGCCTCCACGGCAGATTTGAAAAATAAGGTGCGGTCAGCAGTTTCCACTCTCAGTTTGGCAGGGAACAGTAGACTCTATTTCATGTTTAGGTCTCGAAGATGCCGTTTTACGTTTAGGTACGTTTTCTTTTGTTCCTGAACTCGTTGGGTATTGTCGTGTAGTTCCTATAGTACCCATGCAGGACCTGCGCGTTTGGATAACATAAACTGTGCGCTTGGGGGCAGACTGGCTCTGTGCACCCCCACCGCGTATGTTAGCCAGATTTGCATTAGCTAGCTCACAGTGCCACTAGAATCTCCTCTTATCGGGGAGAGATTAGTTTCTGGCAACCTTAGATCATGACAACCCTGATCCCTCACAATCGTGGAAACAATGTACTACTTTTCGCTCAGTTACTCGTGCTTACTTATTCGGTTTGTCTCAGAGAGTTACACAGAATAAACAGTCTGGGCGTTTCAACAAGTATTTATTGAACAGTTGTTATTCTAGTGTAAAATATATGTGCTGCAGAAACCAGCAGACAATAGCAGAGATATATTATCAGCAGTACGATGAAAGCAAAGGGATAGAACAGTTCTACCATATTGCAATAATCATGAATACATACATGAATATAAAAAGCATTATGAAAAGTGCGCGTACTCTACGATGCCTAACTAGATGTACCTGAGTGTACCTAGCATATGTGTAGGTCTAAAAGCCTAAGAGCCAAGAATCCTTCTAGGATTTAGTTGAACACCTATACCTGAATAGAGAGAGTGTGGGACCCCGTCCTGGTCTCGAGTTGGACACCCTGCAAGGGCTGTGTCAGACCGCTGTCAGCTGGAGCGACTGCATGCAGGAGCCTCAGCGTCTCTGGTCAGTGTGTCGGCAAGGAAGTCTCGGTTCCCTCTGTCTTACCGGGGTAAGATGTGGTGTATTTATACCCTGAAGACTCTAGTTGCTTCGTATGGTTTGTATTGGCCCTTGTTAGACTTGAGGAAGACGTCAGGGGTGAACGTTGTACATACATATTATGCAGGTGGTGTATTCCTAGAGAGCCATGCATAATTAATGAGTACAGTGTGGGCCTGTGTTTGGGAAAAACCCTGCTGTATTCAAAACCACAGAATAGATAACGTTCAGCCCTCAGAGCACGTTGTGTACTAGCGAAGACCAATGTAGGTGAAAGATCATGCCTATATAAGGAATCATGACTATAATAGGACATGTACAGTTATGACCGTAATAGGGCATATGCGGCTTTGACCATAATACGGCAAGTACGAATATGACCGTATTAGGGCAAATATGAATACGTCCATTTTGGGGCATGTATGAACAGGTCTACATTAGGGCCTCTATACAGGACATAACACCCACTCCTCTTCCGAACAGGATGACAATGACCATACTTAAAATCTGGACAATTTAAAAACATTTTAAAAGCAAGTAAAAACATGGTTTTAAAATTGTTAAAAAAAAACTTCAAAAAATGTTACAATTCAGCTATTTCCAATTGCCACTAAAAAAAGAAATGTCTATTTTGTTTCTCTATATAATTTGCTTCACTCAAAGCGGAAGAAGGCCATGCTTTTCTCAAGTGAAAGTGTCAATTTAGGAAATGTTCCAAATTTGCTTGCTTATTATGAAAACGAGTGGAGAAGCCGAATTCTTTCCCAGGACGCGATGAGCCAATTCGAGATTAAGTGTCCTGGCTGGGAAGCACAACATTATCTGTATGAGCTACTGCAGATGACAAATCCAACGCCTCACAGAGAACGTCAATTGCACATAGATGGAATGTAGCACTGCCAACAGTCGATGCTGCGGCAGCTTGTGCGGCAGTTGTTACCTGGGTGCCTATGGAGAAGCCACCTAACCCAGCAGGAGCAAACAGCACCTGTGGATTCTCCAGGAATACATTCATCAGAATTGGAAGTCGCTGGGGACAACGCAGAGCATAGGCCTTTATGGGGTCCAGCATTTCATCCTTCTCTGCAAAACAGGCATCGAAGAACAGGTAAGATGCAGTCTACCCAGACTGGTCGAAAGGATAGAAACCAGGAGGCATTGAGTTCTCGCAGGCAAGAAATGCCCAGAAGTTGTACCATGCGTTCATGGTATTTCCGCTCCAGGAGTATGTTCGCCATTCCCTCGGGAATTGGGCCGTCCATTGCGTAGCAGTAGTATTATGAATAGGACCCCTGCAATCAGCAACAGGATAAGCGCAGTCCTCCAAATACGCTTCCCAATACGGAGTGTATAAAATTTGGGATTACTCTGAGGACTGTCTGAAAGGTGCTTAACAGTCCTGACCCTATGGTCTTAAATAGGTGTACAATACCGCTCGTATCAGACATATTGAAGACACGTCCCACCATTTCTACGAAATGAAAGGGGCAGTTTGTAAGTATAAGCGCCTGTACCTCATTCGAGGTCCTTACAACTTGAAGTTCAAAGGTTTCTCAAGCGGAGGTTAAGGGCACGGGTTGCTGTAAAAGCATGGCTTGCAGTCTGCTCAGAGTATCAAATTGTATGAAAGAAATGTTCAGTGAAGGCCATAGCAGAGCCTCCCTGACTGTGTTCAGTGGCGGAAAGAATACTTGCATACAGCAAGTAACCCTGGAGTTAACAGTGACCAGATAGGCGCTGCCCGGAAGCATCCCACATCAACCTTGATCATTTAGCATCAAGTAACTCCCATTCGAGAGCAGCTGGAAAACCGGTGTGATCATGGCCGCTGGGGTCCCTGTCATGTTACACGATAGGTTCGCTACTGAACCGCTACAGGCTCCGTGTAGTGAAATATCCTGACACATGAGAGAACCGCTTAAAGCGTTCTTGCAGTTTGTACCATACAGATACACTTCTCGGTCCCCATTCCGGCATCGGTATCTATTTGGTACCTCCCAAGTTTCCTTAATGTAACCCTTATCCATCTTTTCATATTTGCCTGCCTGCCTTTGCTCAAGGCAATATTGAAACTGAAACGTAGTGACCGGCAGAGTGATTTGGCCATGAATTAGCCATTCAGTTGATGGTGATTCGGCTACAGTAAATGGTAACCTTTCCAGTTTCTCAATACGCAGCATTGTATATTTGGCTCCCCTTTGTGCCATTTCTGTCTGTTTATCAGTCAGATTGTATTCTGAAAACAGATACGTGGTGTTTATGAAACGCCAGGGCACATAGCCTGCACGCAAAGATTGTAGCGTCCAGCTTAGCATCATAATAGAACGTAGCTGAGAATGCCCGTGTTGTAACAAGGCCAGATCTTGTTCTAATATGTCGATTGCCGAAGACACAATGTTGCCTAAGGAGTAAATCCTGGAGGTCAAAGTTGTTAACCCATTATCCACTACAGCTAATGCCTTTTCTAAGTTAATACGGTCTATTTCCCGTATTCTTTCTGCGGCCTCTTGTTGGGATATTTTCCAGTTTTCATTATAATAGGCATAAATGCCGGCATATATGAAACGTTTCTGACGTGTTTTCCTTGGGCCTAGCAAGAAATCCCTAAGGTCCACATCAGGTGTGAGTAAGGTTAAGTATTGTTTTACTTCTGTGAGTGTTGAGGTCTCTAGCCTATCAAGGCCCAACTTCCCAACACTATACGATGTCACTACCCCTGGGTGTTGTCTTTGTATATAGCGTGTATCTGGCCTATGGATACTAAACCCTTCGATTGTATTCATAAATCTCTGTTGACAGGTGTTTGTGTCAATGGGCCAAATCAGCCATTTTGTCCAATCAGGATCTGATCTGTTGTACTGGAGAATGTCATCTAATCCTACCCCTTGTGTAGTTGAATTCTGCCCCCCATCCATCTGTGATGGTGTAGGAAACCCGGGTGAGTTCAGTTCCTTGTTCTTGGCTAGTCCAAGACAGGATGTCTGTTGCACAGTGTCATTTAGAAATATCAGCTGCTGTGGAATGAGGCATGCTCTAAAAAGCGCTTCTGTTCCCTGGACTTGCCAGTCCCTGGAACCCCAGATTGATTTTAAATCTATAGTGTCCTTCCATAGGTCGAAACCCTGTGTAGACAACTGGGCCATAAAGGAAGCAGAGTAAATCTGTTTGGTGTTAGTCAACATCATTTTCTGTGCTGATGTTTTTGCCACTTTGTAATAAAATGACTTCGGGTCAGATGTATTAAACCCTGAAAAGTATGTGAATTTCTGTGCAAAGGTTTGTGAACTACCTTTTGGAGGTGTTGGGCAGTGTTCCCACTGGTGGTATTCAAATACATTTCTAGGTGTTATAGATTTGTGTAAGAAATGATGACCATAATGTTGGTAACAGTACAATGTATCATAGTCTGAAGTACCTTCTAACATTTCATTGTTCGGAAATGCTGCAGTTTTTTCTAAATCAGACATCATATTGTTTACAGTTTCAGTGTCCCAACCATCAGAAAATGTACTGGTGGTAATGATATCACTTAAAGAAATTTTAAATACCTGTTTAAGCTTCAAAAGTTCAGTCGGACTGAATATATCATAATCAATCTTGTCCCATACTATACCGTCCGGTATCGGAACTGCTGTGATGTTCACTGAAGACAAGTCTCTTGGTTCACAATGTGAAGACTGGTGTGGCTTTAAAATGAAATTGACTCTTTGGGCTGCAGAGCTCTGCTGGAGGTATCGTCCATTAATAAGCATACTAAAAGTTATAATTAAACCTAGCCAGAAAAGAAAAAATTAAATCCCAGTGATATACCATAGTTCAATCCAAGGTGACACCAGGTAAGCCTTTCTAAAAAAGTTCAAAAAGTCAGTGAGTTTCTGTTTGAGTGATTTTTTGGCTGGCGTCGTTTCCGGCTCGCTTGGATCCAGTGAAAACGTATCAAAGTTCATGAAATAGCCAGAAGCAGTTCGATCAATTGTTGGAATTGCATCAGGATTTGTTGAAATCGGATTTTGCTCTTGACGAGGCATGTTGACGTAGACGTCTGTAGTCGGTCTTATTGCAACTTGGTTGTTAAGTAGAGTTTCTTCTTGTTGAAGTGGAACGAGTTCCATATCATTGTTGCTTAGTCCTTCATTCCGTACAGGTGGCTCTTCAAACGTGATGAGTCTTTCTGTTTGAACTTCTTGGATTGTAGCGAGAGGAGGGCGTCTGCTACTGTGGAGTCCACGTGGCCTACTGTTTAGTTTCGGCCACATAGTGTGGTTTGATTAAGTCAATTGAGACAAATCTTTTCTCCTTTATTCCGGCAGGAGGCGGCAGAAGTACAGTTCTTGTGCCTTGGATTGCTAGGACCGGTACAGGCTTTCTGTAGGATGGCCCAAATTCTTTCTTGTCTGCAATCTTTTCTCTGACCAGATCTCCGATTTTTGGGATCCAGACAGGTCTTGCCGTTACTGCCTTGACTTCCTCAGTGGCGGTCTGTTTCTGGAGCACGTTACTTTGTTGTGTTCTGGATTTATTTAGATCCTGTAAAACAGCCAAACGATCATGGATAGCAAATGGTTTTTCATCCGCCACTGTGCCTTCACAATCAAGATCAGGTACCCAAATTCTTGTCCCAAATAGGACCTCGTAAGGAGTGACACCCCCTAGAGAGCTTCTTGGCTGATTGTTTATTGCTCGTTGTACCCCATAAAGGTGATCGACCCATCTACTGCCCTTGCCTAATACCCTAGCTGTTAAAGATTGCTTTAAGTCCCGGTTATTCCTCTCCACAACGGAATTTCCCTCAGGATGATACGGAGAGGAGTACCGCAATGCTACACCCATTCCTTCCATGGCCTCTTTGTAAGCCCGAGAGCTAAACGCCGGGCCATGGTCAGAATGTAACGTGCCAACTGCGTATGTGCTGATAAAGGCTCGCAAATCTCTTATAACAGTTCGAGCGTCAGCTGAGCGCTGAGGCTGAACCCATAGGAATCTAGAACAGGAATCCACTGCAACCATGATATATTTCTTGGCCCCATCAGATTGTAGGGGTCTGCAGTGGTCCAAATATACACATGCGAGAGGTTTGTCTGATTTCAGCAATGGTGTCTGTGCTGGGCGTGTTACGGTGGAACCTTTCATCTGCTGGCAGATGTCACACTTTAAGACATAGTCTAGGTCTGCTTTGTTAACCCTGGCCACCAGTAGCGCTGTTCCAGTAAAGAAATAGTCGCTGTAACGCCTGTATGCTCAGAACCCAAACCCTCGTGTGCTGCTAAAATTAAGCCTTGCCTACGATCCATATTTGGTATTACTCTATCCCCCACTCCAGGAATCTGAGCATATGGAATGTTTTGTGCATCTATCTTGTAGGAGTACTTGAGTGGAAATGTTTTGGGTACTGCTGTGCTGCCTTTGCGTGAAGCATTGACAGCTACCATAATCTCGCCGTCTATTCTCGTTTTTGAATGAGTGATTGCAGCTACGGAAGCCGTGCGAACAGCCCCCTTTGCGACTTCATCAGCCAATGAATTCCCTTCAACGTGAACGCCATCACGCTGATGACTCAGTGTATGTATCACGTGAGCCATTGGTAGTTCGTTTCTCAACTCCACTACCTGTTCCCATAGCATTTTATGCTTAATTGTGCCACCTTTTGCGTCTTTAAACCCGTTTTGTTCCCAATTATGTAAGTATTCATTGTGCGACTGTACACAGTAAAAGGAATCACACACAATCAGTGTGGGGAATTCATGTTCCGTATTCACCAGTGCCAGTAAAAGTGCTTTTAACTCTGCCAACTGAGCCATACAGTCTCCTAGAGATTGTGTTTTAGTGCAACTCGGATGGAACTTTCCATCGTGCATGCGACCTTTAACAATCGCACACGCCGCGCTGTAAGCTTGCTTACTCCCTATGGCCGGTTGAGCAGATCCGTCAGTGTAAATAATATATTCATACTGATCCAGAGGCAAAATTTCATTTGGTAGAGGATATTCTTGTTCTTATTGCAGAAATGCTTGTGTTTTTAAACTTGGATCAAATCTGTATTCAACATCCGTTGCAGTAAGAGAATTAGCCCATTGTATCCATCTCGGATGTAAGGCTTTCGCATTTGGAATGCTAGCCTTTGTAACAGCATCTAAGGCTGGTACTGGGGTCACGACAATTATGCGTTTACCCTGAGCCAGAGCTCTTTCTCTTGCTACAGTGGTCTGCACTTCTGTCAGGATTTTTTCTGTTGAAGTGAAACGCATCTCTGTGTTTGTGTACAGGTGTGATTTGTATGCGATTGGTACCGTTTCGCCTTCATTGAAAGTTAAATAAGTGTATCCGCATTGACCCGCTGTTACTCGGATCACCAAGTTGCGTACGTTTACGCGTGTCTGTAAATGTTTAGAAGCCATCATGTCTTCCTGTAGGGAACGCAGGATATTTGTATGTTCCTGTGTTCATTGTCTGACTGAAAAATCAGGTTTTATTAAGTTGTAGAAAGGTTTTTCTGCGTAATCCAAAATGTATGTTCGACCAAAATTTAGGAATCCCAGAATTGATTGTAAATTCTTTAATGATTTTGGAGGTTGAAGCAGCACACATTTTTCTAAAAAGTTTGCTGCTAGGCTTTTTTCTTCACATGACAGCTCATACCCTAAGAACAGGACATTGAGATGGGCAATTTTTGATTTTTTTTAAATTAAATTTATAGCCCTCAGAGGCAAATCCCATAATAATGGTGCTCACCCTCAAGTGCCTCAGTAAGTCATCGTCCGTTAGATAAATATCATCCACATAGGACAATGCTTCTTCATCCAAATTTTGGAGTAACTCTGTTACCCTTGCTGAAAATACCCGGGGCTATTTTTATACGCTTGGGCTAGTCGACAAAATTGTCGCTGGGACCCTAACGCACTGAATGCGGTCAGATACCTGCTTTCAGGCGCTATATTTTGGCATAAAAATCCATTTGAGATATCAAGTGTTGTTTTGTATTTTTTGCGCACAATGTTATTCATTAATGCGGCACTGTGTGCATTTTGAACTGCAAATGTCTTTGTGCAAGTGTTTAAATGTCTGTAATCCAAAACTAAACGATATGTGTTGTCAGGTTTCATTATGGGAAACAAAGGATTGTTCATAGGTGAAGTGCAATTTTCAATCACCCCCTGGTATTCTAGTTGATCTAGGCCCTCCCTGACTTGTTTTTTAGCTTCCTGCTTTATAGGGTATTGCCTTTGAGCATTTGGGGAAAGTCTTAACGGGATCACGTGGTGGGTTGAATCCTCATCCCAACCAACATGATTTTTTGTACAATGC
Source organism: Calotriton arnoldi (assembly GCA_963921515.1). NCBI lineage: Eukaryota > Metazoa > Chordata > Amphibia > Caudata > Salamandridae > Calotriton > Calotriton arnoldi. The sequence continues at coordinate 27,019 of CAWUFW010000041.1, forward strand.
TGGAGCTAGGGCAACCGCCCACTCCTGCGCATATGCATGTTTTAGATGTATGGGAACGAGGTCGGAAAAGGCTGGACAAATTACAGTTTCTCCCCTAGGGCACTCCATGACGAATGCTGGCGGCCAGTCTTGTTCTGCTAATAGAATGTCATATCCAGATGACAGATTTTTCCAAAAGAGACCTTTAACTTTTCTGGGCTTGACCCCCTCCATCCGGAGTGTTATCTCATGTAACTTATGTGAGACACTTACCCGAGTATCAGGTGTTTCCACAGTGATATACTCACTCAACTCCGCTGTCAGCAGAAATTCCTTCAGGTTCTGGTGAGCTATCGTTACTTCTGCCGCGCTGTCTTGCATCGTCAGAGCCCATTCCCTGTTCAGAAGCTGTGTCCTCAGAATTCTGGGCATGTCTGATCTTGAGACCTGCTACCTTCTTCTTTTTGTACTGAGGTTTTGATTTTTGTTTATCTTCTTTTTTAGGTGCATAGTCCGCAGCGCGTTGCGTGTCTCTGGACTTTGTACGCTCCTCTGACCGTCCTTCCCTCTCGGAGTTTTTTGATGAACCCTGAAAGGAACGAGAGGAACGGGTATCAGTATCCTGATACCTGTCAGGTTTTTTAATATTATCCCTATTGCTGAGGTTATACCTCCTTTCAGAGTGCTCCTGTTGAGGAGACCTACCTCTGGATTGAGATCTGTTGTCTTTAGACTTTTGTTGTTCTTTATTTTCCCACTTCTTTTTAGAAGAAGTAGGTGTCTGCTTTGTAGTGTCCTTTTCAGTACTGCCCAATAGTTGTGGTTTTAATGCTTTCCCACCTAAACTGTCTCTGCCTAGTTCTGCATATGCAGTTTCAATTATTTTGGGTAGTTCGTGTTGATGATCCTCTGGACTGAACTCCCTTAGGCGTTGGCGGATCGCCACTGAAGCTGCCTCCCCTTTAATATTAGCTAGTATTATGGCTGAAACCTGGTCAAAGTTATTTAGTAACTTCATCCCTAAGTTAAGGGCAGGCTCTGCTCTGTACTCATTTTGTATCTGTCTCAATACGTCAGGTACTACTGCTAATGACGGGATACCATGTGTTCTGGTATATATGGCAGCGAAGACTGAACCCCAAGAGGTGCAGTCCTCTACTTGTGGTGTGATCCCCATGGGCAAGCAGATTGTTAGAATTCTGTGTTTATCACAGGTGGTAGTATTTGGGAATACCGCCTCAAGCTGAGTTATTTTCTGAGCTATCCAGAATGGTATTTGTTCGCGTTTTGCGGGCATTTTGCCCATTACCGCGTGTAATGTTTGAGGAGTAATTTTATATCCTGTACCCTGAGTCGGAGTACTATTTGTTGCACCTGCTGGTGCAGGTTGGATTGTTAAAGTCCTCATGACAAATTGTGTCAGGTTTCTGTAGATTTTAATTATATCTGTGTGTTGTACTAGTAAGTCTGGCTGTGGCATTGTGTTAATGTCAGGATGCGGTGTGTAAGCCGCTAGTATTGGCCATGTGGCCCCATCTCCTCCGAGCGGGCCTAATCTTACTCTTTGTCGTACGTGGGGTAGGGCACCATTAAACCAGTAATGATGTTCCTGGTAAGTGAGTGGAATCTCTATGTCCTCAAACGGACAATATTCCCGTGGTGCATCTCCTTCTATATAGTAGTGAAATGTATTTGTTGTTGCATTTGCTGCTGGGAGTGTAACCCATGAATAGAATACCTCTGTTTTGTTTGATTTGTGTGCCTCAATCACGAAAACAACAAGGCCACTCTTGGCTTGTACAGTATTTTCTAATAGTCTTAGGGTGACTGTCCTTCTGAATTTTGGTGCAATCTGTATTGCATCCTCAGGATCTTCTCCTCCCAGGTCAACTCTCTCATCCCCTGAACCAGGCATGTTTAGAGGAAGAAGTGTTCAAAGGGAACTAAGGTGAGGTGTTATGCACAATTTAGGAACTAAATGTCCTTTCAAGCTTGATTAACCAACAGCCAATAAATAGTATTTTTGTACTACTCAGCTGCGGCGGATTTTGTGCCCACCGACTCCAGACGTCTCTGGTGTTTTGTGAGTACGTTCTCTGAGAATAGCACGACTGAACTACTCAGATTCTACTGTTAAATAAGTACCAACCAATGTTGGTGGCGCCATGTCGTGTAGTTCCTATAGTACCCATGCAGGACCTGCGCGTTTGGATAAACTGTGGGCTTGGTGGCAGACTGGCTCTGTACACCCCCACCGCGTATGTTAGCCGGATTTGCATTAGCTAGCTCACAGTGCCGCTAGAATCTCCTCTTATTAGTTTCTGGCAACCTTAGATCATGACAACCCTGATCCCTCAGAATCGTGGAAACAATGCACTACTTTTCGCTCAGTTACTCGTGCTTACTTATTCGGTTTGTCTCAGAGAGTTACACAGAATAAACAGTCTGGGCGTTTCAATAAGTATTTATTGAACAGTTGTTATTCTAGTGTAAAATATATGTGCTGCAGAAACCAGCAGAGATATATTATCAACAGTACGATGAAAGCAAAGGGATAGAATAGTTCTACCATATTGCAATAATCATGAATACATACATGAATATAAAAATCATTATGAAAAGTGCGCGTACTCCTACGATGCCTAACTAAATGTACCTGAGTGTACCTAGCATATGTGTAGGTCTAAAAGCCTAAGAGCCAAGAATCCTTCTTGGATTTAGTCGAACCCCCATACCTGAATAGAGAGAGTGTGGGTCCCCGTCCTGGTCTCGAGTTGGACACCCCGTAATGGCTGTGTCAGACCGCTGTCAGCTGGAGCGACTGCATGCAGGAGCCTCAGCGTCTCTGGTCAGTGTGTCGGCATGGAAGTCTCGGTTCCCTCTGTCTTACAGGGGTAAGATGTGGTGTATTTATACCCTGAAGACTCTAGTTGCTTTATATGGTTTGTATTGGCCCTTGTTAGACTTGAGGAAGACATCAGGGGTGAACTTTGTACATACATATTATGCAGGTGGTGTATTCCTAGAGAGCTATGCATAATTGATGAGTACAGTGTGGGCCTGTGTTTGGGGAAAAACCCTGCTGTATTCAAAACCACAGAATAGATAACGTTCAGCCCTCAGAGCACGTTGTGTACTAGCGAGGACCAATGTAGGTGAAAGATCATGCCTATATAAGGAATCATGACTATAATAGGACATGTACAGTTCTGACCGTAATAGGGCATATGCGGCTTTGACCATAACAGGGCAAGTACGAATATGACCGTATTAGGGCAAATATGAATACGTCCATTTTAGGGCATGTATGAACGGGTCTACATTAGGGCCTCTATACGGGACATAACAGTATAGTCAGGATATATTGATATGGGGTGACCCTCAAAGAACCGAGGTCCCTTCACGCGCGTGGTCTGCAAAATTACATCCCCGTCCCGATGGTTAAAGAACCAGGCAATGATAGCTCTGGGGGGTGCCCCTGGCCTCGGAGGGGCACCAGGGATCTATGTGCCCTCTCTATATTGAAGAATTTTGACAGTCTTTTCAGGGCAAGTTCCTTCTGGATCCAGTCATCCAGGAAGGGTTCGACAGACAGGTCCTCGGCTCATTCCGGAAAGCTCACAAATCTTAGATTATTCCTTCTAGATCTCCCTTCTGAGTCCTCCGCCCTTTCGTCTAAGTTCAATACCCTTTTCTGGAGCGCAATAACAGTATCTCTGAGGGTTTGCAGCGTGGACACATTTTCTTCGGTGGTGGTAACCCTGTCTGCTACCTTCCACAGATCACATCTCAACAGATTGACATCTATGGCCACTGCGTCAATTCTGTGTACCATATCTTCACGTGTTGACTGTATTGCTTGTAAAACGTCCATCAAGGAAGGAGGTTCCCTGTTGCTCTGATGATCTCTATTATCGCTTTCCACTCCCCCCTCCGTCCGGTTTTCTTGGGCTGGAGGTAGGGGCATGGTGTAATTAACTATATTTGCTTGCGACTTGGGGCCCTTATCTATCACCATGACTAAGACGTAGGTGTGGGTATCAGCGGTCTTAAGGTAATTGCATACATCCAGAGCTGGTCGCCGCCACTCCGCTGTGGCAAGTCCCTTCCTGCTGTTATCACACATGTAAGAGACCCGCACCTGTGGGGTTCATTGGTTTCTCCTGGCAATTATTGTTGTCCCTAATTATGGTGTAACCCCCTGAGGCACTGGGTCATCATGTTTGCTTACTTGTGTTTAGTGTCTCTGTTGCTGGCGTACGCTACTTTATGCAATGCAGTCCCCTGTTCATGGGGAGGCGCTGCTTAGTCTGGGCTATTTGGTCCTTACTGATCTCCTCTGGCGTGGCGTCCAATTATTGCAGGTTGGTAAGCTATATACTGGGGTCCAGTCTACCAGTAACGTGCGTGGCAGGAGGGTGGGGTCTTTTCGCTTCGCTTCTACTGCGCTCACAGGATCTCTTAACTTTATACTGGCCTTCTAACCTCTCTGCTGTGGGCCTGACTGATTACAGAGCTCAGAAACGTCTAGGGTGGTCCCTCTTGACCTCCGATCTCGCCGCAGGATTTTCTAAGGGAGCCCCCGTCTTCCTCGGCTCTGTGTCCCTTCTTTGCACCTCTCTGATGGCAAGGGGGTCCCTCGGTGCTGGGACGGGCCTTCGCGATCGTCGCGTTCGATCTGCAGTGGGCCCACTCAGGCAGTGGGTCGCTAGGCCCTGGACGAGGTCCCGTCACTACACGGGGGTCCAATCTCCCCCGGTCAGGCGCATCTCTCCGCCCGGTAATTTCCTGCTGCCAGGTTGGGGATTCCACGTCCTCGGCTACACAGGCCGCACAGGCGGGCGGTGGGCCGATGCGGGTGCGGTCGTCCCTTTGTCCCGGTCCCACTCTCAGTCAATGTCTGGGCCGATACCGGAATATTCCACCCAGAGAGCAGCCTGCAGGGTATCGCAGTCCTTCGTCTTCTGTGCAGTGAGAGTTTCTGAGCGTTGGAGCGCCAGCACTCTCCAGAGGATTCCGTCTCTACTTTGGCCTGGCGCTGGCGGGCCCGCCACTCAAGTCGATTTTCTAGCCGCTGCGTTCGTCGAGACAGAGACAATCCTGGATTTACAGCTTCCTCAGGTGCGCCTTACTATTGCCAGAGCGTTTTGTGGGAAATGTTCAGGATTTTAGAAGGATTTTTCTTAGTTTATATTGTTGTCATGGAGAGCTGTCGCGAAAGCGTCTACTCGGGCATTCAGGCAAGCCACCTTGAAGAGTCTTTTGTTATTGACAGTGAGCCAAAACAAACCAGTATTTCTAAATTTACAAGAGAACTAGAGTGGTCCATACTGGCTCCCTAAGTTCCGCCTTCCTTCTGCTGATGGCCAGTTTATATGACCTTCTTTAGAAAGTGACAGCCAACATCCCTTGGAGTAGCTCTTAAGGTGCTATGCAAGTTTGTTGGCCTCTCTGCATGCCTGATCAAACCAGGAGTGGGCGGTCATCTTGGTGCTTACTGAGGGCTTCAACAGCTTTGTTTTAATTGTATGATCTAGGGCAACAAAAATATCCATGCTACATGTGGAATCATTAGTCAGACTGAGACAGGCACAGAGCATATTCAGATGATCTGCACAAAGCCGGCATAGGACATCATTCAAGTTGGCAGTCTTCCAAACTAACCTAGGCCCATCACTCCTCGGAATGACATTCATGCCCCCCACTGCAGTGTCACGGAAGCGCAGCTTCGGGCATGTCAAAGTAATAGAGAGAGAGAATGGTTGTGATCACTATAGGAGCTAGGAATAACCTCACCATGCACAATATGTTCAAGGAAGTTCCTACTGGCAAAAATATAGTTGATTATGGATGTTCTGCCCCTCCGAAGAAATTGGAGGTCGAAAAGTACTGTGGCGCTACCCAGTCAAGCGCGTCATAGAGATCAAATTTAAGCAAGTGGGAGAACAACATTGACCCTCTACAATCCCTGGAACCAATGAATAGGTTTTGAAAATGTTAGACCTTCCGCTTCAAAGCCAAGTTTTACATTGAAGTCCCCAACTAGGACAATATTCACACCATAGTCTGGGTGGGTAAACCTATGTTCCAGGTCTTCAATAAAATCAAAAAGAGAAGCAAAATTTGGGTTGTCATTGGTGATAAAATGATCATTATAGAAATTGTTGAGGACAAAGCTAATGGTTTTAGATCAATCGACTTGGAACACCTGGATTAACCTACATTCGAAGAGTGCCTTTCCGCCATCACATCTCCCCACACATCAGGCTCCTTCATTGACTCCCGATAGTAAAACATATTGAATTCAAGTCCCTGACCGTAGCTTTTCGGGCCATGCGCAACAAAGGACCGAGATCCCTCAGAAATAGGCTTCGCCCATACAAATCTTCCGGAACGCTGAGATCCAATTCCCACCTCCTACTCTGCGTCCCTCGTTTTGCAAAAGCCCGAAAGGGAGGAAGGTCCTTCACAGTTAGGACAGCCATGCTATGGAATTCACTACCACTGGACTTACGCATGGTGGACACTGAACCCGAGTTCAGAAAGAACTTGAAGACTTGGCTCTTCTGTCAAGGCTAGCTCCTAGGTCCCAGTCTACATACCTGACTTCCGCACAGCACCGGGACACCTCTGTTTGAGGTAGCTGTTTGCGCTCTACAAATATCACTATTATTATTATTATTATTTGTTGGGATGGAAGTGATGATATAATCAAGGGTGTGGTTTTAAACCAAACGCCCAAGCCAGCAAGGGCCCTTCTCATCCCAGAGGATGTAGCAGAAATAGAAAAACAGATAAAGCCATCACAGAATAAGTCCCTTGGGGCCAACATCTCCTTTAAGATGACAATATCACATGATAAAGTAAAATCCTGTCTTCATTCTGACTTTTCCTGCAAGCCCAGCTATGTTCCAACTCAACAGCTTAACCCTTTAACCGGGGTGAGATAATACCAATGGGGACTTGATAGTGGAACTGTTAACAACTTCAATGATCAAGTCAGTAGCAAGCAGCGTGGTGGACACTCCATTGTTAACCTCAATGCCACAAATGGCATTACGCAGCAGAGAGGGGCTTTTCAATCAGACAAGGCCACGTTCCCCAAGTAGAACAGAAAATCGATTATTTGTGGGCACAGAATAGAGTATGCTCAGTGGCAACTCGGGGACATTCTTTTCCCTAGGGACACCACCTCTCAGTACCAGGTCTCTGTAGAAATACCCCAAAGGCAAGACCTTGACATCACTTTGCTGAACAAACCCTGGTAGGATGAACAAATCAATTCTCCTGTTACAGATGGATTGGCAAAATTACAATGATACAATCCCCCTCAAATTCCTTACCCATGGAACCCACCCAAGCCACAGGCAAACAGAAAATCTGGAAACAAGCTGGCTATACAAAGAACATGAAAATGTAGCCAATAAGGGGCTTTGTTCATTAACTGTTTGGTGCTGCCAGTCTCCTGTGGTTCGCTTCTTGGTATGTTGGTTAAGACCATAATGTAGGGACAGGCAGCAAGGGATTGGTGAAACACCAGTGAGCTGTCCCTGAGAATGACCGAAGCTGGCAAAGTATGGCAGGCAGCCAAAGAAACCAGATGTTGGAGGGACTCTGAAGGGTGATGAGTTGAAGGTGCCTCAGATGGAGGTCCAAAGAATGTTTGGCGAGAAGAGATACTGGAATGGGATTGAACCTTATTTGTGCCTGTAGGGACTGCAGATTGTGTAGTCACAGTTTAAGAGGTGGAGTTGGATTTCTCCCTACAGCGTGCTCCATCTCCAGACCCATGACCTCAGACAGCAAAATTTTTATGGCATACAAGTGTGCAAGCATTGGTGAAAGGCTGGAGGACAAAATCAATTTGAAGGAGTTGACAATTGGGTAAAGAGGTCATTAATATCAAGGTCCATTGGAAGAGCAAGGAGAGTCACAAGAATGCAAAATCGGGGAATCAGTCATGATGACTCTTGATCTAGGTTGTTTACATCGCTTCTTTTGCTTTGCAGTGGGCGAGCTGGCAACAAGGGGCAAAATCATCATCAATGATGGGGAGGGGACTTGGGGAGTTTGGCTGTTAGTTATAAAGCCTCCTTAACCACAGCTGGTGTCCCTTCATTTAAGAACTGGTGGTTCTGTTTGGGTACTAAGTGAGGGCAAGTCAAGACTGTCAGCAGTAAGTGACAGCCGCTGCTCTGCAAGTAGGATTTCTTTATCAATGACTCCCACCGCCCACTCAATTAACCCATCCAGAGTGGAGTTTTTAGTTTTAACAGGATTAGGTACCCCCAGCTTGCGTTTACCCATTTTGCAGCTTAGATCACTTTTCCGCAATAGACCAGACAAAAAAACAGATGGTGCAAACCCAAGCAGGCTATCGGCATGCTTGACCGAGATAAATCAAACGAAACAGTCAATGGGCCTTGAAATATAAGTCCCACTAGGAAGCAAATCTCACCTTATACCTACACCTCGCACAGTGAAAGAGCAACCTGACTCGGGCTTAAGGCTGGGGAACAAAACCACTAGGTGGGGCCCAGCCCAGCCTCCTCCGGGCTCTGACGAGCATAGACGGGGCTACTTTTGGCGCGGGCTTAGCCCAGGCATGCAGGTCTCCCAAACATGTAAGTGTGCGTTGAATTGTTACAGCCCCTCCTCCTGGACTCAATGGTGGCTGCTGGGGTATGGAGTCCCCCACCAGCAGCAGCGGGAGCGTGGTCAGGGTGCCACGGTTCTCCCAAGTGCTTAATAACACGTTAAATCATTGGAGCCCCTCCTCCACGGCTCAGTGGTGGCTGCTGGAGGATACAGTCTCTCACCAGAAGCAGCAGGAGCATGGTCAGGGTGCTGCGGGTCTCCCAAGCACTTAAGAGCACGTTTACTCATTGGAGACCCTCCTTCTGGGCTCAATGGTGGCTGCTGGGGAATGGAGTCCCTCACCAGCAGCAGTGGGAGCATGGGCCACATGAGTAGTCCACAAACCACCTACCTCTGTTATCTCTTGTTGACTTTATGCCTTTCTTGGACCCTGTACAGTGCTCTTCTGGCTTTTCGCACTATGGAAGTAATACATAAATACATTGCTTGTTGCAGCCTCTTCTCTGCTTCACAGTTGCACCCTTTCTGGCTGCCTTGCCGTTCCTGAGCAGAGGGGTGGCACCTCAGTGCTCCAGGCAGTTGCGCCTGGTTTAAGCAGAAACTGGGACACTACACCTTTCCATCATAAATATAAAGATGGATCAAAAAAGCTGATGGAAGAGGCACCTAAATCAATGCATTACAGAATGCAGTTCTCAGTTGGTGTCATAGATGAATTCTTGTATTAAATCCTAAATTCTGTGAAAAACCAATACATGTTTTTATGATGCATTGTCATAGAACAGGAGCTCATATTGCCCATTTTAATGTGATATGATCATAATAACATATAAGTGTAACTAACCATGTTTCCAATCCAAAATTCGTAGAAAATATATACAAAATTAGCAAAATAAAGGTAACAATACAAAAATACAATACAAAGTAAGAGTAATGATACAGTCAGACACATACATGCCAACATTTTAAAATTAGGAATAGGGAGATTATGAAAATAACAAGGGACTTCATTTTACTTATTGACATACAATGAAGTAAAGGCAATGTTAAGTGGAAGACAGCTAATATAAGGCTATTTTGGACTTATAAATTCAGGAGTTTCCTGCCTGGATCGATATGTTGGCATGTATGCAATGATACCAACAGAATTGTTATATGAAAAGCTAATTATTAGAAATTAAAGAAAAGGTGGAGAGAAGTCATGTGAAAATTATTCAAATTGAATACCAACAAGAAATTATAACAACAAGAAAATGTAACTCTACATGAAAAATTCTGTAAGAAGTAATGTGTAAGAGGGAATTCTTCAGGGGTTATAAGACTTGCATCCCAGTGGGTGAAAAAAACTTTAGGGATAAAAAAATAGATAAAATTAAAATAGAAGTAATGTTATTATCATGTTACAATAAAGGAATCCAACACTGGATACATGTGAAAGGCACACGTTGAGCTGGTAGCTTGGCACAGAGCAGTCAGGCTTAACTTAGAGGCAGTGTGCAAATTATTTGAGCAAAACTACAAACATTAAAACAGTGTGTTAGAAATCGGGTCTCTAGTTGGCAGTGGTATACACCCTGTCCAAGTAGGGATCCTTTCTCTGATCAGGGTAAGTTACACAGCTAAGATAACCCCTGCTCACCTCCTTGGTAATGTGGCTCGAGCAGTCAGGCTTATCTCAGAGGCAAAGTGCAAAGTATTTGTGTACACACACACACACACTCTCACACACTCACACAGGAACACAGTGAAAACACTCCAAAAAGACTCCACGCCAGTTTGGAATAATAGCCGAATGTTTATCTAAATAAAACAAGACCAAAACGACAAAAATGCAACATACAAGTCAAGATATCACTTTGAAAAGATTGAGCAAGTTTAGTACATAGAAATCGATGGATGCGTTTGTTTACCACAAAGTACCTTAGATGCGTCAAAAATCAAAGACGAGAACAGGCGCAGGGGAGGTTGAGGAACCAGACAAGCAAACGATGCATCGGTTCGATACTAGCAGGGGAGGCAATGCATTGCTTCCTTACTGGCAGCGGAGGTGATGCATTGATTCCTGGACATGTGGCTTTGGTTCCTTACTGCGGTGTCAATGAAGAAATCAGTGCCCAGGGATGATGTGTTGAAAATCCAGACGCACTACGTAGATTCACAGCGGCGAAGCAGGCGCTACGTCAGTTCTGCAGCAGCGATGCAGGTGCTGCATTGAATCTTTCCAGCGATGCATCAAAGAAAATGCCCACTTTCTAAATATTGAGATATTGGGGAAGGTGGATGAGGAGGTCAGGCCGCCGGCTGCGGCTTCATCAAGGTATTTTAGCACTATTCCGAATGAAGGGGAAATCGAAATATGAGAGGGTTTGAAGTTACAATGGGGTGGTAGTTTTAAAAGTGGGTTTTGAGCACAGGAGATCGGGAATGAGACATCAGTGTATCTGTTTGTTACAGGGAGTTTAGTGAGAGAGGGCACGTAGAGTGGGAAAGGGGAAGGAGGGGATTGCATGTTTTATTAGGTGGGTTAATTATTGAGGAAATCACGTTATGTTGGATTGAGTGGGAGGCAGCAGGCTCAGGCACTAGGTGAGCGTAGTATGATCGTTTTATTATGACTGTGATTTAGCAGTGAAGGTTAGCAGGGTACAACTGGTTGAATTGTCTTTTATTCTTGTAGAAACCCCTGACGAAGAGCCCATGAGGCTCGAAATGCATTGGGAACATAACGTGATGAGCCTACTCTGTGTTTCACCTTTGACTGATTATGTTGCTGTGAAAAAGCCTCGACGGGCACTCAGTAAACATTGGAAGACGCTAAAATAAAGATGGAAGGTGAAAGTATGCTGTCTCAACAGTGTTTTAATGAAATTCGAAAAGTGGTTAAAAATAATGATTACTATGGGTGTCACAAGATTACATTGGATATAAGGAGGGAAGTTTTCCCACATTCGCAGTGCGGCAGGTGGGGCGCGCTTAAGTGCCCCAGGATACTTCGATTATATAGGCTGTGCCTTGGGACGGTACACAGCACCTGTTTCGCACGCATTAATGGACGACATAAAATTTGAAGAACGAGTTTACATAAGGGAAAGGAGTGCATTCTCTAACAATAATTTTTCCACTTTCTTAAAGTGGCATTTTCAGACAAGCAATTTAAAAACCAACTCCCACCCTCTGGGATCACCAACTCACCCTCTGAGTTCACCTCCCAACAAAGGGAGATTATGGCATGGTCCATGACCTGCCCCTGGGGACTACCTCCCCCTAAGGCCATATTTGCCACTCCTGTAGAGGTACCACCAGTGAATGGTTTCCTAGAACAGGCAGGGTCACTTTCCTTGTGTCTTAGCTGGGAACACTCAAAGCAGAGGGGTTGAAAATCGGGAGCCCAGGGCCACCACCCATTAGAACCTCCCTCCTTCCTGTCAGAAGGGACATGGGACCCGTTTTCTCCCCCTTTATCCTGGGACCTGTCTGTGTCTCCCTAGACCTCCCCCTGACTCTCTTGGGGGAGCCTGAGCCAACCTTCTTGACTGGATCTCCCACATACAACATCTTGTGGACCCTGGTACTCATCCAGCGGTTTGCCTCCTGAGCAAGCTTCCTGGGGCCAGTAAGCTTGTGTCCATCAAGTGCTGGCGCAGCTCTGGAAAACACAGACTAGACAAGTGCTCCCATGCAAACAAATTGTACAGCCCCTGGTAATCTGTTACCTTACTGCCCTTCACCCAACCATCCTGTGCTCTGCAAAAAGTATCAACACACTCAAGCCATGTTTGGGAGTCAAGTTTCCTGCTCTGCCTAAACTTGTCCCGGTAACTCTCTGGGGTACGACCATACCTAGTGGCCAGGGCATCCTTTATGACAGGGTAGGTAAGCTAATTGAGGGTCCCTAGTGCCAAAAATGTGTCCCTTCCTGATGCTGTAAAGTAGTTCCACAAACCCGCCCCCCAATCTTTCTCAGGGACCCGGTACATGTGGAGAGCTGACTCATAACCCTGAACCACCTATGTATGTCTTCCTCCTTTGTATACTTTTTCCCTAGGTTCTTGGGTATGTGCACTTTAAAATCAGACTGCACTTTAAAATTGCTACCATGATCTGTGCTGGACCTGCCTTTCAAATCCGTTTCTGTGTGCCCACCAGCTGCACTGACCTCCAACCAGGCCCCCAGAGCTTTTTGTAGCTCCTCCTTTCTAGCGATGCCTTTAAACTGAACTTTGAGGTCTCTACAGATCTGTTTGAGTTGAGGTACTGTCAGTTTCCAACCTCTCCTCCTCAAATACAAAATCTGCCACTACAGCTGATGGCTCCCCAGCCTGAGACATAATTGTGGCACAGAACTCAATAGTTGCAAAAAATCCTAAAGGCAAAAAGAACAACAGGAAAAATAGTATGTGTTTACATAATGGTCTGCGATATGGAAGTAATGTACACCAATCACTGTATGCAATGCACAAATGCAAATCCAATCCTCACAGCTGGCCACCGATGTTAGAAATGGGGTCTCTAGTTGACAGTGGTATGCACCAAGCAGGGACCCTCTCTCTAGTCAGGGTAAGTGAGTTACACAGCTAAGATAACCCCTGCTCACCACTTTGATAACGTGGCTCAAGCAGTCAGGCTTATCTCAGAGGCAATGCGTAAAGTACTTGTACACACACACACACACAAAGTAACACAGTGAAAACACTACAAAAGGACTCCACACCAGTTTAGAAAAATAGCCAATATTTATCTAAATAAAACAAGACCAAAAAGACAAAAATCCAACATGCACAAGTCAAGATATCACTTTTAAACGATTAAGCAAGTTTAGTCCATATAGATCAATGGATTTGCTTGTTTAGCAAAATGTACCGTAGATGCGTCAAAAATCAAAGATGAGAACAGGCGCAGACGAGGTGAGTGGCCGGTCAAGAATACGATGCGTCGGTTCCGTAGTGGCAGAGGAAGTGATGCCTAAGTTCCTTACTGGCATGGGAGGTGATGCATTGGCTCCTTACTGACAGGGGAGGTAATGCGTCGGTTTGCGGACACGCGACCGCGGTTCCTTACTGCGGTGCAGTGTCGATGAAGAAATCGGCGCCCAGGGACGCTGCGTCAAAATTCCAGATGCGCTACGTCGACTCACAGCGGCGAAGCAGGCGCTGCGTCGGTTCTAGAGCAGTGATGCTGGGACTGCTTCAAATCTTTACAGCGATGTGTTGATCTACATTGGCGAAGCCTGTGCCGTGTCGATTCCACTGTGGCCACCAGGTTCTGCGTCGGATCTTTCCTGCGATGCGTCGATTGGGACAGACTCTGGGATTCGATTTTCTACTTAAGATCACCAGGATTCACTTTCTAGGGCCTCGGAACTGGATTTGCCACCACTTGACAAGTCAGGACTCTCAGCAAGAGAGCCCAGGTGCTGGCTCATCTTTGATGTCCCTGATACTTCTTAACAGGAGGCAAGCTCAACTCAAGCCCTTGGAGAACCTTTGAAGCAGGATGTAGAAAGCACATCCTTTCACTCCCAGGACAGAAGCAGCAAGCAGCAGGCCAACACAGCAAAGCAAACAGCAAAGTGGAAGTTCCCCCTGACAGCTTATCCAGATCTTTTTCCAGAAAGAATGTCCCCAACCCAAAAGTGTTCTGAGTATATGGTATCAGAGGTCCAGTGCTTATACCAATTTCAGTCTTTGAAGTAGGCAAACTTCAAAGGAAAGTCTTTTTAGTGCACAAGACCCTGCTTTTCCGTACCCTGGTTCCAGACACACTACAGAGGGGGTGGAGACGGCTTTGGGTAAGGACAGGCACAGCCCTATTAAGGTGTCGGTGTCAATTCCTCCCACCACTCTAGCTGAGGAAGGCCCATCAGCTTGGTGATGGGCCATCAGGATATGCAGGGCACACCTCAGCTCCCTTTGTATAACTGACTAGAGTGAATGCACAAACAGCCCAACTGTCATCCTGACCCGGACGTGTATTCCACAGACAGGAAGAGGCACAGAATGGTTAAGCAAAAACATGACCGCTTTCTAAAAGTGGTATTTTCAGACAAGCAATTTAAAAACCAACTTTACCAAATGATGTATTCCAGAGACCCCAAACTCCAAATCTCTATATGCTCCCAATGGAAAATTACACTTAAAATATATTTCAAGGCAATGTTAACCTATGGGAATGATAGTCCTTGCTGTAGTGAAAAACGAAATTAGAAGTATTTCACTACCAGAGCATGTAAAACACAACTGTACACGCCATACCATGCCTTTTAAATACACTGCACCTTGTCAAGGAGGCTACCTTGCACTTACATTAGGGGTGCCTTACATGTAATAAAACGGAAGGCTTGGGCCTGGCCAGTGGGTGCACTTGCCAGGTCAAAATAGCAGTTTAAACTGTTCACACAGACACTGCAGTGGCTGGTCTGAGACATGTTTGAAGGACTACTCATGTGGGTGGCACAATTAGTGCTGCAGGCCCACTAGTAGCATTTGATTTACAGGCCCTGGGCACACACAGTGCACTTTACTAGGGACTTACTAGTAAATCAAATATGCCAATCATGGATAAACCAATCATCAATACATTTGAGACAGAGAGTGTGAGAAGTTGGCCTGGCATATGCTGTCCACTAATTATAGTGGGCACCTTGCACCAGTCCAAATCGACTCTTATGGTAGGTAGGTTAAAGACAACCTTATTGAAAGCTATCCTAGTGGTAGCTGTGGAGAGCAGCCTTCAGGCTAAGTCTTGAAGGAATGTAAAGCAGCTTGTTTTACCAGTCTATAATCTCTTGAGTGACCAAATGAAAGAGCACCACACCAGGTATATATTCAAAATATATGTATTTATTACTAAACACACCCCTCTAGTCTCTTTATGAGGCTAGAGTTCGAAATACATAGGTTATAAGATCTTAAATCACAGTAATAGCACAAATACACGTTTGGGCCCTAGGGGCGTACCAAACCATATACCAATAAAGTGGTATACGAACCACGACTGAACTAGACACTAGGCCTAGAGCCTCTAGAAGTGCTTGGACCACAAGGAACCACCCAAGGTAGTGACACAGGGGACCCACGGGAGACGCGTGCAGTGTAAATACACAACCGCGATACGCCGTTAACTTCTATGGAGAAAGTCGGGATCGGGAAAATAGAGGAAAGGGACACTTAGAAGAGGACTAGGACAAAACCCTTTGAGATCTAGGACTTTGAAGAGTCTCTACCCACGGGAGCACCGGAGTACTCGTGTTACCTCACCCAGGGAAGCCGGGTGCATAGGTGCCTTTCGGGGTCGGGTTTCGTCGTCGGTTCTTATGGCGATCTGCTGCAAAGTGCTGCTGGCGACCAGGAGAAAAGTGTCCGGGTGGATCCAAGAGTGGATCGGAGTTCTGAAGAACCTGAAAGCAGAGGGGACAGAGTCTGGGTCACTAGCCAGTGACCAGGGAGGCGATGGACAGATGCCCACCGATGTCGAGTGCTTCAGATTCGATGACGGTCGTCTTGACTCTTCAGCCACGAGGTCCGGGAGGCGTTGTCGGCGACCAGGAGCAGGATTCGGGCTGTTGCTCGATGTCTGTCAAGTGCAGAGGTGTCGGCGACCAGATTGGACCCAACAAGCCTTGGCAACGGCAAGTCTCGAGTAAGATGTAGATCGTCGATGATGCAGACCAGCAAGGTCTGGGGAACTCACCCAGCGAGGGTAAGTGAGGGCAGGCCTGGAGCAGCCAGACTGCCAAGTAAAGAAAAGATTGGCCTTCGTTAAGGGCTACTAGCCAACGGGCTAGCGACCGCGAAGGAGCCTCGTGACGCCGCACGTGGAGCTGGCTTACAGGACACTCGTGGAGTGGGGGCCAGTGATCTTCGGTGCAGGTGGTGCTGGAGGCTAGGGCTACTCGGAGCCCAAAGCACGACTTCTTGGGAGACCCAGAAGATGGTGCACTTGCAAATGTGCTCGGTGTCCAGGGGTCACGGTCTCACGTCACCCACGATAGCCACGGGCCTCAGCTTTGCTGGGGACTCAGGGTAGCCTCGGGGAAGTCTGAGAATCCACCTCTGGTGATGCGATGACTTCGGCGTCCGACAGGAGCTTCAGTGATGCGAACCGGACAGATGCTTCTTTGGTGCCTGCCAAGCAGGGGAGTCACTCCTTGACCCCAAGGGAGATTCTTCAGTCCTCTAATCTTGTCGTAGAGCGTCGAAGGTCCAGGATTCCGTGTCAGAGTTTCGTCCAGGTATAATCTAAAGTCCTAGGGACTGGGTTCCTACCTTTATTCTAAAAATAGGGGATGGACTACTCTGTGGCCCCACCTATGGGTGGGTCAGGGCAGAGGGGTGGCTACACCCCTTTCCCTTTGTCCAGTTCGCGCCAAAGCAGGGGCTGCAAGCCCCTGATCCGGTTTGAACTGGGGTATGCACAGGGACACCAAATGTGCCCCCAGTGCAGGACTTCAAAGCACCCGAAAGTGCTCCCGCCCAGCCCCAATACACATTGTCCTGTCTGGGGAGGTGGTCACACCTCCCTGGGACAGGAAACCTATTGTCCAGGCCTCCCCTGCCGGAGTTTCGTCCAGCAGCAGGAGGCCAGACTCGTGTCTGTGGCAGCAGCATCCATTTTGTGATGCCAGGGCTCTGGAAAGAAGTTACCGGACTCGTCAGAGTTAACATGCCTTTCCCTCTAGAAGGGTGGAATGCTACCCCCGCCGCCAGGATTGGCGGGGGGTAGTATTCCAAGATGTTTGACACCAAACACGACATGTTTAGGTGCAGCCATTCCATAGTTAGCATTTTACCGCGAGGATATAATGCGTTTAAGAGTATATGGTCAGGCTGCACTACAAACAGCATCAGAGATGGTCTCCGAACGCTGCAGAGGGGCCCTGCTCATGCAGGGGCACCCTCTCACATAGGAACCATGCACTCTGCCTTTAGGATTGATAAGGCCTGCCTTAGGAGTGACTTATAGGTTTATATGTGTGTATGCATTTAGTGATATAGGTAACCTATACCACAGCAAGGGGTGCATGCACCACCTTACCCAGGCTGCAGTAGCAGACCTGTGGTGCCAGTTTGGATGGCCTACCAGGGGTGGCATAATACATGCTGCAGCCCCTGGCAGGCCTCTGAGGTACCTATGCCCTTGGTACATAGTATACCATATACTAGGGACTTACAAGGGCACTCCAGATCCCAATCAGTGATGTGCCTAAGGCACATGGAGACCCTTTTAAAGAGGAAACAGCTAGGCTGGGGTTCTGAATAGCAGGGCCCCAGCCAGACTAATGTCGAAAACCAGTGAAGTATCAGCAAAAAGTGGGGGTACCCCTGTGAAGCAGATCCTACTCTCCTACACAACCCCCCCAAACGTAGGGACATTAAACTAACCTTGCCCAGTTAAGTCTTCATGTTCTAAGTGGAAATACCTAGAGAGTCCATCTGCATTCGCATGGTTACTCCCAGGCCTATGTTCCACTGTAAAGTCCATCCCCTGTAGGGAAATGGACCACCTAAGCAGTTTGGGGTTTTCACCCTTCATTTGTTTTAGCCATAAGAGGGGCTTATGGTCTGTCTGAACCAGGAAGTGTGTACCAAACAAGTATGGCCTCAACTTCTTCAGAGCCCAGACCACAGCAAAGGCCTCCCTCTCTATGGCTGACCAACGTTTCTCTCTAGGGGTCAGCCTTCTGCTAATAAAAGCTACTGGCTGATCCTGACCTTCTTCATTCAATTGTGACAGTACAGCCCCTACCCCCAATTCAGATGCATCAGTTTGAACAATGAACTTCTTGGAGTAATCAGGACTCTGCAGAATTGGAGCAGTGCACATGGCCTGCTTGAGGTCATCAAATGCCTTTTGACAGCTAACTGTCCACTGAACCTTTTTGGGCATTTTCTTAGAAGTTAAGTCATTCAAGGGTGTCACTATTGATCCATACCCCTTGACAAATCTCCTATAGTACCCAGTCAGGCCTAAGAAGGCTCTCACCTGAGTCTGGGTAGTGGGAGCAGTCCAGTCCATGATGGTCTGGATCTTGCTCTGCAAAGGTTGAACCTGGCCTCCACCCACAAGGTGGCCCAGGTACACAACCTGACTCTGCCCTATCTGGCACTTAGTGGCCTTGATAGTCAGGCCTGCCTTTTGCAGGGCCTGTAAAACATTCCTGAGGTGGACCAGGTGATCCTCCCAGGTGGAGCTAAAGACAGCAATATCATCTAGATAAGCTGCACTATAGGCTTCCAGTCCTGTGAGAACTGTGTTCACCAACCTCTGGAAAGTGGCAGGTGCATTTTTCAGACCAAAGGGCATCACCACAAATTGATAATGCCCACTAGGGGTTGAAAATGCTGTTTTGGGCTTTGCAGCATCAGCTAGTCTGATCTGCCAGTAGCCAGCTGTTAGGTCAAATGTGCTGAGATATTTGGCAGAGGCCAAAGTATCTATGAGCTCATCTGCCCTGGGTATTGGATGGGCATCAGTCCTAGTGACTGCATTGAGGCCTCTGTAGTCTACACAAAACCTCATCTCTCTTTTCCCACCACTGGTGTGAGGTTTAGGTACTAGGACTACTGGACTAGCCCAAGGGCTATCTGAGGGCTCAATCACTCCCAATTCCAACATCTTCTGGACTTCAGTCCTGATACAGTCCCTGACATGGTCAGGTTGCCTATAAATCTTGTTTTTAATAGGCAGACTGTCCCCAGTGTCCACTTCATGAGTGCACCAGGTGGTCTGACTGGGTGTCAGTGAAAACATATGCCTAAACTGATTGAGGACTTGCCTGCAATCAGTTTGTTGCTGGGTAGTGAGGCTGCCTGCCAAGGCTGCACCATCAACTGACCCATCGTCAGGGTTCTGTGAGAGCAGGTCAGGGAGTGGGTCACTCTCTTCCTCCTGCCCTTCATCAGTAGCCATGAGCAAGCCCATGTCTGCCCTGTCCACATATGGCTTAAGTCTGTTGACATGGAGAACCCTTTGGGGACTCCTGGGTGTTCCTAGGTCCACTAAGTAAGTGACCTCACCCTTCTGTTCAACAATAGTGTGGGGTCCACTCCATTTGTCTTGGAGAGCTGCTGGGGCCACTGGCTCCAACACCCACACCTTCTGTCCTGGCTGGTAAACAGTCAGAACAGCCTTTGGTCATGCCAGGCCTTCTGCAGTTCCTGGCTAGCCTCAAGGTTTTTGGTTGCCTTTTTCATGTACTCAGCCATCCTGGAGCGGAGACCAAGTACATAGTCCACTATATCTTGCTTTGGGGGCTTGAGAGGTAACTCCCATCCTTCCTTCACCAAGCACAGTGGACCCCTCACAGGGTGGCCAAACAGAAGTTCAAAAGGGCTGTAACCAACCCCCTTCTGAGGCACCTCCCTATATGCGAATAAAAGGCAGGGCAAGAGTATGTCCCATCTACGCCTAAGCTTTTCTGGGAGCCCTTTAATCATGCCCTTCAAGGTTTTGTTGAATCTCTCAACTAAACCATTGCATTGTGGGTGATAGGGTGTGGTGAACTTATAAGTAACTCCACACTCCTTCCACATTGCTTTTAAGTAACCAGACATGAAGTTTGCACCCCTGTCTGATACTACCTCCTTAGGAAAGCCCACTCTTGAGAAGATTCCCAGGAGGGCCCTTGCCACCACAGGTGCTGTAGTGGTCCTGAGGGGAATAGCTTCTGGGTACCTGGTGGCATGATCCACTACCACCAGGATAAACCTGTGCCCAGAGGCTGTTTGGGGATCCATGGGACCAACAATGTCAATCCCTACCCTCTCAAAGGGCACCCCCACCACAGGTAGTGGTATCAGGGGGCCTTTGTAGTGCCACCTGCTTTGCCACTGGCTTGGCAGGTTACACAGGAGCGACAAAACTCCTTACTGTCTTCAGACATGTGGGGCCAGTGAAAGTGAGGGACAATTCTGTCCCAAGTCTTGTTCTGGCCCAGGTGTCCTGCTAAGGGAATATCATGGGCTAGGGTCAATAGGAAGCCCCTGAACTTCAAAGGTATTACCAACCTCCTGGTAGCACCAGGCTTGGGGTCTCTACTCTCTGAGTACAGGAGTCCATCATCCCAATACACTGTATGGGGACCACTAGCTTTCCCAGCAGCCTCAGCAGCAGCTTGCTGTCTGAGGGGTTCAAGGGAGGGGCAGCTCTGCTGCTCCTGGCTCAGATCTGCCCTAGAAGGTCCCCCTGTCCCCAAGAACTCAACCTGTTCAGGTTCAAGTTCCTCTGGGACAGTTCCTTCTTCAGGGCTGAGATCATCCCCCTCAAGGGACTGATCTTCCTCCTGAGCCAAGGGGAAGGCACTGCCTTAACCCTACTACTCCTCCTCTTGGAAGGCACTTGGTCCATTCTTCCAGAATCCAAGGCCTGTTCAGTTTTAGACAGTTTAGCTTGTGACCTGGTCACAGCAAACACATCTGCAGGGATCCCCAGCATTTCTGCATGGGTCCTGAGCTCCACTTCTGCCCAAGCAGAAGTCTCTAAGTCATTGCCAAGCAAGCATTCGACTGGTAGGTTTGCACTTACCACAACCTTCTTAAGGCCAGTTACCCCTCCCCAGGAGAAGTTAACAACTGCCAGAGTATGGTCTGTTCTGACATTGCTAGCATTGGTCACTTGGTACATTTCACCAAGTATAACTTGCCCAGGTAGCACAAGGTCTTGTGTCACCATTGTGACACTTGCCCCTGTGTCCCTAAATGCCAAAGCCTCTCGTCCATTGATTAAAGGCTGTTGTCTGTACTTGCCCAGATTACTGGGACTCACAGTGGAGGTCACATCCATGCCTCCATCACAGACTAACACAGCCTGAGTCAGTTCCCTGACTAAGTCAGAGCCCAACTCAGTTCCCAGGGTGAACCCTACTAAACCCTTTGCTGGAGCACCTCCACCAACTGTACTAGGGGGAACAGGTGCCTTAGGGGCATTGGTGGGTGCTGGACTGGAGTCTTTGGACTTGGTGCAATCACTGGTCCAGTGGGTCTTTTGCTTACAGACCTTGCACCATGGTTTTCTTTGGCCTTTACCCTTGGTAGACTGGGAATCCCCACCAGAAGAAGATTTTTGGGGGCCTGATGAAGACTTTTGATCTTTACCCTTCTCCCCACCCTTGTCAGAGTTCTTAGCATCTTGCTTCTTGGTTTCCCCACCTTGGTTCTGTACCTTCTGCTTCACCCTGGTTCTGACCCATTTGTCTGCCTTCTTTCCCAATTCTTGGGGAGAGGTCAGATCAGAGTCAACCAGGTACTGATGCAACAGCTGGTTTTGACAGTTATTAAGAATCTGCTCCCTCATTATCAGATTATACAATCCTGAGAAGTCACACACCTTACTGCCCATCAACCAGCCTTCCAGAGCCTTGGCAGAACAATCCACATAGTCTACCCAGTCTTGAGTCTGTGCTTTTTGGGTGTCTCTGAACTTCAACCTGTACTGTTCAGTGGTTAGGCCAAACCCATCAATAAGAGCACTCTTCAAGACCTTGTAATTGTCAGCATCCTCCTCTCTAACAGTGAGGAGCTTGTCTCTACCTTTGTCAGCAAAGGAGAGCCACAAGATTGCTGCCCACTGCTCCTGAGGGACCTTCTGTACTTTACAGGCCCTCTCTAAAGCAGTTATCCATTTGTGGATATCATCCCCACTCTGGTAGGGAGGGACAATCTTGCTCAGGTTCCTATGGTCATAGGACCTTTCCCTATCTCTAGGGACATGGCTGCCACCATGGGACTCTAGTCCCAACTTTCTTCTCTCTTTAAGGAGATCTAGGGATTCTCTATCTAAAGCCAATTGCTTCTTCCTGATCTCCAGTTGAGTTTCCTCATACTGGACCAGTCTCTTTCTTCTCTCATGAGAGGATTCCCTCCTGTGAGAAGAAACAGAGCTCCCTATTGAGGTGCCAGAGTGGTTAGACTCCTGAGAAGGAGACCTAGACTTTCTGAGCACACTCATAATCCTTCCTGGGGGGACAAAGGTGTGGTTCTCCAGATCCTCATCTTCATCTTCCCCAGAAGGGATTGGGTTTTCCAGGTCAGGGTCATTGTCACCCTCCTGGTCAGTTTCAGAGGGGGGCTGGGGGTAGTAGTACCCCTGGCCCCTTCCTCATCTGCTGGCCCACCCTCTGCTCCTACCCCTTCAGTCTCTGAAGACTTACTAAGATCATAAGCCACCAACAACTCCTGGAGGTGTTGGGTGGTGGGACTTTGGCCTGTCCTTAATTTCCTCACGTTACACAAAGCTCTCAGTTCCAAGAATGGGAGTGTGTCATACTTGGAGGGGAAGCTCAATGGCTTCCTGCAGGGCATCTTTGGATCCTGCTTTTAAAGACATTACTAGTGTGGTGTGGTGTATGCACTACCTACTCTAGTGTGGCCTACTAAACTCTCTTGAGTTGTAGAAAGGGTTGTGCTATCCCTTAACACACAACTCTAAGTTCAGTAGAACTTACTGATATTCTAAGCTTAAATTATATGTACCTTAGGTACCTTTAGTGGTTTTCAGTTGATCAATTCAATTGAGATTATCTGGTAAAACAATAGCAAGCTGGAATCCCACACGCTGCACACCAATGTGAGAAGTTGGCCTGGCATATGCTGTCCACTAATTATAGTGGGCACCTTGCACCAGTCCAAATCGACTCTTATGGTAGGTAGGTTAAAGACAACCTTATTGAAAGCTATCCTAGTGGTAGCTGTGGAGAGCAGCCTTCAGGCTAAGTCTTGAAGGAATGTAAAGCAGCTTGTTTTACCAGTCTATAATCTCTTGAGTGACCAAATGAAAGAGCACCACACCAGGTATATATTCAAAATATATGTATTTATTACTAAACACACCCCTCTAGTCTCTTTATGAGGCTAGAGTTCGAAATACATAGGTTATAAGATCTTAAATCACAGTAATAGCACAAATACACGTTTGGGCCCTAGGGGCGTACCAAACCATATACCAATAAAGTGGTATGCGAACCACGACTGAACTAGACACTAGGCCTAGAGCCTCTAGAAGTGCTTGGACCACAAGGAACCACCCAAGGTAGTGACACAGGGGACCCACGGGAGACGCGTGCAGTGTAAATACACAACCGCGATACGCCGTTAACTTCTATGGAGAAAGTCGGGATCGGGAAAATAGAGGAAAGGGACACTTAAAAGAGGACTAGGACAAAACCCTTTGAGATCTAGGACTTTGAAGAGTCTCTACCCACGGGAGCACCGGAGTACTCGTGTTACCTCACCCAGGGAAGCCGGGTGCATAGGTGCCTTTCGGGGTCGGGTTTCGTCGTCGGTTCTTATGGCGATCTGCTGCAAAGTGCTGCTGGCGACCAGGAGAAAAGTGTCCGGGTGGATCCAAGAGTGGATCGGAGTTCTGAAGAACCTGAAAGCAGAGGGGACAGAGTCTGGGTCACTAGCCAGTGACCAGGGAGGCGATGGACAGATGCCCACCGATGTCGAGTGCTTCAGATTCGATGACGGTCGTCTTGACTCTTCAGCCACGAGGTCCGGGAGGCGTTGTCGGCGACCAGGAGCAGGATTCGGGCTGTTGCTCGATGTCTGTCGAGTGCAGAGGTGTCGGCGACCAGATTGGACCCAACAAGCCTTGGCAACGGCAAGTCTCGAGTAAGATGTAGATCGTCGATGATGCAGACCAGCAAGGTCTGGGGAACTCACCCAGCGAGGGTAAGTGAGGGCAGGCCTGGAGCAACCAGACTGCCAAGTAAAGAAAAGATTGGCCTTCGTTAAGGGCTACTAGCCAACGGGCTAGCGACCGCGAAGGAGCCTCGTGACGCCGCACGTGGAGCTGGCTTACAGGACACTCGTGGAGTGGGGGCCAGTGATCTTCGGTGCAGGTGGTGCTGGAGGCTAGGGCTACTCGGAGCCCAAAGCACGACTTCTTGGGAGACCCAGAAGATGGTGCACTTGCAAATGTGCTCGGTGTCCAGGGGTCACGGTCTCACGTCACCCACGATAGCCACGGGCCTCAGCTTTGCTGGGGACTCAGGGTAGCCTCGGGGAAGTCTGAGAATCCACCTCTGGTGATGCGATGACTTCGGCGTCCGACAGGAGCTTCAGTGATGCGAACCGGACAGATGCTTCTTTGGTGCCTGCCAAGCAGGGAGTCACTCCTTGACCCCAAGGGAGATTCTTCAGTCCTCTAATCTTGTCGTAGAGCGTCGAAGGTCCAGGATTCCGTGTCAGAGTTTCGTCCAGGTATAATCTAAAGTCCTAGGGACTGGGTTCCTACCTTTATTCTAAAAATAGGGGATGGACTACTCTGTGGCCCCACCTATGGGTGGGTCAGGGCAGAGGGGTGGCTACACCCCTTTCCCTTTGTCCAGTTCGCGCCAAAGCAGGGGCTGCAAGCCCCTGATCCGGTTTGAACTGGGGTATGCACAGGGACACCAAATGTGCCCCCAGTGCAGGACTTCAAAGCACCCGAAAGTGCTCCCGCCCAGCCCCAATACACATTGTCCTGTCTGGGGAGGTGGTCACACCTCCCTGGGACAGGAAACCTATTGTCCAGGCCTCCCCTGCCGGAGTTTCGTCCAGCAGCAGGAGGCCAGACTCGTGTCTGTGGCAGCAGCATCCATTTTGTGATGCCAGGGCTCTGGAAAGAAGTTACCGGACTCGTCAGAGTTAACATGCCTTTCCCTCTAGAAGGGTGGAATGCTACCCCCGCCGCCAGGATTGGCGGGGGGTAGTATTCCAAGATGTTTGACACCAAACACGACATGTTTAGGTGCAGCCATTCCATAGTTAGCATTTTACCGCGAGGATATAATGCGTTTAAGAGTATATGGTCAGGCTGCACTACAAACAGCATCAGAGATGGTCTCCGAACGCTGCAGAGGGGCCCTGCTCATGCAGGGGCACCCTCTCACATAGGAACCATGCACTCTGCCTTTAGGATTGATAAGGCCTGCCTTAGGAGTGACTTATAGGTTTATATGTGTGTATGCATTTAGTGATATAGGTAACCTATACCACAGCAAGGGGTGCATGCACCACCTTACCCAGGCTGCAGTAGCAGACCTGTGGTGCCAGTTTGGATGGCCTACCAGGGGTGGCATAATACATGCTGCAGCCCCTGGCAGGCCTCTGAGGTACCTATGCCCTTGGTACATAGTATACCATATACTAGGGACTTACAAGGGCACTCCAGATCCCAATCAGTGATGTGCCTAAGGCACATGGAGACCCTTTTAAAGAGGAAACAGCTAGGCTGGGGTTCTGAATAGCAGGGCCCCAGCCAGACTAATGTCGAAAACCAGTGAAGTATCAGCAAAAAGTGGGGGTACCCCTGTGAAGCAGATCCTACTCTCCTACAGAGAGCAATTGAGACTGGTCAGCAGTGGTAAAGTACCCAGAGTCCTAAAACCAGCAAAAACGAAATCAAAAAAGAGGAGGAAGAAGGCAAAACGTTTGAGGATAACCCTGCAAAAAGGGCCAGGAAAACACCACACAAAAAATACCACACCAGGTTAGAAACAGAGCTCTTAATTTAATAAATAAAACAAGAACAAAATGACAAAAATCCAAAAAGTAGAACTTGATATATCAATTTTTAAAGAATAAACTGTAAAATAGCACTTAGAAACAATAAGAGCTTACTTGGGAGATCTGGTTGAGCTGGACCTGGGCAAAGTCGAAAGTTCAAGCCAACTGCGATGAAGCAGGGGCCGGATACAGGAACCCAGTGAGGCCCGCTGAACAAAAGTACCTCGATCCTGGCTGCATCGAGTTCGAGGACAAGGGGTGCAGCCGAAGGGAATCATCAGTGCTAATCCAGGCAGCAGTAGCGATGCGCCGATCCTGATCTGCGCAGCACCAGCGATTCATCAGCTCCCGTGAGCGAAGTGCTGTGATGTGAAAATTCGTTGTCGAGGATGCCAACGACGGAGATGCCAAGACCTTGCACCGAGGAGAGCATCTTGCAGTGGTGGTTCCGAAGGTGATGCGTCGGGCCGATCCACACAGCAGAAACGATGTTCCAGTTCTGGTGATGCAACAGGAGCGATGTGTCAGTTCCAATCCATGCAACAGGAGTGATGCGCCAGTTCGACAGAGGATGCATGGGTTTTGCTTGAGAAAGCACCTGAGGTCCACTTCCAAGGGCCCATGACTGGGGTGCCACCACTTGGCAGGGCAGACTCTAGATAGCAGAGTCTAGGTGCAGACGTTGGTAGGTTACAAGTCTTTTATGACCCTGAACTTCAGATCAGGAGTCCAGCCAGCTAGCCCTTGGAGTCACTCTGGGTTCAAGTATTGCAGGTCCAGTCCTTCTCACCAATGGCGGGGAACAGTAGGCGGCATGTCAGCAGCAGGGCAGAAGTCCAGCTAAGCAGAAGTCCAGCAGAGTGTCCATCCTTCATCAGCACAGCATTCCTTCTTGCTGACAGAGTCTTTACAGGTCCAGAAGTGTACTGAAGTGGTGGTGTCAGAGGTCCAGTGCTTATGCTCAGTTATGCCTTTGAAGTGGGGAGACTTCATAGACATGCCGTCGAAGTGCACAGAGCCCCTGTCCTTCCTGCCCTGGCTCCAGACTCACTACAGGGGGTTATGCAGCCCTTTGTGTGTAGACAGGACACAGCCTATTCATGTGTAAGTGAGATTGTGCCGAGTTCCTCCCTCCCATCCTGCCAGGATGGCCCATCAACTCACACCTAAGCTCCCATTGTGTGTGGCTGTCTAGGAGGAGTACACAAAGCCCAGCTGTCACACACCCCAGACATGTGATCAGAGACAGGCAGCAGGCATCAAATGGCTAAAGTAAGAAAATACCAACTTTCTAAAAGTTGCATTTTCAGAATTGCAATTCAAAATCTGACTTCACCATAAGTTGTGATTTTAAATTGTGATTCTAGAGACACCAGACTTGAAGGTCTTATCTCTTCCCAATTGAAAATTGCACTTATAAAATGTAATAAGGTAATTCCAATGTTATCCTATGGGAGAGATAGACTTGCTGTCCTGAAAGACGACTATGAGAGATTTTCACTACCAGGACATGTAAAACTTAAAAGTATGGGGCATATTATCAAGAACAGCTTTAAAATTATCGCCGGTTTAGCGGCAGAAAACTGCCGCTAAAGCGGCGATAATGGGCTTGATAATATGCCCTGGAGAATTCCAATAGAAGCCCATGTTGACACCAGAACATGGGCTTCTATTCGAATTCTCCAGGGCATATTATCACGCCCATTATCGCCGCTTTAGCTGCAGTTTTCTGCCGCTAAACCGGCGATAATTTTTAACGCTGTTCTTGATAATATGCCCCCAAATCTCCTAACTGTTAAATACATTGCACCCTGCTCTCTGCTCTGTGTTATCCAGGGCCTAACTTAGTGGTGACTTATATGTATAAAAAGGGAAGGTTTGGGCCTGGCAAGAGGTTTATTTTGCCATGTCAAAATGGCAGTTTAAACTACACACACAGGCTCTGTAATGGTAGGCCTGAGACATGGATAGAGAGCTAATTAAGTGAGTGGCACAAGCAGTGTACTTTACTAGGGGCTTATAAGTAAATTAAATATGACAATTGAGTATGAGCCAAAATTACCATATTTAGTGAAGAGAGCACATGCACCTTAGCACTGGCTAGCTATGGTGAAAGTGGTCAGAGTCCTAAAGCCAACAAAAACGAGGTCAGGAAAAGTGGGGGAGAAAGGCAAAACTTTGGGGTGACCCTGCAGAGAGGGACATTTTTCAACAGGTATCGAACCCCAAAGTGAACCTAATAGGTACTCGATGGGTGCTGCTCTAACGTAGCTCAAGTAAAGTACACATAGTCAGGACTAAGCAGTCTTAAAACAGAGACCTAGAAGAGTGTCTGGAGGACAAGATTAAAGGTGCAAATTCAAATTGGATATAGTACACTTAATGGTTTAACGAAGGAATCAAACTCTGAGTTGACATCGTAGGTACCGTGTGGACCATTGAGTGTTGTAAGAAATTGCGTTTCTGGTTGGCATAGTATACAACCTGTCTAAGCAGGAACCACAATCCTAGTCAGGGTAAGTCAGATACACAGCAACAATTAACCTGTGCTCACCCTCTGGTAGCTTGGCACAGAGCAGGCAGACTTACCTTAAGGGGCAATGTGTAAAGCATTTGTGTAACACATCAAACAGTTACACAGTGAAAACACTGCAAAAAGACTCCACAATTGTTTGGAAAATAGATTATTATATTCTGAACAAAACAAGACCAAAACTACAAAAATTAAATTTGAAAGAATAAGTGTCAAAATAGCGCTTAGATGCAAATTGCGCCTAAGAGGTTAAAAAGGGTTGTGCTGGACCGGGCAAAGTGAAGAGTTCAGGTCGTCCACGATGGGGCACAGTCCGGATACTGGTCCCAAGCAGGGCCTGCTGATCAAAAGTACCTTAAACCTTGTTGCAGTATGAAATGTGTGGTGCGATACATCAATGCTTCCCACGTAGTTGAGGTTGCGACGGATTTCTCCACGCAGTAATAGTGATGCGTCGGTTCTGTGGACGAAGCTCCAATTCTGGAGTGCGGTAGTTCCGAAGGCGATGCGCCGGGTTAATTCATGCTGGAGGCAATGCATCGATCTTCTCGACGCAGTGATGGCGATGCGTTGGTTCCTGATGCAGTGGTTCCTGAGGCGCTGCAGTGGTGCCGAGTGCGATGCGCCAGTTCCAGACCTTGCAGTGGTGGTGATGCATTGATCCCAATCTCACATCAGGCAATGCATTGGTTCTATTCTGAGCAGCAATGTCGATGCGCAGGTTCTTGCCAAATGCAGCACTTTAAACTCACTTCCAGGGGCCCTGGAGTGGATTGGCACCTCTTGGCAAAGCAAGACTTACAGCAAGTAGAGTCCAGGTGCCGGGTTGAAGATGAAAGGTGAAGTCTTTGATATCCCTGAGACTTCAGCAACAGGAGGCAAGCCAACAAGCCCTTGGAGAAACATAGGTTCAAGAATGTCGAGAGCAAGTCCAGTCCTTCTCATTTCTAGTCAAGAAGCAGCAGGCCAACACATCAAAGCAGATTAGCAGAATGACAGTCCCTACTACAGCACAGCAATCAGCAGGCCAATACAACAAAGCAGAGTGGCAGCCCTCCTACAGGACAGCAGCACTTCTTCCTGGCAGAACGTCCTCAGTTCTAGCAGTGTTCTGTATTGGTGGGGTCAGGGCCCAATACTTATACGCTATATGTCCTTTGCAGTAGGGAGACTTCAAACAGATGCTTTGAAGTGCACAAGACCCAGCCTTTCCTGCCCTGACTCTAGACTCACTCCCAGAGGGTATGCAGTCCTTTGTGTGGGGACAGGACCCAGCCCTTTCAGGTGCAGAGTGGCAGTTCCTTCCTCCTTTCTTCCTCCTCTCCTGCTCAGGAGGACCTATCAACATGCAGATGACTCGGAAGTCACAACTGCCGTTCCTTGTGTGTAGAAGCCAGCTGTCACCCACCCCAGACGTGTATTCCAGATACAAGCAGAAAAGCACCAAATGGTTTAAGTAAGAAAATGCCAACTTTCTAAAAGGGAGAACATCCTTTACCACGTATGCATTACTCCGCAGTGCCATTACCCCACAGTTTTTACTCCGCAAAATCTTTTACACGCAGGGCTTTACACCACAAACTATTACGACTCATTCCCCAAAGTAACGCCACGGTGGAGTTAGAATAGTAAATTGCGTTGTAAAGGGGAATGCGTTGTAATAGTTTGTGGTGTACAGCCCTGCGTTGTAAAAGATTTTGCGGAGTAAAATCTGCGGGGTAATGGCACGCGGAGTAAATGTTTGCGGGGTAAAGTGTCCTATTCTTCTAAAAGTGGCATTTTCAGAACTACAATTTAAAAACTAATTTCACCATAAGTTGTATTTTTAAGTTGTGATTCCAGAGACACTAAATTTGGTTTTCCTATCTTTTCCTAATTGGAACTTTACTTATAAGATGGAATAAGTCAGTCCCAATGTTATCCTACAGGAGTGATAGGCCTTGCAGTAGTGAAAAGGAAATTTAAGAGCATTTCACTACCAGGACATGTGAAGCTTACAAGTACTTGTCCAACTTTTTAAATGCACCCTGCCCATGGGTTGTTCAGGGCCTACCTTAGGGATCACCTATATGTAATAAAAAGGAAGGTTTGGGCCTGGCAAGGAGGTTAACTTGCCAGGTCGACATGACAGTTTAAAATTGCATACACAAGCTGTGCATTGGCAGACCTGAAACATGTTTAAAGTGCTACTTAAGTGGATGGCACAATCAGTGCTGCAGGTCCATTAGTAGCATTTAATGTACAGGCCCTGGGCACATGTAGTGTACTTTACCGGTGGCTTGTAAGTAAATTAAGTTTGCCAATTGTGGATAAACCATTGTTACTATGATTTACATGTTGCTAGCACTGTAACACTGGATAGCACTGAAAAAGAGCTCAGAGTCCTAAATCCTACAAAAGTAGGTCAGAAAAATAGGAGGAAGGCAAAACGTTTAGGGTGACCCTGCAGTAAGAGCAATTTCCAACAAGTGTTATTCTATCATAGCTCCGATATAGTCTCCACTATTCAATGTTTGTACAGAGACCAAGGTAGGTGTCAACAATGACATTAAAAAGAATACCCTGGATCAAAAAGTACATCTAATTATGTATAACCCATTGCAATATATATACAGAAACACATTATAAAAGCATCGCAAAATTAAGGAGCTGTCTCAGAAGTAGATTTTATGTAATCCTACAAGGGATCCCCCCCTCCATTACGTCTACATAATAAATTCTTTTTTGATCACATTGTATTCAAAACCATTGAATGGGTCAATGTGTTTATCGTCAGTACTTATGAGTGCCTCAAAGGTGGGTATCATAAGTATTAACATCACAGGGGAAACTAAGGGTAGCTGCTACTGCTTCATCCTTCAAGTATGTGTCCAGTTCTCTTTCTGTATTTGGTCCATGGCTAGTACACTAAAGGATATCTATCCATTTGGTTTCACATTTTCTGAAAGCTGACATTCTATCACCTCCTCTTCTATAGCAAAGAACATGAATGACGCTTAACAGTTTTATTTTGTTGGAATCCTGATTATCATGCAGAGACCAAAAGTGAGTGGCTAAAGGATAAGTATCAGTCAGGCAGTAAAAAGTAATTCTGGAGGCCTAGCATTTCAACAGGGTGAAGATGAAGAGATCAAGGGGCAGAAGCTGTGGAGACAGCGACAGAGGAGGTAGATGGAGAATGAAAATAGGAAAAAAGAGGGAGTTGAGGATACCATGGATGACATTTCACCATCACATCTGAATCACAGACCATACCACAAGCAACAGGACTGCAATCAGCTTCACCACTGCCCGGAAAAATCAGCAGTGCTTTCATCACTCTCAAAATGTTCATCATGAGAAAATAATTAATTTTGTGTGAGCTAATCTTTTTGATGTATATCAGCCTGAGGTCTCACCTTGCGGTAGAGCTGAAGAAGAGGTCTGGGATGAGATGTTGCAGGCTCTTGGTTCTTAGCTTCCTCCCAAACATAAGTTTGGCTGGTGATACATGTGTGGTTTTATGAGATGTGTCTCTGTAGTCCGCCAATGCCTGACATAAAACCTTGGGTGGTGATGAATGAGAAGTTTTTGCCACTTTTTATGCCTTCTTGAAACTACAATAAACCTCTCAAAAGTGCCACTGGTGTGCAGTCAGAATGGTGTGATTTTTCCTGTACTCTAAACCTTAATCGTTAGACTTGACTAGTGAAGGGGTGCTAACCATGTCAAATACTTTGTTTAGTGCTGGAATAATGACATCAGCTGCTGTGGCGGAAAAAGCCATTACAGAGAGCACTTATCCATCACCACCAAGAGATGTTGCCCAGTGGCTATGGGTCTAAAGAAATCATTTGCCACCTCCTTCCACAAAGATGAAGGCAGTGAAAAACATTTGTAGCAGTTCTGGAGATTGATCCTTCCCAAGGGCCTGGCAAACGTGGCATTTTCACTTGGTCTTTGTTTTTAAGTCAAGTGATTGGAACCAGACCTTTGTTGTATGAGACGTTTGGTGGCAAACGTTTGGTGGCAAATATGCCTGGGGGGTCTTCATGCGCCAGGATGACCTCATGCCTCTGTAGATATTGGGGTGTAACTATATGGGTGTGCCTCAGAATTAGTTTAGTGAGTTTCTTGATCTTTATGGACATATCTAAAAACCTTGAGCTCTGATGGTTAACTTTGATTGTAAAGTTTGTGGATGTGTTCCAGGTTTTTACATCTGTGTGTTTCTATAAGGCTTGAGACTGCTTGCAATGATGCATCATCTCTGTGTGCTTGTTTGGTTGTCTTCTTTGTGATTGCATATGGATATGCCTGCTTAACGACATATTGCCGTATTTTTGTGCAGCAGATGGTGTAGTATCACACAAGTCGAGCGGAAATCCGAACACAAAAACAGTAGAGTTCTTGTTCTTACCCAGACTGTGAACAATGTTAAACTATTAAACTTGTAGATGGAGGCCCCGATCCTCTGAGGCATCGTCATTTTTGGGTTCTAAAAATGGAAATTAGGCTTGATGATCAGTGAAAATGGTAAAATGCTTACTGTAAACAAATAGATGGAAGTGCTTGTAGTACTACATGACTTGTATCATTCGTTTATAATGTCCTGAATGCATGGTGCCATGTGTATCTCTCATTGAATTTAAAGATTCTGGTGGTGCCTGTTGAAACAGATTCAGATTTTGCTCCCTGCATTTTGTTTAGGGATAGGCATAATTGGGGACACCCCAGGTTCCTCGGTGTCCTGCTTTCGCAGGTTTTCAAGTTCTTGTTCAACTTGTTTTTGGAACCTGAATGGTATTCATCTGAAGTACTAAGCCACATAAGGCATTATTTCATCTATGTGTAGATGAAAATATCCCATTAATTAATCTATGTGTAGATGCAAATATCCATCTATGAGTGTTCCAGTACCCTGAAAGTCCTCAGGGAACATTCAGCCGACATCTGTAGTCTCCTTTTCGTCTGACACCTTGACAACCAATTAACTTACGACCTAATGAAGGTCTATTCTGACTGCATATCTAAGGCTGAGAGGCATCCAATACCAGCAAGAGCCTCTACCACAGAGATATCTGTTCAGTGTAGTGAGAAGTATGGGAGAGTTTTGTATTCAGCTGGCCTAGATATGTGAGGGGTTTGCATGTGCCGACAAATTAAAATAACTTTACAGAGAGTTTGGAGCATATTCATTAAGAATATTTTGGGAAATCTATGGATAACAGTGAGTTTTAAACATTTTAGGGCTGCAACACAGGTGAACACCAAACAGAAATTAAATGTCATTTTACTGAGAAAGTTGGGAAGGTCCCACAATAGATTTTACTATAAGGTTACATTTGAACTAAAGCACCAGTCAAAACTGCATGAACATGAAGCAGACTCTGACATTGGCCTACACCCCTCATAGTTACAGGTAGGTTGTGCAAAATGTGTTGTAGAAAAGGAGACCTTCATTAGACATAGACCAGCAAGACAGGTAGGCTTGGTGAAGGATAGGTGATTGTATGAGCCCGGGATGGGTCCATTTGAGGCCTGTGGCCCGGCTTAGGACACTAGTTCCACCTTCAGTTAGAGGTGTCGTAGATGAGCAGACTGCAGCACAGCCTCCAAGTCTCTGACTGGTGGTTTCACAGTTTGTATCTAGGATACTGGTCTGATGCTGTTTCAGGACCTAACATTAGGATGTTGATCGGCTGTCACCCCTGTCCTGGAGACCTCAAATTTAGCTTTTCAGCTCCTGTTGTTTCCAAAGTAATCCCCAACAATTATGCTAGTGCCACCTGGTGCAAGGTCTGGTGCAATGTATTTCCTTGGTCAAAGGCGATACCGAATAGGTAGAGCCACCTGTATCTAATGTTGTTCTCGCGCAATTGGTCTGTGACTGTTATGAATTTTTGCCATCTGGGAAGCG
Source organism: Calotriton arnoldi (assembly GCA_963921515.1). NCBI lineage: Eukaryota > Metazoa > Chordata > Amphibia > Caudata > Salamandridae > Calotriton > Calotriton arnoldi. The sequence continues at coordinate 61,514 of CAWUFW010000041.1, forward strand.
TTGCTCAGGCAAGATCCTGGAAAAGCGTGCAAGAATAGCCCTCGTGCTGGATTTCATCCATGGACCAGTCTGCTTGCAAGACCTGTACTTTCCTCTTGAATTTGTGAAATTTGGCAAACACATCCAATGGTTTCTAGTCGATCCGTCCGACCAATGTGGGCCCACACAATTCGCTCTGTCTAGTATAATCAAGGTGGGATGAGTACTTATCAGGGATCAAAAATCTTCCAGAAAAAGAGCTGAAGATCTGAGCCCTCCACCTCTTCTCGAAGCCACCTAATGCATATGTTCGCTCTCCTAGATCGATTTTTGAGGTGTTCGACCTTTCTTGTGAAGGCCTCATTTTGAGTATGAAGAGCTGTGCAAGTGTCCATGAGCGTGAGGCTCTTATTCTTCAATGCATCTTGGTCACTTTCTGCCTCAATAATTCTAGTTCCTACCATGTCCACATCTGACCCCAGCATGGCGATCTTTTCACCGAGTTTGGAATGGAGAGCGTTGAGCTCAGCCGTGATGTCCCCACAGGCTCATTCTGCAGTTGGTGAGCAGGTCCTCAATCATCAGCGCCATACTATTCTCCTTTCGTGCTGTACTCTCCTCTCTGGGCTCAGCTACTACTTTCCCTCAGCGTTGAGTGCTTGCACCCACAAATTGTGTAACTATCCTCTGTTTTTGTTTTTTGGGAGGCATAGGCGAAAATGGGTGGTGGGGGATTCATGCACTGGGCCCCAATGGATATTCTGGGCGATGTGAATTTGTTGTAATGTAGGTACATACTGGTGATCTTGTTTTGTCAGGTAGGAGCAGGTAGGAGCAGATTTAAAATTTACCAGTGTAACTACTTAGTAATGAGGAAAGTTTTAGAAGCAACCTCCACCGGGCAGCATGGCCATGGTGCTGCATGTGTCAGTTCTGTCCCACCAAATGTTACTACAGGGACCATTCTCTTGTCAATCCTATCTGCCAAAGTCATAAAAGCCTGTTCAGCATTTATTGCATTATTGCTCCACAAAAGCTGGGATGTCAAGGCAGTTTGCACATTCCCCTGTCGCTGCATGGTCATTAATCTGGGAGGCCTATAATCAATAGCGTCTCTTGCTCAGGTGGTGATCATGGCCCAGAGGCTGCAGTCTTCTGGGCCTAACCAACGTCGCCCTCTCCATCCACCCCAGCCCTCTCAGCTGCCTTCACCAGGCTCAGCGGCGGGTCCTACCTGGGCTGAGTCCAGAAGTCCAGCTTTAATTAGGGTGCTTCCCTTGGATCCTCTGCACTCCCAGAGGCCCCACACTCACGCACAGCCGAGGAGACTCTGCTGCCAGGTGCCCAATATGTCACTAGGTCGTCTCACACAGGCTCACTGCCCCACTCGCTGCTTTCACGCAGAGCTGCCCAGATCCTATGGGCAACTGCTCTGACTGGGCCTCCAAGGCCCTCTGTCCGTACCCATCCTCAGGTCCCACGATGCAGGGCAGCCAGTAGTCTCTTAAGCAGTTGTCGTTGTTCTGCCGCTCCTCCGCTGCCATTCCTGCAGCCATGAAGTAATCCATCGACCTCCTGGGACCACCTCAGGAAATTTCAGGAGCGAGGGTTACAAGCCAAATGTGGTGCCCATGGTCATGGAACTCGATCAAGGAGCAGCCATCGTAGTCCGTGCCGAAGCTTCACCTCCACTGCTGTAGTACTGCTTTATTTCAAATGACACCCTCTTATATTGTGGTATTCTATCTGGTATAGGTGGGGGAGGTTATGATAATGGGGGCCATTACCGACAAGGGGTCAAAAGTGATTTCAGAAAGTCACCAAAAGTATTTCCACCTACCTGATGTACATATTTGTAATTTAATGTGTAGTATCCAGTAGTGTGTGTAATAAATGTATTTTTCCTTTTTCAATGAGTTATTGAGTATTATAATTGCATGCCAGCGAATGAAGATTACTAGCCCACACCACCTGCCCTGAGTAGGCCTCGGACTGCTCTGCTTTGCTACCCTGATAAACCCATGAGCTGCAATGAGGTACTTGGTTCCCAGTAAGGAAATACTTGTGGACCTATTACTTACACAGAACTCACATCCTGCACAACTGATAACTTCCCAATTTCTAGATAGATAGATAGACAGTCTCCTTGCTCAAGTGTATAAATCCCTTTTAATACAGGTACATTTTCGACATCGCCCTACAAACCCCTGCTCATCTGTATTCTTCATTGTTGGTTTATTTTAGAAAACATTCAGCATCCACAAGAAGAAACTAAGTGAGGAAATGGAAGAACTGCAGTTGTGGACAGCTGAGGAAAGCAGTACAGCATCAGCGCTGGAGGTGAGAGGAATTTCAGATCTTGTATATGCGGAGGGTATTGGGGCAAATAGAAGAGAGAAATGAAGGTTTCAAAAAGTACAGTCAGAATTAATGTGACTGGTGCTGTGATATTTGCAGACAATCAGAGTAGGGAGGTGAGAGACTTTGGCTTTCCCTGAGAATCAAATATAGCCTATTTAGAGGTTAGACACATTAGATACTTCTGAGAATCATAAGAAGCAACACTGGTTGCAAGACGCAACTTGATCAGTTGAGAGTTACACAAAGAGAAGGGTAGGCCACACTTACGAGGCATCCCTCAGTGTTATGAAATGAAGAGATGAGTTCAGAATTAGAACTGGGAAAAACAGGTAATCCCATAATCGTCACACTAAGGAAAGACGGACAGCAGACACAAGACGAATTCAGTGAAATTTAGAAAGAGGTAAGTCATAGCCAGAGACACATGAATGCCCTGAGAGTTACAAGAAGCATAGATCAAATTCAGGAAAATGGGTCTCCCAGGAGTGTCACCGGAAGCAAATCTGGAGGTCATAGACATGGGAGATCCCCTGGGAGCCGCATGAAGCAGAGCTGGGGGACAGAGACTTGAAGGATGACAAGAGAGACTCAGGAATCTGTGCTGAGGGTTACAGAAATGGCAGCACCTCTTGCCCAGTCACCACAATAACTGAAGGTCAGAGAAATATACAAAGTAGAACAGAAGCTTAAGAAGCAGGAATCAGAGGAATTGATTTGAGTTTGCAAAGTAACATTCTTGATTTAGTGGGCAAATATTTTTGTATCTTCCTCCCATGTGAAGCTACTTCATGAGCTGCGGCTTCCATTATATTTTCACACTAAGTCCAGGTCCATAAAGGGTCAGACCATTTCTATCTTTTGAGGCCCCTATCATAATACATAATGACTTTCAGGCTAACAGTTAATAAGTATCATATTTTTTGCCCCATTTGAGCTTGAATCCATGGTTTATACCCCTCCGGCTTTCCCCTTGGACCACTGGCACAATATTGAACACAGCAATGTCGAGATACAGAAATAGTGTATCAAAAATATCGATTACAAAAATATTGTTTCCCTATGCTTATAATGGTAAGTACAAAACTATCGAAAAAAATATTGTTTCACACTAATATCATGAAAAAAATACAACAATATTGTATATTGTTTGCTATATATATATATATACATACAATACTGTTGTATGTTTTTCATGATATTAAAAACATGAAAATCATACACCATTTTATATATATATATATATCAAAAACCATCACTGAGGTATACACATAAGACATCAATAAAAATCAAATCTTCTTAGTTCATTTCATTTTGTTGTTATTTATTTTTTCTTAAGCAGTCAAAACATAGCCGCAGTCTGAACAAAGCCAACACGTGTTTCGCGCTTCTTCAGGGCTGTTTACAAACATAGAACAATACAATTAGAATCTAAACAAAATACAACTTGAAATTCAGCATAATAAATCTATTTAACAACACACTGATGTGAGATCTATACACATCTATACAAATACAAATAATACTTGCCTCCATGTTCTCTATACCTTCTCCTTTAGGGGCTACAGAAACCATACAACACCTGGTATTACCAGGCAGTCTCCCATCCAGGTATTAACCAGGCCTGACGCTGCTTAGCTTCAGAAATAAATTGAGCACATATTTTCCTTCTCCACAAGCAGTTAGCCTAACACTTTTTTTCTTTTTCCTTACCTATACATCTATTTATCTATTTATTTAAGCAAATATGCTTCAGTTGAAATTTTTCCCTTTTTATCTGTTTGAAGATTAGGCACGAGAAGGAGTAATTAACTTGTAGGAATTTCGAAATTATAGAACATAGACATCCTGGATACTAGCAACAACGTGAGAAGGAGGTAGCTCAATAGCTTAAGGAAAATGTATATTTATCTAAGTGCCGAGAATTCAAATCCCGGCCATACCAGGGTTTATTTACAAAACATTTTTTCCCTTTTTTTTTCCTTTTTTTTTTGTGCCCGAACAGGTGCTAATGATTAAACAGTCTAGAGGGTATTTAAGGGCAGGAAAGCAAAGTGCTCAGTACACGCTAGGATTCAGAAGGAGAAGGATGGGAAGGCTTCCAGCCTGAATGGAGGTAAGAGTGCAGAGTGGGGATATAACGTATCCACTATGGGGAGACTGATACTATTTAAGGATAGAGGAACCTAATGATATATTCTCTAACTTGATTAACTATAACTTTCTTGGGAGGTAACAGCTGGTTTTAAGGGATATATAAGTGTAAGGACATAATCTCTGCCTCTAATATAGAGTGTATTAAGGAGATGGTTCCTCTATCCTTAAATAGTATCAGTCTCCCCATAGTGGATACGTTATATCCCCACTCTGCACTCTTACCTCCATTCAGGCTGGAAGCCTTCCCGTCCTTCTCCTTCTGAATCCTAGCATGTACCGAGCACTTTGCTTTCCTGCCCTTAAATACCCTCTAGACTGTTTAATCATCTGCACCTGTTCGGGCGCAAAAAAATCAAGCATTTGCAATGCAATAGGTCTCGCATTTACGCAAGTTTGAGCTATTGACATTGCAAATGACAATGCCTTTTATTTTTGTTTTCGTTTTTAAAACATAAATAAAAGACAATGTCATTTGCAATGTCAATAGCTCAAACTCGCATAAATGCTATCTTCTCTTGGAATCATAAGTCTTCTGAAGGATTTATATTACTTATGGTAATCTTGCCTTACGTTACAAGGTACTTCAGATTATTGGTTGCCCTCTGCGACGCTGTTTGCTCAGATTGGCTTACAATGGTTTTTCATCCAATTCAGGTAAGATTTTGTACATACTACTAACCTGTTAGGTCATTGCTAACCTTGCACTTTAGTGTGCTAACATTGTATCACTGAGATTTCTGGGATCTTAGGGTATACTGCACTCAATTGTACAGTGTTGCTTCCCTATTGCTTTAGTGTTTTCTTTGGCCTCTATTGAGTTTTTTTGTAAATCTCTTTCCAAACCTGAGTCCCATGGGTCCTGAGTCCCATGTCCTTCCTGAATTTACTTTTATTTTTCTTTACTCTCTTTTTTCACTTAATTTTTTCACAAATTTTTTCACTAAATTGTTATAATATCTTTTGTATTATTTCTGTCTTTTGCAAATATATATAATGGTTGACAGTATGTACTTTGTTACTCATGTATACTTGTACATATATGTAATTTTTGTGAAAGTGTTTGTCATATTGTATAGGCTTTAGCCTACACTATGTGGAGCATTTCGCAAGCTTGCTAACCCAAGCCAAACTGTTTATCATTGGTATGATCAACAGGATTCATCAAGCTACAATGTCTTGTTACATGTGGGGTAGAAGAATGAGCAGGGCATCATATATCCTCTCTTCATACTTATATAGTTGCCCCTTTTGTTCCTTTTTCTAGCATTTAGATTAAGAATATTTGAGTTGTACAAGTGGCATTTGTCGGGTTACTCATCATAAGTGCAAATTAGCTTCATAAACTGGATGGAATGTGAACAGCAAAGATGGAGAAAAACGGGAAAGAGGACAGATGCTGGCAGGATGGGTGAGATGTGAAGTGTGGTAGAGACTAATAGGGAGTGGAAGAGATTGTGAGAGAGTAGAAAAGATGATCGGAGAGTGCAATAGGTAGTGGAAGAAAGGTGTGTCAATGTGAGAGTGGAAGATGTAGAAGAAGATTGTAAGAGGCAACAGAGTAGTGAAAGAGGCAGTAGGAGAACAGAAGAAGCAGCAACAGAATGGAAGACACACTGGGAGAGTAAAATAGAGAACAGTGAAAGAGGTGACAGGAGAAGAGAGAAACCAAGGGAGAGTGGAAGAGATTGTGGGAGAAAAATGAAGGCCATAAACAGAGGAAGACGATGATAATGGATTAAGTGGTGGAGGATGTGGTGGAATCTGGATGATACAACAGGATGAAGGAAGTGAAATGGGAGATTAAAAGAAGAAATAGAGAAATAAAAGACTTTGTGGGTGCGTGGAAGATGTTTTAGGTAGAACCGAGTCACAAGAAAAGACTAAAAAAAGGTTAACAACAATAAAAGGGGGCAGGGTAGAAATACCCTGACCCCCTAGGCCTGCTCAGGGGGCCCACAGGGACCCACAGGGACCGCCAGAAAAAGCATTTTTCTGCCGATGGAGGCAGAGGTCTTTGCTGCCAGCTGACAGTCCGTGACTCACACGGAGAGACGGAGTTACTCTACCATCGTCTCCAAGCTTTGCCAACACCGGGACTGTGAGGTTGGAAGCGCAGGGCTCAGGAATCGTTTGTTGCCCAGCACAGTGCTACAATCTCAAGCCAACCATTCTTCAGCCACTCACTTTGAGGAGGGAAAAATCCGGCTGTAAGAGACATTCGTCCAGATTGCGAACCAACTGCATGATGGGATCTGCAGTCCATAACTATGAACTGGCCGAGTGTTCTCTGATGAGATATGGTGCAGGTGTGCCCCACGCTACTTTAGAAGGAGGGGCTTAATAAATAAAAGGAAACTTTGAAATTTGTAACACCGGAGGCATCTGAAGAGTCTACCGCCGAAACGCGTCATGCCAGAGAATTCGAATAAATGATTCCTTGAAGCCCTGCCGTGTCCCCTTGTCTTTTTCGAAGGAGGAGGATATTTTTTGCTTATATATATATATATATATATATATATATATATATATATATATTTAATTTTTTTTGTTTTGCCAATAACTTTGGCGCCGTTCGACGAATCTTCGCAAACTTTTCAAAACTAATGGGGCGCTCCGGTCAGCTCCTGTCTTGAAAGTTTCAGGGTGATTCGTCAAGCGGGGGTCAAGAAAAAGGGGGGTCCCAAAACGCGTTTCCCCATGTTAATTTCCATAGGAAAATTTAGACACGGCTACAGCCCGAACTGCTGAACGGAATTACACCAAATTTGGCAAAAAGGTAGGTCTTGGTTCAGAAAGCAACCTTTTTTTTAAATGGTGTAAATCCGTTCAATAGTTGCTGAGAAATTCAAAAAATAAAAATATTGATATCTGAGCACCGAGGAGGAGTCGCGACTCCTCTCGGGCATGAGCTTCACTCTGATTGGCTGCCAACACTCTAAACCAGAATGTGTTGGCAGCCATCTTGTGACTCGGTAAAAAAAAGGTTAACAAAAAACGGTCGAATTTCACTGGTTTTGTATGAGTGAAATGTCCAACTAACTATAACGTCCCTGAAACCTATGGTTTTTTCAGTGAATTTCTAAGGTTTTTTAAATGCTAATTTCTAACTACAACGGCCCCCAAGGCCTGACCCCTTTTTGGTGAAAATAGAACATGAGGGGGTGTTCTTTACTGTTAAACTAGATTTTGCACATGCCACCGTCGAACGTAGATGGCGCCTACAACAGATGTTTGCCCTGTTCCAGAAACTTGGCGCTGCAGTTTATATACAAAACCCAGCAAGGTTGAAAGTTACTATTAACCCGTTTGGTGCGTCAGACGCACGGGAGCCATCCAATGCAAAAGTGCTCATGTGCGTCGGAAGGCTTCCGCGTATCTGACACCATGGCACTGGAAATGGTGGAGGAGTGTCTCCCCACTGCTTTTAAGCAGTGAGAAACATGAAATGACAATAAATTAGAGTTATTGTAATTTTATGTTCCGTGTCCTGCTGCTTTGCTGCGGGTGGGTGGGCATGGCTGCTCTGCTCTCCGAGCAGGGCAGGGGAGTAGTGGTTTGCCCACTCCTGACTGCGCAATGACTCTTTGGTCGGCCCTCTCAGCCGCACTTTCCCCTTCTCCATGCAGGCTGCAAAATTCCACAGTCTTTCCAGCCCTGGCGGCAGATCGGGCAACAGCCCCCGATCTGCCCCCCGGGGGGGGGCAGAAAGCACACTAGGCACCAGGGATTTTTTTTTATGTATATAGGGTTGGGGCTGCCCAAAATGGGCATGCCAATGCTCCCACCCCCCAAAAAAATTCCACAGTCTTTATGCCCCCCCTCAGGAGGCAAATGGGAATCAATAGCCCCCGATATGCCCCCGGGGGTCAGAAAGCCCACTAGGCACCAGGGATTGGTGTTTTTTTATACGTAGGGGTGAGGGCTGCCCAAAATGGGCATGCCAATGCCCCCACCCCACCAAAACAAATTCCACAGCCTTTCTGTCTCCCCTGGGAGGCAGATGGGGGCAATAACCCCCGATCTGCCCCCCGCGGGGGGCAGAAAGCACACTAGGCACCAGGAATGTTTTAAAATCTATATAGGGGTGAGGGCTGCCCAAAATGGGCATGCCAATGCCCCCACCTCCCCCCAAAAAATACACAGTCTTTCTCCACCCCCAGGAGGCAGATGGGGCAATAGCCCCTGGCTTGCCCCCAAGGGGGGGCAGAAAGCCCACTAGGCACCAGGGATTTTTTATTATGTGTATAGGGTGGGGGCTGCCCAAAATGGGCATGCCAATGCTCCCACCCCCAAAAAAATTCCACAGTCTTTATGCCCCCCCAGGAGGCAAATGGTTGTCAATAGCCCCTGATCTGCCCCCATGGGTCAGAAACCCCTCTAGGCACCAGGGATTGGTTTTTATTACACGTAGGGGTGGGGGCTGCCAAAAATGGGCATGCCAATGCCCCCACCCCCCAAAAAAAATTCCACAGCCTTTCTGTCTCCACAGGGAGGCAAATGGGGGCAATAACCCCCGATCTGCCTCCCGCGGGGGCAGAAAGCACACTAGGCACCAGGAATGTTTAAAAATGTATATAGGGGTGAGGGCTGCCCAAAATGGGCATGCCAATGCCCCCACCTCCCCCAAAAAATCCACAGACTTTCTTCACCCCCAGGAGGCAGATGGGGCAATAGCCCCTGGCTTGCCCCCAAGGGGGGGCAGAAAGCCCACTAGGCACCAGGGATTTTTTTTATGCGTACGGGTGGGGGTTGCCCAAAATGGGTATGCAAGTGACCCTACCCCCAAACAAAATTGGCAGAGTCTTTCTGCCTCCCCTGGGAGGCAGATGGGGGCAATAGCGCCTGATCTGCCCCCCCAGGGGGGCAGAAAGCCCACTAGACACCAGGGATTATAATGTTTATTTATATGTAGGAGTGGGGGCTGCCCAGAATGGGCATGCCAATACCCCCACCCCAGAGTCTTTCTGCGCCCCAGGAGGCAGATGGGGGTAATAGTCCCTTATCTGCCCCCCCGGGGGCAGAAAGCTCACTAGGCACCAGGGACTTTGCTTTTTTTATATGTAGGAGTGGGGGCTGCCCAGAATGGGCATGCCAATGTCCCCACCCCACCCAAATAAAATTCCACTGTCTTTCAGCGCCACCCAGGAGGCAGATGGGGGCAATAGTCCCTGAGAAAGTCCACTAGGCGCCAGGGAATTTGTTGTTTTTTATACGGAGGGGTGATGAGAATGGCAATGCTAATGCTCCCACCCCCAAAAAAGTATTTCTGCCCCCCCGGAAGACAGATCGGAGCAATAGCCCCTTATCTGCCCCCCCGGGGGCGGCAGAAGGCCCACTAGGCACAAGGGATATGTTTATGGGCATGCCAGTGAGAAGCCCCATAGGCAAGGGTCGCTCCCTTTTTTTAGGCACACATTTTGGCTGTTTCAGTGATATGTTTAGTCTCATCTGCACCCAAGCGGGGGCAGAACACCACTAGAAACCAGGGAGAGTTTGTGTGTGTGTAAACTGGAGTTTGGCTGACGGTCTGCATGTACTGAACTTTGGCTTGCATTTTGCTGGTGGTGTGTGTGGACCTGCACTTGGCTAATGGTGTGGGTGGACTCGCGCTTGATGACGGTGTGTGTAGAATGGTGCTTGCCTGGTGGTGTGCGTGGAGTGGCGCTTGGCTGGCGGTGTACGTGGACTGGTGCTTGGCTGGCTGTGTGCATGGATGGTGCTTAGCTGTAGGGGCAGACTGGCTGTAGCGGGCACCGGTCGTTTCCCCAGTGGGCCGGAGGGGTGGGGGCCGGTTTTCTGGCCATGGGGGCCGGTTTTGTCACTTTTCTGTGTGGATAAGCTGTAAGGTCACCACACAGGCACAAATTTCCTACCACTCAGCATTCCCCTTGGTCTCCCGAGAAAAATGATAACTCACTTGTGTGGGTGCCCAAAGTAGTGGCAGCCTAAAAACGTATAAACAAACTGCCCTTTCTGGACCTCCTTTGGGCTCCCCTCAATCTCAACACTTTTTTGGCCCTTCCATGTCATAGGCACTTGGCCCATCTACACAAGTAAGGTATCATTTTTATCGAGAGTCTGAGGAGAACGGTGAGTGGTAGGAAATTTGTGCCGTGCAATGTTCCCACAGAGATATAAGAGGAAAATGTGACTTTTTAGCTAAATTTGTGGTTGCAGCGGATTCTGGGAAGGAAAATGTGGGGGGATCAATGCAAGCCACACCTCCCTATACTCCCACCGGTGTCTAGTTTTCAGATATGTCTTGGTTTTTTAGGTTCCCGTAGATGTCTGCAAACACGGAACCACAAATACAGGTGCGCACCTATCTATCACAAAACGACCTGGTTTTTCAAGGGGGTCACCTGCAATTTTGGTCCCAGGCTCAGCCGCGATCTAGGGAAACCTACCAAACCCAGATATTTCTGAAAACTGGACACCCGGGAGAGTCCAGGGAGGTATGGATTTCATGGACCCCCCAACATTTTCCTACCCAGAATCCCCTGTAAACCTCAAATTTAGCAAAAAAAAATCAAATTTTCTCACGTTTCTTTGTAGGAAAGTTGTGGGATCACCGGGCTGACACAAATTTCCTACCACCCACTGTTCCCGCAGGTCTCCCAATATTAATGGTACCTCACTTGTGTGAGTGGGCCAAGTGCCCGCGGCAGGGAAGGGCCTAAAACGTATTGTGGAGACATCAAAATCACCTGGTTTTGCAAAGGGGGTCACCTGGGTTTTTGGCCCCGGGCTCAGCGTCCAGGTAAGTGTGGCTTGCGTGGATCCCCCAACATTTTCCTACCCAGAATCCCCTGCATACCTCAAATTTAGCTGAATAAATCACATTTTCCTCGCATTTCTTTGATGGAAAGTTCTGGAATCTGTGTGGATCCACAAACTTCCCTTGGGATAATAAGAACCTACCAGAGATTTTTAGGGATTGATACATGACTATGTGGATAACAGCCGGACTGAACAAACTAGGGTTTTTCTTTTCTTCTACTGATATAATTCCATTCAATGAACTCAGAACAGGATTTGATATTAATCAGAGGGACTTTTTTAAATACCTCCAAATAAGGGATTTTGTGCAACGAAAGAGGGGTGGGTTCGGAAGTTTTTTTTTAAATTGAGCTTGTAGACATACTGATGGGCCAGCAGAGATGCAGAATTGGTGCTCTATACATTCTTTTAAATAACTCCATGAAAGATGATCTGCAAAAATATGCATTAAAATGGCAAGATAAATTAGATATAACGGAGTCGGTATTTCAGCAAGCGTTTTCACAAGTGCAGTCTGTTTTAATGACTGCCAGCCTGCAAGCTCATTTTTATAAAACCTGTTATTTTTTATACTACGCACCATATAGGATCGCTAAGTGGGAGGAAAGTAGAGGAACCTGTTGCCCCCGGTGTGCTCTACAAGGAGCAGACATTGTCCATGTCTTGCTACATGTCGTGCCCTCTCCAGTGTGATAAATGAAATTACTAGGGGGCATACTATCAATGGCCAGTGATAATTATCGCTGGCCGTGCTGAGCGACGAATTCCCTAACGCAGGCTATCTCTGGTATTTATCGCCCTGGTAGCGCGTTATTAACAACGCGTTTCCCCAGGGCGATAAAAATTCCAGAGATAGCGAGGTTATCGCCGTTTTGCAGGGAACTTCGCTGGTTTTCCAGCGATGTTCCCTGCAAAACGGCGATAACCTTGCTGATACGACCCTGTGGTCGTATCAGCATAATCCACCCCCTATGTCACACATAGGTAAGTCAGGATTTTAGCAGACGTTAGATTTTGGCAAAAACGGCAGTTTCGCCAAAATCTAACGTCTGCTAAATCTTATGGGCTGCCTTGTAAATATCTCGATGTGAACATCAGCGATATTTGCAAGGCAGTCCATCCGGGTATACTCAGTGACGCCCACTTTGCATCTCATTAGAGATGCAAAGGGGAGCGTTGAGAAAAGGGTGCTAACATGCGATTATGCATGTTAGCACCCTCTTGTTGATAGGGCGATAGTTTTATCTCCGTTTTCTGGCTTTTAAAGCCAGATAAACGGAGATAAAGCCCTTGTAGATATGCCCCTAGGTTTTTTTTAGAAAAACTTAATCTGAGGGTGACACTAATGAAATGTAGATATATTACTTGTCACATGTTACTTTGGAAGGGGGGTTATTTGTAGAGAAGGAATATCTCTGTGTTATATTGAACTGTTGTTATTTCATAACCTGTATTCTCTCCTATTCATGTATGCTGAGTTTCAATAGGTATGATTTTCTGTATAATTTATTTGTGAATTCAACATGTGGGGTCGGGTGGGGTGGGGAACGGGGGGGGGTGTTTTATGTGTTTTACTTGGGCTCTTGAGGGCCCAGTGGCCTGTCTTTTTTCCATTTTGAATGTGGCTATGATTTTTTTAGGCTCACCTCTGAGGATAACAATCCAGATATATCTAAAATAGATCCAGTCTGCAGTGAGAAAGATCCTGTCGACTTACCTGCTGCTCCTCACTCTATAGCACCAAGTCAAGAATTATATCCTACCAACTCTGACACCGGCCTTGAGAGAAAGAGCTTTCTTTGCAAAGTTAGATCACTATCTAAACATTCCATTGAAGTATGGAACCTTATTACTTCTTTGTCCCTGGTTATATGTTTTCTTATTGAAACTTGGCTAAATGCCACAAATTTCCGGGCTATTACTTTGGCCATTCCTGAAAAATATCAGCTAATAAGATTAGATAGAGGTTTGAAAGCAGGAGGTGGCATCTCTATTGTTTTTAAAAACACCATCAAAGTATCATGGGTTGATACTTCCATTTCTGAGACTATGGAATTTTGCATCTTTAAAATTGCCGTCTCCCCCCCCCACGGAAAGCTGGAAAGGTGCACTTATCTATCGCCAGCCAGGTCCAAAGAAGGGTTTTAGTCACTGACTGGTAGAAGCAATAGCGACCCAAGTCCTGGCAACTAAATCTTTTCGTCTTATGGGTGATTTTAATTACCATGGAGAAGATCTCCCTAATCCAGAAGTGGCACAGCTTATGGCAGATCTGGAAACTCAGGGACTGAGCCAACAGATCATAGATCCTACTCACCAGGCAGGCCATTTGCTGGACCTACTGTTTACTAACAGCCATTCAGTCATACGTGATGTACCCATGCCTTTAACATGAACAGACCATCATATGATCATCATCTTCTAATTTCAATCCTCTCTAGTAACCAATGTGGCGAAAATTAAACTAGGTGACAAGTCTGTAAGAAGAGCCGGGCACTTAGTCTTGCCTGATTCTTTCAGTGAGTTGTTTTAATCTGCTTCACAAGCAAATGTCTCTGATGTTAATCTAGCATTAGCTGACTTTAATATGGCTTTAACTGTGGCTTTTGATAAAATTGCACCACTGAAAAAGAGGGGTGATGCAAAACAGCGTTCCTCTGCTCCTTGGTATACAACGGAGCTAATCGACTTGTAAAAAACTTGAGAGAAGATGGCGTAGAACAAATAACTCCTAGGACAAAGTTTTGCCTTGTCTAGATATCACCATAACATCAAGACCACGCAAAATAATTTTGTTACTAATCAAATTGAACAGTCAGGCAACTCATCCAAAGTGCTATTTAAAATTTTACACAATTTTATCAACCCTTAGAGATGTGCTCCCAATCCACTTATGCTTCTCAGAATTATGTGATTCTCTTGCCAATTTCTTTCAGGATAAGGTTTCTCAGATATACTTGAATTTTAAGATCCCAGCCGAAGAAAATAGCAGTGACATTAGGCAATTTGCCTCTATAGGAGCTGAGGGGTTTCCTATATTAAGCAAGTTTAAACCTTTTTCTCTAGAGGATGTCCAGAGATCCTTAGATATTTGCCCACCTAGGGTCATGGTTTTACTCTCCAACCATATTGCCCCGGCTATTCAAACACTGTTTAATTTAACATTTGAAACAGGCAGTATCCCCTAAAGAGTAGAAATCTGCGCAAGTCCTACCTATCTAAAAAAAAGCAAATATAGATCCCAACATCTTATCCAAATATCGTCATATATCTCTATTACCCCTTTTGGGAAAACTTTTAAGAAGGCCTAATTAACAAGCAATTAACAGCCTATCTCGAAGAGAATCAGATTCTGGATCTGGCGCAATCTGGGTTTAGATCTAATCATAGCACTGAAACAGCCCTTTTAGCTGTCACAGACTTTTTAAGACTCTCACTTGATGCTGGAGTTTCATCTATGTTAGGGCTGCTAGACCTGTCTGCAGCCTTTGATAGGGTATCTCATTCAAGGCTGTTGCAGACACTTCATGAGATAGGTATCTAGGGGACTGCTCTCAATTGGATCCCAAATTTCTTGGAAGATAGATTTCAAACTATTGCGCTCGGTCCTTATACTTCCTGCAAGTGCCGGCTGGACAAGGGTGTACCACAGGGCTCATGTTTGAGCCCCACTTTGTTTAACATTTATGTGGTGCCCCTTGCTAAGATTGTAGAGCCATTTGGCTTCAAAATAATATCCTATGCTGATTTACACCTCGGACAAAGATCTAGCCGATAACAAAGATCGATTTGCGAAGGGGATGCTAGCCATCTCTTGTTGGTTGACAGCTAATTGTCTACAGCCGAATGTAGGCAAAACCGAGATCATGTTGTTTAGCAAGGCAATTACCCTTTGGTCTGATGAGTGGTGGCCCACTAAAGTGGGTGCAGTTCTGACTCCCAGACAGTCTGTGAAGAATCTTGGTGTTAAAATTAATCAAGCTCTTTCAATGAAAGAGCAGATTTTAGCTACCACTGGATTGTGCTTTCACACCATGCATTTGCTACATAGAGTCTTTCCCTATCTTCCGATATCTGTTAGGAGAACGTTAGCCCAGGCCCTTTTAGTTAGCAGACTGGACTACGGAGTGCCCTACTGACTGCAGCTAACAAGACGCTTATGACTAAACTGCAAGTGATACAAAACACTGAAGCCAGGCTTGTTCTCAATCTTCCGTCCGGAACACCTTCGGCCCCTTCGTTGAAATCCTTACATTGGCTACTGGTGAAGCAGTGAAGTATCTCTTAAATTTGCTGCCTCACCTATACTGCCTTAAGGGGCAAAGGACCCAGATATCTCCAACAAAAACTCAAATGCTACTAAAAGCTTAGGACCTCATGGCAAAGTCTTGCTGAGTGTACCCCGTGTCCGGTGCGGTGACAGAGCCTTTTCCTACCTCGCTCTGCTTTACTGGAACAAGTTACCTCTCCACATTCGACTCTGTACTAACTACTGTCAATTTAGGAAATTGCTGAAACCTTCCTTATCTTAAGCGACTCTTTTCTGTGTATTCTTGCTTGCTGTTGTAGGCAATAATCCTGATAGAATCACAGTGGTTGAACTTGAAATCCAACAAAGGAGACATTGACACGGTTAATGGTTCTCTTTCTGCAACTGCCTTTATATATTCCAACATATATCAAAAGACAGAAGTGGCAGTGGTCATCTCAGTTTTGTCCAAAGATTGAGAAATGTAGGAGACATGTCAATAAAACAGTTTCAGCAATTTAATTTATTTTTATAAAGTATTTTGTTTCCCATGCATGTCTGCAGCAATGTGTTAACATACGTGTGTGCTTCTGTGCGTGAGTCTGTGTGGGGTTGTATGGGTCTGTGTGTGTGACTGTGTTAGATATTATATTGTGTGTTTGAGTGTGTTACTGTGGGTTTGTGTTGTGAGGGTGAGTGCAAGTCTGTGTGTGGGGGTGGTTGTGTGAATGAGTATGTGTGTATATGGAATTGCGTACATGTAGCTGTCTGTGTGTCAATATGTGGGGATGTGTGGGTGTGTGTTTGACTGTGTATATTATATGGGATTTTGAGGGTGGGTATAGATGTGTGACAGATGGTAGTGTGCTTTTGGGGCGGTAGTAAGTATGAGTGTGTAATGTTGTTCTGTGGGTATGGCATTGTGTGTTTGTATGTGTGTGTGCGTTCTGTGGTATTCTGTCTCTGAGTGTCTGGGAGCGTTGATTAGCTATCTCTGTGGGTGTCATTGTGTGGATGTGAGGGTGAGTTTATGTGTGATGATTGCGTGAGTATGTATGATGGTGTGACTGTGTGAGTGGCAGTATGTATTGGATTGTGTGGATGAGTGAGTGTGTGTGTGTTTTTAAAAAACGGCCCAACATTTGTGTGTGTGTTTGATAGAGGGAGAGAGTGTGTGTGTGTGTGGGTTTGTGTACTTGTGTCTGTGTGTATGTGATCGTATGAGGTTGTGAGGGTGTAAGTGTTACTCTGTGTATTAGATTGTGAAGGTGGTTGCATCTCTGTGTGTGGGGTGTTGTGTATCTGAGTGCATGGGGGTGTTATATATGTGTGTGTGTGATTGTGGGGGTTTATGGGTGTAGATGGTTGTGAGGGATTGTCTCTGCGAGTATCTGGTGGTGTGGTGTAGGTATATGTGTGTGTCATCATTTGGATGTATATGTGTAGATGTATGTGTGTGGGGATATGTGGTTGATTATGTGTGTGAGGGCTTGTATACATGTCTTTCAGTGTGTGTGACAACATTAACTATAACTCCTGCCTTTTCAATGCGCTGTTTACACCCTTGCATGTTACATCACTTACAGCATGTGAAATCATTGCCTTCATGACAACACTTATAAATTCTCAAATTACATTATTTCTCACCACTCAGTGCTTGGTAGAGTGGCAAGTTATACTTAGTGTTGTGTGGTTATTGAGCTGAAAAGAGTGAGTAACAAGGTCTGTTACTATAATTATTTGAAGGTGGTGGATAAATTGTAAATGAGTATTATAACTATAACTTCCGAATTTTTTAAGTCTGTGTAGTTTAAACTTGGTTTGTATAAGAAAAGGATAATGTTACTTACCCAGTAAGCATCTGTTCTTGGCATGTAGAGCTGTGGATTCACATGCTTTGCATGCTCCTGCCATCTAGTGTTGGGTCCGGAGGTTTGCAAGTTGTTTTTCTTTGAAGAAGTCTTTCCAGTCACGAGGTAGGTGACTCCTCCTTTCGATGATAATGCGCATGGGTATCGATTCCATTGTTAGATTGTTTTCCTGCAGAGGGTGAGAATGGAGTTAGTAAAGGTAGAATAGAGATGTCCATGCGTATGTATGTAAAGTAAGAAAACTGCAACAGATATAGGTACCCGGGGAGGCGGGTGGGCGCATGTGAATCTACAGCTCTACATGCCAAGAACAGATGCTTACTGAGTAAGTAACATTATCTGTTCTAGGCATGTGAGCTGTAGATCACATGCTTTGCATAGACTATACAGCAGTGAAATCCCAAAGTGTTGGCTAACCTGTAGCTGTTGCAGTTGTTTGAAAAAGTGTTTTAAGTACTGCCTGGCCTACATTAGCTTGTTGCCTCGCTAACACATCTACACAATAGTGTTTGGTGAATGTGTGCGGTGTAGACAATGTTGCTGCCTTACAGATGTCAGCTGGGGGAATATTTCCTAAGAAAGCGATAATAGCCCCTATTTTGCGGGTGGAATGCGCTCTTGGGGATATTGTCAAGGTTCTTTTCGCTTTCAGATAACATGTTTGTATACATTTCATGATCTTTCTTGCAATGTCTGATTTAGAAATGGGATTGCCTTTGTGTGGTGGCAAAAAAGCAACAAAGTAGTTTTGTCTTATGAAAATCTTTTGTTCTTTCCTTGTAATATAGTAGAGCTCTTCTAACATCTAGTGTGTGTAGAGCTTGTTCTACTACAGAATCAGGTTGAGGAAAGAACATGGGTTACTCAACTGATTGATTGATGTGAAAAGCAGAAACCACTTTAGGAAGAAATTTGGTATTTGTGTCTTTGTGAAGTTGAAAGAAAGGCTCTTGTATAGTTAGTGCCTGGAGTTCACCAAATCTCCTTAAGGAAGTGATTGCAATAAGAAAAGCAACCTTCCATGAGAGAAATTGTAGTTGGCACTTGTGCATTGGTTCAAAAGGTGGACCCATTAGCCTTCTAAGAACTATGTTTAAGTTCCATGCTAGTGCAGGTGGAGCTCTTGGTGGTATTGCTCTTTTAAGTCCTTCCATAAAGGCTTTAATCACTGGTACTCTGAATAGAGATAAGTGTTGTCTGTTTTGTAAGTATGCAGCTACTGCTGCTAAATGCAATCGAATGGATGTGTAGGCTAATCCAGATTGCTGTAAGAGATAACAGATTATGTTTTGCACTGAAGCATCAAGGGGATTGATATTGTTATTATTACAGTATATAACAAATCGTTTCCACTTTGCTGCATAACATGTCCTAGTAGTATGTTTACTAGCCTTCTTTAGGATATTGATACAGTCTGGTAGTAATTGTAAATAACCAAACACTATGACTTCAGGAGCCAAATCACTAGGTTGAGTTCCTTGGGATTTGGATGCCTGATTTCTCCATGGCTCTGACTGAGGAGACTGGAGTTGAGATGCAGCTTTTGGTGTGGAACTACTGAGTGCTCTAGCAGGGTGGTAAAACAAGGTTGACGTGCCCATGTGGGAGCTATGAGAATGAGTTTGAGGAATGATTGTCTGAGCTTCCGAACTACCAGCGGAATGAGTGGGAGAGGCGGAAAAGCGCAGGCAAATATCCCTGACCAGTTCATCCATAGGGCATTGCCTTTGGAGAGCGGGTGTGGGAACCTGGAGGCGAAGCCCTGTGTGTCAGTCAGCGTATCCTGCAGGGAAAGGGACCTAGCTACTTACATAGTCTAATGTCACACTACACTCCTACTAGGGCCCTGTGGTCCCTGGGGACAGGGCAGGTTAAAATCCCAGTAATCAAAAGAGCAAGAATGGGTGGTAGGTCTTTTCGCTATCTGGCCGCTAAGCACTGGAACACCCTCCCCCAAGCTCTCCAGACGGAACCATCAGAAAACTCCTTCCGGAAAAAACTAAAAACATGGCTCTTTCAGATATAGATCATGCACCACACTGATATTTGCTGCTACAGAGCGGTCCGAGTAGCCTGCAGCGCAGGGACACACTAGCTAGTGTAACCAGGCGCTTTACAAGCTCATTTATTATTATTATTATTGGACATTTTGCGTTTTGAGCTGTGGCGAACAGGTCTATGTGAGGAAATCCCCATTCCTGAAAGTAGGGAAGAAGAATTTGCGGTTGAAGTTCCCACTTGTGGATTTGCTGTCTCTGTCTGCTGAGAAGGTCTGCAATTTGATTGTTTACTCCTGGAAGATGTTCTTCTAGGAGATACATTTAGTGATGTATGGCCCATTTTCAAATGGCTTGTGCTAGGCGTGACAGTTGGAGAGAGTGTGTCTCCCCCTGTTTTTGTATACAGTACATAGCTGTGATGTTGTCTGTGGGGACTAAGAAAGTTTTGCCTATTAGGTGAGTTTGAAAGGCTTTGAACGCTAGAAACACTGCTAGTAGCTCTAGGTGATTTATATGGAGGCTCTTGTACTTTAGAGTCCATAATCCTTGGATTGTGTGACTTTGTAGGTGAGCGCTCCAACCAGTGAGTGATGCGTCTGCTGTCTGTGGAAAAGGGTCGATAAAGGGCCGCCCTTTGGATAAATTTTATGGGTTCCACCACTGCAGAGAGCGAAGGGTGCGGCCATCTACCAATATTAGATCGGTCAACTGACCCTGCGACTGGTTCCACTGACTTGCTAAGCATTCTTGAAGGGGACGCATCCGAAGTCTTGCGTGGGAAACAATTATAATGCAAGACGCCAACATCCCTAGCAGTTGCATCAATACTTTTGCTGGCAAGGATTGGTTGGGCTGAAATTGAGTGAGAAGGGACTGAATACTGTGAATCCTCGCTGTATTTGGAGAGGCTAGAGCTTTGTGAGCGTCTATTGTGGCATTCACTGTAAACCCTAGTTGGTGAAGTAAGTGAATAGTGGTTTGAGTGTGTTGGAGACACATTTGGTAAATGCTGGCTTTGATGAGCCAGTCATCCAGGTATGGGAAGACATGGATGTGTTGTCTTCCCAGATGTGCTGCGACTACTGCCAGACATTTGGTAAATACCCTGGGAGCAGTGGTGACTCCAAACGGTAGTACTTTGAATTGGTAATGATGACCCGCTATTATGAACCTGAGTTACTTGCAATGAGCAGGATGAATTGGAATGTGGAAATATGCTTCTTTTAAGTCTAGAGTAGAAATAAAATCGCCCTGCTGTAGAAGTGGGAGCACTTGTTGAAGTGTCACCATGTGGAAATGCTCTGAAAGTATGTAGAGGTTTAGTTCTCTGAGGTCTAGAATGGGTCTCAAGGAGCCATCCTTTTTGGGGATGAGAAAGTACAAGGAGTACACGCCTGTCCCTTGATGTTGTAACGGCACAGATTCTATGGCTCCTTTGGACAGGAGAGACTGGACCTCTTTCTAAAGTAGATGTAAATGTTCTGGTGACATTTTGTGAGAACGTGGCGGAATGTTTGGAGGATTGTTGGTAAGCTCCAGGCAATAACCATGTTGGATAATTCCTAACACCCATTTGTCTGTGGTGATAGATTGCCAAATGGGGAGGAATTGTAGAAGACGTCCACCGACAGGTGTTAAATGATTGGGGGAAGTGTAGGCAAGTCACTGCTTGTTGGGGAGGGGGAATTACGTGGTGTAGAACCCCTGCCTCGACCTTTGTTGTTGTTGCCTCTGTATTCTCCTCTAAAGAAGCCTCTTGTAGAGGAAGATTGACTGTTGCCTTTGTAGGAGGCGGCAGTATTGTCTGAGGACATGGTTTTCGACCCTCCACGGTAGATGGAGCAACTAAAGGAGCCCCGATTAGAGGGAGACTGCAGAGCTCCCATAAACATGGCTACTTCTGTGTCTTTTTTCATTTTTTCTAATGACTTATCTATTTCGGGCCCGAAGAGATGTTCCTTGTCAAAAGGAGTATTTAAAATAGACTGTTGTACTTTGGGTTTGAAACCAGAAATCCTCAACCGTGCATGTCTCCTTAATAACACACTAGTGTTGATCTCTCTAGCTGCGGTGTCTGCAGCATCTAAAGAGCATCTAATTGAGGAATTGGATAGGAGCTTCCCTTCCTGGACTAAATCCTGGGCTTTTGCTTTGTGCTCATCTGGGAGGTGTTGTAGCAACTGCTCCATTTTGTCCCAGTGTGACCTACCATAACTGACTAGCAAGGCCTGGGTGTTGACAATGTGCCAATGATTTGCTGCTTGGGCGACTACTCGTTTACTGGAGGCATCTAATAGTTTTGACTCTTTGTCTGGAGGGGGAGCATCCCCTGTAGTCTGTGAATTGGCCCGATTATGAGCATTAGAGACCACCAGGGAGTCTAGTGGTAACTGTCCTTTAATAAAGACTGGATCTGAGGGAGCAGGCTTATATTTTATATCAATTCTGGGGGTGAGAATGCGAGCACCCACTGGATCTTTAAAGTTATCATCGGCATGTCTCATCATACCTTTAAGCATGGCTAGCCCTTTGTGTGCTACTGAGCATTTCAAATAGGAAATCTTCCTCTAGAGATTCCTTGTGTAACTGTACCCCATGATATTCTACAGCTCTAGCAAGTAATTCTAGATATCCTACATTGTCGTCAGGAGGGGAAGGCTTTACAGGGTAAAGATCTGGGTCGTTATCTGTAGGTGAGTCTGTGTTATAATCCTTCCATGGGTCTATCGGTAAAATATTGTCCCCCCCATCTCCATCATCATCATCATCAGGTGGTGGTGGTGGAGAGTTAGTTGGTGTAATCAGCAATGATGCAAAGGTGTAGGGGAGCGCGGTAGAGGAGGAGGAGGGGCGGGGTTAGTACCTACATTCTTCTTCTTCAAAGGAATATAGTAAGGGGTGTCCTCTGACTCAGGTTTGCGTTTCTGAGGTGATTTAGTAAGAACACGTCCTATATCTGGATTTATATAAAGTTCCTTTTGTTTTGGGTCCGATTTGGGTGTTGGGGGGTCGAAAATCGGATCCTGCAGCTTTGGAGGAACAGTTTTAGGTTTCGGCACCGAGGATTTTGGTGCCGGGGTAGAATGACTTTTCGGCGCAGAAGGTTTCGGTGCCGAAGGAGGCTTCGTTTTCGGTGTCAAGGATTTCGGTTGCGAAGCAGCTTTCGGCTTAGAGCCTGAAGGTTTCGGCTCAGTGCCAGACTTTGGCCGACTCAATCCCGAGCCGGAAGGCTTAGTGACGTGTTTCGGTGCCGAGCCAGAGGGCAGGCGTCAGAAACATCTAGTCGATGCCGACCATGGCCCGAAGGCAGTGGTGGGACCGAAGTCTTTTGTTTTGGCTGAGTTGAAGTTTGGGTTAAAGGGCATTCGATATTCACCGGACGTTGGCCTTGTGGCAAGTCTTCTTCCATCTCGGAGTCCGATTCTGGAATCGAGACTGGTTCTTCTTGTTCTTCCTCAGCCCCTTGTGCTTGGATCCTTCGCCGAAGTTGTCCGGCGTGTATTCGACATTTTGACTCTACAACTCGCGACGTCAAGCTCGACGACCATATATAGATATGGATATAGACATATAGATATATATGTATAGAGAGAGATTGTTTGAGTAAATGTTTTAACTAATGGACTAATTTAACATATCACTCATCACATCTTTCAAAAGGTCTATAATTTTGGTTATAGATCAGTGTTACATGCTAAATATAAGAAATATAATAGCATGTTGCTCTAGGATAATAATAATATGTAAATATATGTCCTTTGTTTAATTGTTAAAATTGTTTTAATCAAGGAAAACTACAAGAAACAGACAGAGAAGATCATTAGTACTTTTGAGCTTCTGAAGCAGTTTCTGGACAAGGAGAAACAGCAACTTCTCAACAAACTGGAAAAGGAACATGAGGAGAATATGAAGAAGACGCGAGGGAAACTGAATGAACTGGAGGTATCACAATCTACCCACCGGGGCCTCATCGCAGAGTTAGAGGAGAAGTGTCAGCAACAAGATGTGGACATGCTGAAGGTAAGAGCCGGTGTCTTATGCCTGTGAATGTTCAAAGCAGGTTTGCTTGCAGTGATGAACAGACCTTGTTGGGTTGGGAAGGAAAGCGCTTTGTAGCTCTGGACTGCATGTTTCCCTGCCCTAGGTCATTTCCCCCAGGAGTGCTCATTACAGACCTTCCCTGTTACATGGATTGGGACGGGACCCTAAAGTGGTGATGTGAAAGTGGGCACACTAAGAGACCCCTCTTTAGGAAAGTTGATAATAGGGTGTCTACAAAGGCTTTGTGGGACTGGCAATAGTGGCAGCTATACCTGTCTTAAACACTTTGCCAGTCTATTTTTTATTTCCATCTGTGTAGTTCAGGGATAAGAAGGATATTATTTTTATCTGCATGGTTCATGTGTGGGAATGTGGGGATCAGTGTGCATGGCTGACATGATATGAAATGGAGCCCATTTTGTCTTTCTGGTGTGTCCAGCAACCTTTGATGGTGGACAATTTTTGGCTTTTGTGTAAAGCCGCCCAGACCTTTGTTAACTGGGAAACCTGCATCTTTGACATTCCTTCCCTTCCCCCAGTGTCCTTTTATTGATACAGTGTTCAGTGATAATTTTTTGTTTGCCTCCAGAGTCCCAGAACGATCCTAGCTCCATCCCATCTTCCTTCCTCATCTGCTTCAGAAATTATTTGACCTGGATTTTAGGGTCGAATAAACATCTACACCAGAGCTTTGAGATACGAGCTCAGGAAAGGCACCTGAGATCATGCAGCATTTGGAGAACTCTCCTCGTCTTCAAACTGTATAGAAGAGCTGATTATTGGGCTCTGGGGATAAATACTGACCAGCCTGAACATTACTTTGTTCCAGGATCCCTGAAGATCAAGGGCAGGGCTGTAACCCAGTACAGTTGAGCAATGCCTTTGATCCAGCGCCTGAATCTGCTAATTTCTTACCTCCATTTAGCAGGCTGGAGATTATGGATTTAGAGGGTAATTCTGAGTTTAGTGGACCACAAATTGGTGGTGCTCCCACATCATATGTTGTGGTAACCCGGCTATTTTAGAGTCAGGGGAAGTGCTTGATTAATACTGCAGAACCGTGACTGCCTGGGTTGGATTAATCCTTCGACCTGCTGGCCTCTCTGCCACAGGACTGCCCGGTCATACTGCGGTCAGCCACCTTTATTAGGCGCTCCCACAACATTTCCGTGTGGGTGACCCCCTGTGAGTCATAGCAGTCGCGGACAGGAACATTGCTCCGTTGCCCCCTTATGAGGAGAAAAAAACTCCCTGCATTTTGGCATCATAGAGTTTTTGTTTTTTTAGAAGAACCCCTGCTTTGGGAATGTATAACTGAAAAACAAAAAAGAAATTCTTCAGAGTGGGCACATCAAGCACAGCTCCCATAAAGTTACTCTGTTTTCACAGCAACCACTGCAGCATCTAAATATCTGGGCAGTCTTCTGCAAAGGGAGCAGAGGCCATACCCTTCTCTGACCTAGCAGGCTGATGGCCTGCCCACCATACTCTTAATCTGACCTTGAGTCTTGGTTAGATTTCCTTCTGAATGCTGTGCTGGACTGTCTGGAGAGGAGACATGCCCTGCCTACTGGGAAGAGGATTGCTGGATTCCGTCCTACAGAGGAGAGCCTTCCATGGAAGACGTTCATCAGCCCAAATCCTAGAGAACCTTGAGGTTGTCCAGCAATAGGGTTGATGACTACAGAGTGCTGGTGTCTGCCTTTAGTTGCCCCCACAAGAGTGCAAGGACCACATCGGTCTCTTCTCCGGGAGTGGAGGTTGTAAGAGTGGTAGCTAGGTGAGGCCATGCTCCTTCCAGCACCGCAATCCAAGTGTAAATCCACTGTACGATTGTGGAGTTGTGTCCAGGACTCATGGACCAGCAAAGCACAGAAATATTCTAACTGTGAACCGCAGCGGGCAGCTTATGAGATTTTCCTTAAAACTTTTAAAATTATCTGATTTCAGCAGAAAGCTCTGACACATTTAATGCCCTAACATCATGATTTTAATTTGATTATCTATGAGGCCTGGATTTGTCTTCCTGGTTCCCCTCTTTGTGTAGCTAGATTAATTAGTGGTACTAATTCTGAGTGGGTTCAATCTAGGGTTCTTCAATTTGGATGGTTGTCTTAGTTTTGGGTGCAAGTGCAGAAATCCTGCAACAACGTGCTGTCTTTGTAGTGGTGCACAACGGCCTGCTCCATAATATACACCGATATATTTCTCCTTTCAAGCGTAATGACTGAAGAGTGTGACGCTGAACTGTATCTAGTGGGAACTGAGTTTAAGTGGCAGCCTTATTGGTGGAATTGCTGTTTGCTGTGTTATGAGTCTAGCCCACACCACTTGCTTGGGTAAGTCTAGGACTGCTTGGTCTTACTAATCTCTGATAGTCAGGTTCTAAATAGAAGTACTTGCAATCCAGTTTGGGATTTAGTTGTGTGGTGCCCCCTGGACACTAATGCTAAATGGCTAGAATTGTCTCTATTGGAGCATGGTAAACCCTGATTGCCATGAAACCTCCCACACTAGATCTAACAGTACATTTAATAATGAAGACACTGTTTGAATTCCATGTTCAGTATATAGAAGAAATAACATTAACACACATAGAATAAAATGGAAAGGTACTGTTAAGTGTATCCTATGATTTCAACTTAGGTCACTGCAGATCATTACAGTCGATATAGGTAGGCATTGGAGTAAATTATTATAAGTGTATCTCACTTCTAGAAATTCAGTAGTATATCACATCTAGGCAGTGCATAATTTGCAAAGAATAAAAAGAAAATAAAAAGTCAGTACTAGGGCCCTTCTCAAGAGGCCGGTGCAGCTTGCCCCAACTATTTCCCCTACCAGCTCTGTCAGTACCAGCACAGCTACTAATGTACACACAAGTGTGACAATTCTAACTATTTCACCCCAAAGCTATCAAAATGACCTGGATGGCAGGTATTATTAATTTTTATGTATATTGACTCATTAAACACTTTTGCTGTGCTCACCTCAAATTTAGACAAACAGTGCCACCTTGTGGTGGACTGTCCTTTGTGCTGGTGTTGAGAATTAAGTGGTGGTGACGAGGGCTGGTTCAAATTAAGCAGTGCATCTAGGTCAGATGTAGGAAACAACTTTGCCACTGAAAAACTTTGTAAAATGGGACCTTTGCATCTGCTTTTGTCAAACCCCACTTCGGTACCAAATACTTTGATGTGCTTGTTTTCTATGCTAATTCATCCTCTACTCTGTCAGATCTGTTTAGCTCTTACCTATTCTAATTTTAGAACCTAAGTACATATAGAAAACGTGAGAAAAAAACACCTTAATTAACCCATATTGCTTTATTTTTCAGACTGAGGGAAAAGTGTCACAATGTGTCTGAGACTACAATATTGCAACTCTATTATGTTGTGAGTAAAGAGAGAGCAGAAGCACCCCTTCATCATAGCTAAGGTCCGCCCGTTGTCCCTTCATGTACCACAGTACCTTCATGTGTCGATTGTATATAACTCAACTGCAACCCCAACAGCTTTTTTAAGCCGTTTTCTGAATGTGCGACCTCCCCTGCAATCCTGTGGGATCTTGAGATTTTTGACATCAGCAGAGGGTGAAATTCTGCTCCAAATTGGACAAAGCAGGCAAAAGAAGAGAGTGAGACTGACTTCCTCCAAGAAGGTTCAGTTCTTCCATGAGAACGTTTGGAGCGTTTTAGTGCATCATTTTTACATAAATTGGTAAAAAAAAATGTCCAGAGGTTCTGAAGTGTCATTAATGACATAGTCCAATACTTGTATGGCATGCCATTTAAGCTTTACTCTCTTCAGGGGTGGGGTGTTGATGGTCCATTGTTAACATTAAAACTGTAAAGGGATTGTGGCAAGCCTGTGCATTATTCAGCACAATTTCTAGACCTGTACAAAATTGCAGAATTCATTTTGTGACATTTCACAAAAAATATGCGAAATCAGGTGAAAACGTATGATACGTAATTTTGCAATATCTCACCTAAAACTTCAATACGGAGGCATAGCATGCGTTCATAAGCAATGCGAGATTCCAGGAAGAGAACTCATTCAATGTCTTCAGCAATACATTTTCTGCTTGAATCATTCTGCTTCTATTGAATACATTTTGCAAAAAATTCACTTAATGGGGAATTCATGGAAATTTATGTTTGAGAATTTTGCAAAGTTCGAGAACACAATTAAAATTTTACAAAGGCCTAGCAGTGGCTTTAAAAATGTCAACTGCATTTTGGGAGTTATAGGTACTTCTAAGAAGCGGTCTATGAAAATTAACATGTACTATAACTTTTCAAAATGTATATTCCATCTTTTTTCATGTCAACTTTTTGATTCCTTTCATTTTTCCCGTTCTTTCCAAACAAACATTTTCATGTGGTTATAATTAACATTCTGCTTGGAATATTAGTGTCAAAACACACACACACACCCACGCACCCACACCCACACACACCCACACACGTGTGAGGTCCTGTGTGTTCTTTGTGTATACATAAAGCCCTCTTGCTCTTCTACTGCCAGACTTGGCAGTGCCAGAGGAGTGACCGGTCTGGTCATCTGCTCGCTCACGCCTTGCTTTTCCCTACAGTGCAGGTGTAATTCCATCCTAAACACCTGGTGGATCAGTCACCCCTGCTCCAATATCCTGTCTGCATCAGTCTTCCATCCTGTCCATTAGGTGTACTGTGACACCTCATCGTGTTTAGTGTGGCCACCTTGTTCTCCTCTCCATTCTGTCTCGCGATACACTCTTACAGTCTATTGTGAGTGCCCTTGCCTGACATATTGCTTCTCTCTGGATGCCGCAGGCTCCTTCTCTGTGTGCAGCAGATGCATCACCCTCCATACTGTGGTTGCAAGTATCACCTACTGCCTTTCCTCCATGTCCTAGCCTAATCCACTATTCCGCTGCTGGGCCTCTGTCTCACCGTTTTGACCAAATGTTTTTATTAAGCATTTTTAATTTAGAACATTACAGGCAGCATCTGCAAAGCTTTCTAGGACATTAGAGATAAGGTTGATGCGTATATAAGACAACAATTAAACTCTTATTTACCTAATTAATGAAAAAAACATTATGATACTATGTGGAATGATGCTTAAAAAGAATGACAAAGGGCGAACAAGGGTGAACTTTCTGGCAATACTTGAGCAGTAGGAAGTCTGTGATTGTTGTGCGGCTTCTGTCTATGCAAGGAAGGGGACTACCCAGGCACAGCAAGGTAATACAGATATACCAATGCGTTCTATACAGGGGAGGAAAGCAGGGGAGGAAAGCAAGGGAGTGTGGTGCTACTTGTGAGCTGGAAGTCATTGCCGGCATGCCAAGGACAGGGGAGTGATCACAGGCAGCAGAAGTGTCAGTCACTCACATTTAACATGGTGGGGGAGGGAGTCGTCTTTGAAATGCTTTGAAGGTGGTTCAACATATCATCCCATTCCATGGGATGGGGTGTTTACGGAAGCTCTTGCCTCTTCTGTGCCTCCAAGATGCAACCGTTGGGGGCAATGACGCATGTCACTTTAAGGTTATAGTCCATTTAGCTAACAAGAGGGTGAGCTCTGTGAACTTGCTGCTACCTTACTTTGCTTAGTGTGCTTGTAGATGCCAAGGGCACCCGCTTCCCAAGTGTTAAGTCCCTCGCAGTGAGTGATGTTGGCTAGAGTGGCCAAAGCAGCTCACCAATAGTGTGCTAGGGATGAACAGGACCACAGAACATGCTGGAGGTCTGCATTATCAGATTGGCAGCAGAGCTGAGATTCTGGAAAGATCTGGTTTACTTTGGTAGAGGAGAGGTATGTTCGGTGTAGTATAGAAAACTGGATGTTGAACTGGGCATTACTGGATTCCAGGTGGGATACACTAATGCTTACGCTCACTCAGAGTCCTGGAGCCCCCTTCCAAATTACATTTGCCGCGCTCGTGAAGCTGCGTGAGTGGAGCCTAAGTATATTCCCATAGGGTTTTTTATAGCCAGGTAGCTGAAAGTCAACATGCACTCATTACAAACATTTTCTGTATAACTGTGTGAGTTTGTGGCTCCTCATGAGTGATTCCCCATAGCATACAACCGGTCTGCCGAAGCTGCCTGTGCATTAGAATCTGCCCTGTATGAATATTGTGCTGTGCTATGTATTGTTCAAAAAGAGAGCAAGTAACCATCTAAGGAAAGGTCTCCAGACTGTTTATGTTTTTTTTTAGTAAATTCCTGGGTGCGAGGAATCCCGGCTGTGCAGGCAAACTCTGAGCGGTATTACAGTGGCATACAGAATAACGTGCTGTGTGAGTTGGAAAACTGGTCTGACACATTTTCTGACTACTGTATCCACATACAAGGATATTGCATGTGTCGTGCCATCTAGAAGGATTGCCGATGTTGAGTCTTCTGCATGGACATGTACCGCTGGAGGCTCCATCACAATTGTAACAAGCATTTGCAATGCAATAGGTCTCGCATTTACGCGGGTTTAAGCTATTGGCATTGTAAATGACAATGCCTTTTATTTATGTTTTAAAAACCAAAACATAAATAAAAGGCATTGTCATTTACAATGCCAATGGCTCAAACTCGTGTAAATGCCAGCCCTATTGCATTGCAAATGCTTGTTTTACCTAGCCATATTGCAGGGTGCAGTACCATATGTGGCCAAAAAAGGTCTCATGGGACCTCTTTTGGCCACATATAGTACTGCACCCTGCAAAGTTGGAGTTATTGGCATTATAAATGCCAATGTTTTTTGCCTAGCCATGTTGTAGGGTGCAGTACCATATGTGGCCAAAACAGGTCCCATCGGACCTCTTTTGGGCACATATGGTACTGCACCCTGCAGAAGATATGGTAAATCCACCCTACCCATAATGCATTGCATGCAAGACAGTACCACGAGTACATTCAAATAGCTATGTCCATATATAAAATTAGTAGCTTTGATATATGACACAAGAATTATTATATTAATTCCGGATTAGGTTCTACTATGTGTGGAGCTGATGAAGGGAAATTTATAGAAGGTCTCATATAAATGTGAGATGTGCGAGTGAGTACAGTAACCACTGGACACTTTACCTGAGGCTAAAAGCTGTGTTCTGACTAAAGGCCAGTAAGAAAATGGTGTTATGTGTCAGTACTTAACATTTACGGAGTAATAACACATAATACAAGGCTGTACTTCAAACTTAGGGAGTAATGATACATATGACAAGGGATGTTCTCATGAGAGGTTACAAAAAGGGACAAGGTGGTAATAAGAAAGGTCTATTGATCTATGAAAAACCTCCATTTACAAAGGACGGTAACAAGAGGCAATTAAAAAGATGGGGCAGAAAGTTTCGTTTTGTTTTTATTTGCAGTAGAATTATTATATATTTTTTGCACATCTAATAAACTAGGCATGGGGAAGTTGAATAATTTCTTCAGAATCACACGATGTTAGGCCAAGGTGCCAGATTCGAACCTAGGTCCCCAGTTTCAATGTTGCCAGCTCTAGCTAGCCTGAGGTCACATCTCTTGCATTTTGCTTTCTCGTATCTGCAGCCTAAAGAGATGGCAAACCTGAACCCAATTATTCCTTTCAACTGAAGTGACCTCAAGAGGAAAAGCAGACAAAGAAAATGCAGTGAAGCCCTTTCAGACACTATTATGGGATACCCCAGATTCTGCTCCTTAAGTGCTCGAAGGACTTTCTCTAGACATGGGCAAGAAGTCACCTGCAGGCGGCGGTGAGCACAACAGCGGCTGTGAGCCCATCACATCACCTTGGTCTTCGAAGAAGAGTTTCAGCTACTGCCTTGGGTGCTGTCAGGGTCCACCCGCTTGCCGCCTGCTGGCTGTGCCAGTCCATCCATCCATCCATCCTCACACGTTTGTGGTTTATGAACGCAGATGCAGGAGCAGTGCAGACAAGCTCAATTAACTACACTAATTCCGCTGAAATAACTCTCAAGCTCCCCTCCCCTCTCCTTCTGGCTGCTAAATAAAGGTTCACGAAACACAGATGTAGTTTTCAGTTGTTTACTCGGAATAACATTTGAAAACGTAAGTCTCTACATGCGAGCCCTTGTTTAATTACACACTAGCTCGATTTATGTTTTACTGCTGCGTAAGCAATATGACACGAGCTGGCCGCCTAGTTCCTTGCTTCCAGGTGCATCGCTGTCGTCAGTCACAGCGCACAGGCCCCAAACAGCTTTATTCGAGACCCTTGATGCAGAGCTCGAGGAAACTTGCAGTGAATTTTATATTGCTTTTCTCCTGCTTACGAGTTGGAACATCTTTCAGTGAAAAAAACTGTAATTACCATTTTAGGAAAGCCGACACGTCGTTTCATCTGCATACAATAGTTACCTTGTTGCAATTTTGCTCAAATGTAGAGCACTTGCTCCCCCTGCTGTAAAGAACACATCACTTCTCTGCATGACACACTGGCTAGATTAGACTACTTTCTTTATAAGCATAATATACGGCACCAAAGAAGAGATTTAAGACATGGTATATTACCAATCATATAGCATGAAGTAATCCAGATAATATATCACAAGACCACACCACACAGGACAGGACAGCACCGCTAACTAATGCTCCTTACCCCTGTTAAGCCGATTATAGTTCCAAGTTAAGCAAGCATTGGCATAGCCAATAGGTCTCGCCTTTGGGACCGCATAAGTGTTTAGCCGTGTCTACATGCTCTAGACAAATCAGTTACTGCTTTAAATGTCAGCCACGGGATGGTTAAGTTTTACCAAAATACACCACTAAAACTGTAAATTAAAAGAAGTAATTTAATTTACCAGAATTCTTTTTTCACCAATGGCAGTGACGGGCCTTTAAAAAACAAAATTAAATAAATATATGTTAAAATGGCCAAGATGAGTGGGGGGAGCAATGGGGGGAAGGACAGGGGGAGAGGACAAGGAGAGAGGACAAGATGAGAGGACCGCGGGAAAGGACAAGGGGGGAATCAACGGGCGAAGTCAAGGGAGCACCGCGGGCACTTTAAAACGTTTTTAAAAATGTGGAGATCCCTGGCAGCAAATGGCAGATGTCAGGCCCTCCAAAAAGTAAAATAAATATAAAACACAACACTTACTTCAAGGACTGCAAAGCACTGCGGAGCAACAGAGAGGATGAAGGGGAAGCAGCAGGGTTAGGTTATTGTAGGAGAGGCGTAATCAGCACACTAGAGGTAGCAAGAAAATACGAGACAGGCAAGGCAAATGTAAACAAGCGCGGCCGCGCTAATTACAAACAGATGGCCCCTGCGCCCCCCTGCTCGCTCCCGCAAGGTGGATGCCGCGGCGTGCACGAGTTTCTGGAAAGTGCAGACCGATTCCAAAAGGTCATCTCCTAGAGCAGCGCATGAGCGCTGCGCTAGGCTCGACCTAAAAATGCACACGCGCACGCAGCGTGCGCGTCCCTGCTCGCTCCTGCGGCAATACTCCAGACCCCCACAAAGTAAAGATAACAGATCGCCTACAGCGCAAGCGCTGTTTAGGCTCGACCTAAAAAGCAAAGTGGAAAGAGGGCATCCCAGTATATTTCCGCTATGGACAGGAAAGGAAGCCAGTATCATTTTGCGCATTAGAACATGTGAAGAGGGAGCAGTGTGCAATAGTCGAATAAGGGGGAGCAAGAGCTTACGTACCCCTATCCTAGGTAGAACCTGGTAAAGATAACCTCAGTCCGGTGCATCAAGGGCCTTCTCCAAATCCAGCACTAGACAGGCAGAGGGAGGGAATCTGAAAGAAACTCTGTCCATGATGTGGAGAAGCCTGCAGATGTTTAGGGAGGTACTGCATCCAGGCACAAAGCTGTTTTGATCTGAGGGGATAAGCTCAGGGAGTATTTGTAAGTATCTATGGGCTAGAATCTTGCTTAATATTTTGTAGTCAGTACCCAAGATAACCAGTGGCCTGAAAGAAGGCAATTGAGCAGGGGCGGCTCCTTCACAATGGTGGAGGAGTGTAGCCCCACTGGCTCGGAGCCAGCAGGTGAAAAATAAAGCGATATTCTATCATCATTTTATTTTTTACCTTCTGGCTCAGCCAGCAGGTGCAGGGAGGGGTTTGGCCAGGGCCATAGGAGGGGGAGGAGTAGTGGTTCCTGCACTTCTAAGTGCGCATGTGTGTTTTGCCGGCCGTCTCATGCACGCATAGGTTTCTCCAACCCAGCTGTATTGAACAGACGGGTTGGAGAAACAGCACAGACTACCTGTCCTGAGCGGAGTGCCAAACCAGCCCGCTCAGGTCAATCCCTGTGCAGCACTCATAGCATGAGAGCAGCGCGGGGATTGCACTGGGAGTCTGTGATGCTGTCCCAGGGGCTGCTGGGACCAGGAAGACAGAGGCGCGCCACGGGAGGCGGCCGGCAGCTTCAGGTAAGTCTTCCTTTAAAAAAAAAAAAAGTTTAAACTCCCCCCTGTGCTCCCCCCAGTGCCCCCTCCACCTGCCCCACTACTTTTTGTTTGTGGCGGCCGCCACTGAAATTGAGTTGGATCTCGATAAGGTTTGGATATTTATACTAGGAGGAACAAACGGGAGGAGAGGGAAGAATGCCTATCTAGAGGGTTTCTGTGTATATTGCAGCTAAGCGGGGAACCAAGTGAGTTGCAAACATTATATATTTAAGAGGGAACCGACCTGGATTAGGGGTTTTTCTGTTGCTAAATTGTGTATTACTAATTTGATTACAACTTCTGTAGTCAGGCCATCAAGCTCTTACCAGTGGTCTTCAGGTATGCGAGGAAGTGTGAGTGGTGCCAAGAACCGGGAGGTGGCCACTGCAGCAGGTCTGTGGGTGTCTTCATATAGCTTTGAGTATTATTAGTGAAAAGCGCCCAGTATGTCACATGGGGCGTAAATCACCGTGTCCAGCTGAAGATATATTTATACAATAGTGGTTGCTCGAATTTCCTACCATAGGACCACATTAACAATCCGCCAACCATATCATCCACTGCATGTGTTTTAAAGTCTAGGCAGTGTAGTTTAAACAACATAGACGCTCCATTAAGTAGTTGTCAGTGCAGCAACCCAGGCCTGTCTCACTTCTTGTCCCATCTGCATGCCTCTGCCAGACTTTATGCAGCCCACACCGAGAAAGGTATCCTTCCCAACTTCTACATCAAAATGCTCATGAACAATGCTCATAATGCTCTTAAAATGTAAATGTGCATGATAGACTGATGATCAGAAATGATTTAAAGGAAACCTGAGTGAGCACCCATTGTGTATGCAGCCACCTCTGTTATTTATTGCAAGTTTGCCTGGTCTGATACTGTCAGGTTGCTCTGAGACTAGACGACTATCAGTCAGAAAAATAAAAATGTTAAATGCTGAAGATAAGTTGTTTCAATTGTATTCTTTGATATTTAGATGGTACCTTTCCTCCAATGACAGGTCAGGGCCCATCTGCAATAGAAATGAATGTCTCAATGTATGTGTGTTTGGATATTTACCTTGTCCTCTTTCTTCATTTCTCTCTAGGATGTGAAAAACGTTTTAAGGAGGTATGTTCTCTTGCTTTTATGAATGTGTTCTTCCAGCACTCTTTTTAAGTTTAAATAATTATACTATACAGAACTTAATTAATATGATATTTCTTATTTATTGCGATTACATGGTGCAGCCTCAGACCAGCTCTCAGGAATCCCACTGTGTAAGACTTACAGCAGGTACCAGGAGAGCTTCTTGGCCCCCAAGGCCCCTCAGGGGTAAAGTGGACTTCATCCCCTAACCAGTAGCGCACCAGGAGGCGTGTTTGCAGCGTGGTGGAGAAAGGGGGTGTGGCCTCCGAAGACCTCTTAGCAATCCTGTTGTGTGGGATTTACTGGAAGTAACAGGAGGGGTAGCCAACTACCCCTCCTGTTGACCTGGGTGGGACTACGTTACCCACACTAGAGGCTGGAATCCGGGGATGGGGACCCGGGTCCACAATCGGCCCGAGATGAGGGCCGCTGGCTCCCTCCCTTTAAATTTATGATTTCGTTTTTTAAAAAGGCAAGCCCCCGGGAGATGGGCTCCCCATGGCAAAAATCGGCCCGGGGAGGGGGGCCGCGCACCCCCCCATTTAAAAAAAGCATGGCCCTGGGGGATGTGGTCCCTGGAGCCTAAATTGACCCAAGGAAGGGTGGCCACGTGCCCGCCATCCCCTAAAAAATAAGAAAATGTGAAAAAAAAATGACCGGCAAGTCACCCAAGGCCCGCCCCCTTTCTCCACCACTCTGCAAACACGCCTCCTGGCACACTGCTGGTTGGGGAATGAAGTCCCCTTGGCTGCAGAGTGTCCTTAGGGGCCAACAAGCCCTCTTATTGCCTCCAGTAAGTCCCACACAGTGGAATTTCTGAGAGATCTTCGGAGGCCACACCCCCTTTATCTACCACTCTGCAAACACGCCTGCTAGCGCACTGCTGGTGCCGGGAGGAAGTCCCCTTGGCTCCAGAGGATCCTTAGAGGCCACTACCCCTCCTGCTACCCCCAGTATGTCCCACACTGTGGGATTGCTGAGAAGTCTTCGGAGACCACTCCTCCTTTCTCTACCAGTCTGCAAACATGCCTCCTGGCGCCCTGCTGGTGGGGGGGGGTGAAGTCCCCTTTGCTGCTGAGGTTCCTTGGGGGCCAACTACCCCTCCTGTTACCTCCAGTAAGTCCCACACAGTGGGATTGCTGAGAGGACTTCGGAGGTCACACCCCCTTTCTCCACCAATCAGCAAACGCGCCTCCTGGCACAATACTGGTTGTGGAATGAAGTCCTCTTGGATGCTGAGGGAGAGGTGTGGCTCAGCTGCAAGAGCGGCTGACTCCAGAGCACGGGGCTCACAGCTGAATCCCCGGCACCGGTGGCAGCTCAGCTCAGCACCATATGACTCTGGGTAATCAATCAATCAATCACGGCATTTATAGAGCGCGCTACTCACCCGGGAGGGTCTCAAGGCGCTGGGGGAGGGGGTAAGTTACTGCTCGAACAGCCAGGTCTTGAGCTGCTTCCTGAAGGCGAGATGGTCCTGGGTTCGCCGAAGGTGAGTGGGGAGGGAGTTCCAGGTCTTGGCCGCCAGGTAGGAGAAGGATCTTCCTCCGGCGGTGGTTCTGCGGATGCGTGGTACGGTGGCGAGGGCGTGGCTGGTTGATCGTAGCTGGCGTGTGGGCGTGTAGAAGGACATGCGGTCGTTGAGGTACTTTGGGCCCAGGTCGTGGAGGGCCTTGTGTGCGTGGGTGAGGAGTCTGAACGTGATTCTCTTGCTGACGGGGAGCCAGTGCAGGTCTTTCAGGTGTACGGTGATGTGGCTGTGTCGGGGGATGTCCAGGATGAGTCGTGCGGAGGCGTTCTGGATGCGCTGGAGTCTCTTTTGAAGTTTGGCTGTGGTTCCGGCGTAGAGGGTGTTCCCATAGTCCAGTCGGCTGGTGACGAGTGCCTGGGTGACGGTCTTCCTGGTTTCAGTGGGGATCCATCTGAAGATCTTGCGGAGCATGCGCAGGGTGTTGAAGCATGAAGATGAGACGGCGTTGACTTGTCTGGTCATCGATAGGGAGGAGTCCATGATAAAGCCCAGGTTGCGTGCGTGGTCCGTTGGCTTGGGTGCGGTGCCCAGGGCCGGGGGCCACCAGGAGTCGTCCCAGGCGGAGGGTGATGAGCCCAGGATGAGGACTTCCGTCTTGTCTGAGTTCAGTTTAAGGCGGCTGTTCCTCATCCAGTCGGCGACGTCTCTCATCCCGTCGTGCAGGTTGGCTCTGGCGGTGGTGGGGTCGTTGGTGAGGGAGAGGATCAGCTGGGTGTCGTCGGCGTAGGAGATGATGTTGAGGTTGTGTCGGCGTGCGATGGCTGCGAGGGGGCTCATGTAGACGTTGAAGAGGGTCGGGCTGAGTGAGGATCCTTGTGGAACGCCGCAGATGACTTCGGTGGCTTCGGATCTGAACGGGGAGAGGCGGACTCTCTGGGTTCTTCCGGCGAGGAACGAGATGATCCATTCCAGTGCTTTCTCTCGGATTCCGATGTTGCTGAGGCGCTTCACTAGGGTGCGGTGGCAGACGGTGTCGAACGCCGCGGAGAGGTCCAGGAGGATGAGGGCAGCTGTTTCCCCGTTGTCGGTTAGGGTTCTGATGTCGTCGGTGGCTGCGATAAGGGCGGTCTCGGTGCTGTGGTTGGCCCGAAACCCGGACTGCGAGGGGTCGAGGGATCCATTCGTCTCGAGGAAGGCGGCAAGCTGTCTGTTGACGGTCTTCTCGATGTAATAGCTCACTTTATCTCCCCAACGGTCCCCAACACCTTGAAACCTTAAGGGGTGATATGTTTGCGCTTTGCAAGTATGGATTATTATTATTATAATTGTAATTATTATGCTGAGAGTCCTTGGGGGCCAAGAAGCCCTCCTATGACCTCGAGTAAGTTCCTTACAACGGGATTCCTGAGAGCTGGTCAGGGGCCCGCCCCCTTTCTTCACCACTCTGCAAACACGACTATCAGTTAAAAAAAACATAGAAATTCACTTTAGAAAAACCAAAGGTTAAAATGACGTTATAGTTAGGAATTAGATTGAGAAAAACCTTAGAAATTCACTGAAAAAAACAAAGGTTACAGAGACGTTATAGTTAGGTTCAGATTTCCCTTGTACAAACCCAGTGAAATTCAGCAGTTATAGTTACCTGAGCTAACTGTAACTTACGCTCCCACAGTGAACTGCTTATGACCTAACATATTACATCACACATTACATGGTCAGTGCCATCACTGATGAAATCACTGATGACATCTTAAATGACAAAATAATTTAAAGTATCACATCATAATACCCTGGGTTTATATGATGTACATATTTTCTTGCTGGTTTTGTGCCCCAGAAGAGTCTGAGGCAGTACCAAACATCTTTTTATGTTGTAGGGGGCTGCAGGGAGTCCAGCAGCCCACCAGCAACATTAAAAAACAATAAGTCCCCTGGGTCATTGAGAGCTTACCGATTTTTTAAAAGCACTCCAAGCTTATGCTGTATGGTCTTCCACTGGGTTGTGGAAGCCTCTAGTGGTTGGGGTGTGGTTGCACTTTGCACCAAGAAAAATGTTAAAAGAAAGACACAAAGACATGTTAATGTCATTTGAAAAAAGGTATTACTGAAAATATTTTATGACAATCACTTGTATTAATCATTACAATGTTTGAATTTATGAAATATACATTTGATTATAGTTTTTGGTGACTTTTTGACAAAGACAGTATGTCTGCCTTACTTAAAGTAACATCCTTTGTATAGTTAGAAACAGTCAGCAATGCGCGACAACGTGGGACTGGTCATAGGATCTGACTGCAGGGCAGCCCTTTCACCCAAACTCATGCCGCACAGCCTCAGTCAACCTGCACCCATACCCACATCGTGCATGCCGAAGCCTATGCACAGTGAGGGGATGGGTACCTGTGGGCAGTTGGGCGCATGGCTTTGCCACAGGCAAGGCACTGTGCTCAACCACAAAGTTGCACAGCCTAAGGCCGTGCTCAATGGGGAATTGGGTGCCACCAGAGGGTGGGGCGCAGCCCCTGGTCACAGGCCAGGCTCTTCTTCCAACCCCATGCCACCACAGCAATGGACATCTTACTTTACATTAAAAATATACCTTCAAAATTCACTGCAAAACTAAAGGTTAAAGCAGCATTATTATTGTTGAGCATGTCAGTTAAAACATACCATTTTAAAGAAACAAAACCACTGAAATTCATCAGATATAATTATCTCAAATAACTATAACTTGCGCTCTAAAGTCACTATAACTTGAGCCCTTGTCATGCACTGCTAATTACCTCACATATTATATCACTCAGACATGTGTTGTGACATTATTGAAATTATCACTACAACTGACATCATTGAGGTCAACACTGCATGGCAGCGGTCCGAGTTAAGTTACTTGGTTAAAAGTTAGAGATATTTGGACCGTTAATCCGTAGAAACTCCTTGAATCTTTGTTCACAGACTATCCACGTAACCCCATTGGACAAGTGAACATTTTACTCCCACTGTCCAATTCGAGTTTGCAGTTCACTAACCCCAAAGCTCTGATTGGTAGAAAATGTCTGTTGCAAGCGCCATTCTAGGACTCAGTGCTTGGTCCAAAAGTCCTGTAAAAAGAAAGGGGTATGAACCAATGGGGGACAGGTAGATCATCCCTTGATACACTAGCTCATGCGGGGAGGCCCCAAAGGGACCACATTTGTTTTTGTGCTTGCTGTACAGTACATAGTTGCAGTGTTGATATACACTCCACTGGATGGAAAGCTGCGAATAGTCAGCCCAACTTCAGAGCCTGAAACCTGGCACTTGGGGGTTTGCACAACACAGACGCTTGTAAATTTCAGGTTCTCTGGCGCCTGCTGGTGAAAAGTACTGGTGTGAGCCCAGATCATCTCTTCCTCCAAGCTTCACTTTTCCTTGCAGTACATACAAGACATCCCATCCTTGCTGCATAAGTGATCCTTCAAGTTGCCCCTCAAGAATCTTGTTATGTAATTTCTAAACCCCCACCAAGAGCAGTAGATGTACAAGCCTAGCCTCTGCTTACAGCCAACTCTAAGTCCTCGTAGAACACTCTCATATCTTCATATTCCACAGAGTGTAGAGCTACACTGATATAGAGAGATGCTCACCAAGCAAAAGATACCACACAACCTCTTGCTCCGTTCATTGTTACACCTTAGAAGGTCTCCATTCATCTCATTAGCCGCCTCATACATGCATGTCCATTGGTCCTCTTCAATGTGTGTCTTCGGACAAGATTCATGCTTACCACCTGGTATGCTTCAGATACCCCTCAGGTATCTCATGGTGGAGAAATCTGTTCTCACATTTCTCTTCTTTTTCTCTTTTTCACTTAATTATCTCATGGCTTAAAAAACTAAACCCTTAACCCCAAACCCTACTCAAGTATAAAGTTTGAATGTCATCTACAATGTTGTTCTCTGATTCTCAGGTGTGATGAGGTGAAGATTTTGAAGCCTAAGAAAGATGACATTGTGGAAAAGACTTTGCAGAGCATTGGAGAAGATGCCTCACTGCAGGAGAAGCTCTTGGAATTAAAAGGTACTTAACTTTGGACATTTATGTAGACATGGATGTGGTAGCTATTTTTATTTGAGAGAGAAAGTTAAAAATGATCTTGAAAAACTGGACATATCTGAAAATGGTATAGTACCAACATTATGGCTGTCACAAATGGTAGTAACAAGTTGCCTAGGTTCAAATATATATATATAGTAGGATGCTGGCTTAGTATATGGTGCACACGCATTTAAGCGAAGCACCTTTCACTAATCCAGACAACCCTTATGGTGATTTTAGTGGTCTTAGACAGCTATAGAATGCTCTCTCAGTGGTAGCCATAGAGAGCAGCCTTCAGGCTTAGTCCAGAAGGAGTGTTAAGCAGCTTGTTTCACCAGACCTAATCATGTAGTGTAGGTTAAACGAAAAAGAAGCACACTGTATAGTTATAAAAATATGTCTATTTATTACACAACACTCACTAACACATTGGCATATCTTCTACCCAGAGATATCAACACAAATACACAATAATACTTCACTTGCAAGAGGTAAGTAAGCAGAATACACAGTGGTCTCCAGGGGGAGGCCTAACCACATACTAAGAAAGTAGAATGCAAACTGCGACCAAAGTCAGGACTTAGACCAGGAGACTCAGAAGAGCTGGGGACACAGGGAACCACCAAAGGTAAGTAGCCAGGAACCCCACAGAGGCTGTGTGCAGAGTGGAAACACAGGCACATAATCAGTAGGAGTCAATGGGAAAGTCATGGTTGCAGTTTGGAAGAAGAAGGACTCTTCCCAGTGGACCCTAAACAAACCCTGTGGAAGACAGAAGGTTGGAGAGTCGCCCCACCCGTGGACACCCCAGGAACCAGGATACCTACACCATGGAAGCCGGGTGCATTGGTGCTAATTGATCTCGGAAACCACTCTAGACCACAATGGAGGACTTCAGTAAAGATGCCGCTGGCGAAGACTGTGCAAGAGTCTGGTGGAATCCCACTGTCGATTCTTGAACAGAAGAACCTGCAAGCAGAGGGGACAAAGTCTATGCCACTCGGAGTTGACCAGGAGGCATGGAAGAGCAATGACCACCGATGACGGAAGATGCAGGAGTGATGACAGTGACCTTGTTGCTGCAGCTGGCAGGACCAGGTGACACAGAGGAAGACCAGGAGCCGTTCACGAGCTCTCCGATGTTGAAAGTCAAGAACCAGGGGATCAGTGTCCGGCGTGAGCACCAACAACCTTAGCAGCAGCAGAAACAGACGTGGAAAACAATGAAGGTGCAACACTGGGACCAGCAAGGACCGAGCGAGTCACAAAATGCAAGAGAGTCAGAGAAGGCCCAAGCAAGCAGGGGAGCCCACTGAAGCAAGAGAAGACCCTCACCACGGTGCAGAGGATGCAGTGAGGAAAAGATCTTGGCAGGACGAGGTGCTGGAGGCTGCAGCTTCTTGTAGCCCAGAGATCTCTGGAGTGCAAAGCCAACAAGCCTTGGCAATGGCAAGTTAACGTGGTGCACAGGGGTTTGGTCCCAGCGGTTTGATGAGGGATACTGGCCTCAAACTTGCTGAGAGGACAGGACA
The DNA here is from genome assembly GCA_963921515.1 of Calotriton arnoldi. Taxonomy (NCBI): domain Eukaryota; kingdom Metazoa; phylum Chordata; class Amphibia; order Caudata; family Salamandridae; genus Calotriton; species Calotriton arnoldi. Next base: position 103,563 of record CAWUFW010000041.1, read on the forward strand.
GACGTTGAGGGAGTTGCAGAACCACTACCTGGGTTGCTGAGCCTTTCGAAGTCTGTGGGACGTCAGGAGCAGCAATACAGTCAGCTCCGTTGAGGAGCCTGCAGATGCAGGGGAGTGACTCATTCACTCCAAGGGAGTTTACTTCGGGTGTCCTTGATGCCCACAGGTCTGTTGAAGATCCTGGAAGAAGCACAGACACAGATGATGGAGACTTGCAAAACAGCGGGACCAGGAGCAGCAGGAGTCTTCCTTGTTGCAGTCTCGGTCCCCGGCGAAGTCCAAGTATCCAGATGGTCAAAGAGTGATGTGGTTTCAGGCTTGAGTCTTGTCCCATGACGAATCTGAGGAACCACCCACAGGTAAGCCCTTTTATACCCTAAGAAAGGGGATAGGACGACTCAGGGGTCTCTCCCAGAGAAGGGTCTGGACAGAGGGGAGGATACTCCCATGTCCTTTGTCCAGTTTCGCACCAGAACTGGTTCTAACTAGAGTATTCAAGGAGGGCACAAAATGTGCCCTTCAAAGCAGTCTGGTGGTGCTGGCAAGCGCCCCCACCCCAGCCCAATATACCAAGTCCTGTCTGGGAGGTGGTCACACCTACCTGTGACTGGAAACCATTGTTCTACCTTCCTTTGCACAAGCTCAGCTCAGCATCAGGAGGGCGCTCAGCTCAGCATCAGGAGGGCAGAATCATGTTTGGGGTATATAACATTCTTTTTAGAAACACAGTCGCTGGATGATGTCATCAGTGATGTGATTTTAGATGTTATCAGTGATGTCATCAGTGATGTCAATATGTGAGGTCATAAGTAGTGTATTGCGGGGGCGCGAGTTAACGGCTGAATTTCTCTGGTTTTGTACAAGTGAAATGTCAGCCTAACTATAACGTCCCTTTAACCTTTGTTTTTTTCAGTGAACTTCTAAGGTTTTTTAAATGCTAATTTCTAACTATAACGTCCTTGAAACCTGTGTTTTTTTCAGTGAATATATATATATATATATATATATATATATATATATATATATATATATATATATATATATATATATATGTCACCTACTGGCGGTCGCCAGTAGGTAGTTATAATTAGAACCTAGTTTCCATAGGAAAAGGGTTTTTTGATTTGCCAATACCTTTGGCGCTGTTTGACGAATCTTCATGACATTTTCAAAACTAATTGTTCACTCAGGTCAGGTCCTGTCTTGAAAGTTTCGGGTTGATTCGTCAAGGGGGGGCCGAGAAAAAAGGGGGGTCCCCAAACGTGTTTTCTCCATGTTAATTTCCATAGGAAACTTTAGACACGGCTACAGCCTGAACTGCTGATCGGAATTACACCAAATTTGGCAGAGAGATAGCTCTTGGTCCAAAAAGCACGCTTTTTTTTAAATGGTGTAATTCCGTTCAGTAGTTTTTGAGGTATTTAAGGATTTACAGATATCGATATTTGAGAATTGTGAGATCTGATTGGCTGAGCCCTCCTGAGCACGAGCTTGCCTCTGATTGGCTGCCAACACTTCAAACCAGGAAGTGTTGGCAGCCATCTTGTGACTCGGTACCAAGGGAGAAGGAAAAAGGTGAGTAAAACATTAAAAAGAAGAAAAGGGGGCAGGGTAAAAACACCCTGGCCCCCTAGGCCGTAGCCACGCCGGGTGCGTGAACCCGGTCAAAATTGAAAAAAAAAACAAAGCGCGGACCCCCGCGCTTCGTTTTTTTAAGCCCCCGGGTGGGCCAGGTCCCGAGGGCTGTGCTTATTTATGTAGCGGTGGCCCGCGGGGGCCCCCACAGCCCCGGGGACCACCACCTCCACGGGGCTTAATTGTTTATGCGCTGGGGCACGCGGCCTCCGCATCCCCGGGGACCGCCACCTCCCCGGGGCTTATATTTAAAATGCGTGGGGTGCCCCTCCCCCCCACGCTGTCCTGGGGACCGCCACCTGCCCGGGGCAATCGTTATTAATGAGCGGGGGCCTCACGGGCCGCCCCAAGCCCTGGGGACTGCCACCTCCCCGGGGCTTAAAATAAAAAAATGAAGTGTGAGCCCCCCCACACTGCCCCGGGGACCACCACCTCCCCGGGGCACTCTTTAATTAAATGCGGGGGTCCGTTGCAGACCCCCGAGCCCCGGGGACCACCACTTCCCCGGGGCTTTAAACAGTAAGGGAGGGGGGCGCGCTGCCCTCCTCCTGGAGCCCTTGATGACCCTGGGGACCGCCACCCCCCAGGGCCGGCTCCTGCAATGTCCCGGGGTGCCCACCCCCGGAACATTGCCGTTTGCAATGACAGGGTGGGAGCGAGAGCAGGAAACCTGCTCTTGCTTCCAAAAACCAAAGCAGATTGCTTTTGCACAAGGGGAGCTGCATGTCAGCAGCTCCCCTTGTAGAAACGCAATGCCGGCTCCCGCAGGAGGCGGGGAGCCGGCGGGACCATGGGGGCTCCCCCCATGGTCCCCAAAAGTGAGGCCAGGCCCCGGGGGGTGGGGCCCCTCCTGCGAATAAAAAAATAAATAAATAAAAAAACGGAAGGTCGGCCCCGGGGGATGGGGTCCCCGGGGCCAATAGTGGCCTAGGGAAGGGGGGCCACGCGGCCCCCCTTCCCAATTAATACATTTAAAAAAGGAGGCTATGCCCCGGGAGATGGGGTCCCCGGGGCCAAAATTGGCCTTGGGAGCGGGGGCCTCGCGGCCCCCTTCCCTTTTTTTGTTGTTTTTTTTTTATAAAAAAGGGGTCAGGCCCTGGGGTTGAGGTCCCCAGGGCCCCAAAAATAGTGCAAGAAGGGGGGCCACACAGCCTCCTTTCTAAAACAATATTTTAAAAAATGGCATCTCGCCGGAGGCCCCGCCCCCTCCCTGCAACACTCTGCAACCGCGCCCCCTGGCGCGTTGTAAGTTGGGGAATTAAGTCCCCTTGAATTATGAGGGTCCCTGGGGGCCAACTAGCCCACCAAGTATCCCCAGTAAGCGCCAGAGAGCTGGATTGCAGAGAGGTGGTCCGAGGCCACGCCCCTTTTTACACCACTCTGCAAACGCGCCTCTTGGCGCACTGCTGGTGGGGTGATGAGGTCCTCTTGTGTCCTGAGGACCTCAAGACACAAGTGAACTTCATCCCCCGAGCAGCAGTGCGCCAGGAGGTGCATTTGCAGAGTGGTGTAAAAAGGGGGAGTGGCCTCGGACCACTCTCAGCAATCCAGCTGTGTGGGGCTTACTGGAGGTACCTGGTGGGCTAGTTAGCTACCAGGGACCCTCAGGATTCAAGGGGAGTTAATCCCATAACCTAGAACGCACCAGGAGGCACGTCTGCAGAGTGGTGGAGAAAGGGGGCGTGGCCTGGTATGAGAAGTTAGCAATCCTACTGTGCGGGACCTACTGGAGGTGATAAGAGGGGTAGTTGGCCCCCAAGGTTGACGTTTATTTATTTATGTGACTTATAGAGCGCCCGAATCACCCCCGAAGGGGTATCTCCGTGCTATAGTAGTGCATAGAGGTCAGCATCAGGTAAAAGAAGGGGGTTAAAGAGTCAGCAAAGGAGATTGAAAAAGGGCGGTTTTGAGAAGTCGTCGGAATTGGAGATAATTGGAACATTCATGCAGGTGAAGTGGAAGTTGATTCCAATATGAGGGGGCGAGGTAGTAAAATGCCTTCCCCCCAGAGCGTGATTTCTTAATCCGGGGAACAACAAGAAGAGATTTCGGAGTGTTCTGGAGGGCTGATGGCGCATAAGACTATCACTAAGATAACTGGGAGCTTTGCCGTGGAGTGCCTTGTGTACTAGACAGCAAATTTTAAAGCGGATCCGTTTACGAACAGGCAACCAATGGAGTCCCTGAAGTAGAGGTGAGGAGGCGGTTCTAGCTGGGGAATTGGACACCAGACGTGCAGCAGTGTTTTGAACCACGTTGGGGGCTAACTACCCCTCCTGTTACCTCCAGTAAATCCCACACAGTGGGAATGCTAAGAGGTGTTCGGAGGCCTCGCTCACCTTTCTACACCACTCTGCAAACGCGACTGCTATGTTATAGTTAGAAATTAGCATTTAAAAAACCTTAGAAATTCACTGAAAAAACCATAGGTTTCAGGGACGTTATAGTTAGAAATTAGCATTTAAAAAACCTTAGAAATTCACTGAAAAAACCATAGGTTTCAGGGACGTTATAGTTAGAAATTAGCATTTAAAAAACCTTAGAAATTCACTGAAAAAACCATAGGTTTTAGGGGCGTTATAGATAGAAATTAGCATTTAAGAAACCTTAGAAATTCATTTGAGATGTCATCAGTGATGTCATCAGTGATGTCACTGACCATGTCATGAATGATGTAATATGTGACGTCATCAGCAGTGCATTGCGGGGCGCGAGTTATAGTTAGGTGAACTAATCATTCATGACATGGTCAGTGACATCACTGATGACATCACTGATGACATCTCAAATGACATCACTGATGACATCATCCAGTGACTGTGTTTTTCTTTAAAGTTTAAATATGTATTATACATATGCCAAGGTGTATTAAAGAATGAGTGGGTGTATAAGTGTCTGAATGGAGGATTTATTAGGTGCGTGACTGACTGTTTAAGTGAGTGATTAAACGTGTCTTACTAAATGCATTAGGTTAGTGACTAAACTGTGTGAATGTCTGTATCAGTCTGTCTGTTGTTTTATAAGCTGCTCCATGGGTTGGTCAGTAGCTACATGAGTGTCTATATGGGTTATTGATTGGTTGCCTGAGTATTTGTATGGGTGCCTGGGTGTGTGCGTGGGTGGGTGGAAGGTGTGTGAGTCTGTGCATAGATGTTTGAGTGGTTGATTCACTGTGTGTATGGGTTCAAGAGTGCATGTGGAAACAGCTTTATGGGTGGGTAAGTGTGTGGATGGGTGTGTTGGTGAGTGAATGGATGTCTCAATGGTACATGTCCAAGTGACTATACATGTAAAAGGCAGTATATGTGAAAGTTGAAGTATATAAATGACTATACATGAGAGTCAGTGATTGTGAGAGTGGCTGTATGTATGAGTGTGTACTTGTATCAGTGATTGTAGAAGAGAGTAAGTATGCATTTGTTTCTGTTTAAATAAGTGATGTGGTGTGTGTATAACTGTACAGGTCAGTAAATGGAAGTGTGATTGATTCTCTGCATGACTGACTAGGTGTGAGAGTAACTCTGGATGAGTGGTGGTGTGTGACTGTCTATATAGGTTTATGTGTGCATATGATAGTGTTGTATTGATGAGTGACTGCATATATGAATGATTGTATGGGTGAAGGAGTGGATATGTTTGGAAACCTAGGAATCAGTGAGTGCGTATGTAGTAACTAGTATTGGTGTGTCGATGGTTTCGAAAGTGGTAGTCTGTATTTTACAGTGGGTGTATCATATGGTTATATTAGAGTGTGAGGAGGTGCATCAGATTTTCACGTGGATGATGTCATCAGTGATGTAATTTGAGATGTCATCAGTGATGTCACTGACCATGTCATGAATGATGTAATATGTGACGTCATCAGCAGTGCATTGCGGGGGCGCGAGTTATAGTTAGGTGAACTAACTATAACGCCAGAATTTCTATGGTTTTGTATGAATGAAATGTCCAAGTAACTATAACGTGCCTGAAACCTATGGTTTTTTCTGTGAATTTCCAAGGTTTTTTAAATGCTAATTTCTAACTATAACGTCCCTGAAACCTATGGTTTTTTCAGTGAATTTCAAAGGTTTTTTAAATGCTAATTTCTAACTATAATGTATATTAAACCTATGGTTTGTTCAGTATTTTTTTTTTTTATTTGTGATATTTTGTAAGTTTAATATCCTAAAAATAGTTTTTGTTATTTTTTTTTGTTATTAAAATTATATAATGTCTTCTGGTTTCCTACATATGAATATATATATATATATTATTTTTTAGAAAAGTGGAGCCGCGCACCCCTCGCATTCACACCAGGGGCCGCGCTGGGAGCCGCGCACCCCTCGAGTTCACACCAAGGGCCGCGCTGAGCGCAGCGCACCCCTCGCGTTCACTCCAGGGGCCCGCTGGGAGACGCGCACCCCTCGCGTTCACACCAGGGGCCGCGCTGAGCGTCGCGCACTCCTCGCGTTCACACCAGGGGCCGCGCTAGGGTCGCGACCCCAAATCTTTAAAAAAAAATAAACCTTCCACTTTCATTAATTTACAATCGCCATGGAGAGACCATCCCCCGGGCATGCCTATATATATATATATATATATATATATATATATATATATATATATATATATATATATATATATATATATATATATATATATGTTAAACACACTCCTGACTGCAAAATTCTCCTTGGAAAAATCAGGTACGGACCACAACTATTCAGGTTTCTTTGTGCTTTTATTTCAGTTTCCACAGCATGACGCGTTTCGACCGGGTTTCCCCGGTCTTGATCACATGACTTGCCTGGACCCGTGACATAGTTATATAGTGACACCCAGAGGGATTGACCCCTCCCACTCTTTTAATGAAACTCGACAAAATACTATTCTTGTTGTACCAATGCATGAGCACAGATCATAGAGTTATATCGTGTTTGTGAATACAAATTTATAACCACATATGAACATTGCGCATCAACTTTCAGCGCAACTTGCCAGATGGAAAGAACTCGTGTCAGCATTGGGAGCCTACTAGAGGAAAATAATGAACTTTTAATTTTCAAAGTGTGCACGAACCCACTGTGGGGAAGGTACTATATTTCTCCTTATGACTACGAGTCCCAGCATGCTCTATGCACTGAGCACAGCCCACTGGGGGCAATGAGCCAATAAAATCAGATGCTTAATTGGAAAGGAGAACATCCGTGTACTGACTTTGTGGAAGTAGCCCATGATTAAGAGGTAGTGAACCTTGAAACGCGTTGGGCGATAATGTTATTCCAGGAATGCTGACACAGGCTGATGTTTTAAACCCGATGGGAGGCAGTTGCAGAGTGCGTTCTCGAAAGCTCAAAGGCATTGTTGTAACGACATATATATATATATATATAGGTGAAGGCAGACTGGCTCTGCATAAGAAATAAAGCAACTTTAAACTTGAAATCCCTGAGTGCGGCGTACTTGTTCGAAAAAAAGAAAAGAAAAATATATATATATATATACATGGAAAAGTATACTATATATATATATATATATATATATATATATATATATATATATATATATATATATATATATATATATATATATATATCTCGTATACATTTCCATTCACACCGAGCATACCATTGATATATTTTATTTTGTTGTGCCCACAATCACCAACAACTGACAGACACGTTTCAGCCTCCTGGCCTTTGTCAATGTCAGTTACCACTCCCACATTACCCTCCGCACCGCTCCCACATTACCCTCCACACCGCACCAAGCATAACACACAGAAGAAGCACCTCATTGAAAGATCTTCTGGTACACAGTCACTATACAGAAAAAACACCAGAGAAGCCTAATGCTTCTTCCCCTGTACCAGATGCAAGGCATGTATTAACAATAGAAAGATCAAGGAATATGAGGCTCCAGGAGTTACAAAAATTAAAAAGATCACAAAGCTATTGAATTGCAACTCAAACTTTGTGATATATTGCCTGGTGTGCCCGTGTGAGAAAAAGTACATCGGAAGTACGGTACATTCTGCTGAAAAGAGGTTACTGGAGGACACCAGGGCAATAACGAACAAACATGATTCTTATCCTGTTGCAAGGCATTTTGTCACAGAACATAGAAGTGATAGCAGTCTCCTGCGCTTCTTCTGTATTGATCAGGTACCATGCACAGAGAGAGGGGGAGATAGGGTGCAGACTCTGAGAAGACTTGAATCACGATATATAATTGAAATGAGGAAACCCCGCTCCATGGGGTCTTAACAGTGATGAAGAACTGTGGACTCGCATAGGCTGAACTAGTATTTGGAATTAGCAGTACTGTCACTCCATAGACATATTACAAGTTATTAGATGTTGGGGTATTTAGGACTGAGTCACTTTAGTTAAGCAGAGTCAATTTTATATTGGCTGCTAATACGTAATCATAGCCCATTTAGAGTGAGTTTTTTTTAGCATGGAGTCACTTTAGTCAAGCACAGGCACTTTTCATATTGGCTGCTAATATGGAATCATAGCCCATACAGGACGTAATGCAGACTTGCTTATAGGCCGTTTGAACTTGAAAGGTAGAGAAAGGAGTGTAGGTCAAAAAAATGGAATTTATGGTAAACCCATTTGGGATCGATAAAATGGAGATATATGGAATTATTTTTATCTGATTTTGCCATTTTTGAATTCATTGGGAGAGTTGATTGAATAATGATTTTTTAAAAACATGTCCAGATTTGTTTTGAGCAATTGCTTTGTGTATATCATATTTAATGTGGTATTGTATTTATCTATTTATTGCATGAATTGATGAATATGTTTCAAGTTACATGAATACATGGATAGAAAAAGTATTGACGTATCAATTGCATTTAGGAGAAGCAAGAGCGTAGTATAAAATATATGATTAGTAACATTAGCACTCTTCCAAGATGGCTGCTGTGTAAATAGAAATGTAGCCAATCTAAAGTATAAGTCCATTGTTTATTTCTGAAGCATCTCTGCAGGCATTTAACTCTAGTGATGTGGAGTGGGAACTGACATCGACAAAGGCCATGAGGCCGAAACGCGTCTGTCAGTTGTTGGTGACGGTGGGCACAACAAAATAATATATATCAATGGTATGCTCGGAGTGCGCGGCGTCCTTCCATTCTGGAAAAGTATACAAATTGTCTGAGGGCCCGCCCCCTTAAGCCGCTGCACCTGCCACGATTGAGAGCAGAAGCTTTGCTGGCGGAAACAGGGAAACGTATATATATATTTATATACATTTATTTATACACCATGCAAAAAATCCAGATGACCCATATTGGTTTACAGGGGCTTACTTTAGTAATCCCAAGTGCTCTATTTGTGGTAGTGTGGTCGAACAGCTTAGGCTTATCAGAGGTGAGTGTTGAGTATTTGTTGTGCACACAGTCAATAAATGAGACACACATTCAAAAAGAAATCCGAGACCAATTTAGAAACATAACACAGATTTTTACATATTTTTAGACACCAAGATCATTGGAATCAGATAAATACTTTCGGAGATAGGATTTTTACAGTAAAATGCTCAAATAATGGTTTTTGGGGCATGAGCCTTGGATGCGGTAATGTTATCCTATGGGAGAAACATACACTGTTTGCACATATTTGCGAACGTTTCTTAAGGGTGCCTTTTGGGACTTAAGGTGCTTAGGGGCCATGGCCCAAGAAACCACCAGCAGTTCAGTTTTCAATTTTACCTGCCCTGGTGTGTTCGGGTGCAGAGGTGCTGGTCCCATTGGTAGCCTTGAGCGCTACGCTTTCAAGTCAATGGCAGTGTACCTGTATAAGAAAGGCTGCTAGTGGAGGCTTGGGGACAAGTCCGCCAGTATCCAAAGAGTGGGCTCATCTCTTGAGAGTCTCTGGGACAAGTGGCCACCGTTGGTTTACGTGAACTCAGACTGTGGAGCTCAGGTTAGAGGTGTTTTGTTCGGCAGGTCGCTTGCGTTGGAGAATCTCACTCTACTTGGGTGATCTTGAGAGGGGAAGAAAACAGAATGGCAGGGCCACTATTGGTGTAGGCCTCATTGATCGGCAGGTCGGCTTTGGCGTTGGTGGAGACCGGGCTGGACACTCAACAAGCCTTGGTTGCGGCACATGCTGCGGTACCCAGGGTATTGGTGCTGGGAGGCTCCTGGAGGGTTGAGTGGTCAGTGCCTGCAGACACAGGGGAGTGCCTCCTCTACCCCAAGGAAAATGCTCCTTGGTTCTTGAAGTGCAGGACAGTCCTCCAATGGTTTGGAGAGAGTGTTCAGCTTCTGGATGAGTCAATCTTCGTGATTGTCGCAGTGCAAGCAGCCAGGCAGGGTTTGGTGACAATGTCGGTGCAGGACATCAGTTCTCACATTTTCGTCTCGTCTTTGTCCTTCTTCTGTTCCTAAGAAGAAGAATCTGAATTGTCAGGAGGACCCCTAAATACTGAATTTAGAGGTGTTTAGGGGAGTGCAGGGTAGTAGCAAATGGGCTACTTACCACTGAGGTGACTACACCCCCAATATTACCACCTCATGTGGAGAGAGGGCATAATACTGACCCAGAGTTCCTAGCATCACCAAATTTTAAATGGTCAACTCTTTCTTGGCTGTCCACTTCAGGTGGCCCACCTTAGGTGTGTGCCTAGCCTGAAAGTTCAACATGCTTACTAACTATCTAATTTCCCACCTGCCCTGGTACCCAATGGGTTCCAGGGCACGGGATGGCATTCCCCAGGTCTGGGGGGAAGCCGTTGTCACATATCAAAGGCGGCAGAGGCTTGAAAGCCTCTGGCCTTGGCATGCTAATTCACTAGCCATCCTCCTGGAGGAGGTTTGACCACCCTCCGTCGGAGGAGGCATTGTTTCTGCCTCCGAGAGTGTGGGCTCTAACCTACAGGGGGTCAGAAACTCATCTATGATGGCAGGATGGGAGATACCAGTCAATTATCACACTACAGGACTAGTAGGTTTTCAGGGGGGACCTCTAAGGTGTCCGCTGGGTGCATGTCATAATAAATCTAGTACTGGCATCAGTAGAGGTTTATTAAGACAAGGTGTTTGATACCAGACACCATTTGTTTCAGTGAAGCCTTCATGTAGCTGGGTAACTCGTAATGAACAGTGCCCAGTACATGTCTTTAAGATGGCTGCCTGATCATTGCCATATCTAGCAATGGAACTAGACATCACAGGGGCCTAGCTGCTCATGCAGATGTGCCCTCACATATAATATAATGCACCCTGCCTTAGGGCTCTAAGGCAAGCTGTAGGAGTGACTGACAAAGTATATGCAGTGCAACTTGGCATGGCACACAGTGAGTGTCCCATGTTGTGTTTTCAGAATGGTTTGCCCTCTTTCACTCAGCCTACAGTGGCAGTCTGCATGCTGTTTGGGTGTGGATCCCTTAAGGTGGCATAATACATGTTGCAGCCCTTGGAGGACTCTATTTAATACTCATGTCTTGGGTGCCTGGGGTACCATTTACTAAGGACTTACATGGGTGCAAATGTCCTAGTCAATTGGGTAACAATAGGACATTTACCTTGTTTCAAGGGAAAGAGCACTGGCAGTGGGGCCCTTGTTAGCAGGGACCCAGTGCACTTTCAGTCAATTCAATTCAGAGTACTTTATTTCCAAGGAATATATTCTTATATAAATATCACACACACTTTCATAAAAGAAGGAAAAGGCATAAAAAAGTACTCTGATATAATAATCTAAAACAGAGTGCATGGTTATATACTTTTACACGACTACTTGTAGAGTATTCCACTTCAGCTAAATAATCATTAAAAATGTTCCCCACCCTAACCCAATGCAATCTACAATCCAAGACTGGTATATATTTGTAACCTTTCACTAAAAGTAGTAAAAAAGAAAATGGTCAACATAAGAACAATACATGCTGCTGCAATAACAATTTAAAGTGCAATGTGTTTAACCAGCATCAAATCATAAATCTTCCCCAATCAGGATTCTAAAGTGCAATATGCATAGCAGCTTTTCACAACCTTCCTATCTGGGGCTCCACTGATTTACTTAACATCAACTGCCTGAGTAGTATTACATCCATACAGACCTAGATCTTCAACCCTATGAGGAAGATAGTGCCAGTTGTGCCTTTATGATTTTACACAAGTATTGACCAACAGTGATAGCTACATCTCAAAATCTAAGACTATCAATCAGCTCTAGACCCGCATCTCCGGTTTGGATCCCGTATTTTTTTAAACACAGGCCGAAGAATCTTTTTCCTTGTCTCCATGAAGAATAAACAATCCAGCAATAAATGGCTCACTGAGTATTTCCTCCCTCTCTTACAGGGGCACTGGCTATTGCTCTTAACCACCTCTGATTTAAATCCTTTAATACACCACCTAGGGTCAATTCCCACCCTCAAGCATAAAACTTCATTCCGCACGTGCATGTCTGGGATATTATATAGGTATGGAACAAATCTGTGCTCTCCTGTGAAGCTAAGAAAGGAATAGCTGAGCTCTTAGTTTTAAGATGGCACAGATCCTCTTTCCAACTGGTTTCAATCGCACTTAGCCTGAGTGAGCTCTTTATCTGGTTAATCGAAACCACTTCCCCTCCTTCTATACACCGCTCTGAAACATTCAAACGCTTTTGCATTATTGTCGAAGGATTACTTTTCCTGGAGAGAGTTGTCATCATGTCCAGTAAAATTTTCTCAGACAGTTTGCCACACGGGTGCCAAATTTTAAGAGAAGCTTAAAAGCGCAAGGCTCTGGCATCAGCCAGCACACTACATGCTACAGTTCTCAGCTCCCTCTTTACAGCTTGAATCATAGAATTTTGGGAGAGATCAAGAAGCAATTTTAGAGCAGTTCCTTCTAACCCTTCCCATATGAAATGAAATTTGTACTTGTAAAGCGCACTTATACCCCCAAAGGGGTGTCCTGGCGCTGTACGCATACCACTGTGGAACCCTTCCTGGCATTTCCCTGTGAAATGTCCACTCCTGGGCACCCCAGGGTGAAGCCAGGCATCCCAGCGCTGTTGGGGCCGTTGTGGAGATTAAGCAAGCTATTGCCCAGAGTTGCAGAGTGGGACCCATGATTAGAATAGGCACCGAGGCGAGAATTATCAGGTCCGAGGAAATTGAGCCCAAGACCCGCCGAGGCGGGAATTGAACCCTGGTCCCAGGCCAGATCTCTGCATCAGGGTCTGCCGCTCTAACCATTGAGCCACACTTCTCCACATATGACTCGCCTGTCCAAAGCCAACACCTCTGCTGTATATAAGGCTTGTGGAATTAGGTTACCCTGGATAACTTTGCTTAGTGGATCCAAGGTATGACTGCCAAATTTACAGTCAAACCTTTTCACCCCATTCACTACTGTGGACAGGGCAAACCTCCGAGTAGTCATTTTTATATTCCACACAAATCATCCGAGAAGGTTTGGGATAGATATTTATACTCTCTAACCAGCTCTAATCTTACATTACTGAGGAACACACACAAATATCCTTTTTCTCTTGCCAAAAAACAATGTTTTAGTCTTATCAACTTTTATTGTTGGGTTGTTTTCAAGGTAATAGGCATTTAGGGCATTTAGTTTCCATTGCAACCCAATAGGTGTAAGATCCATAACCACCAGATCATCTGCATACATGAGGCAAATAATGTGCCTACATCCAACCTTTGATGAAAAACTGTGTGTAGCACGTAGAGTCTCGAGATATACAGGCTAAATAGCAGTGATGCTAAAACGCACCCCTGCCGCAAGCCTTTCTCCACTGGAATTTTCCTAGTCAGATTCCCACACCCATCAAGCTCAATCTGAACCTAATTTCCACTATGGAGTTTCATCACTAGGCCCAACAAGGCCTCTGGTATCTTCCACTGCTGTAATTTGCGCCAAAGCTTATCTCTATCCACCTTGTCGAAAGCCGCTCGGAAGTCAACGAAGCAGCAACAAAGTCCACCTACCGACTCCAGTGACTTCCTTGCGACTCCTCACAATGTGAAACAGTGATCCATTGGAGAGTGCTTCGGCCTAAACCCTCCTTGCTCCATTGGAATCAAACCAGTATCAAAGGCCTAGGCCGCTAGGTGCTTTAACAAAGTTTGGGCATACAATTTGCACAGGATATCTAAAAGCGAGATCAGACGAAAGTTAGCTGGATGATCCATTTGACCCTTTTTATAAATGGCTTCACTATAGCCCCCTTCCAAGACTCTGGGAGGGAGCCCATTAGCGAGAAAAAACTACTCAGGATGGATCCCCATTTCATTGGATCTTTTTTAAATATCACAGATGGGAGACCATCAGGCCCCCTGCCCCAGAGGTTTTTATATTACAGACAAAATGACTGCCGTCTGAGCATTGGCTATCATCTCAATGTCACCTTTGGAGCTATCTTGGATCACTAATCTATTCTCCATACTTCCCTCCGTGCATAAAGCGGAGATAAAAATAGTCCAGTCTTCTTCACTTATTTGAGCCTCTATCGAAGAAGGTGAAGAGAGGGTTACAGAGTTCACTAGCCGCCAGAACTGTTTACTATTCTTATCAGCCAGTGTCGCTAACATTCCTCCCAGTTTAACCTACAGTACTCCCTCTTTTTATATATGCACAGGTTCCAGTGGGGTGCTTTTGAGGCAATCATTTCCATTCTTAAATTATCATCATTTGGGTTTAGCGACCAGTGGCTCCTGTTTACCACCCTTCTACTCTTCCGACTTTCATCATCGAACCAAGAGTTCCTCTTATCTCTTGGACTAGGCACAAATCCCCTTTTGCCTTCTTAAATTGAGCTAGTAATTTCTTCGTTAGCCTACAGTACCAATCCATTGCATCTTGACCTACTTCTGAAGGGAAGGGCTCAATATCCACTGTAGAAAGGGCTTGCAATGCATCTTTCGTAATCTGGACTCTAATTCTATTTTGGTAAACCACCTCCAGACAGGTTGCAACATATGGGCGTAGAGAGAGTACCTCTTTAGATTTCAGGCTGAGGGCAAGATGGCCCCATAACTATAACTCTCTAATTTTTTTCAGCCGATGGAACTGGTAAACTGGGATCATCACATAGTCAATGGGCAGTTTGCTTTTGCCATACTTGAATGATCTCCCAGCCGGAATATCACCTTGACACCTACCATTTACATTAAGGAAATTCGATTCCACTAGAGAATGCAAAACCTTTGCATCTCCTTCCCTGGAGATTTCAGAAAAGATACACTCCGGGATGTTTAGCGCTAAGCGCAATTCTTTCGTAGCCTCATCAAGATCTTTAAAGGCTGATTTTTCATTAAAATCCCCTCGTTGGTTTCCCAGCCTTCTTGCCTTTTCTCTTTGAGGTTTGGGCCATTATTATGGGCCCCAATGCCTCTTTTTCACCCTGGGCTTTGCTCTGTGTTCTTGTTTTTACACACACCCATTCAGGTACTCCCAGCATGGCTGCATGGGTTCTCATCTCTACCTCAGCCTATATTGAGGACTCCAGATCTTTACCTAGCAGACATTCTACTGGAAATACAGAGGACATGACCACCTTCTTTTGGCCAGTAACCCCATCCCATTCAGAGGTCACCATAGCCATGCTATGTACCTTGACAATGTTATCAGCATTGATAACTGGATATGTCTGTCCAGTTAAGTACTGATCTGGGGATATCAGTTTTTCAGTCACTATGGTGAAAATTGCATCTGTATCCCTCAGTGCATCTACTTCAGCCCCATTGATATGTGGGTTGTGTCTGTATTTCTCTAGGTTACTGGGCCAGACAGTCAGGGTAGCCATATCCACCCCTCCCTCTAAGATTAACGTTGCTTTAGTGTGCTCACTGACCTGGTCTGGGCACACCGAGGATCCCATATGGAGACTAACAACCCCTGAAGTTGCTTGACTAGTGGAAACCTTTTTGGGGCAGGAAGAGTCCCCAATTCGGTGACCATTCTGATTGCAGAGATGGCACCAAGCCTTCTCGGGATCCCAGTTTAAATCCTGGTACCCACCCTTTGATTGGGAAGTATCTCTGGGCCACACTCCTGAATAGGTTTTTGCGGGGCTTTCAACTACTCTTTAGGTTTTTCCCCTTTGTGTCCCACATCTTTCCCTTGGGGGGGGGGCAGTAACCCCTTTCTTTTGGTCACCCCCACCTTGGGTCTTTCTGGACACCCTTGTTTTGACACAATAGTCAGACTTCTTCCCCAACTCCTGAGGAAAGACTAACCCTAAGTCCACTAAGTACTGATGCAATTTTTCCAGAAGTACAATTACTAGCAGGCCCCCCTTCTCCCTGGCCTCTGCATACTGACCTGGGGGGCACCTATGGTGCCCCCCTCAAAATCCCTGCACCGTGTGGCAGGCACCATGAGGTGCCTGCTACACTATGTGCAGTCGCATACTAATTGGGATTGCGGAACCGCCGACCCATGGTCGGGCGGTTCCTTTCCTGCAATGGTGTCATCCGCCCGACATCGTAATAAGGGCCTGTAACTTGGTATGTTTTGGGTGTCCGTGGGCATATCTTGACTATGTGCGGTTATTAGGTGTTCACTTGGGCATTTATGACATGCTTGGGGATTTAATGCTGAAATAGGTTAAGCATATGATAGCTGTACATGTGGACATGACAACTGCTACCTGATATATCATGTCTGCACTCCTAGCATATCATGGCAGGCAGGAGTTTGTATTGAGAACAAAAATAGACACTAATCTGCATTAGTATTGATTTTGTGATGTTGTGAATCTTGTACTTCCTGTTTTTACATCCATAATGTCACTTCCAGTGATAATTATTTTTATTGTGAGGTCATTGGGGTTAAAGGTCCTGTGGTGTCACTTCCTGTCATATGATGTAGGCGTGATATCCTTTCTGCTACCCCTGGAATTTGGTGAATTGTTGCCCATGAGTGTTTCTGCACAGAGTTAACGAAGACCGGTGCGCAGTGGAGTAATATTAATGCTACTTTAGTAGCAAATACCGTCTGCAGTGGTATTAGAAGACCCTCCCCCATACATGCTCTGTCCAGTCATGACAGGCCCTTTCTTGTCCCAGATTACTGGAGTGTCTGAACACTGGGCCCAATTTTACGGCCAGAAAATCTGGCTGGAAAAATCGCATGAGAACTGGTCTGAAAGTGCCCCCCTCCTGCGGTCCCCCAGGCAATACTGACCTCCTCCTGCAGCACAGGGGGAGCATACATTGTCCCTCCCCCCGCCAATCCATTTCCTCCCCTGTCCCCTGATACCTTCCCCACACCAGCCCCACTACCCCTCGTCCTGAATCAGCCCCAAACCCACATTTATCACCTGCTCAGAGAAGGGGGGAGAAGGAGCATTATATTGCTCAAATTAGAGAACACTGACATTTGAGCTGGAAAAAACTGATTCTACATTCCTCATTCTGTAGTGATTCATTTGTATTTGCACTATACTGGGAGGATGTTTGCAAGTGACGAGTTTCTACCCCCCTGTACCATGCAACTCATAATCAGGCCCCAAGTGGTTAATTCTCTTTAATGGAATTTCTAATTTATTATTGGTGTGAAAGTCACCATCTAATATTCATAGTGGTATTTGGCACCCATAGTTATCTTTTGAGAGTGCTGAAAAAAGCAATTATGTGGCAGTGAGGAGCACAAGCAGTGACCGTAGAGCAAGTATGAGGAAAGGAGTATTAAATGGATAGAGCAGTTTGTGGCTATGTTAGTAATAAACAACCACTTGCAAGTAAATTAGTCACCACATGAACCAGTGTTCTCTTTGAATCAAATGGTAAGACGAAAGAAAATAGACTGTTTTAAAACAGTTCCACAAGAAACCTGTAAATGAGCCTCTAAGCACACTCCACACAGAGGCTGACGGGGCAAGGATTTCATTGCTTCAACTCATTCTTAACGGGAAGGTCTCTTTTCATCCAGAGTGAATCCTCTATTTCCATTCTTCCCACCTAGTGTCCTCCCTCTCCAAACTACTCTGGCCACAGAACTCCTAGTCTTCCAATGTAAGGGGGCACTGACTGCCATTCAGAACTGGGCAACTCAAGCTGTCCCGCTAGGTAATATTTCCACTCTCGTTTCTCACTTCATCATCAACATAGTTTTTCAGAAATATGCATGAATTTTCATCAAACTTTTAAAAAACAATTTGAAAGTATCCGTGGAAGCATCCATCAAAAATAACGGAAATATGAATCCAAAAATGCAAGGAAACAGAATAACAGACAGACATCAATATCATGATTAGAGGTAACTAAGATCAAAATATCAAATTGCAATCATTAAATAGACTATTATGCCATTACTTTCCTAACTCATGTGCACAAACAGGCTACTTTCTCACATCAGATTTTTTGATTGTCTACTGGACCCCAGCCTATCTCTCAAAAGGTGTCTCTCCAAATTCTCTTCACATCCATGCCTCCATTCATTGTAGATCCTTAACATTTTCACTGAGCTCTAACACATCTCTCCCAAATAATGCCTTACTACACTCCAACCTCTTTCTTCAAAAGGTCCTCACTAGCCCAATATCTAATTTATATCGCCTTCTGGAAAACAAAGTCACTGATTTCCCCTCCCACCTTTTGCATAGATGCCTTTTTTCCATATAACAGTGGTGCGTGTAACACCTACTCAACGGCCTGCACCCTTCTTACTCTAAAGCCACCCAACATACTGCAGCTAGACTTAACCACAGAGGTGATAAAATAGATCCTTTCACAAACGACATTGGCCGCCCTTAAAAGCCCTCATCAGATTCATAATCTGCTTCAAAACCAATAAAGCCATTAATGTTGGCAACTCTGTCATCTCTTCAACAAACTGTCTCTGGAGACCCACCAGGACCTTCCTACACTCTGCTTGTACATCACCAAAAAGAAGACATCTGACACATTTAACCAAGACCTTTTCCTGCACAGCCTGGCTTTGGAAATTTTATTGGGTCACTTGACAAAGGGCCTCTTGTTAGAGATGTTGTGTTCTGATAGCCCAACAAAGATTGTGACTTACCACAAATGTTAATTAAACAATCTGAAATAAGAGGCGTGGAACAAATTGAAAACGAAAAGGTATTTGTAGAAAACAATGAGAGATAAAATGTGGTGTCAGGAGTCATGCAGTTATGCACAGATGACTGCTGTATACAGTTGCAGACACAATGATCTATTTCTTGAAGTGTAAATATGGGCAGAAATGCAATCATTTTATGATGGTGTCGTCTTCCAGAGTTCATCTTCCTGTCCTTGAAGACTCAGAAGAAGGGGGCGAGTATGGAGGTGTGGAGAATGGCTCTGCCCATGTGACAATTGCTTCCATTTTATCATTCTGTCAACAATGTTCTGTTTTCTGGTGCAGGAGACCCATGCCAAGAGTTTCCTGACATTAAGAATAGTGTGTTTCTACATAATTGAAGTGTGTTTATACAAAAATTTACTGTTTTTTTCTCTCCAACAGATTGCTACCATCTATTCTGTACTAGTGATGCACATTAAGTGGTAGCATTTCATAGCAAGTGTGCTACAGTGAGGCTATTAAGCATAGTACTGAACATATGACATTAATGATAATCAGTGTCTTAAGTATATTTCACTAGTAAAACAATAGCACAGTGTGGACACCTAGGGCCTGATTCACAAAGGGTCTCTGCACTCGTGGCGGAGGCCCCGCAGTCGTGGGGCAGTCTCCGCACTCTGGCAAAATCTCCCCAATGAGAATTCTCATTGCAGAAATTCCATCATGACTGCAGGGGCTCCGCCATGAGTGTGGAGATTCCACCATGACTGCAGGGGCTCCACCATGAGTGTGGAGGCCCTTTTGTAAATCAGGCCCTGTATTTATTGAGAGTACTTAATGTTTAGGCACAACTATAGGTTTTGCTCCACACCATCCTCGGAGAGTAAGCTTTGACACTCTGCTACCCCCTGAAAGTCAAAGCCCAAAAGGCATTAGGTAACAATTTACTGAGATTGAAGTAGTACCTGGTTCCTGTGTTTCCAGGGACAGGGGCAACACTTGTAGTAAGGAGTTGCCTTGGAGTTACAGTGGTCCTAAAGAAATTGTAACGTAATTATATTGGGGGAGGCGGAGGTTAGAGGAGTGATTTCACTTAAAAGAAATAACAGGTAGGAATTTGTTGTTGAATATTTAGAATCTAATGTATTATTTCTTTTTTTGTAAACAGCAACATTTCCTGCCGAACTAGGTAAGTTTTATGAATGGTAAGAAATGACGTATGCCATTTGCCATTGTTATATGTGACTTCATAAACTCTGTGTCTTCTTATTTTCATAGTGGAAATACGTCAAAGGCTTTGCATGTGAGTAAAAGTGATTTAGATTGATTTTCCAAAACCCTAAATGCTCAAGAAAGGCTTCGTGAAACTGAGAGTGCATAGCTACAACTACCTAGAGTTACAGTGAACTAAGGTAATGGGTTATGACAAACTGGAGCCACACAACCCCAGGGGCTCTAACAAACTAGGTGTCAAGTTTTTGGGAACTTAACAAAGGTAAAGGACGGTACAGCCATCTTACCATTTGTGAGGTTTTGATGCCTTGGTCCCTCTGGAGCCTGGGGAGAGAGAGAACAGGTTTCCTCGGCCTGCTACATTTGCATTCTCCAAATGCAATGGCCATCTTGTGAGTAGAAAATGAAACAGGCACACAGGAACAGTGTGTCCAGCAGCCATCTTTGCATGGGAAATTGAGCATTGATTTTTTTAGAAACACATGGCATTCTATTAATGCTGTTTTCTGTTACTTTGAATTACCTCCAGGGGAATGAAGGAAGAAACATATTTAAGGTCAATAGGGTTTAACGTCTTTGCCTGGAAACATTGCGATTTGGTAGGTTTTACCACTGTCACTAGTTTGCAGCTGGCCCTCCTGTGTTGTGTACCTTTCTTGGACTCTTAAACTCCTGTGGACTCCCTTATTTGATTCTGGAGGCTTTTCTCTCCCTTCTCCTTTCTTTCCTGTGTGATTCCTGTTAGTATTATGACCATTTGAGGCACCATCTGGCATAGAAATCTAGTTATATTAGAAGGGTGAGTTACTTCATTCAAACAATATAACTTTATTCGGTGGCAGTTAGCCATCCATAAAAGCAATATTTAAAACAGTACAAGTTTAAAAGGTATAGAAAAGCAATTCATGGTACCAAGTCAAAATATATGCCCAATTGAACAAGAAGACCACATAAATAGTTGAAATTTAAAATGAAATAACAATACTACAGTATAGCATTAATAAAAGACGTGAATAAAAAAGGCAGAATATAAAATACCTTCACATCGAGATGGATTGTTTCTCCACATTCACACAGAGTTCCTACAGCATAGTTGGCTGAAATTCAGCAAAACCAGAGCAGAGAAGGGGGAACAAAAACCTCGTAAAGGGTCCGCCGTGCACTCCCCATCTGCCCCAGCAAACAGACTTAAATTTTCCAATTGTAGGAACATAGGATAACAGTAGATAAACAATAGATAAAACACACTTTACGCGCATAACACCACCCAGCGTTGCAACATAAGATTACACACTGTCTCGTTACTGTGAAAGAGGTAAAAACATTTTCTTTCTGGCAAAAAAGACAGCCCACAAGAAAGATGCCATACTGCAGCAAATCTCCAAAGTGGGCAGAGATTGTAGGTATAAGAACGCAGGACGACATTGGTTAAAGTATGCCCCTCTCATAATAGGTATAATATAGCGCTTCCTCTGGTGGTTAAAGAACTTTCAGAAGAACACCACATGCATAGTATTTTGCGCCTTTGCATCACCACAGGGACAACTAGGTAAAATTGTGGACCAATCATTCATGTTTGGAAAACTGACCAATCGGTGGAAGGTGCCTAATCTTAAACGAGTCAGCACAAAGCTGTGTCTTGCATTTAAAACTGCTTTAAGATAGGGTTGCATATCATAAGTAGTTAAAAATATTTGATTTTTCAAAACACTAGATTTACAGATTTCAGATGCAAGTCTAACATTCTCCAAGTGGGTCATAATTTAATTTTTTAGAAGGTCTCTACTAATGGAAACTAGTGTTTCAGGCTTCTCAAAATACTCAGGGTGACCCAGATCGTTACATATACGTTGAATATAGGCAACCCATGGTGAGTCACTTAAAGTCTCTTTTGTTATAAGCTGTGTTTTGTTAACCACTGTCTAACCCCAATCATTACAGTCAGACTACTGTCTTTGGAATGTAAATATCTTGGCAACAACTGTAGTCATCCCCATTGCTTCCTTTGTTTTGTTCCCATTTCCTTGGTCTCCCTGTGTTTCAGTGCTGGTCCCTCTAGTGAGCATTAGGGGAAGAGGGAAGACAATGACTCTGGCAATGAATCTTGGCAGCTCACACTAACATCAGTGTTCTCTGATTAGCATCCTAGGGCCTGTCTGACAGCCCTGACACTTGGGTCACACAGAGCCATGTGTACTTGGAGTGACTTGCCATGACTTACCTGGGGCCAAACTGCATCTATGCTCACAAGTGGCCGTAGGGATACAGAATAATAATCTGGGGTCAGTGACTATTGGGAGTTGCACTGAAGCAGAATGTGAAGACATTTTTATCACACGAAAAAGGAAGTAACCATCATGCATTGGATTATTGGTTTTGGTTTGAGTGCTTAAGGAAAGGAATCCACCTGACAGTCATTAATGCTTGTTTGTTAGAGTGCAGCCACAGCACATTTCGAGAAGTAGAGATATGGCTTAATATTAATGTTATTATGATTATTATTAGTAGTATTGATATTCACTTTATTCAAAAAGCTGACATTTGCATGAAACATACAATACATATCTAAATGTATATACATATATTCATAGAAAAGGTGCAGTTAAACTGAAGTTATGGCTCTTCACCAGTTACTGTTGGCTCCACAGTTCATAACTGTTATGTGCCAGGGCTAGGCCCATGTAGCAAAGCTGCTCAGTTCTTACATTGTCCTATTTTTCACATTAACATTTCTGCAGTGATCTTTTGCACATATTTGCATCCACAACAATGTTGGATTAGTTTCCTGAAACTACTTTTTTACACATCTAGCTTTGCACAACATTATCACGATGCCTCGAACATCATGTACAAGACCATTCTACGCACTATGTACAAATGTCGTTTCTATCTTCATCCACGGGGCGACAGGGCTATCTACATATCAATCAATCAATAAAACAGGGTTTTTTAAAGCGCACTACTCACCTGTGAGGGTCTCAAGGCGCAGGGGGCGGGTGTGAGAAGCTCTGTTGGGGTCATTCGAAGAGCCAGGTCTTGAGGTCCTTCCTGAATTGGTGCAGTGTCGGGCTCCGTCGGAAGTGAAGGGGGAGTTCGTTCCAGGTCTTGGCTTCGAGGTAGGAGAAGCATCTTCCACCTGCTCTGGTCCTGTAGAAGCATGGAACGGTTGCTAGGGAGAGGTCGGCTGAGCGGAGGATTCTCTTGGGGGCATGGAAGGAGATTCGTCATTGAGGTATTGGGGTCCGGTGTTGTGGAGGGCCTTGTAGGTGTGTGTGAGCAGCTTGAAAGTTATTCTTCTTTCGATGGGGAGCCTGTGGAGGTCACAGAGGTGTTGGGTGATGTGGTTGTACCGTGGGATATCGAGGATCGGTCTGGCTTCGGCGTTCTGGATGGTCTGGAGTCCATACATATCCATAACATTGCTAATCTAAACGTACATCGCAAGGCTGCTTTCTATTATAAATAAAGAGCATCCCATAAGATTAGCAGAGGAGGCGCTGCAGCTGACACCGAGGGTCCCTGCATGCTTAGACTTCACCACGCAGCGGTCTGACATCTCGTGAGGGGTGTCCAGTTCGTGACCAAGACGGGGTTCTTCTTTCTCTCCCACCATGTAATGGGGTTGGATCATCCCTTGGGGAAATTCCTGGCTCTACACCCACACACACTCAAGGTACACTTAGGGTAAGGTTTGCATAGTAGGAGTGCACCTGATTACTGCCCTGTTTATATGCCTGCATATATACACTGTTTTAGCACCATGGTAGAGCTGTACCTACTGTTTACGCTTTTGGTGCTTGTAATCACTTTAATCTGCTTCTGTCTACTGATTATTGTAGCACAGAGTGAAAACGTCCCACTGTGTACTATATATATTTCTCTGAGTACAAGTTAGCCCGAGTGACTTAGCGAAAGGTTCTGATCTGTTTCCACGATCCTTGAGGGGTCAGGGTTGTCATGTTCAGTGGTTGCCAGAAGCTATTCGGTCCCCAATAGGGTTAGGGGGCGTATGGTGGCAGTGTGAGCTAGCTGGATTCTAGGCCAACATATCCTGTGGAGATGTCTGGAATCAGTCTATGTAGTAAGAAAACAAGGGGACCCCGATAAGCGAACCTGGGGTGGATGAATATTTTAGAAGAACAATGGTTCTGAGTTGGCCAACACGGTCCAAGATAGGTAATCACCGTTAAGGTGACACAGTATCGCAGTTGTACTTGATAATCAATATCTCAGGGAGCAATAAGTGATATGCAAAGGGACATGAAGGTCAGAATAACGTGAGTTATTTATTTTTGACAGATTTTTTAAAGAATCAGGTGCTCACATACGTAAGTGACAAAGCGTGACGTGAAAATAGTGACGGTGACTTTAAAACATAAACATCGCATTGACAACATATAAGTGAACTCCTAATGAATTTTATACAGAGTGTAAGGAGTTCTTGTTGTAGGGGGTCGACGGCGTTTCGATCTCAGTAAATCGAGATCATCTTCAGGACATAGAAATAGTGAGCAAGCTGAATTAGGGGCCGGGTGGAGGCCGGGGAAAATGTGAGGTTACTGTGGATCCGCCGCAGGGGGCTGGATCTGTATCAAATTAAATTCGTCCACCAATGTGGAGACCGTATGAAAGGCTGAGCGAGTCAATTGCGGAGAGCCTTGCGGGAGGAGGTCACTGGGTCTTTGCGTGATATTTACAGTGCAGTGAGTGGTATCCGTTCAGGGTTCAGCCTCACGCAGCTGGTATATGTTCAAGGGGTTAATTAATGTGCCTCAAACCGAAGGGACGCTTGTCCTGTAATTAGAGAGGAAGCGCTGGGCCGGTAATATGTGGAGCTGATATATGTTCAAGGGGTTAATTAATGTGCCTTGAACCGAAGGGATGCTTGTCCTGTAATTCGAGAGGAAGCGCTGGGCTGGTAATTTGTAAGTGGGGCTACATGAATGAGCCTGATTTGGGAGAACGGAGCTGCGCGTCCTGCTGCTTCCGAAACTATCTCACTATCTCAGTCTAGGCACCTCGCCCAAAGTTTATCTTGTCCAACAAATGCGCAGGTCCTACGGATTAGTGGGAACTACACAACATGGTGCCACCAACGTTGGTTGGGTTCCTATTTAACAGTCTATCTGAGTAGTTAAGTTGTGCTTTTCTCAAAGATTCTGACTCACCTCCAAACCGAAGACGTCCGTGGTGGGAAAGGAAAAATCTGCCTCAGCTGAGTAGGTATACCCTATGTATTGGCTGTAGGTTATTCAAGCTTATAGGATAAAATTTACCGAAATTGTGTAAACCCAATCTCAATATATTCATTTATTTAACTCCTTTTTCTTTTCAACAATGACTCAACAAAGTGAAGACATTGAAGAACAAGCAGTTAGACTAAATATTACAGAAAATTTCAGACATGCAGTTAGTATGAAATTACTACAATACAGCCTCCTGGCAACGGGTGGTGACATTATCTTCACAGTTGAGGCACACGAAGCATTCAGAACATAGGTATTCTACTCTTGTGTTACATTCCCGCCTGCGGGCGCTCGCACAAAATTGTTTCACACTTACATTGAAGATGAAACACCAAAGGAAATCTTTCCATATGTGGATATAGAAATTCCGTTAAATTACCATGAACACAAATTGTTTTAAAGGCGCCCTCCCCATACAGTAGAAAATGTGAGACTCAGTCCGCTCAGTAAAGAAGGAGCGACTTGGCCAGGCCTAGCTGCTTATGCACCACATCCCAATCTTAATGATATAGATGCAGCAGAAATAAGAACACTATACAAAGATTTTGTAAAACTTTATAGAAACCTTACCCAATAGGTTATGCGAACACTGTTAGAAATTTGGGTCTCTAGTTGGCAGGTTGTTACACTGTCTAAGTAGGGACCCTTCTTCCTAGTCAGGATAAGGCCCTGCTCACCCCCTTGGTAGATTGGCACGAGCAGTCAGGCTTATCTCAGAGTAAGAGTGTAAGGCATTTGCACATAACCAGCAGTAATACAGTGAAAACACTACAAAAGGACACCACACGAGTTTTTAGAAAAAATTATTCAATATTTTATCTGTTCAAGACAAGACTAAAACCATAAAAATCCACCATACAGTTCTTAGAATTATCAATAAGCAGAAATAGACTTAAAATACAGATCTTGAAGTTGATAGCTCCGTCCGGGACAATGACGGAGTCGTGAACAACAAATCCAAACAGTTCTTGCCAGCTACGGAGTTGAGAAGACCCGCAAACAGTATGTAGGGCATCTGTGACCTCGCGATGAGCCTCGAAGAGTCTATGTTGGCAGGACTCGGTTCCGTAGGTCGGTTCAGGAGTAGTCGGGCCCTTGAAGTCACACGCGTTGCATATCGAACTCCATGCAGTTGAAGTCAGGAGCACTGGAGTCGGTGGGCGTAGGGGTTGCGGTGCGAAGTGCAGCGGTGTGGCGTGCAGTGTCCCAGGTCACCGTGCTGCAGCAGCTTGATGACAGTCGTCCAGTGGTGTCAGTGAGACCAGGGCGGCAGTGCCATGTGGTGCGGTGCTCGTTGCAGTGCTAGCAGGTCACGGTGCAGGCAGCGGTGGCATTGTTGCTGAAGCGCTGGCGTCAGCTGACGAACTGGAGTCGATGGCGACAGCGTCGGTAGGCCAAGGCTGCGGTGTGGGATAGGGCGGTGTGTTATGTAACTTAAGCAAGCAGCGGCGTCGATGTAGGTGTGGAGCGGCAGCATAGGGGATACCAGGTCAGCGGTGTGAAGCGAAGCAGTGCGAAGTGCGGTACCCACGGCGTACGGTGCAAGCAGCGGCTCGGTGGGGGTGTTGGCGACACCAAGGTTGCAGTGCGAAGTGCGGCGGTGCCCTCTGCAGTGCCTTCCGGACACGGAGCCGGCAGCAGCATCATTGACGGCTTCGGGTTGCTTTTTCTTCTGCTGCAGCACAAAACACACAGTTCCCAGTGCTGGTAGCAGATGAACTTGAAGTCTTTGCTGTTCCTGAGACTTCTTGAACAGGGGGCAAGCTCTACCTCGAGCCCTTGGAGAAACTCAAACAAAGAAGTTGCAAAAAGTACAGCCCAGTCCTTTCTCTGCCCAAGACAGAAGCAGCCACTGCTGGCCAACACAGCATTACACACAGCAAAGTGGTGTAGTGTAGTTCCTATTTCCCTAATAGGCTCTGCGCATTGGAATAATATAACCTATAGGTTTGACATAGGACTAAGGTCGGTATGTCCCTATCGATTATATTAAACTTAATTACCTGTGCCAGCTAGCTCAGAGGCCACTAGAAACTCCTTGAGAACAAGAAGGGAGTAGTTTCTGGCAACCGAAAAACATGACAACTTTGTTTCCCTTTAGAAGCGGAACATGTCTCAGAATCGTGGAAACAATAGATAACAATTTCACTCATTCAATCGTGCACGCTTAGTTTCTGCAGAGTTACACAGAAAGGAAAGACGGGCGTTTCAATAAAAAGGGTTTTATTGAACAGTCTTGTTTCTCGTGTAAGAGATATGTGCTGTTATGATCACAAGACAGTATGCAAGATAAATAATGTACAGTGTGAGCAGTAGAAATAAATAATACTGCACTAGCATTATCTTTTAGCATATATTCACGTACATAAATAACATGAGCTAAAAATGCGAGTACTCATACGATGCGTCTCTAAGCTAGTTCTAACTCAATGTACCTAACCTAGTCTAGGTGTAGGGAAAGGTAGAAGTAGGTGGAGTATTCTCTAGTGTGGTAGACTAAGAGTATGTTAAGTCTAGTATGCCAAGAGTCCCTCTAGGTTCTAGTCAGCTCCATACCTTGAGAATGAGAGAGGTGGGAATCTCCTGCCGGATCTGAAACTCTAACACCCCGCGAAGGGAGTCAGAACACTGGAAGCTGGATTCGTCTGCGTGCAGGAATGACAGCATCTTCTCAGTGCGTCAGGCCGGGATACGGGCTCCTCTGAAGTCGAGGTCTCCTCTAACTTGCTTGGGCAAGGGAAGGTATATTTATACCTGGTAGGTGTCCTGGAATGTTAGCATTGACGTGAAGTTGGAGAGAGGAAGACGTCAGGAATGAACCCTTAAGGTATAACGGTTCATACATAATAGATGAGTTCTTGGAGAAATCAATAGTCCTGTGCTAGGGGAACTCCCGAAGCTTAAGGGTCTGGTTTCTAAGAACTCATTGTGACGTTAGGGTGGACGGATGTCGGTGACCATGCCTGTATTTGGAGTGCACGGTTAATGCCTAAATAAGGACTGGGATTCTATGCCTATATAAGGGCAAGGCGAATTGTGCCTAAATAAGGACATTATTCAGGAAAACCTATATACGGACCCCTAAAGCGGAATACAACACCCACTCCATCTTCGATTGAATGATAATACTAAATGCTAAACATTTAAATGCTAAACATAAAATTGAGTACTTGACTATGGGAACGCCCTCTATGCGGGAGCCCCGGCCAAGCTCATCAAACGACTGCAACGCATACAAAACGCCTCCGCACGCCTGATCCTCGACGTACCACGCCACAGCCACATCGCCCCCCACCTGAGGAACCTGCACTGGCTCCCCGTCGACAGGAGAATCTCCTTCAAACTCCTCATCCACGCACACAAGGCACTCCACAAGACCGGCTCGGCCTACCTCAACAGACGACTCTCCTTCTACGTCCCCAGCCGCCAGCTCCGCTCCGCCGACCTCTCCCTCGCCACCGTCCCTCGCATTCGAAGAGCAACCACCGGTGGCAGATCCTTCTCCCACCTCGCCGCCAAGACCTGGAACACCCTTCCACTCAGCCTACGACAGACCCAAGACCTGCTGACCTTCAGGAGGCTACTCAAGACCTGGCTGTTCGACCAGTAGCGGTACCCCCTCCCCTTTTTTCCCCAGCGCCTTGAGACCCTCGCGGGTAAGTAGTGCGCTCTACAAATTCTGTGATTGATTGATTGATTGAGTACCACATGTTGCTAAAAACATTTCTAAAAGCATTTTAAAAGAAGCTCAAAACTGTTGAAATGCAATAGGTACTGTACATTTGAAGCATTGATTTCATTCTAAGCATGTAACGGAAGTAAAATGCAACGCGAATGAAACAGTAATATATACATATGAAATGGTCGATAAGTTCTTACAATCAAAGCCATTTGCATATCATGGAAATAAATGAAATGTTAGACAAGTAAGGTGACAATGTGTCCCTGGAAGTATTCAAAGAAGTCCGTTTTATAAGACTAGTTCTACTGTAAGCAGATTGTACATTTGCCATGTCATTTCAAAAATTTAAAAAAAAAGAAAAAGTTCAATTCTGGGAAACGTTTCAAGTTTGAAAAATATGAAGGCCAAATTTCATTGTTGCCCTGGTACACAGTGAGCCGAATCAAAGTCAGTGTAGGGGTCTGGCGTAAACATTAGATCATCTATGTCCATAGCCAAAATATCATCCACCGAAGTCGGTGACATTTGGAACACCTCGTTCAGAAGGTTAATTGCACAGAGATGAGAAACATCGCCTTCAGCAGAAGATGCAATGTTCGCGTCCGTTGTTACCTGTGTGCCCGTTGATCCATCTCGTACCTCAGCAGCAGCCGGAAGCGTCTGTGAGATCTTAATGAATGCCGCCATCAGAATTGGAAGCCTCTGGGGACAACACATAGCATGGGCCGTTATCGGGTCCAGCAGAGTATCGATATCCGTTGGCATGACTGATGGGAGTGTTAGACAGATGTCTAGCACGCATTCTTCACCGCAAAACAGGCAGCGTAGAACAGGTAAGATGCAATCTTGCCAGATTGGTCTGACGAGGCATGCCCAAAAGCTGTACTATTCGCTCACGGCATTTCCGTTCAAGGAGGGCTCTCTCCATATCGCTCGGAGTGATGTTGGCGAAGAGGCTTGCCTTAGCGTAGTAGGAGGAATAGAAACAGAATTCCTGCAACAAGTGCTAGAATTAACGGCACACCACCAAACACCGAATGTGAGAAGTTTGGGATGATTCCGAGGACAGCCTGGAAAGGTGCTAATAGTCCGGAACAGATGGTCTTAAATACATGTACAATTCCGCTTGTATCAGACATGTTAAAGATACGTCCTATCATTTCTACGAAATGTATAGGGCAGTTTGCACGAATTACAGCTTGTATCTCAGCCGAAGTCCTTGCAACTTGTAGATCATAGGTTTCTCTGGCCGAGGTCAAAGGCACTGATTGTTGTATAAGCATGGCTTTCATTCTGCTTAAAGTATCAAATCGAATAAAAGAGACATTCAACGAAGGCCACAAAGGCGACTCCCTGACTGTGTCTATTGGGGCAAACAATACTTGCATACAGCAAGTGACCCTGGAGTTGACCGTTACTAGATATGGGATGCCTGGCAACATGCCACAGCAACTCTGATCATTCAACATGAGGTAACTCCCATTAGAAAGTTGTCCAAACGTTGGATTAATCACAGCAGCTGGTGTACCCTGCTGGTGGCAGGACAAGTTTGCCACAGAACCATTACAAGCCCCGTGTAAAGAAATGCCCTGACAAATCAGTGAACCGCTTAGTGCACTTTCACAGTGTGTACCGCTTAGAAACACTTCACGATCCCCACTCCAACATCTATAGGTGTAAGATAAATCCCAGGATGTCTTAATGTATTCTTTACCCAACCTTTCATATTTGCCTGCTTGCATCTGTTTAAGGAAATACTGAAACTGGAAAGTAGTCACAGGTAGACTAATTTTGCAGTGAATAAGCCATTCTGTAGCTGTTTTTTCTGCCACTGTGAATGGTAATTTTTCAAGTTTTTCAATGCTCAGTACTGTATACTTTGCTCCCCTTGTGCCAGTTCGATCTGTTTATCAGTTAGATTGTATTCTGCAAACAGAGCCGTCGTGTTGATAAACGCCAAGGCACATAGCCCGCACGCAAAGATTGCAGCGTCCAGCTTAATAACATAATAGAACGCAACTGAGATTGGCCTTGCTGTAACATGGCTAAATCTTGTTCCAGAATGTCGATAGCAGAGGATACAATACTGTCCAATTAATAAATTCTGGAGGACAAAGTTGTTAACCCATTGTCGACCACAGAGAGAGTTTTCTCTAAGTTAATACGATCAAGTTCACGTATTCGTTCTGCGGCCTCCATCTGTGACACCTTCCATGCTTCATTATAAGCAGCATAAATGCTGGCATTTATGAAACGTTTTTGACGCGGTTTTCTTGGTCCAAGCAAGAATTCCCTAAGGTCTGCGTCTTCTTTAAGTAAAGATAAGTGTTGTTTCACATCCTTAACTGTAGATTTTTGCAGCCAATCGAGGCATAATTTTCCTACACTGTATGTTGTTACTACCCCCGGATGCTGTCTTTGGATGTATCGTGGGTCTGGCCTATGAATAGTAAACCCCTGTGTTTTATTCAGGAATCTCTCTTGACAGTTGTTTGTGTCTGTGGGCCAGATCAACCATTTTCTCCAATCAGGATTTGTTCTGTTGAGTTGTAGTATGGTGTCAACTGTAACCGCTGCCTGTGTATTGTTATCACTTGCAGGTGTTGGTACAGAAGGATTTTTCATGTCTTTAATCTTGGCTAAACCAAGGCAAGACGTTTGTTGGACAGTGTCATTCAAAAACATTATTTGTTGAGGGACGATATAGGCTCTAAATAAAGCTTCTATCCCCTGCACTTGTTAGTCTTTAGTAGCCCAGACAGTTTTTGTGTCTATTGTCTCTTTCCACAAGTCGAATCCATGTCTAGACAGTTGGGCAATACATTTTGCAGAGTAAATCTGTTTTGTATTAGTTAACATAATTTTCAGTCCTGTTTTGTTTACATTTTTATAGTAAAATGTTTCTGGATCAGATGTATTGTATCCTGAAAAATATGGAAACTTTTTAGCAAATGTTTTTGAACTACCTTTTGGTGGTGTAGGACAATGCTCCCATTGGTTAAACAAACACATTTCTAGGTGTTGCAGATTTATGCAAAAAATGATGACCATAGTGGTTATAGCAATACAGCTGTTCATAGTATGATGAACCCTCTAAATATTCATTATTAGAAAAGGCAGCAGATTTTTCTAGGTCAAACATTATATTATTTACAGTTTCAAAGTCCCAATCATCAGAATAGGTACTGGATGAAACAAAATCACTTAGTGAAATCTTAAATAAATGTTCAAATTTTCCGTCGGGCCAAAAATATCAAAATCAGTTTTGTCCCACACTATACCATCCTGTATAGGAACGGCTGTGATGTTCACTGCAGACAAGTCTCTTGTTTCACGATGGGATGATTTGTGAGGTTTCAAAAGTAAGTTCACTTCTTTTCTTTCAATGTCCAAATGGATGTATCTCCCATCTATAAGCACGCTCATAGTCATAACCAAAGCTAGCCAAAGCAGGAAGAAAAATATTCCAGAAATAACCCAAAGTTCAATCCATGGTGAAGCTAGATAAGTCTTTTTCAAAAAATGCAAAAAGTCTTGTACTTGCTGTTTAAAAGTTTTTGATGCTGGCGACGTCTCGGGCTCACTCGGATCCTCGGAAAACGTATCAAAGTTAATGAAATAGCCAGAAGCAGTTCTGTCAATTGTTGGAATTGCATCAGGATTTGTAGAAATCGCTGGGACCAGTTGATCACTTGTTAAATTGGTGTAGACAGGTGTATTTGGACGAACTGTTACTTGTGTTTCAAGAGGGTTGAGTTCCATAGCATTGTTGCACAGTCCTTCATCTGTTACTGCTGAATTCTCAATGGTTATCAGTCTTTCAGTCTGAACCTCTTGGATAGTAGCGAGAGGAGTGTGTCTGCTACTAGATCAGAGTTCACGAGGCCTACTATTTAGTATTGGCCACATACTGTGGTTTGATGAGGTCGATGGACACAAATCTTTTCTCCTTTTTTCCTGCAAGGGGCGGCAGAAGTACTGTTCTTGTTCCGTGTATGGCTAGGACAGGTACTGGTTGTCTGTATGAAGGTCCAAATTCCTTCTTGTCCGCAATTTTCTCTCTGACTAGATCCCCAACTTTTGGAATCCAGACAGGCCTTGCTGGGACCGCCGGTTTTTCCCCAGTGGTGGTTGGCTGCAGGAATACGTTGATTTATTTCGATCTTAGTTCATTTAAGTCCTGTAAAACAGCCAAACGATCTTTGATATCAAAGGGTTTATTTTCCACCACTGTGCCACTGCATTCCAGATCTGGCACCCACATTCTTATCCCAAAAAGGACCTCATATGGAGTGACCCCCCTAGAGAACTTCTTGGCAAATTGTTTAATGAGCTTTGGACCCCATATAGATGTTTGACCCACCCATCACCCGAACCTAATACCCTAGCTGTTATAGACTGCTTAATGTCCCGGTTTTTCCTTTCTACAACAGAATTTCCCTCAGGATGAAACGGAGAGGAGTACCGCAATGCAACGCCCAGACTGGCCATGGCGTCTTTGTAAGCCTGAGAGCTAATCGCAGGGCCCTGGTCAGAATGTAGCGTGCCTATTGCGTATGTGCCGATAAAGACTCGCAAATCTTTTATAACAGTTTGAGCGTCAGCGGAGCGCTGAGGCCATATCCATAGGAACCTTGACTTAGTATTTGTGTAGTATTTGCAGTTGTCCACGAGGACGTCTGTGCATAGATAGTCTAATGCTGTCTAACAATGGTGTCTGTACTGGGCAGCTACATTAGTAGCATGGTGTCTGGTGGCTTTCTCGCTGTAATTTGCAGTCTATACAGTTATTGATGAATATGTGTATTTCTGTATTCATCCCAGGCCACCAGTACATCTCTTTTAATGTCAATATTGTTTTAGAGATCCCTTGATGTGACAGACCCTCCCCCAGATGTGTTTCATAAATCAAAGCTGCTCTACGTTCCATGTTTGGAATTACTCTATCCCCCACTCCAGGGATTCGAGCAAAAGGAACGTTGTTCGCATCAATTACATATGAGTACTTGAGTGGAAACTTTTTTGGTAACGCTGCACCACTGCCTTTGTTCGTAGCATTGACAGCCAACATTATCTCACTTTCGTTTTTGAACGAGTGATCGCAGCTACGGAAGCCGTCTGAACAGCCCCCATTGCGGCTTCATCAGCCAATGAATTCCCTGCAACGTGAACGCCATCACGTTGATGACTCAGTGTATGGATCAGTGAGCCTTTGGTAGTTCGCTTCTTAACTGAACTACTTGTTCCCAAAGCGTTTTATGCTTTATTGTGCCACCTTTTGCATCTTTGAACCCGTTTTCAAGCCAAGTTTGTATATATTCATTATACGACTGCACACAGTAGAAAGATTTGCACACTATTAGTGTGGGGAATTCTCGATGTGTACTTTCAAATGCCAGTTTGAATGCTTGTAGTTCAGCTCGCTGAGCTGTGCAATCTCCTAGAGATTGGGTTTTTGTGACCATAGGTCTGAATTTGCCATCGCGCATGCGACCTTTAACGATTGCGCACGCTGCACTGTAAGCTTGCTTACTCCCTGTTGCGGGTTGTACGGATCCGTCAGTGTAAATTATGAATTCGTACTGATCGAGAGGCAGAATCTCAGTGGGCAGAGGACATTCATGTTCATATTGCAGGAACGCTTGTGTTTTTAAATCAGGATCAAAAACATATTCAACATCTGTTGCAGCAAGAGAATTAACCCATTGTATCCATCTAGGATGTAATGCTTTAGCATTTGGAATGCTTGCTTTTGTTACCGCCTCTAAGGCCGGAACTGGGGTTACGACAATAATGCATTTCCCTTGGGCTCGAGCTCTTTCTTTTGCTACTGCAGTTTGAACTGCTTTCAGTATTTTTTCAGTTGAAGTGAAGCGCATTTCTGCTGGTGTATACAAATGTGATTTGTATGCAATTGGTACTTTTTCACCCTTGTTAAATGTTAAGTAGGTGAATCCGCATTGACCCGAAATTATTCGGATCACTAAATTGCGTTGACTTACGCGTGTTTGTAAGAGATTTGTTGCTAACATGTTAGCTTGGAGTGAACGCATGTGTTCTTGTGTCCAATTTTTGATTGAAAAATCAGGTTTGATTAATGCGTAGAGAGGTTTAACCCTTTCTGAGTAATTTAGAATGTAAGTTCTTCCAAAATTTAGGAAACCCAGGATGGATTGTAAATTTTTTAGCGTTTTTGGAGGTTGGAGCAGCGCACACCTTTCTAAAAAGTTGGCTGCCAAGCTCTTGCCTTCACTTGAAAGCTAATATCCTTGAAACAGGACATTGAGATGGGCAATTCGGGACTTTTTAAAGTTGAACTTGTAGCCCTCAGAGGCGATGCCCAGTATAATGGTGCTCACCCTGTTCAAATGTTTGTCCAGGTCATCGTCTGTCAGATAGATGTCATCGACATATGACAATGCCTCATTATCATAAATTTGTAGTAACTCTGTTACTCTCGCTGAGAATAACCCCGGGCTGTTCTTGAACCCTTTTGGGAGTCGACAAAATTGACGCTGGGTCCCCATTATTGAGAAAGCTGTTAAGTACCTGCTTCCAGGTGCTATGTTTTGACAAAAGAAACCATTTGAGATATCCAATGTGGTTTTGTATTTTTTACGCACAATGTTATTCATTAATGCTGTACTATGTGCATTTTGCACTGCAATTGTTTTTGAACAAGTGTTTAAGTGTCTGTAATCCAAAACTAGACAATAGGTATTGTCTGGTTTGGAGACAGGAAACAAAGGATTGTTCATTGAAGAGGTGCATGTTTCAATCACTCCCTGGTATTCAAGTTGATCTAAGATCTCCCTGACCTGTTTTTTAGCTTCTTGCTTTATTGGGTACTGCCTTTGTGCATTAGGTTCATTTTTCAGATGTATTTTATGGTGAGGTGAGTCCTCATCCCATCCTGCATGATTTTTGTATAATGCTGGGGCCTGGGCAACTGCCCATTTCCTGGTATAAGTATATTTTAGGTGAATTGAAATATGGTTAGAGAAGGCAGGCATAATAATGTCCTCGCCATGTGGGCACTCCCTGACAAATTGTGGTGGCCAGTCTTTTTCTGCTAGAAGTATGTCATAGCCCCTTGAAAGTTTTTCCCAAAAAAGTGCTTTCACCTGTCTAGGTATGTCTCCCTCCATCCGGAGTGTTATTTCATATAACTTTTGTGGAGTACTAACCCTGGTGTCTACAGTTTCAACTGTAATGTACTCATTCAAGTCCACTATCTCCAGAAGTTCCTTCAGGTTCTGGCGAGCTATTGTGACTTCTGCTGCACTGTCCTGCATTGTCTGAGCCCATTCTCCGTTCTTGAGTTGTGTTCTCAGTATCCTCGGCATGTCTGACCTTCAGACCTGCTACCTTCTTCTTTGAGAATTGAGGTTTTGATTTGTTTTTCGGAACGTGTTTGTCGTCTTTCGATTTCACACGTTCTTCTCTATGTTCTGACCGTCCTCTTCTTTCCGATGTCTGTGACGAGATCTGAAAGGTACGAGAGGAGCATGTATCAGTATCTTGATACCTGTCAGGCTTTTTCAAATTATCCCTATTCCTGAGGTTATACCTCCTTTCAGAGGGCTCCTTTTGAGGAGACCTACCTCGGGATTGAGAACGTTTCTCTGAATTATTTTTATTAGTTCCCCACTTCTTTTTAGAAGATGTAGGAGTTTGTTTAATAGAGTCCTTCTCAGGACTTTCAGATAGTTTTGGCTTCACTGGTCTTCCACCCAAACTATCTCTGCATAAGATTGTTCTATTATTCTGGGTAGCTCAGTTTGATGTTCTGTAACATCGAATTCCCTTAATCGTTGGTGGATCGCCACTGCTGCTGCCTCCCCTTTAATATTAGATAATATTATTGTTGAGACCTGGTCGAAATTTTTCAGTAATTTCATACCTAAATTTAGAGCAGGATCTGCCCCGTATTCATTTTGAATTTGTTTCAGAACATCTGGTATTACTGCAATTGATGGAATACCATGTGTTTTAGTATAGATGGCAGCAAAGACTGAGCCCCAAGTGGTGCAGTCTTCCAGTTGTGGTGTGATCCCCATTGGTAAACTGATAGTTAGGATTCTGTGTTTCTCATACGGGCTAGTATTTGGAAATACTGCTTCGATTTGAGTAATTTTTTGAGCTATCCAGAATGGAATTTACTCACGTTTTGTTGGCATTTTACCCATGACTGCGTATAGAGTCTGTGGTGTAATTTTTAGTGTATTCCCCTGTTGAGGAGTTTGATTTGGAATGGTTAATGGTGGTTGGACTGTGAAAGTCCGCATGACATATTGGACTAGTTGTCTGTAGATTTTTATTAACTCTGTAAGTTGAGTAAGTAATTCCTCATCCGTCATTATATCCAGTTCAGGATGAGGAGTGTAGCCGGCTAGAATCGGCCATGTTGCTCCTGGTCTACCTAGTGGACCGAGCCTGGTTATGTTTCTGTGATGTTTTAGGGCGCCTTTAAACCAGAGCTGATGCTCCTGGTATGTTGGTGAAATTTCAATATCCTCGAAAGGAATGTATTCCTCTGGTGGATCATCTTCTTTGTAGAAGTGAAACAGTTTTGTTACTGAATTTGATTCAGGAAATATGACCCATGAATAGAATACCTCTGTCTGAAAGGATTCATGTGCCTCTATCACGAAAACTGCTCTACCTCCTCTTGGTGGTAGGCCATGTTTTATAAGTTTTAGAGTGATGGCTCTTCTTAAGTTTGGATTGATGTCTATGACACCCTCCTCGGTTTCAATAAAACCTGTGTTGTTATAAGCTGTTAAAGCTGGGTGGCCCGCAACGTCACCGTTGTCGGAGTCAGGCATTTTGTTTTTTGAAAAATGTAGAACAAGTTTCAAGGAAACAAAAAGATAAGGTGCACAATATTTTGGAACACTGTATCCTTCAACGTTGAACAAACCAAACAACTAATATATAGGGTGCTTCCCTATTTAGTTATGGCGGATATTTAACCCTACCCACGCCGGACGTCTTATGGAGTATGTGAGTAGGGGTCTCTGAGAAAAGCACGAATGAGTTACTCAGTATCTAGCGTTAAATTACTGCCTTACCAAACCGTTGGGTGCCATGTAGTGTAGTTCCTATTTCCCTAATAGGCTCTGCGCATTGGAATAATATAACCTATAGGTTTGACATAGGACTAAGGTCGGTATGTCCCTATCGATTATATTAAACTTAATTACCTGTGCCAGCTAGCTCAGAGGCCACTAGAAACTCCTTGAGAACAAGAAGGGAGTAGTTTCTGGCAACCGAAAAACATGACAACTTTGTTTCCCTTTAGAAGCGGAACATGTCTCAGAATCGTGGAAACAATAGATAACAATTTCACTCATTCAATCGTGCATGCTTAGTTTCTGCAGAGTTACACAGAAAGGAAAGACGGGCGTTTCAATAAAAAGGGTTTTATTGAACAGTCTTGTTTCTCGTGTAAGAGATATGTGCTGTTATGATCACAAGACAGTATGCAAGATACATAATGTACAGTGTGAGCAGTAGAAATAAATAATACTGCGCTAGCATTATCTTTTAGCATATATTCACGTACATAAATAACATGAGCTAAAAATGCGAGTACTCATACGATGCGTCTCTAAGCTAGTTCTACCCCAATGTACCTAACCTAGTCTAGGTGTAGGGAAAGGTAGAAGTAGGTGGAGTATTCTCTAGTATGGTAGACTAAGAGTATGTTAAGTCTAGTATGCCAAGAGTCCCTCTAGGTTCTAGTCAGCTCCATACCTTGAGAATGAGAGAGGTGGGAATCTCCTGCCGGATCTGAAACTCTAACACCCCGCGAAGGGAGTCAGAACACTGGAAGCTGGATTCGTCTGCGTGCAGGAATGACAGCGTCTTCTCAGTGCGTCAGGCCGGGATATGGGCTCCTCTGAAGTCGAGGTCTCCTCTAACTTGCTTGGGCAAGGGAAGGTATATTTATACCTGGTAGGTGTCCTGAAATGTTAGCATTGATGTGAAGTCGGACAGAGGAAGACGTCAGGAATGAACCCTTAAGGTATAACGGTTCATACATAATAGATGAGTTCTTGGAGAAATCAATAGTCCTGTGCTAGGGGAACTCCCGAAGCTTAAGGGTCTGGTTTCTAAGAACTCGTTGTGACGTTAGGGTGGACGGATGTCGGTGACCATGCCTGTATTTGGAGTGCACGGTTAATGCCTAAATAAGGACTGGGATTCTATGCCTATATAAGGGTAAGGCGAATTGTGCCTATATAAGGACATGATTCAGGAAAACCTATATACGGACCCCTAAAGCGGAATACAACAGTGGTAGTTCCTCCTCACAGCTTCTCTAGCTCTTCTTCTTGGCAGGTTCCTTAATCCAAAGAGTTCTAAAGTTCTGGGGTAAGGGCCGCACTATTTATACCACATTTTCCCTTTGTTCTCTGTGTGGAAAGGGTCTCTGAGCCCAGTCCTAACCAGTTCTGCCCTCTCTTGCCCAGCTTCACTACAGGATGTGGAGACAGCATTGTGTAGAGGTGACACTACCTATTCAGGTGCTAGTGAAAACTCATCCCACTACACTAAATGCAGACCAGGCCCATTCAGCCAAACTATGAGTCACCCAGGAAAGGCAGGACACACCTCAACCCCCCTTGTGGCTGTCTACAGTGAATGCACATCCACAGCCCCTGTCACTACAATACCAGACAATCAATACACAAACCAGCAGAGGCACACAGAATGGTTAAACAAGAAAATGCCTACTTTCAGATAGTGCAGTAACAAACTACAGGAGGTTACCCGTAAACCTGATAGATTCCAGGGTAAGTAGTATATAGTGTTCAACAGTGTCTCAAATGGTTTTGTTTAATAGACAATTTACAAGGGAGCACAACTAATTCGCTGTGAGCAGGGAAGGGGAACCAGGGAGACAAGAAACCAGGAGACGTGGTTGAGGGAAGAACTTTTTTCATATATTTAGTCATATGAACAAAAAATAAACAATCATAAATGCACTGTGTTACATTAAATGTCATGTAACCTGTGTTATACTGAGCACAAGTGCTCGTGAGAGGGTGAACGGCACAGGTGACACGTGAAGGAGTATATACAGCGGGAAAATTGGCGCAAACAAAACAATTCATATATACAATGTGTATTCTTAGTGATGCCCGTACAATGGATACAGTCAGTACAGATTAATCTTTGTGGGCAATCACGAGGGAGGCGCGGAAATTACGGTGTGAAAGTCGACGGCGTTTCGCCCTTTATACAATGTTAGGCCATAATCAGGGCCAGGTTACAATTTATTAGGGAACAGTGCTGTATGGGGAGAATAAAAAACATTCAATAGTGGACCAAGAGAATGGTTCAAGGTGACGAGGTAAAGGCCACAATGGCAAAAGAATGAGCCAAAGGGGGTTTATTGGAAGCGGCTAGACAGGGGTAGGTGCAAGCAAAATTAAGTCACGCAAGGACGTGGAAAAACATCGCTCGGGTAGGAAAATATATAGGGGCCGATTCACAGAACTAATCTGAGATAGCTAGGAGTCCTAACTTTACTACTACTAAATGCCTTCTGTGAATACCAAAAGTAGAAAGTTTAGGATTTTATCTCAGTTTAGTAGTAGTAAAGGTAGGAGTCCTAACTTTACTACTACTAAATGCCTTCTGTGAATACCAAAAGTAGTAAGTTTAGGATTTTATCTCAGATTAGTTCTGTGAATCGGCCCCATAGTGCCTAGGCTCAGAGAGTTGTAAAGGGGTGAAGGGGTGTGGTGGAGGGGTTGGTACTGACCTGTGTAGTCTGTAAAATAAAGACTTGGAGTTGTTGGCACTGAGGGAAGGAAGGGCACACTGCGTCCAAAGATTGCAGTGGAAGTGAAGTAAGCACCTCAGGGGGTGCACAGCTTAATGCTGGAAAGGAGGAAAGAGGTGTAAAGGGGAGGCCAAAAGGCGGGCCGTAAAAGCAACAGAAAAGGCGGAAAAACTTACTGAAAGCGGGTGGCTACCAGAAGCGTGTGGGGACAGAAAAGTTTTTCCGCCTTTTCTGTTGCTTTCACGGCCCGCCTTTCGGCCTTGATAGATTATCAGGTGGTAGTTGCGCTGAATGAGCATATCACGGTGGAAACACCTGATACAAGGGTAAGTGTCCCGCATCGTTTATACATAATAACACTCCAAATGGAGGGGGACATACCGAGGAACATCAAGGCTCTTTTTACGAGAACCTGACATACGGTTACGAAATTCTTTTGGCTGAAAAAGGATTGGCCACCTGAGTTCATAATGGAATGCCCACTGGGAGAAACAGTAATTTTGCCTGCTTTCTCATTCAGTTAAACATTCATACGTGCAGGAGTGGGTGTTAGCGCTAGTACCAGCAATGTACCACAATCATGTTGGGTAGGATGAACAGTCACCTCATCATGAGATCCCATTAAAATCAATTCCTCCACGACAGAGACAGTACCCAATAAAACATTAAGCTAAAAAACAAGTTAGGAAAATCCTAGAACAACTTGAATACCAAGGTGTAATAGAAAATAGCACCTCATCCATGAATAATCCCTTGTTTCCTTTAACAGCCCAGGGCTGTTCTCAGCCAGAGTAACAGAGTTACTTCAAAATTTTGATGAGGAGGCATTGTCCTATGTAGATGACATCTATCTGATGACAATGAGTTAATGGAACACTTGGCCAGAGTGAGCCACATAATTCTGGGGTTTACTCACCTGAGTTACAAATGTAATTTTAAAAAAATCAAAAATTGCCCACCTTAATGTCTTGTTTCTGGGGTATGAGTTGCCAAATGAAGGCAAAATTCTGGCAGCACATTTTTTTTTTAAATGCGCACTGCTCCAACCTCCAGTGACTCTGAAAAGATTACAATCCATTTTAGGATATTTAAATTTTGGCAGAACATACATTTTGGATTACGCAGAGCTAGTAAAACCATTCTACAATTGAATTAGACCTGGTTTTTCAATCAACCATTGAACACAGGTACACACAAACATTTTATGTTCCGTACAAGCTAATAAGATAGCTTCCAAACATTTGCACACACGTGTCAACATAACTAACTAGGTGATCCTCGTAATTGCTGGTCCCACCAGGTACACCTATATCACTTCCAATGAAGGTGATACAGTGCCCATTGCATACAAATCACATTTGTACACCAACACTGAAATGCGTTTTGCATTTACTGAGA
Source organism: Calotriton arnoldi (assembly GCA_963921515.1). Classification (NCBI taxonomy): domain Eukaryota; kingdom Metazoa; phylum Chordata; class Amphibia; order Caudata; family Salamandridae; genus Calotriton; species Calotriton arnoldi. The sequence goes on from CAWUFW010000041.1 coordinate 145,532, forward strand.
AAATTCTCACAGCGGTACAGACTGCTGTGTTGGGAGAGAGAGAGAGGGAGAGAGAGCACAGGCGCAAGGTATGCGAATAATTGTTGTTACCCCAGTACCGACTTAAGAGGCTGTTACTAAAGAAAGCGTTCCAAATGCCAAAGCATTACATCCACAATGGATTTAATGGGCTAACTCCTCTCACTGCAACAGGTGTAGATTACAGATTCGATTCTACACTACAAACACAAGCATTCCTACAGTACGAATCTATGCATCTATCGCTCTAACCTTCTTGTCACTGAACTTCTGGCGGATACCACCAACTCCTGCGAATACCTCGCCCTCTCTATTCACAGTAACTCCACCCAACTGTGCAACCTGCACATCTTTTACCACCCACCAGGCATGAATGACTCCTTCACTGACCACCTCATGGAAATTCTCACAGCAAAGAGTTCCTCCAACGCTAAAGACATTTTCCTTGGCGATTTCAACCTGCACTGGAATGATCCCAAGGATCCTCATGTCAACGCCATTAAAGACCTCCTGGCCGATCAAGCCCTGACCCAATCTTGTTCACTCCCAACTCACTCGAAAGGGGCCACTCTTGACTGGATCATCTCTAAGGAAGCAACCGTCAAGCTTATCTCTATAGAACCCTGTGACTGGTCTGACCACCATGCCATTGCATTCCTACTACCTGGCACCCACAAGACAAGGGCACCACAGCCGGTGCTTCCTAAACGCTGGGTCAGAGACACCAAGAACCTGGACCACAAAGAACTCGGGGCTCGGTGCAAATCTGACCTCCTCCCCCTCGCATATCACAACGGTCAGTGACCTCAACGATCACTATTCTGCAACTATATCGAACATTTTGGATGACCTAGCCCCACTAAAACTAAAAAGAACTCAAATCAAAGATAGAAACCCCTGGTTCACTGGATCCCTCAACAATGAGAGGAGATCCCTCCAGCAATCCGAAAGAATCTGGAGACAGCACCCCTCTGCCGCTCACCTAAAACTTCTCCGCCAGGCCAGAAATACATACAACAGGAACATCCTCAACTCTAAAAAAAAATTCTTCAGATCGAAACTGGGGAAAGCCCAGAGCAGATCCCGCAAACTCTTCGAACTGGTCAAACACCAATCCAACAAATTGGCCAAAACACTGAAAGAAAACCCCAAGTCTCTAATATCATCCGAGGATTTCTCCTCGTTTTTTGCGGACAAAATCAAAGCCCCAGGTAACGAACTTAGCTCCGCCTCATACTCTCTACCCCCTGACCTGCCTCCTCCCCCCACGCCGCCCCAACAGGCTTCACCTAAGAATCAAGCACACTGGACCGACTTCACACTCTACGACGAAGACTCCGTCTCCAAAATCCTATCTACCTTAAACCCGAACAACCATTTCAACGACCCGCTCCCCTCTAACTGCCTAGCTGCCGCCACCCAATCCATTATTCCTAGCTGGACTGCTATAATTAACGCCTCTCTCCGGCAGGGATCAATTCCTGACTCTCTGAAAGTGGGCCAAGTCCTCCCCATTCTGAAAAAGCCGTCGCTGGATCCAGCCTCCCCGGACAACTTCAGACCTATTTCCAACATCCCTCTCTTAGCTAAAGTGCTGGAGAAGTGTGTGCAACTGCAGCTAAGTCATCACATCAACAACTTCCACCTACTCGATGACTTCCAATCTGGATTCAGACCGGGACACAGTACTGAAACCACCATGCTCCACATCGTCGATGATGCCATCCAAGCCCTTGACCAAGGCAAAACTTGTCTCCTAATCCTCCTAGATCTTTCCTCGGCCTTCGACACGGTCAACCATAGGAAGCTACTCGAACGCCTCAAACTCAGGATGGGATTAGATGGCTCTGCCCTAAAATGGTTTAGATCCTTCCTCCAAAACCGATCTCAGAGATTCCTAATTAACGGCAACCTGTCCGCTCCCTCTTCGGTCACAATTGGAGTCCCTCAAGGATCAACGCTGTCCCCCACCCTCTTCAACCTTTATTTAGAGCCGCTTTCCGAGGTCCTACGCACCGCAAATATCTCCTACCATATGTACGCTGACGACACTCAGATCTACATCAAAATCTCATCTCTCAAGGAGATTCTCTCCCTGAATGAGGCCCTGAAGCTGACCGTCCAATGGCTCTCCTCCAATCAACTCAAACTCAACGCAAAGAAAACAGAATTTCTTCTAATTTCCCCTCCAAAAACCGACCCTGAGATTCAGATATGGATTAAGGCCATCACAGCCTTAAATTGTCCACCGACCACTGTGGATTTGGCCAAATCACTGGGAATAACCTTGGATTGCAACTTGAACATGCGGGACCACATCAACTCGATGGCCAAATCAGCCAGATTCCACCTGAGCTACCTATGGAAACTGAAACCCTTCCTTGACGCTCCCGACCTAAAAATGGCAGTCCAAGCACTAGTCATTTCTAGACTGGAATATGGCTGTTCCACCCTCTCTGGTTTACCCAAGATCTCCCTAGCACCTTTAAAAGCCTGCCTCAATGCGGCCGCCAGACTACTTACCGGCACAGGACATTTGATCACATTTCTCCACACCTGAAAGCGCTGAACTGGCTTTCTCTCGAGGCCAGAATACAGCTTAAGCTGGCATGCATCACACACAAGGCCTTAAACTCAAACTCCCCTGCATATCTTGCACAGAAACTTGTGTTATCCGGAGGAATCAGAAACTCACGGTCCGCCAGAGACCTCCTACTCCAGCCTGCATGCTTTCGGAAAAACAAAACTTATAATCGGGCGTTCGCTGGGGCTGCGCCAAGAATATGGAACTCCTTCCCACCCGCCATCAGAAGAATCCCCTCTCTTGCACGTTTCAAAAAGGAGGCCAAAACCTTCCTCATCGGTAAATTCCTCGCCTAAACCCTTACCTCCAACCCCCACAGAGACCCTGATCAATTCACGGCTATTGCCTCCCTCCGATGACCTTTCACCCCACCAAGAAACCTGGGGCCTGTCTTCAGCAACTGTAATGCAAACTGTACATTGTATCCCTCCATCCCTCTTGTACTCAGCACCCCGCCCCCTCCCAATTTATGGTATACTCTTGTGATTCCATGCCTCTTGTACAACTCTATGACTCTGTAAAGCGCTCTGATACCCTAACGGGTCAAGTTCGCGCTCTATAAAACACAAAAATAAATAAAATAAAAATAAATAAACGAACAAGCATATCCACTGCCGAATGAAATAATGTCTCTATATTGATATGAATACATCATTTATACCGATGGATCTGCTCAAGCTGCCATAGGGACACGACACCAGAATTCCGCTGAATGGGCAATCATAAAGGGGCGCATGCAGGATGGAAAGTTTTGTCCTGAAAAAACACACACACAGACCCTAGGGGAGTGTACAGCGCAGGTGGCAGAGCTTAAAGTAATGATAATGGCACTACAAAGTATGGATCATGAATAAGGCTCCCTGTTTTCCGTTTTTACTGATTTTTACAGATAAATACAGACAGAAAACAATGTGTTTTCTGTCTGCATTTATTTTTAAAAGTGGATAAATACAGAAATTGTGCTTCTTTTTAGTGACTCCGTGCTGTCCTTCATGATTTGCGGCCCAACAGCTGAGCAGATGGACAGCCTGGGAAATTAAAAAACAGGATGAAATTTCTTTAATTAATGGCATATGTCAACATACATTTGTGTTATAATGCCAATATTTAGTGGATGTATTGTTACGTAATATTTGACAGCAAAAATAGCTAAATCACGACAGACATCAAAGAATGAGTGCATCTCTACCAGTTGAATAAATATGTAAATGTGCAGTTTTACAACATAATTCATGAACAAACCATAAAATAAATATGGATAAATGCAGATAAAATAGCAAAAAAATAAATATGGATAAATATAGACGGAAATGTTAAAAAAATAAATACCATAAAACCGGGAGCCCTAATCATGAATTCCCCACCCTAATGTTGTGTGATTCATACTAGTGTGTCCTGTCCTATAATTACTATTGGGGCCAGAATTGATTTTGAGATTCCAATGGTTGCACAATTAAGCACAAGCTGCTTTGGGAACAAGTGAAAAAGCTGAAATAATGCTTGCCAGGGACTATGTTATTCACACATTGAGTCATCAGCGTGTTGGCGTTCACGTTGAAGGGAATTCCATTGCCGATGAGGCCGCTAAGGCAACAGTCTGCAATGCTGCAATCACTCGTTCAAGTGCGAGAATAGACAGAGATATCATGGTGGCCGTCAATGCTGCTCGCAACGACACCAACCTGCCGAAAGGCTTTCCACTCAAGTACTTCTACAAGATAGATGCACAAAATATTCCGTATGCTCAGATTCCAGGAGTGGGGGATAGAGTAATACCAAACACTTATCGTGGATTGTGTTTAATACTAGCTGCACATGATGGTCCGGGGTCAGCACACACAGGGGGCACTGCTAAAGTTTCATTACTGAAGCATCGCTATTGGTGGCCTGGTCTTACAACGTCTGCTGAGCTGCCAAAAACAGACCGGATGGTGTCTGGCTACTTCGTGCATTATGACAACTTCTCATCAGATTCAAGTGACTGAGCTGCCACCACTACCTCTCCCTTTCAGGCTTCGAGTGTATACTCTATCTTTGGCTGAAAAAGACATACTTTGTTGCTCCTTGGATACATCTCTGGATTACAATTGGATTACTTTTCCTGGTTCTGTGGATTCATTTGGTAACTGTCTTTTCTACTCCTGAACGGACATTATCTCCCAGGACGCTCTGCAGCACAACTTGTGAACTTGGTTCTGAAACCACATGCATCATCGCGCTGTGAACTAAGGGACCTGTCCCTGGTGGACATTACAGCAGTTCCAGTTCCAGAAGGAATAGTATGGGATAGGGTATTGTATGATGTATATGGTCCTACTGAACTTTTACAAATTTCATATTTGTTTAAAATTTCCTTAAATGATATCATCACCTCTAGTACTTTCTCTGATGATTGGGACATTGAAACTGTGCATAATTTGCTTGCAGATCTAGAGCAATGAGCTGCATTTTGAAATGATGAATTGTATGATAGTACATCAAATTTTGGTGGCATGTTCTGTTATCAACATTATGGTCACCATTTTTTACACAAAGCTAGTATCCCACGCGCTGTTTACAATTACACACAATGGGAACACTGCCCAACACTGCCAGAAAGGTAGTTCCAAAACATTTGCACAAACGTTTGCTTATTTTCCTGGTTTTGACACATCAGACCCAGCCTCTTATTATTATAGTCTTGCACCTACACCTGAAAAGAAAAATATGCTAAAAAACAACAAGCTGGAATACTCTGCTTCCTTTATTTCCCGACTGTCTGCACAAAGTTTTGACTTTTGGAAAGGCACTATAGACACAAAATCTGTCTGGTGGATAAAAGATTGGCAGGTTCAGGGAACTGAGCCCTTGTTTAGAAAATGCCACATACCACATTTAATATTTTTCCTGAATAAAACAGTGCAACAGACTTCCTGTCTTGGAATAGCCAAGATAAAGGATTTGAATACACCTCGCATTCCAGCGTTCTCACGCTTTGAGAACTGGCAGCATTTCACACACTACAGTGAGGATACATTAGATAGCATGGTACGAAACAGTTCTTTGAATTCATCAGACCCCAATCGAAAAGGATGGTTTGTGTGGCCTGTGGACACAAATGGGTTTCAATATAGATTCCTGGGCAACATCGAAGGGTTTAGGATCAATAGGCCTGATCAGCGATATGTACAAACAGAACACTCTGGGGTGGTGACATCATATAGCATTGGGAAGTTGTGCCTTGATTGGCTAAAAACCTCATCACTCTCTCAGGTGAAACAACACTTGTCCCTTCTGTCTGATGACATGGATTTCAGAGATTTTCAGTTAAGCCCCCGGAACCCATGTCAAAAGTGCTTCTTGTACGGAATATACAATGAGCTGTGGAAAATTTCTATACAGGAAGCTGCTGAGAGATTGTGAAAGATCGACAGGGTTAATTTAGAAAAGACTTTGGCTGTGGTTGACAACGGTATGACCACATTATCATCCAGAATTTATTCACTGGGCAACTTAGTTTCTTTTGCAATTGACATTATACAGCAAGACATGTCTATTTTACAGCATAGACAGTCACAATTGCGGTCCATTACAATACTGAGCTGTACGTTGCAAACACTAGATTCTGGCCACGTGCCATGCGTTACATCAATAGTGCAAGTCTGTTTCCATCATACGTCTAATGGAAAGACAGATAGTATTGGCATGCAGAAATGCGAAATATACCATGTTGCACATTGAAAAATTAGACCAATTACTTTTCACCGTGGCTGAGACACCATCCACAGACGGGATAATCCATGTTTACATCATCCTACCGGTTACGACGTTCCAATTCCAATATTGTCTCCAATACCAGCAGGTAGGCAAATACGAAGCACTAGGAGAAGGTTATGCGCATGAGTACTGGGAGTTACTATTCAGGTTTAGATGCAGGAATGGGGACACGGAGGTTTAACTGTAAGATCCTAGATTGGCGAAAGGATCACGCAAGGAGGCAGGTATGCAGGAGAAATTCAGGTTTATTTCTCTAAAGAAGAACCCATCCACAGCTCCACATCCAGTCAAGACAACAGTCCTGGTCACTTGAACTGATACATTCCATCACCTGGGAAACCAGGATGACATCAGCAAAAGAACCAGCTGCGTGCTGCAGCATGCAGCATACCACACACCTTCCCCCATTAACAAAAAAAAGAAAAGAGAGAAAGAGAGCCAGAGAGAAGGACAATAAAGAAAGAAGAACGTAACATTCAAGATACAAAATCTTTTAAATAGCTTGGCCTTCTAACATTCCTAGAAGAGATGCGTGGAGAACCAGAAATAGTACCAGCATCTTTACAAATTACAGATTTATCACCACATTCTTTTCCCCCTTTGTACAAACAGACTCTGTTTAAATTCCAAACCCTGTGGTCTTGAGTTCTGACAGCATTTTTTAACAGCTTTATAACTCGTATGGGCTTGGAAAACTTGACCTTGGTACCAGGTTGCTTGATGACAACCAAATCACCAACCAAGACCTTGGTTTCTTTAGTGGATTTCTTAGAGTCAAAGTATGACTTTCTGGATAAGCATTTAGCTTCTTCTCTTTTGCGCCAGTCAGGGATGACTTTCTCAGATGAAGAGAGTGAGGCAGAACCTTCAAGGTGTCTAACCCAAGAGGGCTCAACCAATGTACAGGGAGGCCTACCTCTAAAAAGAGCAAAAGGCGACTTTCCAGTAGTGCTGTGTGGTGTCAGCCTATAATTTTCAACTTTTTAAAGAACTTCTTCCTTCCAATTAAGACCAGCACTCTTAGCCCAAGAGATAGTTTCCTTCAACACCCTATTGAACCTTTCTACCATTCCATTTGTCTCTGGGTGATAAAGAGAACATCTCTTGTGCCTGATCCCACGACTTTTAAGAAATGCTTCCATTTCACGTGAAACTAATTGAACACCATTATCAGTAAGAATGGTTTCAGGATAACCCTCTTTGGCCATGAGAGATTCTAAGAATTTGATAACTTGTCCAGTCTCTATATTAACAGTAAAATGAACTTCAGGCCACCTAGAGAAAAGATCCATAAGGACCAAAATAAACATTTGTTGACCATTAGAGTGAATCGGCCCAAGTATATCCAATGCAACACCCTTCCAGGGCCCAGACGAAAGTTCTCTTACCACCATAGTTTGAACCCTTGTGCTCTTTGACTTATCACTCATGGAACACACAATACAATCCCTAATAACTCTCTCAACATGTAAATCCAGTCCTGGCCACCAGTAGGAAGAACGAAGTCTATCCTTAGTTCTTGACATCCCAGCATGTGACTTGTGTGCCAGGTCAATTAAAGTTTGACGAAGTTTAAAAGGAGGAACCAGTTTTGTACCACGTAGAAGAACCCCATCGCACACAGACATCTCATCTTTAATACCCCAAAACTTGCTAGCCTCTCCAGATGCTTGCTTTTTAGAGTGCCAACCATTCTGAATGAGAGACACAACCTCAGAAAGGACAGAATCAGTGGATAGTTCTATACGCCATTGATGTTCATCAATAATCCCATCCTCAACAACACAAACTTGAATATCATTATCATCAAAATCCTCATCTTGTATGTCATTTTCAACCTTTTCTACAAGTCTAGAGAGGGTGTCAGCTATACCATTCTCTATGTCAGGAATGTATTTTATGTCAAAATCATACTCCTGAAGAGCTATGACCCACTTTGTTATTCTGCTAGACACCATATCTATCCCCCTCTTCTTGAAGGTTTCACAGAGGGGCTTGTGATCAGTCCTTATCAAAAATTTAGTACCCCACAAAAACTTTTTACATTTCTTTACAGCCCAGAATACTGCCAATGCCTCCCGTTCGATAACGGAATAGCGAGATTCAGCATCTTTGAGACAACGAGAGAGAAACATAATGGTTTGCATTCCCCCCTCACCTTCCTGCTGAAGAACAGCACCCAAACCTTTAAGACTGGCATCCGTTGTGATCACAGAAGTCTTAGTGGGATCAAAACTTTTCAGTTTAGGGGCACTACTGAGTTTTTTCTTAAGAGCCTCAAATTAAAGACCACACTCTTTAGACCTCTAGAAATCTACCCCTTTCCTCAAGAGAGATCTCATACAAAAACTGTTCTCTGCAAAGTTCTCAATAAATTTATTATAATATTCAATCATACCAAAGAACTTCATGAGTTCCTCCCTAGAGGTAGGAGCAGACATGCGAGTGATGTTGTCAACAAGATTAGCCTTAGGGGCAATACCCTCACCTGAGACAGTATGTCCTAAATAGTGAATAGAGGAGGTTCCAAATTGAGACTTTTCTGCTTTAATAGTGAGGTTTGCTTCACTCAATTTACCCAAAACGCTGAACATACGATCCTCATGTTCCTTATGATCGTTCCCAAACACCAGGATATCGTCTTGGTAGACACATACACCTTTGCAATCTCTAAGAAGCTTGTCCATAACTCGCTGAAAGACGGATGCCGCCGACACCAGACCAAACAGCATCCTAACAAACCTAAATGTCCCAAAAGGTGTTATAAATGCTGTATAGTCTCTTGAAGCTTCATCAAGTTCAATTTGGTGATAAGCCGAAGCTAAATCAATGGTGCTGAAAACCTTAGCTCCTGCCAATAATACCAACAGCTCAGAAATATTAGGTAGGGGATAACGATCTACCACTACACATTTATTGAGTTGTCTCAAGTCTACACATAGACGAAGGGATCCATTGGCCTTGCAGGCTGCGACCACCGGAGCCAACCAATCCGTCCCCTCTACTTCCTCAATAATACCACCCTTCTTAAGTTTTTCCAATTCATCTCTCATTTCATCTCTCACCGACAACGGTACATTTCTCACCTTGCAACAAGAGGATTGAGAGTCAGGACGTAGATGTATGTTAAGTTTAAACCCCTTGAGGCACCCAAGTTCATCTCTAAAAACAGTGGAGAAACTTTGTTTGACCTTATTTGCAATATCAAGACCAGGTTGTTCATAAATCGCATTAACCCTTTCCTTAAGTTTTATGGGACAACTGCTGCCTGGATCCAACATGACGCCTAAATCTCCTTGGTGGGACCAGCTAATTATGCTGTCCCCTTTTTCTGATACATATATTTTGCCAGAAGTGTACCTGTCCTTGTACTCAATGAGTCCATTGAAGTATCCACGCAATGGAATGGCTTCCCCACCATATGCTAAGGGGCGTATATCAGGCTTAAAAAGAGAAATTTTGTGAGCCAACTTGTCCTGATAGAAAATTCTGGAAACTATGGTGATCTTGGCACCAGAGTCGAATAAAACTCTGGTGGGTTCGCCTCCTACCATGATGTCATCGAGAGGACAAGACTTATGTTGTAAACCAGAATCTACTTCAACAACTATCTGACCACAAACAAAGTCCTCCTCAGATATTTCAGCCTCCACACTTTTAACATTAGAAGAGGGAATCTTGGTTTTACAAACAACAGAAAGATGCCCCTTTTTTTACATTTAGAACAAATCACATTTAAAGCTGGACATTTTTTGTCATTAGCTAAATGTCCTAATTTATCACATCTAAAACATTTGTATAAAACAGGTTTCCTTTTAGTTTTAGAGACACTATCCGGTTTAGACATGGCTTTCACTTCATCCTTAACCAGTTGAACAGTAGTTTGCTTATCTAGTTTATCCTTCTTTATAGTGTCAACACACTTGATGGAATGTTCCACCCTTTTTGCCACTTGAATTACTTCATCTAATGAAGGTTCATCTCTCAACCAAAGTTCTTCATGAATCTTTTCAATATTGCAACCAAACATAAATTGGTCTCTAATCCTCTCATCCAACAATCCTGCAAACTTGCAAGATGAAGCGAGCTTTCTGAGTTGAATGATGTAAGCCTCAACACTTTCACCTTCGTTTTGAGACCTTTTGGCAAATTGATACCTCTCCAATATAGTGCTGACTTTAGGCAAGTAGTGTTTGTCCAGTTTTTTCATACATATCTCAAACTCATTCAAATCTCTCCCCTCTGCATCACTGAGTACGGGGAGATGATCAAAAACATCTTGCCCTTCGGATCCCAAACAGTGAAGCAAAAGAGACGATCTGCGTTCAGCGCTGAGACTGACTCCACAAACCTTGGCATAGCGCTCAAACACCTTTTTACATTTCTGCCACTTAATTTGTGTAGTTGAAATCATCCAAAGTTAGCAAAATGACTTGTGGTTGTTCTCTCAATTTTGTGTGCTTGTCACAGAAGTGGCACGCTGATTACAACAATAGAATGCAACTAAATTAAAAGTTCAATATGTGTGTGCGTGTCACAGATGTTGACACGCAGCAATGATCACCAAAACACTAGTGCACAAAAGTGAAACCAATACAAATGTGTGCTTGTCACAGAAGTGGCAAGCCGCGTTTCAATAGGCGGAAGAGGTGAATCCAAGATGGCGGTCACGCAGGGTCAAAGACGTGACTGCGTGCTTTCTGTGACGCACATACGGATTCCGTGGATGCACACACAATGGAGGCAGAGGGTCTGCAGGAAGGTGATTCCAACACAAAACAAGGATTCCAGAAGCTTAGATGAGGAGAGGCGCTCGAGAGAACTGCGCGAGGTAAGACTTATTTTAAAAATAAGCAGGCACATGGAAGCTCGTTATATGAATGATGTAGAAGTAACAATGTCCAAATACAAGCCAAAAAGGCTCATAAAATGACGACTCTTCATTAGACTGAAGTCAGCCAGGTCAAATGCGCTCTTAACCCCTCAAGAGCTAAGATTAAAACGAAATCCAACGCAATAAAGTCAATGACACCTTCAGGGAAAAGTAGGCAGCGAAGCACAAAGGCAGACAGCGCAGCACCCTCACGCACATCCAAAGAACAATGTGGATTTTTCCACTAAAGTCACAGTACGCATTAGTGTCAAAGCAGGTAATCCAGACAATAAAAAAAAAATCCAGTGCCTGGGCTTTTGAGTAACAATGAGACCAAGTTACTCGCTTAAGTTGCAGTCCAATATTAAAACAAATAAGAGAACAGTACCTGAGGTAGACATACTACCATGTGAAGATCATTTAGAATTGAAGATGTAGTTGGGGGGCTTGTTGAGTTCTTCTTTCTTCTTTCCTTGGAGAAATTTGTATGCTGTATCCTGTAGCCGACTACGCCAGTGTATGATCCTAGATTGGCGAAAGGATCACGCAAGGAGGCAGGTATACAGGAGAAATTCAGGTTTATTTCTCTAAAGAAGAACCCATCCACAGCTCCACATCCAGTCAAGACAACAGTCCTGGTCACTTGAACTGATACATTCCATCACCTGGGAAACCAGGATGACATCAGCAAAAGAACCAGCTGCATGCTGCAGCATGCAGCATACCACATTAACTTAATGGTTCCGACTGTGAGGATGCTTTAAGTGGGTCCATAATTTGCACAGACATTTCTCTTCATGGGGCATGCAATGCTTCAGTGACATATTGTTTCCTGTTATCTGAAGGGTTCCCCGGCTCTCGTGATTCATCCGGTTTTCAAGCTGCTCTTGAGTGGGAGCTATTTGATGCTGAATGATCTAGGTTGCTGTGGAATGGACTGGGCGTCGCTTATCTGGTGATCGTTAATTCCATAGTCACTTGTTGCACACAAGTATTGTTTGCACCTTTCCGCACAGTTAGGGAGGCAACGCTATGGCCTTCGATAACATACGCTTTGATTCTCTGAGCAATGTGAAAGCCATGCTTTTTCAAAAGGATGTGGCCTTAACTTCAGCCAGAGAGACGTTTGATCTCCAGGTTACGAGGTCCTCGTCTGAGACACAGACACTTCCCGCTGCATTTTGGGGAGCTAGTTCACCGTATCTTTAATATATCTGATACAAAGGGAATAGTGCACTTTTTAAAATGTATCGGCTCTGGACTGGTTAGCACCTTTCAGACAATTTTTGGAGTTGTACCATCTTTCATACACTCCGTGTTGGGAAACATTTTTGGAGGGCTCCCCCTTGTCCTGCTACTTGTGGCGGGAATCCTATTTAAAAATGTTCTCCTCCGCAATGGACGTCCCAGTTCAACCCAGAATAGAGACAGCACTGCTTGTGCTGCAATGCCGTGAACGCATGGTACACTGTTTCAGCACACCTCAGCTTCGAGAACAAGATGAGCACTGGTTTTTCTCCTTCAGGCCTGTTTGGCTTCACTGCGGGCAACCTGTATTCCACTGCCTGCTTTGCAGCCACAAATGCGTTTTGGATCTATGCCTAGGATCACAATTGGTTGCGCCACTGGACATTGAAGTACTGATGGACCCCTTAAAGGCCCATGGGTATTGGTGTCCTCAGCGTATTCCATTTCTGATGAATGCATTCTTCGAGCCACCCTGGGATGCTTTGGTTTTTGGTGAAACGGACACCGGTTCAACAATACGCTTATAGGATGCAGTCCCTCCCTCAGCGGCTGCTGTGAGAATTGGATGGAATCACCTTTGCTCCATAAACTTGCTTCGAGGTATGCCTCTGGGACTGTTGTCTGCAGTTGTGGGCAACAGTAATGTTGTGTCTACCACTTGGAATACATAAACAATTGGCTTTTCCATGTGGTGGGAAAAATGTAGTCCTGTTTTTTAAATAAAATTAATCAAAACACCTTTTTCTTTATTTTTCTAGGCACACTGGCTTTCTGAGTTCTTGGGATTTCAAATAGTATAATTACTTTTTAAGGTTTTTTATGAATATTTTAAAGGGAAGCTTGCTTTTAGATGGTTTTAACAGTGGTTTTAGTTCTTTTAGCTCAATTTCATTGTGGCCTGCTGGCTTTTAGATAGCTTTTATATATCGACCCTTAGTATGAGGAGTGGGTGTTATGTGCTCAGGCTAGGCCCATCTAGCAAAGCTGCTCATTTCTTACATTGTCCTATTTTTCACATTAACATTTCTACTGTGACCTTTTGCACATATTTGCTTGCAAGACAATGTTGGATTAGTTTCCCTGAAACTACTTTGTTTACACATCTAGCTACATACAACATTATCACGATGCCTTAAACATCACATACAAGGCCTTTCTAAGCACTAAGTACAAATGTTGTTTCTATCTTCATCCACGGAGCGACAGGGCTATCTACATATCCATAATATGGCTAATCTATACGCACAACGCAAGGCTCTTTTCTATTATAAATAAAGAGCATCCCATAAAATTAGCAGAGGAGGCACTTCAGCTGACACCGAGGGTCCCTGCATGCTGAGACTTCGCCACACAACGGTCTGACATCTCGTATAGGGTGTCCAGTTCATGACCAAGACGGGGTCCTTCATTCTCTCCTTCCAGGTAATGGAGTTGGATCATCCCTTGGGGAAATTCTTGGCTCTACACCCACACACACACTAGGTACACTTAGAGTAGGGTTTTTCATAGTAGGAGTACGCCTGATAACTGCCCTGTTTATCTGCCTGTATATATACACTGTATTAGCCCTATGGTTGAGCTGTACCTACTGTTTACTGTTTTGGTGCTTGTAATCACTTTCATCTGCTTCTGTCTACTGATTATCGCAGCACATATATTCTATACAAGAATAACGTTAGTTCCATAAATATATTGAAAATGTCCCACTGAGTATTCTGTATATTTCTCTGAGTACAAATATGCACAACTGACTGAGCAAAAGGTTCTGATCTGTTTCCACGATCACTGAGGGGTCAGGGTTGTCATGTTCAGTGGTTGCCAGAAGCCATTCGCCCCTTGATAGGGTTGGGGGTGGGCATATGTTGGCACTGTAAGCTAGCTGGTCTCTAGGCCAACATATCCTGCTGGGGTTCCCGGAATCAGTATAGGCACCTCAACCAAAGTTTATGTTGTCCAACAAACGCTCAGGTCCTACGGATTAGTGGGAACTACACAACATAACAGAACAAGCATGCAAGCCAAAACTCACACAAACAGTGCTCATGACCTCACCCTTAATGTGACAGATGTAATTACAAACTTCATAAAACACTATGAAAGCAACGACTATGATTATTGTAGTATTTATTCATTTTATACATGTTAGAATGACGTAAGCATCGTATTTGTTGTGTAAGTTAAATGTAGAGGCTTTTTTTTAAATTAACGTAAAAGTGTTATAACCAATCTTAGCCATAACTTAGTAAAGTAGAAGTAAACATTATTGATGTTCAATTATTTAAAATCATTACATCTCAGCCGAGAAAGAGTGAGGGCGGAGGGGATAAAAGCAGAATTAAAAAAAACATAAAAACATACAATAGCAGAGCGTGATACAAAAACAATACAATGCAATTGAGGAATGTCCATACCGTTAAAGTGCGGCCCAGTGAGTGCAGTCTATTAAAATCCAAAGGTGCTTCGTGCTTTCAATAATAAAACCTAATTTGTGCCTCAAGCAAACTTGTAGTTGATGGACCGACAATGAGCTGTTTCAATAATGTGCACTGCTTCATAGTTCCTTACTGGTGGGAAGCGACTCTGAGGGGTATGTTCCAGGGAGGTCAGATGTGGATGGCCAGAATATGGAGGGCATTTTTTAATTGTCTGTTGCCTCTTTCCTTCCTTTATGTGAACAAAGGCAATTATCTGTATTCGTAGACTACAAGAGGCTTCTTGAGCATTTTTAGATTTCCTGTTACTGATTTCATCAACTTCATGAAACGCCCAGATAGTTGACATGATTTTCCTTGCAGACAGGTTAGCACAGCGACCCTGCATGTCCTTATATTTAGGATTCGAAGTATTGGTTGGAGCACCTCAAACATTTCAGCACTTCACATGTGCAGATTATGAAGTATTCTTCTGTTGTGCCGCACTATCTGCATCGTGCGTGGACTTCCCCCTCATTACAACTATACCAATAGCCTCTTAGGGGGATTAGGCCAAAGCGCATTCTCATAAGGGCACACCTTGTGTGGTAAGGGTAGTAGGTAGGGAGCCAGGAAAGTAGAGTTTCGCAGCCCAGCTGCCATGATGGTAAATTGCTTAAGTCCTGCTCCCATGAAATTATCTTTGCTTGTTTTGTTAGCAATTTTGCTATGGTTCTCGGTGGTAAACTGTTTTTAGTAGATCTTCCACACTTAAGGCCTTGAATGAAGTTGCCAGAAGCAAACCCCATGTTGAACCAGGGTACTGAAATTTCTCCCAGAGCAGATGTTTCATTGTGCCTGTTGGGGCCATTTGCAATGTTGAGCAATAAGTTATGGATTTGGCCCTTAGGATCAAATCCTGCCTTGGTAGTTTGAATTCTAGCCATATTTGTGACTGGCTAGTACAATCTGGAAGGGCGAAGATGGACGGTAGCAGATATATTGCTGTTTGTCTAACCACTCATAGAAGTTGTCCTTAAACACCATTGCATCATATGTCACTGCGGGCATCACCTTAGAAGGTCCTCTGTGTTTTGGCATGCAACTCTTTTTTTAAGTTGGCCCTTCTTGCATTTCATTTTAAAGGAGCCCAGCTGGGCGTTCTTACCCCTTCTTTCATCCAGTGTGTGACCGAGGTACTTGAAGCTTGTTGTTCTTTCAAGTCTTGACCCTCCAATGGACCAGGCGCCCTTTTTGATGCCAAAGATCATAGTTTTTGGTCTTTTTCAGGCTAATGATGATTTAATTTGCTGCACAATGTTGTTCAAGGGCGTCCAATGATCTCTGAAGACCAGTTCGAGTGTCCATATTGCAGAATTTGTATTTTTTGCGTTGCCAGGTGGGCAGGCAGATCCTTGAGACCACCAGGTAGCTTTCCATATTTGCCATATAGAGGTTGAAGAGCAGAGGGGCTAGTATACAGCCCTGTTTCAACCCCTTGTTAGTATAATTTTTTTCTGACGTCGCCCAATTTGCTGTTAGTTTGACTCTGACCCATGTATTACTGTATACTGATTCTACTGCCATTAAGAGATGTGGTGGTATCTGACAATTCTTTACCTTTTCCCATAGTCTGCCTCCAGAGATATCATTGAAAGCGTTGATAAAGTCGATAAATACTGCATTTAACAGGAGGACGTTAGGGCTCATTGCTTCCTTGATCAGGCTAGTAAGGGTCAGGAGATTATCCTCTATGTGGCTATGTTTTTGGAAGCCGGTTTGGAACTCTGGAATCACTTTTTTTCCTTTGGCCCATATTTCAAGCTCTTCGTACAGTAATTTAGCATAACATTTCCCTTAAACATCCAATAGTGCTATAATTCGATAATTTGGAGGTGAGGCTCTCTTTCCCTTTTTGTATATGGGTGCTAGAGTTGAGCCCTCCAACTTTCCGGAACGGTTGCCATGCAGTAACATTCCGAAAAAAGCTGGGTTAAGATGGGCGTCCAGATGCTCAGGTCAGCTTTTACTGGGGCTGCGTGAAGGCCGTGGGGCCCTGGTGCCCCATTGGTTCTCATATTCCTTAAGGGTATTTCGACCTTTCTTGTGGGTGGCCATGAGTTGACACTGGTCGTAGCCATTACTTAACCTTTACTGTAGTGTTTTGGGTGAATGTTTGAGTTTTCGATGATTTCTTTCATCCAACTTTCTTGATATTATTCCCCTCCCCTTGGGGGTTAGGTTCTACCTGCCATGGGCAACAAAACTGCGTTGCATAAGGAATTTGCCCACGTGTACTGAGGATTGTCCCCAGCCTAGAGCCAGGCCTGCACACAACCCATGGACTTTGCCTGCAGCCTGGCCAGACCATGCTCTGAGTGGAGTGTTGTAGAGTGGAGGGGCATAGAATGGGGGGGGGGGCATGGAGTGGAGTGGAGTGTGAGCGGCTAACTGTGCTGCAAGCTGCCTTTGAGAAGGGCTCTCTTTTTCGGGGGGTTGAGAATTTCGTGAACACTTTGAGATACATGGTTCCTTGTTGAGTTCCTGAACACACTCCTGGGCCCGTGAAACCACCAGGTGGCCTAGCATGTGCCTCAGATTCCTTGCCATGGAGTTTGCAAACAATGTGGCAGGGTTTTGTGAACCCCAATTTCATTTGAAAATCTGTTGTCTGCAATGGCAGTGCGCTACCAGACCATGCATACTCACTTTTACCCCACTCCACTACACAACACTCTATGACACTCCACTCTACAACACTCTACGACACTCCACTCTATAACACTTCATCCACTCTATGATAGTCCACTCTACTTCACAATACTCCACCTTATTCTACTCTTGTCCACTCCACTCTGCGCCACTGTATGCCGCTTTACTCTAGGCTATGCCACTCCACTCTATGACACTCCACTCTACGCCACTCCACGACCCTCTATGCCACTCCTCAGCATTCTACTTCACTCTATGCAATTTCACTCTATGATAGACCACTCTATGGCAGTCCAATCTATTCCACTCTATTCCACGCTGCGTCACACCACTCTGTGATACTTTACTCCTGTCTACGCTATGCCACTCCACTTTATTCCACTCCACGGCACTCCAGTGTATGCCACTCCACTGTATGACACTTTACTCCATTCTACGCTACGCCACTCTATGACACTCCACTGTATGCCCCTCCACTCTATGACATTCTATACCATTCCACTCTACAACACTCTACTCCACTCTTTGTCACTCTACGCCACTCCACTCTATGACACTCTATGCCACTTCTTTCTAGGCCACTCTACTTTACTCTGCGCAACTCCACTTTATGCCACTCCACTCTACACCACTCCACACTACGACTCTACTCACTCTATGCCACTCAACTATACGCCACTCTGCTCCACTCCACATTACTCCACTCTACACCACTCCACTCTATGCCCCTCCACTCTACGGCCCTCCACTCTATGCCCCTCCACTCTGACATTCCACTCTACAACCCTTCTCTCCACTCAACAACACTCTACTCCTCTTCACTCCACTATATGCCCCTCCACTCTTTACCCTTCCACTCTGACATTCTACTATATGACCCACCACCCCACTCTACGACAAACCACTCAATGATACTCTTCTCTAAGAAACTCCATGCCCCTCCACTCTTTGACACTCCACTCTACATCACTCTACTCCACTCTGTGTAATTCCTTCAATGCCACTCCATGCCACTTTACTCCACTCTGACACACCACTATACAACATTCTACACCACTCTGTGCCCATTCCACTCTACGATATTCTACTCCACGTGACTCCCCTATACGACACAATATTCCAATCTGTGCCACTCTACGATACTCTACTCCACTCTACGCCCCTACAGTGTACACCACTTTACTCCACTCTGCGCCATTCCACTGTACAACATTCTACTCCACAACACTCTGACACTCCACTGTATAACACTTCACTCCCCTCTACTCTATGACTACTCTACTCTATGACCCTCCACTAGTTTACTCACTCTATGTCACTCCATGCCACTCCACTCTATGCCATGCCACTCCACTCTACTCTATGACATTTTACTCCACTTAACTCTACTCCACTGCACTCCACAACACTCCTCTTTACACCACTTCACTCTATGCCACTCCACTCTACGACACTCCAATCTACAACACTCTACTCCACTCTGCTCCACTCTACACTGCTCCTCTATGCCACTTTACTCAATTCTGCGCCATTCCACTCTACCACACTGTGCCACACTACTGTACTCGAAACCACTCCACTGTACACCACTCCACTTTACAACACTCTACTCCACGCCACGTCATTCTACTTCACACTATTCCACTCCAATCTACACCACTCTACTCCACTATACTGCACTCTACTCTACTCTACACCACTCCACAACACTCCATTTCACAACATCCACTCAACTGTACAAGACTGTACTCCTCTCTTCACCACTCAACTCCATGAGACTCCACTCCATGTCACCCTCCTCTACACCCTACATTTTACCCATGCTGAACAGCAGCCACACTGGTGTACAAAATGGCTAAAACATACTGGCAAATCCAATTCCTCTTTGTCCCCAAACTACCTACAAGAATTTGCTACTTACTGAAAGTCAGGGCCCAAAGAACAAGTACTTGGCAATAGGAGTGCAGCAAGACATGTCATTAGTATCTACTCTTCAGATATACAGGTCCTGGAGTACTTGGCTGACAAGTGTTTTGGGGGAGAAGGGGTCAAGAAGAAGTAATGGGTAGGAAATTACTTTACAGTCATTTGAATTCTAATCTATTATTTCTTTTTTAAAACAGCAACATTTCATGCAGAACTGGGTAAGTTTTATGTATGGCAAGACATGTCTTAAAAAATTTGCCATTGCTATCTCTATTTCTTAAACCCTCATTGTTCTTCTTATTTTCAGAGTGGAAATTTGTCAAAGGATTTGCATGTGAGTACAATGATTTAGCTTGATAATCTGAACCCTCTCTAAAGTCTTCTTGAAACAGAGTTCACGACTAACACAACTTAGAGTTATTATGAACTATAGGGAAGGTCTATGACAAACTGAGATTCATAAAAATCCAATGGAAGGGGCTAGAGTCATTTGGGGTCATAAAGCCACACAAAGGGGCTATGAGAATCCTGAAATAGTGGCATGAGTTAACTAGAGCCAATTTATGGGAGGTTACCTCACTCACCTGTGATCACAAGCGGCCATAGTGATACACATAACTCATCTGTGTGTCAAATGACTTACTAGGAGTTGCACCAAAGCAAAATATGGATTAAATATGAGGAAGTGTGAAAAGATATAGTGAGCATTATGCATTGGGATTCATGCTTGTCGCTTGGTTATTTAAGGTATTAAGTCGAAAAATTTGAGGCCATCCAATCAAGTAACTTGAAGGAACAGTCGTGCTCCTCATAATCCGTAGCTTCCAAAAGCACCATCGGACAACTTGCGTGATACTCGATGAAACTCCGATCCAAGATGTTCCGTGCAGCCGCACAGATATCCCATTGTGCCAATATTCCAAGTGCCGCTGCATGCGCCGTATTGTCATACCCAGAACAAGCCTGGTCATGAGCCTCTAAGGGACCCAATAACTGGACGAAATCCGGGACGGGAAATGACATATTGGAAAGGCACAAATCCAGAGCCCAATAGAAAGGGCAATTGTGGCAGTAAAAAACTGGTTGCACGCAAGTGAAGTATGCAAAGCGGAAAGTCAATCCATATCTCACGCTAAGCGTCGCCAATGGACGACATCCAAAAATCTGTTCCATCCAGTCACGGTACAGTTGCAACTGGCCTGGTCTGTGCAGGGCCACAAGCTGAGCAGCCATTGCGCAGCAGGAGCAGGAGCACCAAGATTCCGCAAGCTAAAGCTAGCAACAAAGGGAATCCGCCGAAGACACTGAAAAAAATAGAATGAATAAATGCTGGTATTACTCCAAAGATTGTCTGAAATGAAGTCACAAGGCCTGCTCCCACTTGCTTAAAAAAATGAGCAAGGCCGGTAGTGTCAGACGCATTAAATATTTGATGTATAAGCTCCCCAAAATGTAGTGGGAGGTTAGTATTAAGAAGTGACTGAATTTCGCTAGAAGTTCTCGCCACCTGTAACTCGAAGGTTTCCCGGGCCGAGGTAAGGGCGACCTCCTGTTGGAACAAAAGGGCTTTCAGCCTGCTTAATTTGTTGAAAATTGTTTTCAAACTTTGAATGGAAGGCCAAATAGAGCTATCTACACTCCCATATGGGGGCGGAAAAAGCACATTGCTACAACAAGTAACACGCTGTGAAACTGTTACTAAATACGGGACACCTGCCTTCAAACCGCAGCAATCCTGGTTGTTCAAAATAAGATAGCTACCGTTAGAAAGCAAAATAAAAGCCGGTGTTATTGACGGAACTGGAGTCCCTTTCAAAAAACAAGCCAGATTAGGCACGGACACATTACACACGCCGTGTAATTTAATGTTTTTGCATACTAAAGAATGTCCTACTGTGGAATCGCAGTCCTCCCCTGTTAGGAAAACCTCCTTCTCATTACGTTGACATCTATACGTAAATGGAAGGGACCATAATTCATGTAGGAAAGCACTGCCCAAGCGTTCTAAGCGTCCAACAGGAAAGTGTTGCATGCAGGATTTAAAATGAAACAGCGAGAAGGGGAGTGCAATAACCCCATGAATTAGCCAGACAGCAGAATCCGTCTCCGTGACAGAGAACGGCAAAGGGTCTAACTGTTCAATGTGCAACAGTGTGTATGTAGCATCTTTCATTGACATAAAACGTTGTTTATCAGTCAGATTAAAAGGCGAAAACAAAGCAGAAACATTTAAATGATCCCAAGGAACTTTCCCCATTTTAAGTGTCTGTAGAATCCAAGCAAATTGCATAATTGAACGCAGCTGATTTTGACCATGGTACAAAACAGACACATCATTCTGAACAACATCAATAACAGATGAAACAATGTTATCCAAGGTGTAAATGCGAGAGGAAAGTGTGTTGATACTATTATCCACAACCGCTAGAACCTTTTCTAAGTTTGCCTGATCAATTTGACGCAAACGAAAGGCTGCTTCCATTTGCGAAAGTTTCCAAACTTCATTATAAGCAGCATACATAAATCGTTTAGTTCTGGGGCCCCTTGGCCCTAATAAAAAGTCAGACAAATTAATGTCACTCGACAAACGGGACAAATGTTGTTTAACAGATGACAGAGTTGAATGTCCCAACCATTGCTGGCATAACTTCCCCACAGAATAAGTGGTTACCGAATGTGTATCTGTAAATCGAGGGTCTTGCCTTGCCTGTGTGAATCTAGACGCATTGTTATAAAAATGTAATTGACAGGCGTTGGAGTCAGTTGGCCAAACTAAACCAACCTGCAGAGTCAAAGGCTAAGGAGTTAAGTGTGCCAGTTAACAGCAACGCTCTCACGTCCTCAATGGTTTTATTCGTGTGTGCATTCCAATTATCATATTCCACTAATGGAGGAATAGTGGGAGTATTTACATTTTTAATAGTTGCCAATCCAAGACAAGTAGTTTGTTGAATAGTATCATTCAAAAATAAAATTTGTACGAGAATAAGACAAGCTCGATGCAGGGCTTCAAGACCTTGGACTTTAAATCAACTGTGTCCTTCCAGTGATCGTAACCCTGGGTTGCTAATTTTATTCTAAACGAATCGAATAAATAAATTTAGTGTGGGTTAACATAAATTTAGATGGAGAAGTGTATTGTACTTTAAAGAAGTACGATTCAGGATTAGAAGTATTATAATCCGTAAAATATGTGAACTTATCCCTGCGAACCTTTGAACTCCCTTTCATGGGAGTGGGACAATGTTCCCATTGGGTAAAATTGTAGGAACGTTTTAATGTACTCGACTTGTGTAAAAAATGATGGCCATAATGTTGATAACAGAAAAGGTCAGCATAATTGGCAGAGTTCAAATACAAATCTTCAGCATCAAAAGCAGCATATTTCAAATCAGAAAATAATGCATGTACTGCTTGCACATCCCAATCATCAGAATGTATGTCCCGTGTTACCACATCTCCTAGGGAGACACGAAACACGTAAGGTACTCTAAGCACCTCCGTCGGACCATGAATTTCGAAAGCCTTGAGACCCTCACGGGTGAGTAGTGCGCTTTACAAATGATATGATTGATTGATTGATCCCAGATGATGCCATCAGCAATTGGAAATGCCGAAATGTTAACATGATGTGGGACGAAGTGTGAGGGGACAAGGTTCCATCTACTAAGTTCACAGCAGAGCGGTTGGGCAAATAATGACCATTTATAAGCAAAAAGAACACACTCACGAATCCAATCGACATGAAAAGAAAGATCAGGATAAGCACCAACCAGATGTATGTCCATGGAGGGACCAAGTACGTTGTCTTGAACCAGGAAACGAAAACACTCATTTTGGACGGTGAAGATGCCGAAGTAGAAGACGAGGACAAGTTAGTATAGTAACTCACATTGTCTCCAAAAACGCCATTCCCCACCGGAGACATTAACTCCAAGTCCTCGTGCAATTCATCAACTGGATCTGTGTGCTCGACATCCGTGTTGGAAGGTGTAAGAGGTGAAGCAGAAGAGAGGTCAACAGCAGTATCCATCGCAGGCACACTGACATTGTTGATAATCATGGCGGTGGTAGGGACAAGATTCAAAGAACTTGCATTACTGGAAACAGAAGGTGTGACGCTATTCAGAATCGGCCACACGATGTAACTTGACATTGTCCACTGAGATGTATCTGTTGTCTTTGCGACCAGGTAAAGGAGGTAAAATAACTGTACGTGTCCCCTGCAATCCGAGGACCTGAACCGGAGCACGGTAAGACGGACCAAATTCTTTTTTGTTCTCCAACTTTTCTCGTACCAGATCTCCAACATTAGGAAGCCAGCCGGTAACAGGAATCAGCAGAGCTGGGTCGGTGGAAGAGGGCAAATGTCCAGCTGCTAACTCGTCCCAGGTCTTTTGTAGATCCTGTAACACAGTAGAATGATTATCTACGTCAAAAGTTGCGGCTGCCGCCACAACGTCTAGACCATCAAGGTCTGGCACAAACATTTTTATGCCAAAGAGCATCTCGTATGGGGTCCGCCCACCCAGAGGTCTTCTAGGGAGATTGTTAAGTGCACGTTGGACACCATACAAATGAGCCAGCCAGTTCCTGCCAGTACCTAAGACTCTAGCTGTCAAAGATTGCTTTAAGTCACGGTTCATCCGCTCCACAATTGAATTACCCTCAGGCCTGTATGGAGACGAAAATTGCACCCGCACCCCCATGGACTTCATCGCGTCCTTGTAAGCCTTGGAGGCGAATGCTGGATCCTGGTCTGAATGGAAGGTGCCACAGGCAAAGATCCCGATAAAGACACGCAAATCCCTGATGACAGTTCGAGCGTCAGCACTGCGTTGTGGCCAAACCCAAAGGAATCGTGTGCACAAGTCAACCGCAACCAAAATATATTTGTATGCAGTATCAGAAGAGAAAGGACCGCAGTGATCAAGGTATATACAAGCAAACGGTCTACTAGCTATGCTCCAATTTTTTTGTGGTGGGCGTGTCACAGTGGAAGGTTTGATTTGTTGACAAATGTCACAAGAAAGAATATTTCGAAGGGAAACCCTGTGGATGAAACGTTCCCTCCCTCGATGCAGCAACGGCTGCCAAAATATCATTATCTATTTTAGTTTTGGATCTTGTAACTGCTGCTACGGAACACGTGGCCACTGCAGATTTGGCGGCTTCATCAGCCAAAGAATTACCCAAAGCGTGCTCTCCCACACGCTGATAACCAAGAGTATGGATAACCTGTGTGAGCGGCAGACGCTGCTGAAGCTCTGCCACCCAAATCCAAAGCATTTTATGCTTAATTGCGCTGCCTTTGGAATCTCGATAGTCATTACGTGTCCAAAAGAATAAGTTGTCATTGTAAGACTGAACACAGTAGAAAGAATCGCATACAATCAGAGTATTAACATTCGGGTCTGCAAACTCAAGAGCCAGAACAAGAGCACGCAGCTCAGCCAATTGTGCTGTACAGTCTCCAAGTGCCTGAGTGTGCACTACGGAGGATTTAAACTCGCCATCTACAATGGAACCAGCCACAATTGCGCAGGCTGCAGAATAAGCGTGTTTGGATCCTGTGGCCAGCTGTGCCGAGCCATCGGTGTATATGACACACTTGTCTTCATGTAAAGGAAGCATAGACAACGGAGGAGGATGAACATGTTCATACTAAAGAAACTCCTGTGTCTGCAATGGATCAAAGATGAAGGTGACATCCGAGGACGTCAAAGAGGAAGCCCATTGTATCCAACGTGGATGTAAGGCTTTAGAGTTTGGTACACTCGCTTTAGTCACTGCCTCTAAAGAAGGGCATGGTGTGACCACAAGAATGCGTTTCCCTTGGGCCAAAGAGCGTTATTTTAGAATCGCCATCTGGACACCTGTCAAGATTTTCTCAATGATGGGAAAGCGGATTTCAGCAGCTGTGTACAAATGTGATTTGTATGTAATCGGTACTGTGTCCCCTTCGTTGAATGTCAAATATGTGAAACCCACCTTCCCTGGAAGAATTCGTATCACCAGCTTCGTAGTGTTGTCACGCGTCAACAAGTAGTTGGTTGCAAGCAAGTCTGTCTGCAACAATCGTAGAATAGAGGTATGTTCCGGAAGACAGCTGGCAGAAGAATATGTTGGGTGTATCAACGCATAAAGCGGTTTGATACGCTGGGCATAATCGGGAATGTATGTCCTCCCGAAGTTCAAGAATCCCAGCAGGGACTGAAGTTTTTTCAGTGTGGACGATGGTTGCAATTGTGCACATTTCTCCAGAAAATGGGGCGCTAACCCCTTTCCTTCATTATTGAGCTCATAGCCCAAAAAGAGTACCGCTAAATGAGCGATGTGCGATTTTGCAAAGTTAAATTTATAACCATAGTCGGCGAACGCAGAAATTATGCGGTCGACTCGGACCAGATGCAGCATCAGCTCATCGTCAGTGAGGTATAAATCATCCACGTCCGAGAGAGCATCTGGATCAATGTCGTGTAACAAAGATACGACACGTGCAGCAAATGCCCCGGGGCTATTCTTATACCCCATGGGCAGTCTTGTAATTGTTTCTGATTTCCGACGGCAGTGAATGCTGTCAAGTCACGGCTCTCAGGAGCCAAATTGTGACTATAGAAACCATTGGATATGTCCAGCGTAGTTTTGTATTTTTTACGAACTAAGTTGTTCACCAGCGCTGAGCTGTGTGTGTTTTGCACTGCAAAAGTGCGGCAATGACTGTTCAAATTTCGGTAATCCAACACAATCCGATGTGACCCGTCAGGTTTAGACACCGTAAAGAGAGGATTATTCATCAGCGATGTACAAGATTCAATCACCCCCTGATATTCCAACTGAGTCAGAATATCACAAACGTGAGCCTTAGCATCACACTTTAGGGGATATTGAGGTTGCGGCTGTGGCATAGAGCGTAAAGGAATTTCATGAGCCGGTGAATCAATATCCCAGCCCACCTGATTACGGTACACCGCCGGGGCTAGGGCCAAAGCCCACTCAGCAGCTAAAGCCTGTGCATGTTCCTCAGGGATGTAACATGAAAAACTTGGAAGTATCACATCTTCTCCCCTAGAAGTGGCTAGTACAAAAGGTGGTGGCCAATCTGCCTCCGCTAACAAAATGTCATATGAGGAGGTAAGATTCTCCCAGAAAACCGCGCTTATTGGACGTTGTACATCACCTTCAATTTGTAAAATAATGTCATACAGCCGATCCGGGGGGGGCTACCCGGGTATCAGCTGTTTCTACTGTCACGAAGATGTCAGTTGCTGTCGCCACCAGACTGGGACACAGAGCCTCCTGCACTATGGTAACTTCCGCTGCGCTGTTGAGCAGAGTCACTGCCCATGTCGAGTCCAGGAGGCGCGTTCTCACTGTCTGAGGCATAACGTGCTGTTAAGGCCGCAACTTTTTTCTTCTGAAACGGCTGTCGAAAACGAGGTAGTTCCTCTTGTTTGGGCTTAGTCTCAAACTGGCATGGTTGATCACGTCCCTGTTGGGTAGTGGATCCTTTGCCACGGTCTTGGCGCTCTCCGACTCCGACTGGAGTGCCCGCAGTGTCCTGCAAAGAACGAGGAGAGCGTTGGTCAGGGACTTGAAATCCATCAGGAGATTTTAGTTTTGCGCGGTCACGCAAATCATACGTACGCTCAGAAGTGTCTTGGGTCGGTGATCCAGCACGCGATCCTTGCTTCTGTTGTTGCTGTCCCTGTTTCTTATTTTTCCAATTCTTTTTTTAAAAGAATGGACGCCCATCTTTATCAGATTGGGCTTTCTGTTGTGTTTGAGACTGAGTTTGCGTTTGAGTTAAAGGCTTAACCCCCAGACTATTGCGCCCAATGGTTTTATACGCCATCGCAATAATCTTTGGCAATTCTCATGGTTTGTCTGCCTCTGGGACAGCCTTCAAGCGATTCGCTACCTGAAAGCTTACCGCATCGCCCTTGAAGTTTGCAAGGATCATATCAGCAACCACGTCGAATACCCCAACAAATCTCATACCCAATTCTACTGCCGCTTCAGCGCCATGTTCATCTTGAACGCGCTTAATCACAGACGGCAGTACGGTCATGGAAGGAGTGCTGAAACACTTTGAATATACAGCTGCAAACACCTTACCCCAGGTTTTACAATCAGCTAACTCGGGGAGCAAGTCTTTTGGCAAACTTATGGTTAAAATCCTGTGTTTTTCCACAGGAGATGTATTGGGAAATACAGCTTCCAATTGTCCAAATTTCTCAGCAAGCCAATAAGGTAATTCGTCCTTGTTTTGGGGGCGCTTGCCCATTACTGAGTTGACCATAAGGGGACTGATGGTAACACCACCATGTCCTGCTGGCTGTGCCAGGAGGTGCCACCTGGACATAGCGCGTAACATACTGTATAACAGCTCTATGCACGCGTATTAAAGACGTATGTAACATGCGAAGTTCAGCAATTGCAACTGTTAAGTAACGTGGGTGTGGGGTATACCCAGCCAAAACGGGCCATGTGGCCCCGTCAATTGATAAAGGGCCTAAGCGGACCGGTGTCACTGGGTGAGGAAGGGCGCCATTAAACCAAATTTGGTGTTGCCAAGCTGTAAGCGAAATCTCTAAAGACCTATAAGGTTGATAGTTATGAGGAGTCACTGCGGCAGTGTAATTGTGAAACAGATCATCGTTTCCGTCCACCGCTGGAAGAGTGACCCAAGAGTAAAACACCTCAAAGTGGTATGCAGGATTTGCCTCCACCACAAAAATTAATTCTGCACCCTCATCAGGCACTCCATAAGTAGTTAAATAAGCCTTGAGGGCGGCGCGGCTATGAGCCGGGATATCAAGCACCATTACACAGAGAAGAAAGAACAACCCAAGCGTGGCAGCACAATGATGGGCTAAAGAAAAGACCCTTTAAAATTTCAAGCTTGAAAGAACCTATAATATATCACATATAGGAGGTAACTCCATCACAACCGTCTCCGGAAACAGATGTGAGGGGGTTGTGGTCAAGCACAAGCACTACTCAAGCGTCTCGCAGAAAAGAACCAGACCAAAACATTGGCGGCGCCATGTTGCGGGGATTCTGCACATATACAGAACTATGCGCAAGAAACCAGGACCTCGGTGTATAGGTGGTGTACCAACCTACCACCTTAGTACCCAAAATCCCAAATCCGACGAGCTACAGTGTCGCATTCGTCTCCGACAAATATTACGAAGCTACAAATGATTAGACATCCCAGAACAGAACACTCCCGACTCATCTCAGGAATCGCTGTAGCAAGACATACTCTTTCGCTCACTCACTTGTACTTGTCCACAACAAGAATAGGCAGAGTCACTATAATAGTTCAAAATGTTTATTTAAACTAACGTGCTCTGTAATGCAGTATACGAGCCACTACTAGTAGCAGAATGCATAATGATAAAACTATTAGCATTGTTACAATTCCATAAAGCACAAAGGGGGAAGTCATTTTATAAAGACTGTGGAAAATGGGCTAAAAAGTCCTAACCACCCTCCCCTTGGTAGAAAGAAGTTTATTATATTATAAATGAAGACCTCTGGGCTTTGACAACAGACCCCATACCTTAAAGCCTAGGTGCAAGATTTACATCATAGGAACAGCGTGGCTCTTCTTCAAGGAAAATGTTCTCTCCAAGTGTGTGTTGAAAACACATGCCGCCCACTAATATCACAGTACGAGTTTTTAGCAGTGCAGCTGTGTAGCATGTTATGTCTAGGTTTGAGGGACTCAGCAGAACAGAATAACAAGGGGCATTGTTCTTCGACCTTGCACATTATGTTCAGACAAAACTCCAGGAACTTCAGCAAAGAAAGTGAAAAGCAGACAGTTCTCATGCGAAATGCATAAACAGTGTTAAGCAATAGGAAATGCATATATTAACGTGCGCAAAAGCAATATCAGCGAAGCTCATGCCATCCTAGCAATGTCGACAATGATTCCCAGGCCCATATAACAGTACTCACTTGAGAATCATTAATACTCATTGGTTAAAGTGTGGCCAAAGCACTTTATTATTTTGATCATGAATATTATGATTAATGTGATGATTACTATTATTATGATTGAGTTTATTTGGAAATAAACATACATCAAACATACTATATAATTCACTTTAAAAAAAGCAGTTATAGTACAATTTCGGTTATGAATTACATTAAAAAAATCACTTAAAATGCAATAGTTATGGCTAAGTCCACTACCGTAGCTTGCAAAAGTACCACACAAACCACAACTTACACATGAAATACGGTGCTCATGACCTCACCCTTGATGTGTTACATATAATATATACAAACAGAAATGGCAAAGACAATGTTATCATTATTATTATTCTCAAATACACAAGTTATCTCAAACATGCAATTCATCCCCATAAATATATAAATATATCACTGACAAAGCAAACGAGGAATGTCTCCCTGTCTTTCCTCACCTTGTCCAGGGGCAAAAAGATGTTTGGGAAGATTCCCTTCTTGGCTTGCTCAGTGGTGAGGGGGATAAAAAAAATATGCAGGTGAACTGCAACCTTCTACTGCTCTCAGTTCCCAACTGGAAAGTAGTAAAGGTGCCAGCTCACCAACTCCTCCCTGGCCAACAAGAATCTGTGGGTAGGAAAAATGATGGCCATGTGCCATCTATGCTCTGTTTTACATTGGGAACAAGGTGCAGGGGCAATTCTCAGCTGACCAGCTCTTCCATGCCCGCATCTTTGTGTAACCCAAAGGAAGCAGGTTGGCTGCCACCTACCCCTTGTCCTGTTCCTAATTGGAGCAGCTGACCTGCAACATTGAATGGGTCAACTGCCACCTACTTTAAAAAAATACTTTTTACTTGTATGAATATTGGCCAAGGCACATGGGCATTAGGAAACACACTACCGCCCATCATTGGACAAGGCAGGAGTATTAACCCGTTTGCTGCTGCTGTCGGCCAACGGCCGTGGCGAGCACTACCTCGGTAGTGCTGCGCACGTCCGTTGGCCGACGCGGCCCCGCCTGTTTAATAGAACGTTCCGCACTGGCGCGGAACGTTCGAAGCAGCAAACGGGTTAATAATCAAAAAACCGTACTGCCCTTTTGCAAGGCAGAAGGGCTGTCTTGAACTTCCACATTTCATGGTTGCAAAGCTCAATAGATTTACCTAGCACCAGGAGAAATTCTTGTCACACCCCTCGTGGAGAAAGGGGGAAAAGGCAGGTATCTTTCACTCTTATCTTTGATGAGTAAAGCTCATCAATACTTGAAGTGTTAGGAGTCAGACAAACCTGTCAGTGAACCTATTTTCCGCAGGGAGAATGTATATAAACATACACTTATTGACAACTTTTCTTCATGGTCACCCCAGATTTGTTTGTTTTTTCTGGACCCGATTTTTGCTGGCTTTAGAATTCTCTATACTGTACCTCTGCTAACTAGAAATAAAGTATTTGTGCTCCCCCTTTAATCATGGTTACATTGGCATATTCCTCATTGGCACATTTAACTTGCCTGTAAGTCCCTTGTATATGGTTTATAAAGGGCACCCAGGGCCTGGATGTCAAATGCCACTTGTGGACTTTAGCACCTGTTGTGCCATTCAGTACAATGGCAGGGCAAACATGGGTACATGCCTACCCTTTGTGTCCTGACTGCTGCAGTAAACAATCTGCAGTGCGACCTGTTAAAATAACCATGTTTGATAGGTAAAATCCTCTCTTTAAAAAATTAGTAAGTCACAACAGTGTAGACCTTGTAGCCCACAGGGTAAGGTGCATGATATTTAAAAGTGGTACAGGTAAATTAATGTTACCGTGTCCTTACAGTGACAAGGCCCTAGAAACTATTGTTACTGTGGCAGCCTGAGAATATATACTTTTACTTCGCATGCGTTACATCGCATGCCTTTACAACGCGGCCGTTACAACGACCGCGTTGTTACAAAGCGAAATATTACATCGCAAGTCATTTCAACGACTTGCTGTAGGGGGTGCGCTGGACTTAGGAATAGTATAATTTATAGTATTATTTTCTATTCCTACTCCAGTTTGTGCAACAGCAGGGAAGGTGTTGGATTCTAAATCCACCAACAGTGCACCCCCTACAGCAAGTCGTTGAAACGACTTGCGATGTTATGGTTCACGTTGTAACAACGCGGTAGTTGTAACAAACGCGTTGTAAAGGCATGCGATGTAAGGCATGCGTTGTTATGGCTGTTTCCCCTCCTGGTTGAAGTTCAATGCCTGCATGACTCAAATCGGCCACTGGATTAAGACCAACTGTCTGAAGCTGAACACCGACAAGATTGAAATTGTGATCTTCAGGAAGAGCACATAACCTTGGGACTCCACCTGGTGGCCAACAGAGCCAGGACCAATACCCACCCTCACCACCTACACCAAGAACACCGGGTACATCATCATGACTGCCCAAGTCAATGCCATTATCACCTTATGCTTCCATACCCTGAAGATGCTGAGGAAGATTTTCCATTGGCTCCCAATCAGCACTCGTAAAACCGTCATGCATGCCCTGGTCCCAAGCAACCTGGACTATGGGAACACCCTCTATTCCAGAATCAACGAACAATTCACCAGAAGGCTGCAGGCTATTCAGAACTTGGCCGCCTGAATCACTCTCATCCCCCCACACCACACTCATCACCCAAAACCTGAAGGAGCTCCACTGGCTTCCCATTCACAAACTAGCACAATTCAAACTTCTCACCCACACCTTCAAGGCATTAGATAACCTTGGCCCAGCATATCTCAACAATCACATCTGCTTTCACAAACATTCCAGACACCTCTGCTCATCCGAACTCTTACTTGCCCAAATCCCACACATAAGGAAATCCCGACCTGGCAGTCGAGTCTTCTCATACATCGCTGCTAAACCATGGAACGACCTTTCTCTACATATAAGAGCTTCCTCCTCACTTCTTTAATTCCACGAGAAGCTGAAGACCTGCCTTTTCGAGGAGCTCCACTATGCCAGAGGTGTGCCTAGACTCACACCTCCTCAGCACCAGGATACCAGGATGATAGTGTGCACCACAAATCTACATAACAGAACCTAACTAGCTGTCCTATGTCGAAAATCAGAATACAGATTAAAATACTAATACGCTACCTCAGGAATGGGACCAGCAAGAAAAACCAGAGAGCAAACGTTTCCAATACTTATTACTTACTATTTAATTCAATGTTAAAGTCAGAAGTAAAAAAGTACATTTAGAAAGTTACCTTTTATCTGCCTGAGGTTTCAGAAGCCTTGAATAAGGTGTGAATGAGGAGTAAGATTTCCCCCAGGTGATGTACAATAGGTGGACCAGAATGAGCAGGCAGGGAGGATCCTCTGAGCTCAACAGAATATTCAACATGGGGGCTGTGGGCATCCTTTTGACGTGACAGTGTCAAGACATGCCTGATAGGTATGTTTGAGCCACATGTAATACTTTAGCATACTTGAAAGGGAGAGAATAGGATGCCAGGACAATTCTTGTGTATACCCTGTCTGGGTGCTGTAGCACCATCTTTCTGTCATGTCAGACATCTGCCTCCTAGTTTGTTGTGGGTATAGGGTCTACTTCTAACTGGATTTTAGTGTTTGGTGTGGGAGGACATTGGTGATTAAAACAGTGCACTCCACTACACACCAACATCCCTCAGATCCCAAGTTTAGTGTGGCCAAACACATTCACCTTCTTCACAATGGCCTGGCACATGGCCTGTTTGCAGTAAGGTACTAGAAAACTGCGCCTGGGAACTTCCCATTGATTAGGGAGTGCCCATCAGTCATACCCATTAGCTACTGCCAAGCACAAATGTGTCACTCCAATACACCCCATCCTGCATCCTTTATGGAACTGCAGAAGAAGAGAAGAGGACTGGACCTGCTGCCTGTGATTTGAGAGGAGCCCTGAAGGGAGTACCCACTCCCTCTTGTACCCAGGACAAAGAATGGACTCTAAGTCTTAGTTAGTCGACCTCACAGGTGCCTCCAGGGACACAATAAGCTTCAGGAGGTCTTTTCCCCAAAGTGCCCATCTGAAAAGTGGCAAAAGGACGTTGCTGCTGGCCTATGCCTGATACCCTGAAGTCTTCTAAGTGCCATCCCCATAGGTTGTTTATCAAGCCCGTAAAAACTTTGGTTGGGGCAGTATTCTTTCCATAGTTGTTTATAATTTAAAAACCAGCTAATCAGTGTTTAATGGTTTAGGATCTGTGCAGAATATGTAGACTTACTTATTTAAATCCACAGGCTTGGGTTTTTTTTACCAGACAATAGGATGGTCCTTTTGGGTTTTACTATCATTTTGTAAACAAAAGTTTTCATGGTTAGAGAATTTAGCAAGTGAAAATGGAATTTGTGCTGACTTTATATATACCCCGTCCCTTTTCTCTGTATAAGGGTGACTCCCTTGTGTTTTGGAGCTCCATCGTACTCAGCCTCAAATCATGCCAAGGGCACTGTCTACTGTGACCATTGACTATCAGTGGCACACTGCGATTTTTGGCACTATTTTCATAGAAATCTTTAGAAATTCATATCTCCGGTTCACCTCATTGGAGTGTTGTAATTTTGAGTCATTATGTCCATTAATTTAAAAAAAATTCCAATTGAGTTTGGGATTTTTATTGCTTGCTGGTATGACTTTATTACTGTTTTGGTAATGCATAAATACTCTCCACATTGGTCTAAGTTAAGCCTGTCTCCTAAGTGCTATAGAAACCCGTGGGTTGAGCTCAGGTGAATGTAGTGACTTTGAGTGTTCACCTTGACAAGAGTTGTGATTATTCCTTGAGGTAGGCTGTCGCACACCCCAGATAATAATCAAATTTCTTACACATGTGTGCACACCCACTATCCAGCCCCTGGAAAAAGTAGACTCACAGAGTAGTAAGTATTTTGCAATAGCAGCGTATTTATTATGAACAAACACCTCATAAATCTAGGGTATCAGAATCATGATAATTATCGTAATCATCTCAGCAGTCATAATAAAAAACAAATATATACATTAAAATTATCCAAATCATTTTATTTCAAAAAGGTTAGTCTTGTACCTATCCAGCACCTATGAATAAATATATATGTGTATTTTGTAGGCTCAATAACTATTAAGTTATTGGTCCTGTTAGTAACTTCTCTAGTATAAATATGCCAAGTCGTGTATCCACCCCTGCATACCTTAGGGAGCTGTCAGCCTTGAGACAGACACAGGCACTCCGGCAAGTCTCCTCTCAGCAGCATAGCCTGTGCATGTTGTCTCTCCCAGATCTTCACCTCTCTTTATACTCTTCCCTCCATTCATTCTGTGTGGAGAAAGGAAAGGCTACTCCCTGTGCATCTTCTCATATCAATCATCGTTCCATACCAGTAGACAATGGCTCTGTTACTAGACCTACTAACAGCTGGCAAAGGTTGCACAGGCACATGGAAGTCTAAGCAAATGTTGCTTTCCTTATTTCCTTCCACAAAACGATGCGTGCAAGGCAAGATGGCCTTGTAAGTTAACTTCGTTCTGCAACTTTCAGAAAATGATTAGCTCTGAAATACAATAATCTTGTGTAAACTTCTCTGTTTTGTTAGCATGCATAGCTCTGAAAATAAGGTTTATATTTAATATGGTGATCTCACAGTATCATTTCATTCAAAATATTAGTGTTATGGGCCCAAAGCATATTACACACATATTCTAGATGAGTGCTGCTTCCATATTTGCAAACAATCATGTTTGGCTTGTATGCAACATATATGTATTATATGGAAACGCAATGCCATACTCACCAGAGTACAAACATGTATTTTCCCTCATGTCCATGAGGTGTTTATAATAACCCCCTCAATATTTTTCTTAAATATCAGGCTATGTTCACAAACATTGGGAGAGATTTAAAAAATAAAACAGAATGTTTTTGGGTGTTGGGGGTGTTGTAGAATCACTCCACTGGTGCTCATGAACATCAGGAGAGATTTTAAAACAAACATGCATTGCCTTTAACTTCCAAGCCATACCTATTAACTTTCCTCCAATGTCAGCTGAGGGTTAGGACAGGGCAAAGTGGCACATTGTGGCTGTAATGGAGGTAGGGACATGTTGGCGACATATTGAAGAAAGATGGTGGGTCATAGAATAGCTGCAGGGGGGAGGCAGGACTGTAAAAGGTTTAGGGGATGAGGAGGAGCACCAGAGGGTACCAGTGGTTGGGCAGGGCAGCCCATTGGGGTTGTATTGTGATAAGGGCACACAAAGCGGGTGCAGAGATGAGGGGGATTGGCACACATAGAAGTTGCAAGTGGGTTGATAGTACACAGAGAGAGTACGCTGGGGTGCAGAGTGACACCAGAGTTTGGGCAGGGTACCACACAGGGATTGCAGTGGGGAGAGAGAATATAGAGGAAATGGAAGAGGGCAGGAGGGCACCCAGAGGTGCTGCAGGTGATGCAGAGGGCACATAGAGGGGTTGCAAGGCAGACACACAGGGAGGGCAGGGAGCATACAGACCATTGCTCATCCACACAATCATCACACATCATATCACAAGACACTCATGAGCATATATCTAAAAAACCAACATCAGTACATCTACTGTTTTACGTCAGACAAAACACATCATACACCAAAACACCCAGCATCATAGATCCATACAACCAACATCATATGTCAGCACACCAACAATTATATCTCCACATTACCCATATCACATGGCAAAACACCCCATCATATTCCTACACACACACTGGCTTATGCCAACAAACTCATTGTCATACGTCAAAACATGTACTGTCAGCACAACTACCATCATACCTCATCAAACCCAACAGTGTTCATCCAAAGAACCAACATCATAATCCAACACTTCCATCATCATAATTATCACCATACGTTTACAGATACAACATCTTAATCCAACACATGAACCAGTATTTTTCTCTATGTGCTGACATGATATGTTTGTGTGCACATGTTTCTTATGTGCTCAGTTGATTGCCACACACATCCTACTTCTTTTTAGTGGGAATGGAAGAGACTTCTTTCTTATTCATTCAAAAAATGGTCTAGCAAAATTGTCTAAAGCATATTTTTCCACCAAATTGGCTAAAAGGTCCAGCTTTTTTGCAACAGTTCTGAATAGGTGGTTATGTGTTATGTGCTGCTATCCTCTAAAGCATTTCCACAGCAGCAAAGACATTCTGTTCCCATCACATGTTCTATTATTCACATGTTCTTCTACGCATCTGGGAAATGTAACTCAAACAAAGTGATATTCATAGATTGCTGAGCGGCACAGCAGACGTTTGTGGCATTGAGGAAATTATCCAAATCTGAAAAATGATACACTGATATTGACTAGAGGATCTTTTAGGGAGCCATAGGGCAATCAGAGGATACTGGCCTCACAATGTGACAATGAGATCCTTTCACTACTAGTGAACCTAAAACTGATCAATTGCACCGATTTAGCACTTGATCCTCAGAGAAATGTAATGGAGTGGTGCAAGGCTTACTCAAGTAGGGGCTGTGGGGTTAGAGACTCAGAACAGAACATTCCATAGCAATCAATAAGTCTTTGTCCAGTCAGTGCTTTTACTTTTAAAAGGGAAAGTGTAGGAAAGTACCACTTTTAGACATGGTTGCCCCCACTCTTTGCACACTAGTACTGATGTATTTGATTTGAAGTGCACTGGGTTGCTGCTAACCAGGCCATAGTGCCAGTGCTCATTCCCTAAAATATACACAAATGTTAATTGTAACCCAATTGACAAATACTTTAGCACCCTTGAAAGACCTTGGTAATTGATACCACTGGCACCCAGGGCATGGGTACTAAAGATGGTCCCTAAGGGCTGCATCATGTATTATGCATGCAAAAGGACCCACACTCACACTGCAGTCAGACTGCCATTGCAGGATGCATGAAATGGTGCAAACCATTCCGAAAACACAATATTGTCCACTCCCTATGTGCAATGCCCACATACACTTGGTGGTATATTTACAATATTTTGGAATAGGGCAGCACAGCAAGCCTTTTAGCTGTGCTGCCCTACATCAAAAGAAAAGGGCACAAATGCACCGTATCTACAAGATACAAATAGAACAAGTGATGGAGGGAATGCTGAACGATGTTAAACATTCACCCCCAGTAAAGAGATCTGGGCCTAAATCCATTTTTGCTCACCATGCCATTCCAGTTTATACCTAGCCATGTGCAAATCAGTCTTTACCCTTCTCCCCATGGGAATAGTCTACAAGTTACGGCGCATTCCTGTCCTTTCTGCCAGTGCCAGTGCACAAACTACAGCTGAGCGCCAATACAGGCACCATTGCACAATGGTCCAAGGGTGTCTGTGTTGCCGGCATGAATGTTTTTGTGCAGGAAGGCATACCTTCCTGCACAAAAACAATCAAAGGCGGCGTTTTCCTCCTTCTATGTGTGCTGCATAATGCAGCACTAGTGGACAGAGGAAAAACGAGGGGAAATGTAAACATTTCTCCTTGTTACGCCTGCTTTGGGAAGGCATTAGTATTGATGCTGCCCAGATTTACGCTATGTTGTAAATCTGGGGCAGTGTCAAAAACAATGGGTATTGCATGAGAACACCCAGAGCAACACCCATGGAACACCCCTTCCACGCTGAGTAAGGCATTGCCTTACTCTATATTTACAAGGCCATGAAAGGCCACACAGGGTGGCTTTGCATGGCCTTGTAAATATGGGCTGGCACTCTGCACCTCCGGAGCGTTACAGAAGCAACGCTTCGGCGGAGTAAAACTGCTGCCCAGGTATTTTAAAAATGCCCCTGCATGTACTATATGTAGGTCACCCGTACAGCAGGCCTTTACAGCCTAAGGCAGGGTGCATTATATTGCATGTGAGGACACATCTGTATGAGCAGATATGCTCCTGTGATGCCTAGTTCAGTTGCTAGGTATTGCGAGTATTCAGAAAGCCATTTTGAGAGCATGTACTGGGAACTGGTCTTTACATGTTACCCAGCTACATGATGCCTTAACTGAAAGTAATGGTGTTTGGTATCAAACACCTCATCGTATTAAATCTGTACTGATGCCAGTATCAAATTTATTAGGACATACACCTAGAGGGCACCTTAGAGGTGCCATCTGTAGCTCTACTAGTCACTTGGTGTGTTGGCTGACTGGTATCTTAGCCTGCCAGCACAGACGGGTTTCTGGCCCTCTGCAAAGGCGAGCTCACGCTCTCAGAGGCCAGGAACCATGCCTGCTCTGCAGAAGGTGTTCTCACCTCCTCCAGCAAGATGGCTAGCGATTAAGTATATCAAGGTTAGAGGCTTCAAAGCCTCTGCCGCCTTTGACATGCAACCCCGGCTTCCCCCCAGACCTATGGAATGCCAACCCCTGCCCTGGGGCCCATTTGGCAACAGAGCAGGAGGGAAATTAGATATTCAGGAGGGATGTTTCACTCACAGGCTAGTCACACCCCTAAGGTGGGCTACCAAAGTGAACAACCAGAGAAGGGTTTCACTATCTTATTTTTGGTGAAAATAGAGACTTCTGGGTCAGGGTTATGCCCACTCCTCACAGGAAGTGGTCATATAGGGGGTGTAGTCACCCTAGGGGTAGGTAGCCCATTGGCTATTGCCTTGTATTCCCCTAAACGTTCCTAAATTGAGTATTTAGGGGTCCCCCTGACGCCAGACTGACAGATTCGACTTCCTGGAAACAGAAGAAGGACAAAGAAGAGATGAGATGAGAACCAAGGACATGCACAGAACCTGGTGCCAGACCCTGCCTTGCTGCTTGCTCCTTAACAATTGCAAAGACCTGACTCGTCCTGAAGCCGTGCATCCTCCCTAACACTTGGGAGACTGCCCAGCACTTCAACAACCTGCTATCATCTCCCTTGGGGTGGATAAGCCACATCTGCCTGGTACTCTGGGTTGCTGGTCATCAGGCCCACAGAGGGAGCAACACTTCAGGCGGATGTTTTCATGGCTCTGGGACGTCAGCCCCATCTCTATGCCAAGTTTTGAGATGCTAGACCATCCAGAAGCCCCCCTGCATCAATACCATCTGTACTGGGGCACTTGACCCAAACAAGGCTTGTTCTTCGTCCATCCCAAACACCACCACCTTGTAAATCCTGTGGCACATCCAGGGACGTCAGGACAAATGAGATCCATGACCAGAGTGGCCCTGCTGTTTTATCTTTCTCCCCACTGCATATCTACCGATAACCATGACAGCCTCCAATGCAAGTGGCAAGCAAAGCACATCTGCACCCAAGCTCCACAGCCCGAGTTTATGGCTTCTGACTGCGCCCCCTTGGCTTAGATGCCCCCCTTGATCTGAGCCCCCCTTTGGGTTCAGCCGGACTTGCCTCCCATTGCAGCCTTTGTTTTCAGGTACCCATTGACTTTACCAGTGTAGCGCTCGAGGCAGCCATCCCAACCAGCACCTTTGCATCCAGACACACCAGGGTAGGTAAAGTGAAACTGCTGGTAGTACTTTAGACCTTGGCCCCGAGCACCTTAAGTCCCAAAGGACACCTCTGAACTCAGACTGCACGTACCGTTTTACTACACGTGTTTTTCCTCCCATAGGTTAACATTGTAGAGTTTAAGGCACATGCCTCAAAACAGTTATTAGAACTATTTTTCTATTTTCTTATAAAGAACTATTTTTCTATTTTCTTCTAAAATCGATATCTCTAAATGTACTAAAGTTAGTCTAAAGATCTTGGTGTCTACGTAAAAATCTACTTTATTAAACCAATAGGGGTCGTCTGGACTTTTGGCATGGTGTGCCCTTACATTGGCATTACTACTACATAAACTACATAAAAAAACAGCTTCCTACAGAAAGGTATTTTATTTGTTACACAGATTTATATATAAAATATCAGAGAGCAATTTTCAGGATATATTAATGAGTTACAACGTAGTTGAGGGGAAGGGGATCTCTACTCTAATCAAAAATGAACCTAGCCTGGCTCTCCTGTGCTGCTGCACCACCCTGCTTCCTCCCGATTTTTCTGAGTGCCTTCTCCTGCTTTTACCTCTTTTTTTACTTCTTTCTCCTTCCTTTCCCCCATTTTTCTGAGTGCCTTCTCATGCTTTTACCTCTTTTTTTAACTTCTTTCTCCTTCCTGTCCCCCATTTTTCTGAGTGCTTTCTCCTGCTTTTGCCTCGTTTTTGACTGCTTTCTCCTTCCTCTCCCCCTTTTTTCTGAGTGCTTTCTCCTGCTTTTGCATCATTTTTTCTGCTTTCTCCTTCTTCTCCCCCTTTTTCTGAGTGCTTTCCCTACTTTTCTGAGTGCTTTCTCCTGCTTTTGCCTCATTTATTACTGCTTTCTCCGTGAAGCAGCTAGCAACTCCAGCATCTCAAGACCCTCACAAGTGATTTGCCACGCTTTATAAATCCTGATTAATTGATTGAACCTTTGGCCCGACCCAGTGAATCCCTGGGGAACCATCTGTTTTGCCACCTTCTCTTGCGATCTGATCGGCGTCTGCCCTGGAGTCAGGGGTTCACTTTGGATGGGTTACAGACTCCCTACCCTTCTGAAATCTCAGGTGACCCATTACCCTTCAGTCCTTGATGGGGGTTGGTCATAATCTGTAGCTCATGGCTTCAAGTGTTCCTGGACGGTAGTATAGTGCCACTCTGAGTAGTGTTCTGCCTGGCAGACCCTACCCCGTGCAAGTGTACCACCAGAGTCTCTTCAAAGGAGTATGACAGCTCCTTTGTTCAAGGCAGAAACAAAGCATCTCCTGGCAGGCTCTCAAACGTCCCCAGCTTCTGGTCCGAAGCCCCACTGTCACATTCATGCACAGAACAAAGATCGGGGCTTACCCACGTCCAATTAGTTTTCAGAAAACTAAAGTCACCTGTGTGCTACTGGGCAGTGTACTGCTGCTTGCTGTACCATGTTAGAGGCCAGCCCTTTTGATCGACATAGTCACTAAAGCATATCTACATCTGTGGAGACCCAGAGGGGCCTTAGGCAGGCAGCAAATGATGGTGGCAGTCCTCTGGAATATTGCATGGAATTTGGAAGCTCAAACTTGACTTCTTCTTCTTCATGTAATCATGGATTGCCAAGAGTTCCCATCCGTTTGCTTTATAAAGTGTCTGATTCAGGATGACAGTCACACCTTTGGAAGCTTTGGAAACTTCCCAATCCTAGATGCATGAGAGTCTCTTCCCAGGATCCTGTGAGATCAGATCCAGTGTCAGACACATAAAAGACAATGCTAGGAAGGACAAGATAAACTGTAGTGCATTTCTTCCCTGATTTTTTGTCACTTTTTTTATTTTTTATTGTGTCAATAGTCAAACATAGGGCAGAGCCCCTTAATACAAAAGGCATCTGCCATATTATACATCGCAAAGCATTGTCATTGACATTTGACATTTTGTTATTCGAGACATATAGTTTATCGAGATAGTGAGTATGCACGCATGCTTCCCTAAGCTTCTCCAAAGTGGTAGAGCTATTGGTCACAAGCGATTGATACATTTTTGCGATTTTATGGTCATGTAGATCACCCATAAACACCTCAGCTTCGATAGGACTAATTTCGGGGAGAGCCTCTATCCCTGAGATGCTAGGAGAAATGGCATGCCGAAATTGGAGGTACTTCTAAAATTGAGTTTTAGGCATCTGGTATTCTCGTTGCAAGTCCTGGAAGGATTTCAGGGCAGTGCCTCGCATCACATCTCCTAGTGTAGACATCCTTACGTTATCCCACCCGCGAAACACAGAGAGCGCGGCCAGCTGTGGCAGTCGACCATTATGCCACAGTGGGGTTTCCCCGGTTAGCCTGCCCCACCACCCCATCCTGCGGAGGGACTGCTTCCACAGCTGGAATACCACTGTGTGGCCGGCGGCAGAGAGTTGCGCAGGGGTGCCGAGTACAAAATGGTGTGGAGGGTTGACTCTCCCATGCACGCTCGCTCCACTGCATAC
Organism: Calotriton arnoldi; assembly: GCA_963921515.1. Lineage (NCBI taxonomy): Eukaryota > Metazoa > Chordata > Amphibia > Caudata > Salamandridae > Calotriton > Calotriton arnoldi. The sequence continues at coordinate 188,005 of CAWUFW010000041.1, forward strand.
GCGGTGTCCCGCCTGTCCTCATACCACCATTCATTCAGTACTAGCAGATGAGATGCCATATAGTACGATTGGATGTCCGATGTAGCCAACCCCCCGCAATACGTAGACTGAAAACAAGTCCGCAGCGCAACTCTGGAAGCCCCTCCCCCCGCCCACAGAAATTGGCCCAATGCTGCATTGACCTGCCGAAACCAAGTAGGAAGAATCGGGTATGGATGGTTCTGCAATTGGTAGAGCAAGCGCGGCAACGATACCATTTTAAAAATAGCCCTACCATAGATGGAGAGGGGCATATGTGACCAAGCTTTCATCTCCTCCCGTACCTGCGCTCATATCAAGGTAATATTTCTGTCCCATGCCACGCGTGGTGTATCCGACAGGAAGACTCTTAGGTACTTTACTCCCTCCGTTGTTACCTGTACTGCCGATGCCCAGGACCCCAGTCTATCTATCCCCCCCAATACCCATTACGTAGACTTACGGGATTCATAAATAGGCCCGACGACTCCCCAAAGATTTGCATGATGCGGAGCAGTCTCGGCCCCGTCCTGTTGATGTCCATTAAAAAAAATTAAAACGTCATCTGGATATAATGCGATGCGGTCTGAGAGTCCGTGAGCCCACTCGAAGCCCTTTACCTGTGCATCCATCCACACCCATGCCGCCAAAGGCTCCATTGCTAAGGCAAATAGATATGGCGACAAGGGGCACCCCTGGCAGGTGCCCCTTCCAATTGGAAAAGTGTAGGAGGTGGACCCTGCAACTCGCACTGATGCTCTAAGGTCTGTATACAGCAATTTTAAGTATGACAAGAATGGTGGACCCATATTGAGGCGGTCTAGTAGTGCGAACAGGTACACCCAACTAAGGGAGTCAAACGCCCTATCCATATCCGCCAGCAATAGGGCGGCCTGTTCCCCGACTCCCTGGATGGAGGCTATGGCAATGTGCGCTCGTCGGATATTATGGCGGGTAGCTCTCTGAGGCATAAAGCCCGCCTGGTCAGGATGGATCAGGTTTGTTATATGGGATTGGAGGCGATTGGCCAACACTTTGGCCAAGATTTTGGCCTCAACGTTCAGCAGCGAAATGAGGCGATACGATGTGTGTTTTTCCGGGGGCCGGCCGAGTTTATGAAAAACGACCACCTCAGCATGTCTCCATTCTCATGGAAGGCGACCCTGGTCCCTTGCCTTGTCCACTACCTTGAGAAAATAGGGCCCCAATTTGGAGAAGTATTTCTTGAAAAATTTGCACGGGACTCCATTAGGACCCGGCGCCTTTCCACAATTCAAATCCCCCAGAGCGGTGCAAAGCTCCTCCGTGGTGAGCGGGGCGTCCAGGTCCGCCCTTGCCTCATCTGAAAGGGCCCGGGGTAGTAGGTCGTCTATGAAGTGTTGTATCGTGCCTTCCTGCAGGAGTTCCTTAGGGGTGTAGAGCTCTGCAAAATAGCTCAGGAAGCTCTCTGCTATTGAGGAGGGGTCACTAAGAGCCCTTCCATTCGGGCCCGGTATACTGGGGAGAGCCTGACACAGTCTATGCAGAAGTTCGCTGGACTTGTCACCCCATTGATAAATTCTGCTACGGGATGCCAGCCATGCCAGACGGGCCTCATCCATTAGAATATTAGCATGGATTTGCTGTGCCAAGACCAGTTGACGGCGCACCAGACCCCTCTTCCTCCCCCCTACTACGCTGCTCAAGTTCTATCATTTGGGCCTCTGACCTCAGAAGCGATTCCCGACAGAGTTTACGCCCCGCCATATGAAATGTCGACACCCCGTAGGGTTGGCTTCATGGCCTCCCACAGAATTTCCGCCTCTGCTACCGATCCCACATTAATGTCTAAGTATTGCTCGATTGCCTGCTCCATATGCGCCCGATATTTCTCATCTTGCAAATGCCAGGGGGAGAGATGCCAACAAAAGGCCTGTTTCTCTGGACCTATCTGTAACATAAGGACCACAGGGGAGTGATCCCACAAACCCCTTGGGAGGCTCTCCACAGCCCTTACTCTACTGGCGGCACCTGAAGGTACGAATATATATTCTAGGCGGGAGTAGGAGTCATGTGTCGTCAATAGATAAGTGTACCCCTGTTCCTCCCCATGCAACCGCCTCCACGGATCCATCCAGCCTAACCCTGTCACCAGGGAGTTCAGTTTAGTAGCTTGGTGAGCATTAGAGTAGCCCCCAGCTCTCCATCTATCTCTAGCCAGCTCCATCACGTCATTCAATTCCTCCCTACTAGCGCTAACCCTTCTGGTATGTCAGACCACAGGGTCGTAAGGCGCTCAACTAGGGCCCAAGACAGCGGTGGGGGGGCATACGCGCAACCCAATACCACCTGTTCCTCGTATATAGTGCCCCTAATGAAGATGTATCTCCCCTGAGTGTCTGTCCATGTCTTAACGTGTTTGTATTGGACCCTACGATGAATCAAAATCGCGACCCCCCGAAACTCCCTGGTGAAACCGGAGTGGAACACTTGAATATAGCCATATCTGAGAAGACACAATGCTTTGGTTCCCATTAAATGCGTTTCCTGGAGCATCAGGATGTCTGCATGATATTTTTTTATTTTTTCTTATTTTATATAGCACTGAATCGACCCCCGAAGGGGTATCTCTGCGCTACGGACAGGGCTGCAGGATAAACCGACAAGCGGAATCAGAATAGGGAGGTCTTCAGGAGCTTTCTGAATTGGAGATGATCAGAACATAATCTCAGATGAATAGGGAGCTGATTCCAATACAGTGGGGCTAGGTGGGAGAATGCTTTCCCACCCAACCTAACTTTACTGACTCGAGGAACCACAAGAAGAGATTTGGTTCCTGAATCCTGAGCAAAGGGTCCTGGAGGGAACGTAGTGAACGAATTTCTCAGCAAGATAAGAGGGACCGATGTTATGTAAGGCTTTATGGACGGTGCAGCAGATTTTAAACTTAACCCGCTTACGCACTGGGAGCCAGTGGAGCTGATGGAGGAGAGGGAGGGAAGAAGTTTTTGGGGGGGCGTTCAGGACCAGGCGCACCGCGGTGTTCTGAACCACCTGCAATCGACTCAACGAGGACTCATTGGCAGAGACCAGGAGGGCATTGCAATAATCCAGACGACTCAGTATAAGTGTCTGGGTCAGAGTTTTCCGAGTGTAATCGGGGAACAGAGGAAAAACTCGGCGTAGAAGACCCAGCGTGTGAAAACAGGCACCGGCAGTCTGAGCAGCGTGATCCTTCAGGGTGAGATCCTGGTCCAGATGAATGCCCAGATTCTTAACAAAGAGCTTGGGGGCGGGGGGAGCACCAAGGTCCACCGGCCACCATTCAGGAGTCCACAGCAAAGGGGCCTCTCCGAAAAGCATAATTTCGCTTTTCCCAACATTAAATTGGAGAAAATTACTTTTCATCCAATTAGAAATGGCCCGCATGCCAGAGGAGAACGCAGACTGAACAGAAGAAGGGAATTTGCTGAAAGGAAATAGGAGCTGAGTATCGCCGGCATATGAAATGGGGATAAAACCACAGGTCCTAAGAAGATTGGCCAAAGGGGCAACATAGATATAAACAAGGTGGTGCTCAAACATGAGCCCTGAGGTACTCCCTTGGTCAATTCCATAGTCGCCGACCGATACGGGCCTAAGTTGATGGTCTGGGAACGAGAGGAGAGAAAGCTCATCATCCACTGAAGGGCGGTATCTCTCAGTCCGATCTCCTCCAGTCTCCTGAGCAGGACCTGATGGGAGACCGTGTCGAACGCGGCAGAGAGGTCCAACAGCACCAGAATCGTAGATTGGCCCTTATCTAATGTCATCCTGATGTTATCCGTATTTGGGTCTGAAACCTGATTGGGAGGAATCTAAACTGCCAGTGAATTCGACATGGTCGGACAGATGATTATTGATATGTTTTTCAAGTAACTTGCTCAGGAGAGGGAGAAGCGAGATGGGGCGGAGATTGGAGAGATCAGCCAGGGGAACTTTGGTGTTCTTACGGACAGGGATAACCTGTGCCGCCTTCCATTCCAGAGGGAGACGGCCCTCTCTCATGGACATATTGAGAAGAGACCCTATGGGCGAAGACAGTTGATGAGACAGGGAAGCAACGATTTTGGCCGGGATAATATCGAGAGGGGAGCCAGATTTTACAGTGCGTAGTAATGCTTCCACGTCTTCAGAAGATAGAGGGGGGAATCTCTCTAACAGCTGTGTGATTGCACATACTGGAGTATTGTACGGCGTAGCGACAGGAGACTGGCTCCCTGATGATATGATCTTGTCATAGATAAGCTCAATCTTCTGCGAAAAATGCTGTGCGATATCATTACAGAGAGTTTGAGAGGGGGGCCTCTAGGTTATCACAGGCCTTGGGGTTAGTAAAGGACTTAAGGATTTGGTAAAGGGTTTTTGGAGCAGTCCCAGCCTGGGCTAGCTGAGATGCAATAAAGGCTTTCCGTGCAGCCTTTAGGTTTTTGTGATAGCAGGAAAGGGCTACCTTGAATCTGTCCTTGTCCCTCTCTTCAAGGGTACTACGTCATCGTCTTTCCTGTTTTTTACACTGTCGTTTTTCAGCCTGGAGCTCAGGAGAAAACCAGGCTGTCTGGAATTAGGAAATGATTTTAGTGGCGCGAGCTGGTTAATGGCGCTGGTGATAGCGGAATTATACTTGGCTAATCCATCCTCTATAGTATAGCCCCTCTTTCTACTTTGTCTAGCGCCCCTCTAATGTTCCAACTCACTATTCGAAGGTCACCCGCGTGGGATCGCACCTTATCTATTGGGACCGCCATCGATGGACCCAGGGACTCTGGTATGCGGGACGATTATCATCCAATATGTGAGCAGTGGCCGTGTAGGGCAGTGACTCAGCGCAAACAAACAACATGTGTTCCCCAACTTCCCCCCACCCCCCCATACCTCAAAACTGCTGAAGTATCTGTCGCGGCGGAGGTGGCTTGCGGACCCCAATGGAAGCCCCCCGCCCGCCCCCGCCAATGGTTCCCCAATAACCAGCCCATATTCAACAGGCGTTCCCCTCGACTATCGAAAGTCTAACAAAGGTACTAGCCCCCCCTCTAGCCTCATCGGCCTGGGCATGTGTCTCCAACTGTCACCTTTTTGGTTTTTTGGATCAGCTAGGAGGACGAGGTCCCTAGCTGAGGCACTGATGTGGATCTGTTAGGGTCACTACAGGACTTGGATCGACATCTGGATCTCGACCTTCTGTTTCCTTTAGGCTTGGGCTTTGGTGGCTTTTGGATGACATCGCTGGATGATGAGTTCGATTCCATCCTGGGTGGCGTGTGAGGCAGAGTATGCACCGTCTCGTCCGTCCAGCTGAAGACGTCTTCTGGCGACTCGAAGAATAACGTGCGTGATTGGTACACCACCCTCAGCCTGGCTGGGTATAGCAACGCATACGGAAATTTCAGTTCCCCGAGGCGGGCCTTGGCTGCCATGAAGGATTGTCGCTTCTGCTGGACTAGTCACGTATAGTCTGGAAATATAAGGATGCGATTGGAGTCATAGGTCAGGGGTTCTTTAGCTCTGGCTTGCTTTAAGATTGTGTCCCTGTCGTGGTAATTTAAGATCTTTGCGATGACATGCCGCGGCCTAGCGCCCGGGGGCAGCTTCTGCATCAAGGCCCTATGAGCCCTCTCAATGATGAAACAGCAGGACAACGTTTCCGGGGGGAGCCAGTCTGTGAGCCACTGAGTCAGGAACCATTCCATGTCCCCCCCTTCACATCCTTCAGGGAATCCCACAAAGCGTAGGTTATTTCTCCTGGCCCTGCCCTCTGCATCTTCCACCCGCGATGCCAGACCTCTGGTTATGGTGTCCAATGACGCCACTTTTTTCTTTAGGGTAGTGACCGAGTCTTCCACCTCTGATATCCTGGTCTCGGTCTCTGTAATACGCTCCACCGCGTTCCGCAGATCTTGTCTAATGAGCATGACTTCGGAGCCCACCGCCCCAATTTTTGTATCCAAGGCATCTCTAGACTGCGTTATGGCCGCCATGAGTGCGGCATTGTCCAGCATGCCTCCCGTTGTGCCCCCTTATTCTGATGCCGGGGCTCCTGCTCCGGTGTAGCGATCTAGTGTACTCTGCTTAGAGGACCCTCCCAGCATCTTGTCCTTCGTCATGGTGTATTCTGGACACTAGTTCTTCACGATGACACCTCTAGGCTGCCCGAGTTGGGCCCTCAGGATGAACCGTGCTAGTCTATCCCGCGGTGTGAGGATCTTCCCTTCTTTTCTCCTAGTGTCCGTCTCTGCACAAGAGTTCCTAGAGTAGCGGGGCCCGGGCTGAGGCATCCCGCCCACAAGCCGCACCGAGATCTAACCCTGCCGCTTTTGCAGGCAGTCGTACCTCCTCCCCCCCTACTGGGTGTCCCGCTCCCTGCCTGTTCACTGCTCCCGACCGTTGAGGGTGGTGCGTCACGGGGTCTGCACCTGGCTCCAGTACTGTGTGCGCCATCCAAAACCGGCCCTCCGCCGAGTAGATCCTCACTTCCTATGGGGCCCAGGCCGCTATCGTGCCAGCCTCTGCTCCGTAGGCCTCTATTTAGTGCAGGCCGGGAGGTATGGGCACAAGTGCAGGTCCGCTTTCCACTGTCGGGGGCTCCTCTCAGCCTCTGGGCCCCACAGCAGTCAGCTCGGTCCCCGGTGGCCCAGTGCCCTGTCTGGTCCCTCAGCATGTCTCAGTCAACGCCCCCTCCCGCGCGGCCCGATCCGACCGCCGGGATGAGACAATGGAGGGGGGGGGGGGGAGAATGGGGGACACTCACCGGGCTGCCGTCAGAATGTTCCCGGCTATGCACATGCAGTCTCCGCCGTTGCCGATGCTCCGAGCAGGCCCCCAGTAGCTAATGCGGCCCCCAGCCAGCCCTCACTCTCCCGGGTCCCTCGGCGATACCCTGTCCACTGCTCTCTCCTCCGGCAGCCGCCCTGGAAGCTCCGCCCCAGTATCGCTCGCTAGGCCGCCTGGCCCATGCGCCACAGCTGCTGCTCCCAGATCTCCTTTCCGGCGCTCCGGTGCGCCGCGATTGCCGCCACCCGACTCTACCACAGCAGCGGGAGTTTTTTCAGGGGCGAGATGGTCGATGAGGTAGGATAAATGCAGGATATCTGGCAAGGGCTGAGCGGAGCTCGCCTAACGCGCGTCCACCATGATGGATCGCTCTTTTGTCACACTTTTAACCCATTTTTGTCCCTCCTTTTCTATTTAGCTATTTTTCAGAATTTTGTCTTCTGAATCAACTTATTTTTATCTGTTGCTTGCTTGCCTTTAATTGCTATTTTTCTATCAAGTAGTTTTGGATCAACTTGTCTATGGATCATCAGCACTTGGACCTGTATCCTTCTTGGCTCTTTCTCCTTTCTGATGACACGGAGTTTGGTGCTGGATGATTTTCAACAATGCATTATACATCCTCAGTAAAGATCAACACAGATTGCCAGGTGAGGATTTTCACCCTGTGTGTGTTTCCTCCTCCATGTTATCCCCTAATGGAGACAGCTGTCACCTTTCACATATAATAGTCTGTGCAGGGTGGCACCATGCCTGCTGGTAGAAGTCACCCTTTCCTTGGGCAGTCTCAAAAAGCATTCAACAGACCTACAACATTTACGGTCCTTGACACTGACAAGAAGGGGTGATGATGGATACCCCAACTCGGGAACACAAAAAGTTTCTCAGTTGCTGCTGCTCCGACGACCACTCACCTGACATGAAACACCTCCACTTCCAGATCCAGAGCAACCCGAACACCACCCTCCGGAGGGCCCTCATTTACAGACCTCCTGGACCCTGCCCCCCCTTCAGCAAAGCCATTGCCGACTTCATCGCTCACTACGCTCTCGCCTCAAAGGACTACATCCTCCTCAGCAACCTTAATTTCCACCTGGACAACCTCGTCGACCACAACACCTCATCCCTACTGGAGAACCTCGCCACCATAGGACTCAAACAACTGGTCACCTCTCCAACCCACTCAGCAGGACACACGCTCGACCCAATCTTCTCCGCAAGCAAAAACATCTCCGTCAGCCACACCTCCGAGCTACACTGGACCGACCACCACTGCGTCCACTTCTCCTTCACCAAACCCACCGTACCCCACCATGCCCACCGCCATCCTCACAGAAGCTGGAACAAAGTCACCAAACACCAGCTCACCACCTCCCTCAGCAAACCCCACCACTGACATCCATGGATGCCAATGCCTCAGCATGCAACCTCCACTGTTGGATCTCCAACTGCGCCAACACATTGGCTCCCGCCAGGAAACCCTCAGGCAAGCAGTCCTCTAAGAAAGCCAGCTGGTTCTCTCCCACCCATCAAGAATCCAGGCACACCTGCAGACAGCTCTAGAAAAAATGGAGGATCAGCAAGATCTTGTCAGACTACGCAGCCTTGAAAATCCACCGTCACCACTCACCACCTCCTCATTAGAACAACAAAGAAAACAACCATACAGTAACACAGCAATGCAAACGCACACAACAGCAAAGAACTCTTCACCATGGTCAAAGAATTCGCCAAATCCAGCACGGAGACAGCAGACATTCCCTCCTCTCAAGACCCCTGCGACAACCTTGCCACCTTCTTCCACCGCAAGATCAAGGAGATCTACAACAACTTCGCAACCTAAGACCCACCCACCCCACCCCACCCCCAACCACTGCACCCAATGGCTCCAGACCCCAGCAGACGCTACCTTCGACAACACCCTCAGGATCATGAAGAGCATCCACTCCGGAGCCCTCTCGAATCCCTTCCCTCACCACATCTTCAACAGAGCCTGTACCTCCATCGCCTCTGCCACACCATCAACTGCTCCATCATGTCTGCCACCTTCCCCGAAGACTGGAAACATGCAGAGATCAACCCCCTGCTGACGAAACTCTCTGCCGACCTGATGGACCCCAAGAACTACAGACCCATCTCTCTGCTCCCCTTCCCATCCAAAGCCATTGAAAAGGCCATCAACGCCAAGCTCTGTGAGTTCATCGGAACAAACCACATCCTGGACCGCTCCCAGTCAGGCTTCAGAAGCATCCACAGCACCGAGACCATGCTCCGCGCTGCTACAGACGTCATCTGCACCCTCCTTGACCGAGGCGGAACTGCAGCTCTCATCCTCCTGAACCTCCCGCCCGCCTTCGACAATGTCTCCCATCACACACTCTGCGCAAGACTCCACAATGTCGGCTTCCGCAAAAAAGCCCTCGAATGGATCCGCTCCTTCCTCACCGAGCGAACGCAGAGTCAGACTTCCACCATTCTACTCAGAAACCACACAGATCAGCTGCGGCGTGCCCCAATGATCCTCCCTGAGCCCCAACCTCTTCAACATCTACATGGCCCCGCTTGCAGCCATCGTCATAAGCCACTGACTCAACATCGTCTCCTATGCCGACGACACCCAGCTGATTCTCTCCCTCAGAGATGAACCCACAGCCACCAAGAATAACGTCCACAATAAGAAGAAGGCAGCTGCCACCTGGATGAAGAACAGCTGCATCAAGCTCAACACAGACAAGACTGAAGTCCTCATCAGTGGCTCCACCTCCACCACATGGGATGACTCCTGGTGGCCTGCAATGCTCGGAACCCCCCCCGTACCCACGGACCAGGCATAAAACCTCTGCATCATCCTGGACTCCTCACTCTCTATGAACTGCCAAATCAACGCTGTCTTGTCCTCCTGCTTCCACACTCTCTGCCTACTTCGGAAGATTTTCAAGTGGATCCCCATCAAGTCCAGGAAGACTGTCACCCATGCGCTTGTCAGCAGTAGACTGGACTACGCCAAATCACTCTTCGCTGGCACCACCCAAAAACTCCTAAAGAAACTGCAGAACATCCAGTACGCCTCCGTCAGATTCATCCTGAACATCCCCCGATGCAGCCACATCACCGGTCACCTGAGAGACCTCCACTGGTTCCCGATCAACAAAATAATTACCTTTAAGCTCCTCCCAGACGCCTACAAAGCCCTCCACAATGCTGGACCTGCATACCTCAACCAACGCCTCTCCTACCACACTCCCACAAGACATCTCCACTCCGCCCACGGATCCACAAGACCACGGCTGGAGGAAGATCCTTCTCCTACCTCACTGTGAAGACCTAGAACTCCCTGCCTCTTAATCTCAGGCAATAACAGTCTCTGCCTCAATTCAGGAAGGACCTCACGACCTGGCTCTTCGACTGACCCGCAGATCTCCCCGTCCCCCTACTCAGCACCTTAAGACCCTAACGGGTGAGTAGTCACGCTTTACAATAACCCTGATTGAGTGAACCCTGAATTGGGACCTTAGCTTCTAGTAGAGAAATCTTGGCAACCAGGCTAGAAGTTTCTGCTTCATCAATTATAACATATTTGCAGACAGCACTAAGACTGGTTCAAGAATGTTCCTGCTTTTTGCTTAATCCACTCAGACATATCCAGCCATGGCCTTTCTAGTTAGGTGCTAGCAAGATGGTAGGGTGGAACATGTAGTCTCCCGTCAGTGGAGACCAAAAACAAGGGTACAAAAAGAAAATGGGTCTGTGCCACTTAGCTACCTGTTAATTTGGAAATTCCCTAAACTGCAGAGAAGTCCTGTGTCTCATTTCCTCCATACCTAAAAGTCTGAGCCATAATGAAGGATTTCTGGAATGTCCTGGAATGCAATTCAAAATTCTCTCCACCCTCCATCTTTGGTACCGCTTGAATGTAGGAAAACAAAATGGATTTCTGTGTATCTATAGCCACATGTAAAATACAAACTGCACACACATCATACACACACAGAACTACATACACTCGTCATCTATGTCTCACATGAGAGGAGCAAAGTACCTGGTGCATCAGAGTGGCAGACCAGGAGAGGCCAGTACGTGATTTTCCCTGACAGAGACAGGTACAAAGGCCCTTTCTGCTACTTCTGTCTTATCACTGCTACCACTGTCAGACTTCTACATCCCAGTGGGCTGGGGATAGCCATGCTCATTAAGGAGGTTGCCTATGCTGTGGCCCCCTCCCCGGACCACAGAGCCCTGTTCTGGGTTGCATTACGTGTAAGAGCACACACATGATAGTCATGTATGGTAAGGTAGGGAACAAAAATATGCTTCCTGTATGAGGACGAACTTAAGGCAGAGGACCTTTACCATTCCAACGCTGACCATTTGTACCCCTTAGCTAGTCGAAGTAGCGTATATTTTCCAGACAGAACACAGAATGGCTATCAATTTTACCTTTTAAGGTATTATATTCATTAGTGAGAGACATGTAGCAGAAGAATATGTCCAACAGACTTCTCAGGACCTGTAGACAAGGTTATCAGAATATCTATGCTGCTTTTGCAGCCATATTACAGATAATAGATTAACCTAATACAAAGAATCATGCCCATCAGCAGTGGTTGCTCTTCAACATGGGCGTTCAGACGCTACCACATCACCGATGAGCTTCCACAACTGTACAACAAATGTATTGCTTTTATCATTACTTCAGGATAGATGGAGCTTCACTTTAACTCCATTCAGTTGCTAGGTTCTGAGCTGCAGCATATGTTTTTTTGTATATTTTCATTGAGAAGTACATGTCAATATATTTTATGTTACGCTATGTTAGCCTCACTTGGTATAACGCAGTGAATCATCCCTGAAGGAATATATGACTAGCGCAAACTAAATAAAACAACCATGTTTTAGGAGTTTTTAACCCCTTCGCTGCTAGGCCTTTCCCCCCCCCTGCTCTAAGCCTTTTTTTGGCTATTTGGGGTAGTTCCCGCTTAGGCCCTTGTATTTTTTTGTCTACAAAAGGTATCCACTTCAAATTTGCGCCCTTTTTTTCCAATACCCTCAGGATTCTAAAGGTACCCAGGATTTGTGGATTCCACTGGAGGGACCCAGAAATTAGACAAAATGCAGCTAAATGTTTTTTTTTTTAAATGGGAACAAATTGCTTCAGAAGAAAGCATCTGGTTTTTTCCCTGCAAATGGCATCAACAAAGTGTTTGTGGTGCTGAAATCACCCTCTTCTCATCTTTCAGGGACAGGCAGACTTTTACCAGAAAAATAACATTTTCTATACAGTTTTGGCATTTTACTGGGACATACCCTATTTTTCCTATTTTTTCTGCTTGCAACCTCCTTCCAGTTAGTGGTAGAATTGGGTGTGAAAGCAATGATGGATCCCAGAATGCTATACATTTCTGAAAACTAGGCAGAATTTTGAATTCAGCAAGGGGTCATTCGTGTAGATCCTTCAAGGATGTTTTTACAGAAACTAACAGTTGAAAATAGAGAATATTGAAATTGAGTTGATGTTTTCACCTGTAACTTCTTCTAAGTATGACAGATTTTTTAAAGCAATATACCGTTACATCCGCTTGACCCTTCAGGTTGTGGGGATATATAGCATTTGTAGGTTCACCAAGAACCAGAGGAACCCAGAGCCAATAACTGAGCTGCGTCTTGCAATGGTTTTTCATTGTGTGTCTGGTATATAGCAAATCATTTGGTAAAATATAAAGAGTGAAAAATAGGTACCAAGGAAACCAATATATTTCCGAAATGGGAATAAAATCTAGAGTATATAAGCAGTAGTTTTTTGACCATCTCCAAAACCTGTACAAGCATGTGAATTAGAGGTCATTTTTCAAAATGACTTCTTTTTAAAAATTGTCTTACATTTGGAAGGCAGAAATGCAAAGAAAGTCAATTGGTAATAACACTTGTTATACTATTCTGTGTTCCCCTAAATCTCCTGATAAAAACGCTACCTCACTTGTGTGGGTAGGTTTTGTGTCCGCGCAAAACACAACGTGGACACATCAAATTCTTCCAGTGAAAAAGGACCCTTTTTTTGCAATGTGCTAGCTGTGGATTTTTAACCATAGCTCAGCCGGCACCTAGGGAAACCTAGCAAACCAATACATGTTGGAAAACTAGACACCCAGGAGAATCCAGGATAGGATCACTTGTGTGGTTCTCACCAGGTTCTATTACCCAGAATCCCTTGCAAATGTCAAACTTTGTAAAAAAACAAACACATTTTCCTCATATTTCTGTGATGTAAAATTCTGGAATCTGCGTGGATCCACAAACTTCCATGCACCCTGCATTTCCCAAAGTCTCCTGATAAAAATGATACCTCACTTGTGTGGGTAGGCCTAGTGCCCACGACAGAAAACGGGCCAAAACACAACATGGACACACCACATTTTTACAGTGAAAACTGACCCTTTTTTTGCAAAGTGCCTAGCTGTGGATTTTGAACCCGAGCTCTGCCGGCACCTAGGGAAACCTAGCAAACCAATACATTTTTGAAAACTAGACACCCAGGGGAATTCAGGATGGGGTGACTTGTGTGGCTCTCTCCAAGTTCTGTTACCAAGAATCCCTTGCAAATTTCAAACTTTGTAAAAACAAACACATTTTCCTCACATTTCTGTGATGGAAAGGTCTGGAATCTGCGTGGATCCACACAGTTCCACCCACCCCGCATTCCCCAAAGTCTCCCAATAAAAATGGTACATCATTTGTCTGGATAGGCCTAGTGCCCGCGACAGGAAACAGCCCACAAGCAACGTGGACACATCACATTTTTCCAGCGAAAACAAAAAAATGTTTTGCAAATTGCCTGGCTGTGAATTTTGAACCGTAGCTCAGCCGGCACCTAGGGAAACCTAGAAAACGTATACATTTTTGAAAACTAGACACCCAGGGGAATCCAGGATGGGGGAACGTGTGTGGCTCTCACTAGGTTCTGTTACCCAGAATCGCCCTGCAAACCTCAAACTTTGTAAAAAGAAACAACACATTTTCCTCAAATTTCTGTGATGGAAATTTCTGGAGTCTGCATGGATCCACAAACTTACACCTACCCCGCATTCCCCAGAGTCTCCCGATAAAAATGGTACCTCACTTGTGTGGGTAGGCTTAGTGCCCAGGCAGGAAACAGCCCATAACGCAACATGGACACATCACATTTTTCCAGTGAAAACTGAACTTTTTTTTGCAAACTGCCTAGCTGTGGACTTTGAACCATAGCTCACCCGGCACCTAAGGAAACCTAGGAAATCTATACATTTTTTAGTACTAGACACCCAGGGGAATCCAGGATGGGGGAACTTGTGTGGCTCTCGCCAGGTTCTGTTACCCAGAATCCCCTGCAAACCTCAAACTTTGTAAAAAAAAAACACATTTTCCTCAAATTTCTGTGATGGAAAGTTCTTAAGTCTGCATGGATCCACAAACTTATACCTACCCCGCATTCCCCAAAGTCTCCTGATAAAAACTGTACCTCACTTGTGTGTGTAGGCCTAGTACTCGCAACAGGATACGGGCCAAAAGCGCAACGTGGACACACCACATTTTTACAGTGAAAACTGACCCTTTTTTTGCAGAGTGCCTTAGCTGTGGATTTTGAACCCTAGCTCTGACAACACCTATAGAAACCTAGCAAACCTATACATTTTTGAAAACTAGACAACCAGGGGAATCCAGCATGGGGTGACTTGTGTGGCTCTCACCACGTTCTGTTACCCAAAATCCCTTGTAAATCTCAAACTTTGTAAAAACAAAACACATTTTCCTCACATTTCTATGATGGAGATTCTGGAACCTGCGTGGATCCACAAACTTTGACCAACCCACATTCTCCTAAGTCTCCCGATACAAACGGTACCTCACTTGTATGGGTGGTCCAAATGCCCGCAGCAGGGAAGGGCCCAAAACGTATTGAGGAGACATCAAAATTACCTATAACAAAACGACCTGGTTTTGCAAGGGGGGTCACCTGGGTTTTTGGCCCCGGGCTCGGCGGCATTCTAGTGAAACCTACCAAACCCACACATTTCTGAAAACTAGACACCCGGGGGAGTCCATGTAGCTATGGCTTGTGTGGACCCCCCCCCCCCAACGTTTTCCTACCCAGAATCCCCTGCAAATCCACATTTTTCTCAAATTTCTGTGTGGGAAAGTTGTGGGATCACCGGACTGACACAAATTTACTACCACCCAGCGTTCCCCCAGGTCTCCCGATAAAAATGGTACCTCACTCCTGTGGGTGGGCCAATTGCCCGCAACAGGGAAGGGCCCCAAACGTATTGTGGAGACATCAAAATTACCTATCACAAAGCAACCTGGTTTGTAAGGGGGGTCACCTGGGTTTTTGGCTCCGGGCTCGGTGACTATCTAGGGAAACCTACCAAACCCACATATTTCTGAAAACTATACACCCAGGGGAGGCCAGGGAGGTATGGCTTGTGTGGGCCTCCAAATATTTTTCTACCCAGAATCCCCTGCAAACCTCAAATTTAGCTGAAAAAATAAAATATTTCTCAAATTTTTGTGTGGGAAAGGTGTGGGATCACTGGGCTGACACAAATTTCCTACCTCCCAGCGTTCCCCCAGGTCTCTTGATAAAAATGGTGCCTCACTCGTGTGGATGGGCCTAGTACCCGCGATAGGCAAGGGCCCAAAACGTATTGTGGAGACATCAAAATTACCTATCACAAAACTACCTGGTTTTGCAAGGGGGGCACCTGGGTTTTTGGCCCCGGGCTCGGCGCCATCTAGGGAAACCTACCAAACCCCCACATTTCTGAAAACTAGACACCCAGGCGAGACCAGGGAGGTATGGCATGCATGGATCCCCCAACGTTTTCCTGCCTACAATCCCCTTTAAACCTCAAATTTAGCTGAAAAAAAATCAAATTTTCCACACATTCTGTGTGGGATCACCGTGCCGGTACAAATGTCCTACCACACAGCTTTCCCCTCAGTCTCCTGAGTAAAATGTTACCTCACTTGTGTGGGTGAGCCAAGGGCCAGTGACTGGGAAGGGCCAAAAACATAGGGAGGATATAGCACAGCAAATTCTAAGCGCTACATTTAAAAAAAAATAAGATTTTAGCCGATTCTGCATTGGACACCCACACAAGTGAGGTATCATTTTACTCAGGAGACCAAGGGGAATGCTGGGTGGTAGGTCATTTGTACTGGCACAGTGATCGCACACAGAAATGTGTGGAAAATGTGATTTTTTTCCAGCTAAATTTGAGGTTTTCAGGGGATTCTGGGGGATCCACACAAGCCATATCTCCCTGGACTCCCCCGGGTGTCTAGTTTTCAGAAATGTGTGGGTTTGGTTGGTTTCCCTAGATGGCCGCCGAGCCCGGGGCCAAAAACCCAGGTGACCCCCCCTTTCAAAACCAGGTCGTTTTGTGATAGGTAATTTTGATGTCTCCACAATACGTTTTAGGCCCTTGCTTGTCACGGGTTCTTGGCCCACCCACACGAGTGAGGTACCATTTTTATTGGGAGACGGTAGGAAATTTGTGTCTGCCCGGTGATCCCACAACTTTCCCACACAGAAATTTGAGAAAATGTAATTTTTTCAGCTAAATTTGAGGTTTACAGGGAATTCTGGGTAGGAAAACGTTGGGGGTCCACGCAAGCCATACCTACCTGGACTTTCCCAGGTGTCTAGTTTTCAGAAATGTCGAGGTTGGGTAGGTTTTCCTAGATGGCCGCTGAGCCCGGGACCAGAAACGCAGGTGACTCCCTCGCAAAACCAGGTATTCTTGCGATCAAAAATTTTGATGTCTCCACAGTGCGATTTGGGCCATTTTCTGTTGTGGGCACTACGCCTACCCACACAAGTGAGGTAGCATTTATATCGTGAGACCTAGGGCAACACTGGGTAGTAGGAATTTGTGGCGACCCAGTGATTCCAACAACTTTCCCACATAGAAAAGTAAGAAAAATTTGATTTTTTTTAGCTAAATTTAAGGTTTGTAGGGGATTCTGGGTAGGAAAATGTTGGGAGATCCACCCAAGCCACACCTCCCTGGACTCCCCTGGGTTTGGCAGGTTTCCCTAGATAGCCGCTGAGCCCAAGACCAAAAACGCAGGTGACCCCCTTCAAAAACCAGGTTGTTTTGTGATAGATAGGTGGGCACCTGTGTTTTTGGTCCCGGGTTTGCAGACATCTAGGAAAACCTGAAAAACCCAGACATTTCTGAATACTAGACACTTGTGGGAGTCCAGGGAGTGTGACTTGCATTGATCCTCCCCACGTTTTCCTTCCCAGAATCCGCTGCAAACCTCAAATTTAGCTAAAAAATCACATTTTCCTCTAATAGCTGTGTGGGAAAGTTGTGGGATCATTGCACTGCACAAATTTCCTACCACTCACCATTACCCTCAGTCTCCTGATAAAAATGATACCTTACTTGTGTGGATGGTCCAAGTGCCTATGAAATGGAAGGGCCAAAAACGTGTAGAGATTGAGGGGTGCCCAAAGCGGGTCCAAAAGGGCAGTTTGTTTATACGTTTTTACGCTGACGCTACTTTGGGCACCAACACAAGTGAGGTATCATTTTTGTCTGGAGACCAAGGGGAATGCTGGGTGGTAGGAAATTTGTGCCTGTGCGGTGATCCTAGAACTTATCCACACAAATGTGAGGAAAATGTGACTTTGTAAGTAAATTTGAGGTTTGCAGGGGATTCTTGGTAAGAAAATGCTGGGGGATCCATAAAAGCCACACCACCAGCCAAGAGTCAGTACACGCATACCACCGTCCATGCACACCACCAGCCAAGCGCAATCCATGCACACAGCCATCCAAGTGCCATCCACGTACACCGCCAGCCAATTACCATCCATGCACACAGTCAGCCAAGCACTATCCACGCACACTGCCAGTCAAGCTCCACCCACGCACTCTGCCGGCCAAGCGCCATCCCCTCACTCCACCAGATAAGCAGGGCGGACTGGGAACAGCAACCAGCCCTGGCAGATTGCTGCTTGACCAGTCCTGGGAGGGGGAGGAGGGGTGCTAGTATAAAGCACTGCTACCGCTTTTGTTACTGGGGGCCGATATAGCAGCACTGCTGCAAAACCAGCCCCCAGTGACAAAACCGGCCCCAACGACCAGAAAACCAGCCCCACCCCTATGGCTTACCGGGGAAACGCACTGTGCCCACTACAGCCAGTCCGCCCCTGCACCCAAGCACCATCCATGCACACATACAGCCAAGCACCAGTCCACGTACACCGCCAGCCAAGCAGCAATCTACACACACCGTCATCAGGCGCGAGTCCACCCACACCATCAGCCAAGTGCAGGTCCACACACACCACCAGCAAAATGCCAGCCAAAGGTCAGTACACGCTGACCGTCAGCCAAACTCCAGTTACACACATCCAAACTCTCCCTGGTTTCTAGTGGTTTTCTGCCCCTGCTTGGGTTCAGATGAGACTAAAAATATCACTGAAACAGCCAAAATGTGTGCCTGAAAAAAAGGGAGCGACCCTTGCCTATGGGGCTTCTCACTGGCATGCCGATAAACATATCCCTGGTACCTAGTGGGCCTTCTCCCCCCCCCCCCCCGGGGGACAGATAAGGGACTATTGCTCCCATCTGCCTCCCAGGGGGGGGCAGAAAGACTCTGTAAAATGTTTTTCAGGGTGGGAGCATTGGCATGCCCATTCTGGGCAGGCCCCAGCCCTAAATATATAAAAACAACATAATTCCTAGTGCCTAGTGGGCTTTCTGACCCCCCGGGGAGGCAGATAAGGGGCTATTGCCCCCAACTGAAATGAAATGAAATGCCATTTATAGAGCGCCTGGTTACAGCAACGGTGTCCCCCCGCGCTGGAATCAGACCACCCAAGATTGAGCACAGGGGCAAGATACAGCAATAAGACCTACGACAGAGACCTAAATATGCAAGTTTTTAGTTGTTTGCGAAAAGCTTGTTCTGCCGAGCATGCTTTCAGCGGGGTCAGTAGGGAGTTCCAAACTTTAGTAGCCAAATAGCTGAAAGAACGACCACCCATTCTATCTTTCCGGAATCTGGGAACCTTTGCCTGCAAAGTTTCGCATGACCTGAGGGTGCGAGATGGGAGGTAAGGCGTGATTAGAGAACTCAGGTAGCTGGGTCCGCTGTTCCACCAGATTTTGTGGCAGTAACGCATTGCTTTAAACGTGGCTCTTTATTCGACTGGTAGCCAGTGTAAGGTATGAGTGCTTTCAAGGCTGACGATCTTCTAGGAAGACCTAATACCTGGCGAGCTGCTGCGTACTGAATGCACTGGAGTCTCCGCAGACTCCCTTTGTTAGCACCCAGATATAGGACATTCCCGTAGTCCAATTGCGATGTGACCAGTGAATGCACAATGGTCTTTCTAGCTGATAGAGGTAGACGGTCAATCAGTTTACTTAGCATTTTAAGAATGGCGAAGCACTTGCCGGCAACTATTCTGATTTGGTGGTCGAAGGAAAAATCTGAGTCGAACAAAATCCCAAGATTTTTTGTGGTTTTTCTGGGAGTGGGGATCTGACCCAGGGGTGTGGGCCACTATGCCGAGCACCTCTGTCTTATTGCCATTTAATTTAAGGCAGTGATTAGCCATCCAAGTAGCTAGCTCTTCTAAGCATAAGAAGAAGCGGGAGGCTGCAGCTTCAGGGTTTTGAGATAGCGTGACTATAAGTTGTGTGTCATCTGCATATGACACAATGGTCACCTTGTGTTGTTCCACAATATCTGCAAGCGGGCCAATATACAGGTTGAACAAAGTTGGGCTTATAATAGAGCCCTGAGGGACACCTTACACTAAAGGCAGACTTTCCGATAGGAAAGGCTTCTGAGACACCTGAAAGCTGCGATCATGGAGATAGGAACGTAGCCAGCGGAGCGCAGTGCGTACAATCTCGCAATGGCTGTGTCTTTGAGAGAGGAGACTGTGGGAGACCGTGTCAAAGGCTGCACTTAAGTCTAAGAGGATCAGTGCGGCTTGTTTGACCTGCATCAGCGCATTTCCTTAAAGTTTCAGTGGCTAGCAAAAGAGACTATTCCGTCGAGTAGGATGTCCTAAAGCCCGACTGGATGGGATGGTAAAGATCATTCGTGGTGATATAATCCGTGAATTGGTTGTGTACCACCTTCTCTGCTATTTAGGCAAGGGTCGGGAGTAAAGAAATAGGACGTAAGTTATCTAGTGCCATATGATCAGTTGAAGGTTTTTTTGTAATGGTAGGACTATAGCTTGCTTCCATTTCAAAGGAAACTCTCCAGTACTAAAGGAGAGGGCAAGTAATTGTTGGATGGATGGAGTAATCACATTAAGTCCTGCATCAGAGCCTTTGGTGGTGCAGGATCTAAAGGAGAACCAGATTTAATTCTGTATGCCAAGTTCTTCAAATTTTCTAAGTTAGGAACTGTGAACTCGTTAAGACTGAAGGCTCTAACTGAATTAGTTGGTAAAGCGTCGAGACTCAAGGGACTTCTTGCTTCCAGAAGGAAAGTCTCATAAATGTTATCTACTCTGAAAAGTAGTGTGCAATCTTATTGCAGTTCTCTACCAATGCTGGGGGCGGCGTCCTAGTATGGTCCAGTGAGGACAGAGATTTAAGTTCTTTCGCAGAGTTGTTTGCTGATTCAATTTTATTGGTGTAAAAATGACATCTGGTTTTTCTAAACAGCACATGATATTTTATTAGTTCCTCTTTATAAATGTTTTTGCTATCCAGATTGTTGTCTTTCCTCCAGATGCGCTCCAGGCTTTTACACATTTTTTGGACTACACGAAGTTGCTCTGTAAAACCATGGAGCAGATTGCTTAGCTCTAGGGTTTTTATTCCCTGATGACCATGGTACGGCTTCCTCCACTGCTGACATTAACCACTTTTCAATCTGGAGGTTAGCAAGATTAATGTTATTATCTAATTGGGGTAGGTTATGTATAAGGACATTGTTGAAGGTTTTGGAGTTCAACAAATTCCATTTCCTTCTCTTGGGCATCTGATCGGCTATGGTTTTGGGGAGCAGCCTTTGATATGGAATACTAAACGGCTCCGTGTAGTGGTCAGACCAGGGGGCTAGTAATGGATCCGTGACTTGGAGCTTAAGGAAGTTAGCAAATATCGGGTCTAAAGTGTGACCTAATTGGTGCGTCGGATTATGAACTCTTTGGGACAGATTCACCGTCTCCAATTCATTACAGAGTGTTATGACGTCTGGGTTAGTCCCAAAATCCTCCCTCAGAGGAGACTCTGGCAATTTTTTTGGGGGGTGGGGGCATTTGCATTCCCATTTTTGGCAGGCCCCACCTCTACGTATAAAAAACAAAACAATCCCTGGTGACTATTGGGCTTTCTGCCCCCAAGGGGCAGATCAGGGGCTATTGCCCCCATCTGCCTCCTGGGGGGGGGGCAGAAAGACTGGATTTTTTTTGGGGGGGGGGGGCATTGGCATGCCCATTTTGGGCAACCCCCACCCCTGTATACATAAAAAAATCCCTGGTGCCTGGTGTGCTTTCTGCCCCGGGGGGGGCAGATCGGGGGCTATTGCCCCCATCTGCCTCCCAGGGGAGGCAGAAAGGAAGTGGCAATTTTTGGGGGTGGGGAGTGGGCATTGGCATGCCCATTTCGGGCAGCCCCCACCCCTATGTATTAAAATAACCAATCCCTGGTGCCAAGTGGGCTTTCTGCCCCCCCCCAGGGGACAGATTAGGGACTATTGCCCCCATCTGCCTCCTGGGGGGGGCAGAAAGACTGTGGAATTTTTTGGGGTGGGGACATTGGCATGTCCATTTTAGGCAGCCCCCGCCCCTGTATACATAAAAAAAATCCCTGGTGCCTAGTGTTCTTTCTGCCCCTGGGGGAGGCAGATCAGGGGCTATTTTTTTGGGGGGTGGGGGCATTGGCATATCCATTTTGAGCAGCCCCCACCCCTACGTATAAAAGAAACAATCCATGGTGCCTAGTGGGCTTTCAGCCCCCCCCCCAGGGGCACATCAGGGGCTAATGCCACCATCTGCCTCCTGGGGGGGGGGGCAGAAAGACTGTGGATTTTTTGGGGGGCATTAACATGCCCATTTGGGGCAGCCCCCACCTCTATACACATAAAAAAAATCCCTGGTGCCTAGGGCCTATTGCACCCATCTGCCTCCCGAGGGGGCAGAAAGACTGTAGAATTTTGCGGGGGCATTGGCATGCCCATCTCAGGCAGCCCCACCCCTAAATATGCCCTAAAAATAAATCCCTGGTGCCTAGTGCGCTAGGGGGCAGAAAGACTGAATATGCCAAAATTTAATTGGGGGGGGAGCAAAGGTTCTTGCCCAAAGGGCTGCTCCCCCCTCCCTGGTGTCCAGTGGGTAGATCCCTTCTTGGGGATCGCCCTCCTGAGGCAATCCCCAAGCAGGGATCCACTAGGGAGGGGTTCCATGGGAAAGGGGAGATTCTCCCCTTCCCAATGATACCTCTCCTGTCTTTCTACATGCTCGGCGGGCTGAGATAGCCCCACAAGCACGTAGCAAGTGAAACTGAAATGAGGTCAGCGCGACATGCGTGCTGATCGTCATTTCAGGGAAACCAACTAAACAGCCTCAGGAGCTGGGGAAACTCTTCCCCAACTCCTGAGGCTGTATAGGGGGAAAGGGAATCCCTCTGGTGCCTGCACCAGATGTATTTCCTGTGCCATGGCGTCGGAAGCGCGGGAGCCGTCCGACGCACATGAGCACTTTTGCGTCGGATGGCTCCCGTGCATCCGACGCATGGAAAGGGTTAAAACCTTCACAGCTCTATATACAAACGAATTGGTAAGGGAAGTTTATTCCAGTAGAAAGGGGCCAAGTAGGAAAAAGACCCCCTCCATATCTGGAGGTACGAATCAGGGGAGTTTGAAGTAGGGCTTTGTCTGTAGAACTGTATGTAGATACAACTTCTCAAATTTCTAAACACAAAAAAAAATAATGCATAGCTCAATAGATACAATATCGTAGATATAATTCATAATACATCCGACTGTGAAGTAGATCTTATAAAGAAGACCTATAAAAGAAAACCTGGAAAGAAAGATGTAGGGAGCTGGACAAAGGAGTGAATGATGTAGATATTATGCAATATGTATTAAACCATATATTATAGGTAGTTAGAAGATAATAGAGATAATACCATACACCTCCACAAATATAGCATTTCAAATGGAGATATTCCTATTAATTCAAACATGTCCAGTAGGTGAACAATAAGCCCTAATTGAAATAACAGTGTTAATGGCTAAAGCACCAACTGGCTGAATAATAACAGCATGACTATAGATAATAATGAAAATGAGTTAATAAGGAAAGAAGGAAACGAAAAAGGAAGGGACTTCTTTGTTGTATTTCCGAATTAGGAGGAACAATAATTAGTATTATCAGAAATAGAATATGTATTAGCTACAAAGTGTTTCCAAATTTGGGTGAAAATTCCAACAGTATCCTGCAATATGTAAATGAGTTTTTCATATGATCCCATTTTGTACATTTCCATAAGCCATTCATCATGTGTAGGACATTGTGGTGTTCTCTAATGTTGTAATATACCCATTTTTGCTACAGTGAGTGCGATAGACATCAATCGTCTTGTGTAGTTTGTTAGATTTAGGAGACCAGTAACATCATGTAATATAACTAATTTTTCCGTTAAAGGAATGGACACATCTATAGCTCTATGTAGAGATTCAGTTATGGAAGATCAGTATTCCTCAAAACTGGACATCGGAATAAAATGTGTAGTATATCACAATGCTCATGTGGACACCTCCGACAGATAGAATGGTGTAGTAAACCTGCTGCTTTGAGTTTTTGTTGTGACCAGTACCAGTTATGAAGAATTTTGAAAAGAGGAAATTTCATTCTGGACTCTGATTCCTTTATCCATATCATAACATCCTCCCATTCCTCATCAGCATAAGATAGATTAAGTAACCATTGCCATGGAGTTGTGCTAGTAATGGGCATCAGTGTAGTTTATGCACTATGAGATTATAAAATCCACAGCCCGCTACTTTGAATTCCCCAACAATTTTTAAGTATTGTAACACTGGGGAATCCTCAGGTATCCACAGATATGGCCCAGTCTACTAAATAGAGCTTGTTTCAGTTGTATTTCCCCTCTTGAGAGCTAGGGAGTTGAAGCATTTCAAATGTTTTAAGCTCAACTTCTAAATGAGAAAGTGATCCAAGCCAAGCATAACTTTATTCGATCTAAAATATATAGACCATAAAAGTACAATAAAAGCAATGGAATAAAATACATTTTGGTTCCACGGATGTCAGTGCATAATAAACATTTGATAGCAGCACACTGTCATGTCTTGTCATTCCCCAATCCATGGCATCCAACTGGCAATATTACGTATTGGAGTATAGATTATAACGAAGGGAAGGAGAGCAAAAACCTCAACTAAGGGTCCTCTATGCACTCCTGCCTAACTGGTTATTATCTATTATTTCTTTCTTTCGATGTATTTCAATCACATATATACAGATATACAATAAGACTATATATTATGTATATAAACAAATTAAATCCTAAAAATATTCTAAGTTAATATAAGGAGAGAAAGTGCAAGTGCAAGGAGCAAATTGTCATCACGATAAACATTGCAGACATTGGAATTCCCTCCTCTGTCCTATGGTTGGGATCTCCTATTTTTTAGTGAAAACCATAGAAAGGATGCTAAACAGTGACATGTCAGGGGATCAGCCAGCTTTTGTAAAAAGTATAGTGCTGGAAGGTATTGCCTGAATTTATATTTCTGCATGAGGGCAAGAATACATCTTTTCCCCTGGGCCGTATAAAATTTAGAAAAGAAAATAATGCACAAGTCTGTTTGGGCTGATGTTCCATCACAAGGGCAAGCCGGCATGGCTTCAATAGAATAAATGCCCGTGGGGTGGCCCATCATAGCCGGTATATGGTTTAGTCGGAACCTTACTAGGATAAATCGATGTTGAGGGTTCATCACAAAGGTTAACATCAAAGGTAATTATAGGGGACGTGAAATATAATTTTACCATAAGTTTATTGCAACTAGTTTCCAGTCTCTCTCGCGCCATCTTTGTTAGGAGTAAGCTTATAATTCTTTTGTAAGAAATTTGCAGGCAATTAGAAGGGTTCTCAAACAGTGCCTGCAAACCTATAGAGCTCGGGGTACTTTTTACATATTGCAGCCAGATAAATGTGTGCGCTTAATTAAGGTTTAAACAATCCCTCAAATGCTCTCGATCAGGTTTACCGTCTCCCTTCTCCACACTGAGTGCCACAGTAATATAGGAGCTAATCGCAGAGAGTCTGTTATATATGACACGTCCAACTCAGTGAGACAGTTGAAATTTGAGCAACTTCTAGAGACGGCTACCAGCTTCTTAAAGAAGTTGTCCTCAATATGTTGGATGGCAACTACATCTGCCATGCCCCATACACCAGCCCCATAAGTGGCTACTTGGCGATATTGATCTTTTTTATTGCCTCAAGCGGTTTGACCCCAGCTTTTTGATGAATGTAAATATGGCCATAATGCATTTTTCCAATAAAAGGCCTCTATTGGCTACCATGTTAGACCAAGTACTCATTCTATCAAATAGTAAAAGGTTC
The DNA here is from genome assembly GCA_963921515.1 of Calotriton arnoldi. Lineage (NCBI taxonomy): Eukaryota > Metazoa > Chordata > Amphibia > Caudata > Salamandridae > Calotriton > Calotriton arnoldi. The sequence goes on from CAWUFW010000041.1 coordinate 213,435, forward strand.
CCATCACTTCCAGCTTATGTCCAGCTATATGAAAGTTTGGAGTTTATTCGATCGCTGTCCTGTCACTAGTATAAAGGATTTCGCTTCATTGGCCTGAAGGTCTACATTTTTCATGAATTTCATGTACTCCTCTATGAGTTTCTGCAGTGCCAACCCAGTCTGGGCTATTAGCACTGCATCATCCACATAGAGTAGTATTGGGACTCGGGCAGAGTTCACTAGGGGAACATCTAGAGAGGATCCTAATAGAGTTGCTTCCACCCCATTTGTATAAATTGAAAACAGAAAGAGCGCAAGAACAGATCCTTGCCTGACACCCTTCATTATGTGAAACTGCCTAGTACATTCCCCATGACTTCCATACTGGACACATGCTGTGGCTTGAGAGTACAACTGTTTAATAAATGTTGTTATTGTATTATCTATACCCATCTCTTCCATAATTCTCCACAGCTGGAGACCAATCCCAACATATTTATACAATTTCAACTATAAAATACACTTGGACCCTAGAATACGTAGTTTTAATTTGCCAATTATAACAAAGGTGACATTGGGTTGTATTATCCATAAATAGGCTGGTGTAAACAAATAAATAGATTGGTGTAAACAAATATGCAATTTTATCAGCTACCTAGTAGATTGAAACCTCTACCCCTCGCAATCTACTTGATATTGGGCACTATGATCCAATTAAATAACATCCCATTGGATATTAAAGTGAATATTGTGTATACCACTGGAACACAATTGCGGATAATGTGTAAGAACACACTCATAGATTTATATTTTTGATGTGTAATCTCGAGCTACGTGCATCGAGATCCTGCACATCTCTGGACGTCAGTCATTAATAGTGACGCCGACATCCAGAACTACAACCCCCATGAGCCCGCCTCCTGGAAGCGCCCGGGGACGGACGTTGCAGAATGACGTATAGACCAGGCCAGCTCCTGATGGAGTACGCACTGGCTCTAGAACGCTGGGCTCCTCCTGCTACAGGAGCAGGTAATTGCCTGTTCCCGCGGGGGCAATGTCAGCTTAAAAACGCACCCTTCGCTCCATTCCACACATATTGGGGGAAGGAACAGACACATCTAGGGTGATCGTAAGGGACTCACCTTTTTTTTTTTTTAAACATGTTTTTATTCACATTTTATCATACATTAATCCACATAAATTTTGTTTTTCGCTCCATGTTTCAGTTTCCAAAACATGCATCGAACAATCAATCATGGAGACAAAATAGTACAAAGTTTAGTGTGGTTGCCAAGCGCTCCATTACTCAGTCATATCAGCAAAGGGGGGTCCAGTAGGCATGTTTACCAGCGACTAAAATTACTCCGTTCTATCATTACAGGACCTTGGTCTAAAATGCCTGCTTCCTTGCCTACGTGGCCCCATAGAAATGTATGTTCTCTGTGGTATGCAAGGTGTTTATGTCTGGGTATGCGGCGTCTCCGCCATTCCGGGATCGTATATTCATAAAGCATGTCAAACAGGGAATTAAGAACTGGGATACTAGCTGCCTGTTGGTGTCCGGTGAAGCACCATACATACATACATAGGGCGTCATAAGTCTCGGTCGGTGCCCGAGGAGGGGGGGAGGGCAAGGGGGCATTCATTCGCACAGCCAATCTCGCGGATCAAGCCCAGTCACGTCGGAGGGGGGGGGAGGACCATCTTGATCAGTCACTCCGGACTTAGGGGGGTTTCGCTTTCTCCACCTGTGGTACTTGGGGAACTCAGGTATTCCCAGGCATGCAATATGTCCTTCCATTGTTCTGCTATCTGGCGCAGTTGCAGCCCTCTCAGCTCTTCTCTATGCAGTGCTCTCTCCTCTGCCCCGGCCCACGTCGTTACCTCCCTCCGCCACACAGACGCCTGTGGTCCCACAGGTGCTTTCCATGTAATTGCTATACGCCTTCTAGCCAACGCCAGAGCCAGGTCTATGAACTTATTTCCCGCTTTACATTTAGCTGGCCTAGAATAGAGTCCCAACAAACAGACCTCCGCAGTGCAAGGAAGCGTGCGGCCTAGTGCAGTATTGAGCGTCGGGAGTACTATGTGCCAAAATATTTGTGTGACCCTGCATTCCCAGGTCATATGGAAGAAATCTGCATCTTCCCAATTACATCTCGGGCAGCGCCTCAGCTCTCCCCCAAAAATTACAAAAATCGTGTGTGGTGTTAAATACGTCATGTGCACATAATTAAATTGTACATATTTCAACCTTGTGCTCCGCGCTATTTTCTTAGGGGATTCCATGACCCTGCCCCATTCTGCATCCGTGAGGGCTCTCCCCAAATTACTTTCCCACGTCTCACGCAATCGGAGCAGGGAGGCCAGTGAGGCTTCGCGCAAGGACGCGTAAAACCATCTAATTTGGTGTCTCGCTGTGCCCAAAGTAATCAATGAATGCAGCACTGCATGTGTCTCCGGCTCCTCTCAATTCCGGCCCCATAACTTAGCGAATGCCCTCTGCAGCGCCTCATAAACTAGGAACTGGCCCGCGTGCAAGCCACACCCCTCCACCAATTCTGCAAAGGGAAGCAAAATCTTCTCTTGGTAACTTTCTGTACTGAATGGTGACTAGGAGATACACAACATTCCCTATCATACATACACATTACCAGGGAGGTTGTATGCCTCTTTTAACCATACTTCGTTCTATATTAAATGTACTCATCTGTTAAGGTCATACTTATCCAGACTGTACGCCGGTAATATGGACTGGAAAGCTCCTAGTTGTATATTTCAAATGCCACTCCCTGGGGGCTAGTACACACTTGTGCTTATGTTTTTAAAATATATGCAGCACTATGACCTTCACATGTTTTACATGAAGTTCAAATTCAAGCACCCGTGATTGCTTATACACATTTATTTTGTTTGAATATGTGTTCCAATCCTGTATAATGTGCATACGTTTGTTGGAGGAATTGTTGATATTGTATCCCAGCAGCACCGTCTATACATATACAAATCATGTTTTTCTTGCCATCTTCTTTTCTAAACGCTTATTTCGTTTGGATATGTGTCCTAATTCTGTATAATGTGCATATAATTGTTGGAGGAATTGTAGATAATGTATCCCAGCAGTACCGTCCTTACAAATCATGTTTTTCATAAATGTTTTTCCTGCCATCTTCTTTTCTACAATAATATGCCCTGCTTCATGCAGACATAGAAGCAATCACGTCATTGTGAGAAAAAAGTGCCAAGCATGCCTTCCATGTGCCTCCAACCCCTAGGCGATAAGTCGTATAATACATTTTTCCCTTCAGGAAAACGTGCCTAACGTGCACGCCGTCTCCCGGGTATTTGACCTTGAAATTGATAGGGACACGTGGTTAGCTGTCATACCGGTTCCTGCCAGTAGCCCGCAGTTATGTTCCCACGCATGCAGAATGCTTTTCATTCAGCGTTCAGACTTTGTAAAACACTGAGCTCGAACATATTAGCCTGTGTGGTTCAGAGTAGTCTGCTATGTTTTAACGCGTTTTACATTGGACGCGCGTTTATCTAGTTTCTCGGCATCAGGATTATGCCGTTAGTTGTCATGGGCGTTGTCATGGGCTTTGTAAGACATTGAGCTCGCACGTATTGGCTATTGTGGTTCAGAGTAGTCTGCCTTGTTTATACGCGTTTTACATCGATCGCGCGTGTATTTATTCATTTTCTCGGCATTAGGACTATGCCGGTAGTTACAATGGGCGTTCTGGAACGTCTCTGTTAACTTAATTGATGATACAGTAAGTTTAGACTTTGCGATTTTTCTTTTAATGCGCACTCCGCAGCTTTTGAGGTTTTGATTTTCAGAGCGGTCTGCCTCCGATTAAGCTCTCTGTAATTAAGACGCGCATTTTTCTACCTCGGCATCAGGATTATGCTGGTGGTCGTGTTTAGCTTCATTCTTATTTTACCATAACCACAAGTCTGACCTTTTGTAATTCAAATACTGCAGACGCGCCGAGTTGTTTCATCTTTTTCACGTTTCTGATCGAGTATAAACTCTGTCAGCTTGTTAAACGCACCCGAATGAGAGTGCCCCTCAGTTTAACTAACTTCACATAACCCTAGTCACGCTTTGATTATCTGGCTCGTGTGACTTTTTTCATCTGTAGGTTTGTTGATCTACATAGGGTTTTCTGACGCAGGTTCTTTTCCTTTTAGCCACAGGTTACAGATCAACCGTGGCCTTCGTAATCTAATCTACGAACATCTGTGAAACACTCTGAGTAAGTCCATATGAGCCTTTGCCCTGTTTTTATACTCCTCCTTCCGCTAGTTTGCACTCAATATCCTAGTGGTTCCGTCTCTGTTTCCCTTTCCCCTGTTGGAGCCCATGAGGCCCAGTTTCCTCATCTTCAGCCTGAAGTGATCTTGCTGACTTTTATTGGTAAATAGTTATACAAAGTATGATCTATTGATATACTCACTCTGAATACATCACCTCATTAACCTCATCCCATTGTCCATTTCCCATTTCCCTCACATCGGTCCTGATGAAGACCCCACCCCCAAGGCGCAAAGTTTCCTGTTGTATATAGGGGTCGAAAAGTTGACAGTGTTTTGCTTTTTTGTCAAACATAGATGACAGAGATTTGATATCTGCATCCAATTAATTATGTTATGATTTATCATATTTGTGCATGCCAGTCATCTGGCTGGATAGGTTGTAAATATTGATTGCTGATGTATATATGCGCACTACCTTCCCTTTTTTCACATCACTTTCACAAATCCCTCCCATGCACTTGCCACCCCATCCTTTGTGCACCTGTTTTTCAATAATATGTAAATATGAAATATATTGTGTCCTATGATCTGATTAACTCCAACCTTGTGATGAAATAAAATCACAACCATTGTTGGCATGATTCAATGGTGATGTTTTACTTTGATTAGATAACAAAGATCATTTCTTGTAATTCAATGTGGTTTGACTGTTCTCCACTGTGACATTTGCGGCTCGCCATGGGGCAGTCCCACCAAAGGCAGCTCTGGGGAGTATTTCGGAGTGTCAGGTATTCTCTTGATGCTACGCCTCCAGCATTGCAGTGCTGTGGTCTGCAATATGTCTACGTCGGAGGTTATACGAGGTGTTATGGGAGGGAATAAACCCATTTTGGTCTGGGTGGACAAGGTCCCACATGTGGGGAAGCAGCCGTAGTGCCAGCACTTTACTGAGTATCTTAAAGTCAGTATTGAGCATGGAGAGGGGCCTGAAATCTTTCACCTCCGCATCCAAGGACGCCGTCTTGGGGAGTGGGATCACTAACACATAACGCGTAGTGTCCGGCAGGCAACCCAGTTGAAGAGATTCCGCATACAGTGTCACCGGTTTTGGTGCTTACTCACTCCCATATTTCTTGTAGAATTCTCCCGGCAAGCCATCTGGGCCGGGAGTTTTCCCATTAGCCATAGCAGCAATAGCACCCTGTACCTCCTCTAGAGTCACCGGTCCACCTAATTCCGCGCTCGTTTCTTCATCCAATATACGAAGACTGAGCAGCTCCAAAAAAGCCTCGACAGCTGCACTAGAAAGTCCCAAGGGGGCGGTATAAAGGGCTTTATAATAATCCTTAAACAAAGCATTAATATCACTTGGGTCGTGCAGGGTCACACCATCAGTCGTCCGTACGCGCATAATCGGGGATCCATGTGTTCCGGGACGGATCTACCAGGACAGGAAATGGCCAGCCCATTCCTCCTCCCCCTGTATGCTATCCATATAGGTCTTATAATCATGGGACCTTAGCCGTTCCAGCGTAGCGGCGTATTACTCACGTTTGTCCAGAAGGCGTGTGTGGGCCTGCGTGCCCCGTCCCTGGAGATTATCCAACTCCCGTATTTCCCCCTCCTTATCCAGCAACTCGCAGTGTAATTCCCTACGCACTCCCACAGTTTGCCCTATGCAATGGCCTCGCACCACCACCTTAAACGCTTCCCATTTTACCAAAGCAGATGAGGCAGAATGCTCATTATCAACAAAGTAGTCGCATACAAGGATTGCAGAGCATCAGCAAAGGGAGCATCTTCTAGGGACATCGGAGTGAGGCGCCATGTTGGTATTGGGGGTCTAGCCCCATACGGCCGGAACGTCAATAACAATGGGCTGTGATCAGACAAAGTGCGTCCCAAATATTCTGTGTGCATGATGGAGGTGCTAAGGGTGGGGGCGCACCAAAAGGCATCTAATTATGTGTGGAGCTGATGCAGTGGGGAGTAAAAGGAGTATTCTCGCATGTCCCCCAATGGGACATCCAATCGTGCAGTCCTGCCGCCACTCGGCGGGTCTGGGCTCCGGGCAGAGGGGGATGCGATCGGTCCAGGTCCACATCTGTCACTCCATTAAAGTCCCCATCTATGAGTACTGGTTCTACCATCATATCTGCCATACGAGTCGAGAGGTCAGCCATATAGGCCAATTGATCCTGATTGGGGGCATACACACATCCCAAAGTGACTTCCCGCCCATACAGCCTCCCCAAGAGGAAGACATACCTGCCCTCTTTATCTATAGAAGACCGTATTAATTCAAAAGGTACCTCCGCTCAAATCCAAATCAATGCCCCACGGGCATACGCTGAGAAAGACGTGGCATACACCTGCCCCCTCCACTGTCTACGCAGCCTCTCCACCTCCATTTGAAGCAGATGAGTTTCCTGCAGGAGAGCTACCTGCACCCCGCCTCTTAAGATAATTATGAATGCTATGACGCTTAGACATGGATCCCATCCCCTTAATGTTCCACGTAAGGAATGTCAGAGTCTGGTGTTGTATAGACATTGTTAATTAAGTGGTCCATTCCCCCCCACCAACTCCCCCAGGCCAAATATACAATGCAGTACCCATGCCATAGACAAGACCGGTCTTATGCAAAAAAAGAACCAAAACAGATTAAACAAAGGACAAAAAGGAATAACGGATCCCAACATGGACCAACTCCCCAATCCCCAGAGCAGTATGGCAACGGCCACCCACCAAAACCCTTTGTACAATATATAGTCAATCGAGGTCCAAACCACCTATGGTGTGGTCCTACAGGGGGGGTCGTGACTTAGGCAAAAGTCTCAAGTTTGTGGATAGTATGCCGGGGGATCGTGCCAAGCGTCGACCTTCCCATTAATCAAACCTGGACCATATTAACTTGTTGTTCCTGTGCGGCCCCGCCACCTCTGGGAGCCCAAACTCCACAACCAAGTCCACTCCACCTGGCAACCCCCTCTATATGATCTCATCCGCTGACTTCGGGGTGATCTTTGGCAAGATTAAACTGTCTGCATTGGAGGAGTCCGAATCTGATCCCTCCGTATCCCTTGGCGAGCGCGAGCCCACCTCTGACTGTTGTTTGTCTTCCTGCATCATCTCTGCCACTGCCTGCTGTGCCGCCGCTCATTCACGCTCTGTTTGTGAGGGGCTTGGTTTCTTTGGGGCGCTTCTCTGCGGTCGTCTCCTAGACCGTTTTCCTGTCCACCGGGCCTGGCGAGGCGGCGCCTGCTCCTGCGCCCTCCGGGGGCCCCCGGTCTTATACTCCTCCAACCAATCCCAAGCCGCAGAGGCAGTGTCACAAAAATGCGTCTTGCCATCTTCAATAATACGTAGCCGGGCAGGGAAGCTAAGGGAGTACTGGAGACCCTCTACCCTCAACGCCTTCTTGACCTCCAAGAAGGAGGCACGGTTCCGTTGCACCTCAAGGGTTTAATCTGGGAATATTGAGACCCTGCTGTTGTTCACCTCAAACGGACCATCGGAGCGGGCTCTCTGGAGCAAGATGTCTCTGTCCTTGTAGTGTAGTAATTTGGCCACCACCGGCCTCGGGGGATGGCCTGACGCTGGTGGCCTCGCTGGGACTCTATGTGCTCTCTCCAGAGAATAGAATTGTGTTAGCCCTTCCGGAGCCACCACTGTGCGTAACCAGGGCTCCAGGTAGGACATCATATCGCCATTTTCAATTCCCTCCGGGAGACCCAAGATATGGATATTATTCCTCCGGTTATGCCCCTCACTGTCCTCCGCTCTGCGATCCAGCATTCTAACCCTGTCGGTTAGGTCCGTCACTTGCTTAAGCGTCGCCTGGTGTGCTGGGGACAGTTCCTCAAGGGAGGACTCCACAACTTTCACTCGGTCACTTAGCTTCTGGTGTTCAGCACGTAGGAGACCCAGTCCCACTGACACTGTACTTGTATCTTGGTGCAGTGTCTCCTTTGTATCCGATATTGCCTCCAGGATCTTTGCCAACTGCTGTTGTACGGGGTCCTCCAGGCCCTGCGTCTCCGGGGTACTCCGAGTCGGTCCCCTTTGGTCCTCCCCCTGCTCCGGGGCAGACTCCAGTAATTTCACTCTGAGTTTACCCATTTCTGCCCCACAAGGCCGCTGGCGCCCTAACGCAGCCCAAAGTGCTTCCCAACTTAGTCACCACAGAGCCAGTCACTGCAGGGACAGTAGGCAGGGTCTCTGGACAGACAGCCCCAGGCCTTAGCAGGGTACAGTGTTGTGTCCACGCACGGATCCCACTTCCCGGTAGCTGAGCCCCTCCTGTGTGTCAGCCATGGCACAAGTCACCACTCCCCAGCCAGGAGGGGGGGAAGCGAGAGATGGTGAAAAGAGGGGCCCCCCCTTCACGGTCCGCGGCGTCTCCGGAGGTCTCCCAGCACCTTGAACCAAGCACTCACCACGCAGCAGTTATCCCCTCTCCGTCGTCTGGGGGTTCGCAGGTATCCTCCGTCGCTCTCCCACTGCACCGGCCACACAAATTCAGAGGGGGGCTACACAACAGGCCCCAGACATCAGCCCCGGGCCCCCCAAGGCACACCCCGGCTCGGCGCTGTTCCACGGGGTTCTCCTCCGCTGCAGCGAGCACCTCAGGTCAAGGCCAGTCAGGGTCCCGCTCCCACAAAAGCGGCTTCCCACAGCTGGGCAAAGTACACCAATAGGAATCTTGGCCAGTGGCTGCCGATATCACTTGGCCCACGTATCTCAGGCCAAGTCCAGCCACATGTCTGCAGACACTTCCTGGCACCAGGACACGCAGGTCTCTCGGCAGCCAACGGTCTGCCTCTAATTCTGCAGATCAGCTCCAATTCAGGGGGAGAAAGGCCCCGACCAGGCCCAGCGCGCCAGGCGCAACCCCCTGCCATCCACCAGCGCCAGCCGCTGCAATAGAGGGATGCAGGAGGCGGAAAGGTGCAAGCGTCTGTGTTGTAGGCAGCCACACACTGCGGTTAGGACACCAAGTGACCCCCACATTTCTCTCCAAGCGGGCCGACGCACAGGTCCGCCCGGCCGCTAGCGGGTTATCTGTACTCAGGGGGGCCCAAGCCGCTCCCAGCTCCAAACACAGCGCTGCAGACCGCCCGCGCTGCCTCTGGTCTCACCCGTTCTCCGCCGATATGTAGTATGCGGCACAGGGAACTGTCTTCTTGCTGCACCCTTCCAACGTAGGGCGGCACGTCTCCTCACAGGTGTAGGTCTCGCGGACACTGCGGCCCAGCCTCGGCCCGGCTCCCGGGTCGGCGACGCGCTTTCTTCCTGGGCCCAATCTCGCAGTTGCGCAGGTCCCGGGAACACCATCAAGGCCCGGCTCTGCAGGCACCGTAATGTATCTCCAGAAGCAGCGGGTCGCCAGGAACCCTCCGGTCACGCTAATAAGCGTGTCCGATGGCAGGAAGCAGCGTTTTCCTCCGGATAATTGGCCGGTCGGCACTGAGCCACTCGCTCACGCATCCGCCATTGTTGGCTGCCAAGCCACGCCCCGTAAGGGACTCACCTTGATGAAGTAAGAGGCGGAATGAGAAGAGGGATACGAGATCCTGTATGTGTGATTGTGAATGGGTGTGCATAGTTTATGCTATAATTTTGACCCTTCCTCAAATTTATTATGCTTTAGCGTGTGACTACAGGGGTCCCTGTGCCCGTCCTCCATGGGGCGTAGAAGACCCAACATTGGGGTAGGACTGTGAGCTGGTCTCACAACTGAAAAAGGATAATATTCTACCTCACATGTGAAATGCCACAAAACCACGAAGTATGCGAATTGTGCATGCTTACAATGATACATGCATTGTAATGTATCCCCAGAGTATGGAATTTTTAGAGTATTCTCGTTTATCCAAAGGTATTTCAGAGCCACAGTAGTTAAGAGGTAGACACAGATCAGTTTTTCTTAGAAGCAATGCTGAATGCATGGTTGCCTCAATAGGATCCCGTATGCCGTTCCTGAGGAAAGCCACGGACTCAATTGAGCCACAAGGCAGAAACATGTTGACGGTAACAGTGGTGGTGGGATACTAAATACCCTTATCCCCACAATTGATTTTAACACCAAGTGTCATGTCTAGAGAATAAATTGTTTTGAGGATGCCACATTGGTTTTTAACACACTTCAATCACAGGTCCATTCTTAGTTAGAAGTGCCTCCCTGACTCCAGGTGAAGGCCCGCTCTCCATCAAACTGGGTTTTTGGAGAGCCTGGGTTGTCCTATGATGAAGCATGACACCTGGTGGTATGTGAGGACAATTTGTTACATTTTTGTATATGTCCAATATTTATACTGAGTAGTTTTGGGAGGTATACATTATGAATATTTGAAAAAATCTCTGGTAGCTCATTTAGTGTGCATAAAAATCACCATCTCCCCAGCTTTCAGGAAAAGACAAACTTTTGTCAGAATACCAACATTTTCTACACAGTTTTGGCATTTTAGTGGGACATAGACTATTTTTCCTATTTTTTGTGCTTTCAAGTTTATTTTTATTTGCATAGTTACTGAAAACCATTGCAACATTTAAAAAAACCAAAAGAACTGGTGTTGTACCCCGGTAAAACCAATAATACACATACTAAAAAATACTGTACAGTGGTTAAAAATAGACGGTGTAACCGTTCGAGTGAATCAGTGATTCACGTAGTAAAGTGCAGTGCGGTCATTAATATGCATTACTAAAACCAGAAATACACGTAATAAGGTGCCGTATAGTGCATGCATGTTTGACAGTGACAGCTAATGCATTTAGCACCTGCTAAAATTTTATACATTACATTAAAAAGGTGCTCTCTTCTTCTTGGAACACAGAGATGCAGCGACCAGCTTGGATGCCAATGGCTACACAGGCAGCTTATTACTAATGTTGATGAGGTTGGATTGACATTTTAGGCATTTTTTGTTCGGTCAGCGTGAGAAATCTTACCGTTCTGCAGTTCAGTTGCGTGGCCCCCGGGTCAAAGCATGCCAACACCGCTTGCCTCCTAGTGCGGATTCCTTTCTGCTTGAAGGGGCCTTTAGCAGCTGTGACCTCTCTGCTGCAGCTCCTTGCATGTGCAGATTAAGTGCAGAATGTCTCCTTGTTCCTTATCGCACAGCCTGCAAGTACTTTGGGTTGATGCTCTCAGCCAAGGTGGAAAGTGCTGAGTACATGGAAGAATGCCCAATCTATGCCTTAGGAATTTTATTTTTATTGATTTAGGATAGCCCTGATTGAAATATTTTTGAGGTGCAAGTGTTTTATAGGAATTTAGGGTCATCCAGGCGTGAGATCTGGCTGAGAATGTTGCCTTGTCCTCCACCAGTGAGAGTTGTTTTACACATATCCAGACCAATTTTTTGAAAGATAAGTGGTGAAGTTGTGTGTTCCAGAGTTCGGTGAGACTGGTGGTTTCCAAAGATTCCTGTAGGTAACTTCTTGCACGGGAAGTTTTCCTGTGCTGGAGTTCTTGCCATAGCAGTTGATATAAGGTGTTTGAGGTGGAAGTTCTGATCTTGTTCCAGCAAATAATATAAGAACCATACCTAGCCAGGGATTGTTTGATAACCCGAACTCCAGCCTTATTTGTGCTTTCAACCTCCTTCCAGTTAGTGGTAAAAATGGGAGTGAAACCAATAATGGATCCTGGAAAGCTATACATTTCTGAAAAGTAGACAAAATTCAGCAAAATTGTCATTTGTATAGATCCTTCAAGGTTTTCCTATAAAAAGTAACAGTTGAAATAAAATAATATTATAATTGAGTTGAAAAAAACAGCCATTTGTGCCTGCGTTTTCTCCTGTAACTTCTTCTAAGGATTGCATATTTTTAGAAGCAATATACGGTTATGTCCGCTGGACGCTTCTGGTTGCAGGGGTATATAGGACTTGTAGATTCAACGAGAACCCGAGGTGCTCAGAGCCAATAACTGAGCAGCACCTTGCAACAGTTTTCCATTGTGTACGGGTATACAGCAATTCATTTGGTAAAATATAAAGAATGAAAAATAGGTATCAAGGAAAACTATGTGTTTCCAAAATGGGAACAACATATGAAGTTTAGAAGCAGTGGTTATTTGCACATCTCCAAATTTGTGGGTACCCATACTAGCATGTGAATTAGAGGGCATTTTTCAAAATGACTTCTTTTTTACACACTGTCTTACATTTGGAAGGGAGAAATGCATAGAAAGACAATTGGTAATAACACTTGTTCTACTATTCTGTGTTACCCTCAGTCTCCCAATAAAAATGGTACCTCACTTGTGTGGGTAGGCCTAGTCACCACGACAGGAAACAGCCACAAACGCAACATGGACACATCACATTTTACCAGTGAAAACTGACCCCTTTTTTGCAATGTGCCTAGCTGTGGATTGCCGACCCTAGCTCAGCCTGCTCCTAAGGAAACCTTGAAAACCTGTAAATGTTCTAAAACTACCCACCCTGGGAAATCCAGGATGGGGTGACTTGTGTGGCTGTCACCAGGTTCTAGGTTCTGTTACACAGAATCCCTTGCAAACCTCAAACTTTGTAAAAAGAAAATATTTTCCTCACATTTCTGTGATGGAAAGTTCTGGAATCTGCGTGGATCCACAAACTTCCCCACACCCAGCATTCCCCCAAGTCTTCTGATAAAAATGGTACCTCACTTGCATGGGTATGCCTAGTGCCCGCGACAAGTATCAGCCCAAAATGCAACACATCACACTTTTCCAGTGAAAACGTACCCTTTTTTTGCAATGTGCATAGCTGTAGATTTTGGACCCTAGCTCAGCAGTTCAGGCCACTGCCTGTGCAGAGTTTGAGCTTGCGCCACCGGGGTTGGAGGTAGTGCCACGGGGAATGACCAAGGCTAGTACACTGCCTCTTCTCAATTACCTGACCTTGCAGCCATGGGTTAAAAGGCAGCAGCTCTCGGAGTTGGCATCGCCACCCCACGGTGGAAAAAAAGGTAAAATAAAAATGATTTGAAGACTGTCTTTTTGTTCGGATAAGACCGAGTCCTGACTAATCTAAATAATCTGCAGTCTCATAAGTTTGTTTCTGTCAGTGGTGTCGAACTTCAAAGCCAATTCTCACTAATCATGTCACGTTGTGTCCCTAGCATGAAAAGTGTCTATTTTGCTGGTTGCCTGCCAGGCAGGACATGGAGGGCATTGGAAACCAAAACCGCAGTGCTAAGTACCTATCAATAATCAGCCACCCGTGAGATACTGAAAAGGATCATTACTTCAATACCGATGCCAGCAGTCTAATGGCGCATGTTATATACAATGTCTGTGCGTTTGAAGGCCATGGTGCATAAATACCATAGATATCAAGGCTGTAACCAGACTGTGCATGCATGGTGTAGATTGATTGTGGAAGTGTTAATTATGGCAATGTGCTTAACTGAACTATGCGATTCTGTGTTTAGTTAAATCAAATGTACACTACGGTAGCCGGACACACTGTCGTCTCTCGTAAAGTCTACGTTATCAGCTCTCTTAGAGACTCGTTGGTGAAAATTTTTTCTTCCATTTTAAAAAAATGCAAAGGACAGAAGATTCTGTCCTGTTGTGCTTTGATGATTTATCAGAGTTTACTACTACTGGCATCTTTTCCTCGAATGGCCACTGCCCGTTCTTTCAGTGATGCATGTCCCGGCAGAAAGAGACGGTGTAAAACATTACAAGTTTAAAAGGTAAAAATAATGAAACAATAGTGTAGTTGAACAAATGGTTGTTGTGACCTGCGGGTCAGTGTTTAACACAAAACTCATCCACATCTTTTACGTCTCACCACTTGTAAAAAGTCACTGGCCGCCACTGATCAGCACAGCAATCAGTGTGCCAGTCTGTGCACAAGTATAAGAATGAGTTAAGCAGACCATGGCTGCAGTACAATCTCAGTGGCATGTAGTACAGTAGGGAGTGTGCAGAGTCAGGTATGCTGCGTACACAGTCTCAATGTATGTATTTGTGTAGATAGGTATGTGTGAGAAGTTGGCCTTGTATATGCTGTCCACTAATTAAAGTGGGCACCTTGCACCAGTCCAACCAATAATTATGTTGATTAAAGAGGTCAAAGATAACCTTAAAAAGCTATCCAAGTGGTAGCTGTGGAGAGCAGCCTTCAGGCTTAGTCTTGAAGGAATGTAAAGAAGCTTGTTTTACCAGAATATCACCTTTAGTATTAATTAAATGAAAGGAGAACCACACAGTAGTTATAAAAATATGTATTTATTTAGATAACACTATCTAGTACCCTCTCCACGAGGATACAACACAAAGAACACAATACTGTAGCACAGAAACAGTTGTAAGTAGCACAATATACAGTGGGCTCCCGGGGAAGACCAAACCATATACTAAAATAGTGGTATAACAACCACGACTCAAGTCGAGACAATATCTAGAGCACGTAGAATCGCTGGGACCTCAAGGAACCACCCAAGGTGAGTAAGTAGGGACCCCACGGAGGACGGGTGCAGTGTGGGAACACAACCGCGGGCTCCGTACAATTCTATGGGGAAGTCGCAGTTGCAATTTTAAAGTTTAAGGACCCTTCCCTATGGACTTCGATGAAACCCTTTGGAAGTTTAGGAGGTTGGAGAGCCACCCCACCCGTGGATACTGAAGTACCAGAGTTACCTATCCCAGGGAAGCCGGGTGCATAGGCCTGAATTGGCGTCAGAAACCGCCGTCGAACTCGATGGAGGACTTCAAAGAAGAGCCACTGCCGGGAAGGAAGAAAGTGTCCGTTGGAATCCAAGGGTGGATTCTTGATGCAGGGTGACCAGGGGCTCGGAAGATGAATGCCCACCGATATCGGGTGCTTCAGGTGCAATGAGGGGGTTCTTGACTCTGCAGCCACAGGGACCAGAAGACGTCGAGGACAACCAGGAGCCGGATATGAGCTGTCCCATGAAGGATGTTGAGTGCTGAAGGGTCGGTGTCTGGCTGGAGCACCAAAAAGCCTTGGCAGCAGCAACACATGCAGGAAGGTCAAGCAGGTTACGGTGTGGACCAGCAGGGTCCAGGAGACTCACCAGGCAATGGGGAGTCAGGGCACGTCTGGAGCAACCAGGAAAGCCCAACAGAATTAGAGTTGACCCTCAAGGGGACCCACAGGCCGGATGACCAGGAGTCGCGAGGGGACCTCAAGCAAGTTCACAAAGTATTAGCCCACGGAGCACTTGGTGTAAAGAGGCCAGAGTTCTTTGGAGGAAGTGATGCCAGAGGTCAGGGCTACTTGGAGCCCAATGCACTAGCTTGGGAGTCGCCAACAAGCATATGCAATTGCAAAAGATTATGGTGCAATTTGGTAAGAGGGCAGCTCGGACCTCATGGGACTTGGAAACCCACCTCCTGTGATGCTGGAGTCTTCAGAGTCCAGAGGAGCTCAGGAGCAGCAGACCGAACAGTTGTGGTGAGGTGCCTGCGGTTGCAGGGGAGTGACTCCTTCACCCCAAGGGAGATATCTTCAGTTGTCCTTGATGCTCCACAGGTCCTGCACGGAGCCTGTATGGGGCATGGGCACAGACATAGCTTTGGACGGAGTGGGAGACCGAGTCGGGCCCAAACAAAGTCCAGCAAAGTCCAGAGTGTCCAGACGGTCACAGTTCAGTGGTTTCTGGTTTAGAATCTTGTCCACGTTGAATCTAAGGTCCTACAGCCAGGTAAGCCCTTTTGTACCCACGGGAGAGGGTTGGACAGATTCAGGGGACCCTCCCAGGGGAGGGTCTGGACAGTGGGGAGGATACTCCTATGTCCTTTGTCCAATTTCGCGCCAGAGCGGGAGCCAACGGCTCCCAGAACTGGTTTGAACTGGACTATGCACAGGGACACCAAGTGTGCCCCTCGTGCACACTTTCAGTCATTGGCAGAAGCCCCCACCCAGCCCTAATACACTAAATCCTGTCTGGGAGGTGGTCACACCTCCCTGTGACAGGATGCCTATTGCTCCACCTTCCTCTGCTCGAGCTTGGCTCAGCAGCAGGAGGGCAGAAATGTGTCTCTGGTCGGCAGCAACCATTTTGTACTGCCAGAGACAAGAAGGCTGGTACCAGGAACACCAGGGACCCCACGAAGCTCGCTTCTGAGGGGCAGGATCATACCTCCCACACCGATTACCAGTGTGGGGGTATGATTCCAACATGTTTGATACCAAACACGATAGGGTTTGATTCAGCCACTAGAGTTAGTCAGTACGCGTCACATAATGCCACTCTATATGTTGTAAATGGCTGTATCACTGACAACCCGGGAGAATGGACTCCGTAGGCTGCAGGGGTGTCCAGCTTGTGCTAGGACACCCTCTCTCTTAGAACCAAGCACCCTGCCTTCAGGATTGTTAAGGCCTGCTGTAGGGGGGACTTATAGGTTTTAAGTGCAATGACCCTTAGATATAGTAAACCTAAATCTAAAGTAAGAGGTGCATGCACCATCTTACACAGGCTGCAATTGCAGACCTGTAGTTCCATTTTGCATGACCTCCAGTGGGTGGCATAATACATGCTTCAGCCCATGAGAGGCATCTGGGATACCTATGCTCTGGGTACATGTGTACCATATACTAGGGACTGATAAGGGTACCCCAGTATCCAATCTGGAGTGCACCTAAGTACATGTCATAATAATTTAGGGAGAAAGCAGATAGACTGGGGTCCTGATTAGCAGGATCCCAGTCAGACTAGTCAAAAACCAGCAAAACACTAGGCAAAAAGTGGGGCTAACTATGCAGTCAGATCCTACCTTCCTACATACCCCCCAAACAAAAGGAGATAAGGCTAACCTTGCTCAGTTGAGACTTTATGTCCTAAGTGGCCATATAAGGAAGGTCCTGCATTAGCATGGATACTCCCTGTCTTATGGACCACTAAGGAGTCCCTACCCTGAAGGGTCTTGGATTCTCTCCAAAATTTTGGATGACTACCTGTAGTGTGTTTTGGTAAAGAAAGGGGCTGGTAGGGTGCCTGGGTAGGGAAGTGAGGCCCTAACAAGGTTGGTCTCAGCTTCCTCAGAGCACTGGTCACCATGGATGCCTTTCTTTCCATGACTGAGTTATATCTGGCCCTAGGGGTCAACCTCTGGCTTCCTACAGCTGGGGGTTGAGTCCCCCTGTTTGGAACAATGGAGGGCCAGGGAAGGTTTGGGACAGCCTTGTCCCAGGTTTTCCTTTGCCCAACAGAGTCCATCTGGGGGATGTCACTACCTAAGGGTAAGAGGGATCCCTCAGATTGTTGAGGAATATCCACCTGGCTAGTGTTACTAGACTGGGTGTCCCTAATCTGATGATGAGGGGGTTCCTCTGGACAGTGGGCCCTTAGGGGTCCACTGACATCCCTGACTTCAGTAGCCTTGACTGACCTCTGGGGCAGTTCCTTCACAAGGGGTAGGGTCAGTTCCCTGAGGAAGCTGATCCTTGCCTATAATCTGGGGGGAAGAAGAGTTCTTCTCCCCTTGTGCTCTCAGGTGGAGCAGAGTGGGCCATTGTTTCAGGCTCCACTACTCCAACATTTTCCATGGTTTGGACTGAGGCCTTAGGGGTCCCACCATCTCTCTCAGGGAGGCCTAACTTTTCTAAATGGGCCTTCAGTTCTACATCAGCCCAGGCTGAAGTTTCTAAATCAAGAGGCAATCTACAGGCAAGTTTGGGGACACTGCCACTCTTTTTGGACCAGTGACCCCTCCCCAGCTGAGATTGACTATAGCCATGGGATGATCTGTCTTCACACCATCAATGTTGGTCACCTGGTACTTGAACTCAGGTAAAAGCTGAAGTGGGGGCACCACGGTTCCTGTCAACATGGTGACACTAGCCCCTGTGTCCCTATAGGCTACAGCTTTCTGACCATTGATCAGAGGCTCGTGTCTGTACTTGCCCAAGGAATTGGGACTGACAGTAAAAGTGGCACATCCCATGCCACCATCACAGACTAAGGTGGCCTGTGTGGGGGACCCTTCTAGGCCAGGGTCCACCTCAGTTCCCCAAGAATACCCAACTACATTTTTGGGTGCACTACCACCACCTGGGGGATTACTACTTGTTGCACCAGGAGGTGTGAAAGTAGTGTATGGAGGTATATTTTCCTTATTGCTGACCTTTGGACAAATGACATCATTTTTCCTGTGGCCTGGCTTTTTACAGACAAAGCAATAAGGCTTCTTGTCAGGGGAGGATGGAGTTTGGGACCCACCCCCAGAAGAGGACTTTTGGGGCCCTTCAGAGGACTTGTCTTTAGATTTGTCCCCACCTTTCTCTTGGGCTTTGGAGGAATCTTTCTTCTGGTCACCACCACCCTGATTCTTTTGTTTCACCCTGGTTCGGACCCATTTATCTGCCTTCTTTCCCAATTCTTGGGGAGAAGTCAGATCTGAGTCCACCAGGTACTGGTGCAAAAGCTGGTTTTGACAATTATTAAGGATCTGCTCCCTCATAACCAAATTGTACAATCCTAAATAGTTATGCACTTTGCTGGAATGTATCCAAACTTCCAGTGCCTTTGTGGCACTATCCACAAAGTGTACCCAATACTGAGTCTGTGTCTTCTGGGTGTCTCTGAGCTTAATCCTGTATTATTCAGTGGTTAAGCCAAACCCATCAATGAGAGCACTCTTCAAGATTGAGTAGTTGTCAGCATCCTCTTCTCTAACAGTGAGGAGCTTATTTCTATCTTTGCCAGCAAAGGAGAGCCACAAGATATCTGCCCACTGCTCTTGAGGGACCCTCTGTACTTTACAGGCCCTCTCTAAAGCAGTTATCCATTTATGGATGTCATCCCCAACTTGGTAGGGAGGGACAATCTTGCTCAGGTTCCTATGGTCAAAAGAATGTTCCCTAATTCTAGGGCCACTGTTGCTGCCATCATGGGACTCTAGTCCCAACTTTTTTCTAGCTCTCTGGACTTCTAGAGAATCTTTGTCTAGGGCCAATTGCTGTTCCCTAAGCCTAAGCAATTGGTACTCCCTGTCAAAAGAGTGGTCCCTCTTGCTAGATACAGAGGTCCTTGCAGACTGTCCTGAGTGATTGGACTCAGCAGAGGGAGATCTAGATCTCCTTGGTAAACTCTGCACTCTTCCAGGAGGAATGACGAGAGCACCCTCAGGGCCTCCTCCATTCTCCTCATGAAGATCTGAGGTATCCAGGTGGGAGCCTTCATGGTGCCCCTGGTCAGGGTTTGAGTCTGTCATAAAAGGTGTCACCTCCTGACTTATCCTCATCCCCTGTTCCACCCACTCTCTCCTGTTCATCTGACCCAGGGGTCTTCCTAAGGTAATCTAGAAGTAACACCTCAATGAGGCATTGATTGTTGGCACTTCTCCCTGTCTTCAACTTTCTAGAGGCACACAGGGCTTTCAGTTCAGGGAACGAAAGCTCACTGTATCTAGAAGGCAGAGAGCCACTGGCATCTCCTTTTGCAGACATACTAAGTGTGGTGTGGTGTTGCACCTACCTAACCTAGTGGGAACTAAACTCTCTGAGGTTGGAGAAAGGGTGTGCTAGACCCTTGACTTACCCAATCTAAGTTCAGTAGAACTTACTTATTCTAAGCTAGTATTATATGTACCTAGTTCTTAGTGGTTTTCAGTTAATCAATATAAATATTTATCTGGTAAAACAATGCAGGTTTGAATCCCAACCGCTGCACACCAATGTGAGAAGTTGGCCTGGTATATGTGTACCATATACTAGGGACTGATAAGGGTACCCCAGTACCCATTCTGGAGTATACCTAAGTACATGTCATAACAATTTAGGGAGAAAGCAGATAGATTGGGGTCCTGATTAGGAGGATCCCAGTCAGACTAGTCAAAAACCATCAAAACACCAGGCAAAAAGTTGGGGTAACTATGCAGTCAGATCCTATCCTTCCTACAATATGTATGTAATTATTACAACTTATTTAGTGAAAAACTGGAGACCAAGCAGGCTGATTGTCCCATTAGGCGTGATAAGGCCTCAGTCTAAAACTGCCACATAATGATGATGTTAAATGACCACATAAGTCTCCCATCACTTTTATTAATGTTTGTGGAGTCCTACATTAGGCTAAAATTATTTTTTTATTCAGAGCACTTCAACTCATTATTGCTGATATCAAGGGGGCATAGAGGGGAAAGCCTAGAATTCAAAGACGTGCACAAAAAGTAAACTGCGTTAGAGTAGGGAGGGACTGTTTGTAAGAATCAGCACTGCAACAGCAAGTGAGCCGATAGCAGTAATGCAGTGCATTACCTGGCCTGTGTGCTGGTCCAAGAAAACAAATGCAGCAAGTGAGAACTAAAGTGTGCCATCAGAGCTGTGTCCCCATCCACTATTGGAACAGAAGGGACACAGGATATGCAATCAGGATTGAGGTGCATAAGTGGCACAGATAGGTGATTGGTGCATGTCTAATGAAGATGAAGGTGTTTTGACAAAGCTAACACCAGTCTCCCTGATGAAATGTTGACAGAGAGGTTGAGCTTATGGTTGATCCAGATGGTACCTCAAGATTTACAGCAATTTCAACTGGATACTAATTTGCCCTTTATATAGATGTGCACTAGATATTTCATTGTGTATTTATAATTGACAGCTGTAAGCCAGTTTGGTATTGTAGATCATTGGGCTTTTATTGAGGTAGGATTAAAAACTCTTCATCAGTACCTGAAATACCAAGTGAAGAGCCACAATCTGTACCCTCCTAACCCCCATCTCTCTCCATCCCTAGTCACAACCTTACCTCTGCTCTGTGCTTTATTACTAAGGTCCATGTGTGGAAGGCCACACGGAAGCTGAACTATATGTCACTTACCCATGGGGGGACGGTGTTGTTGGTAGACTAGAACCTTTGGATGAAGTGCAGCAAAATCAATACAGGTGACTAACTTTTCTTTACTCTTACTCTGGCTCCACTCCATTTCTTACCTTTGGAAACAGATTACAAATTTGAGAACACATAACTATGACCAGGGCATACAAGCATCGGATACCAGGATTACAAACCACTTCCTAGCCAAAGAAAGCAGTATTATAATATTCATTCTGAAGTACTGCTACTCATAGAATGAGGTACTGAAAGATTTATTGTTGGAGGTAAACAGTTTAACCAAACACCTTGCCTCAAATCTACCTCAGCACCAAGGGCCAGATTTTGTAATGACCCCTGCAAGCAGTCCCAGCTGGAGTGAACTGGACTGGAATGTGAACCTAGAGAATAGTGAAGCATAAAGAGGCATGCATCAGTACTATGGACAATACATGTAGAACCATTGAAAGAACATTAGGCATTGACACAAGCTGCATAATTTTGTATAGACACTAGATGTAACACCCATAAAGGTGCATTATAATTTCATGTGTGTTGGCCCATGAGGCTGCCAGACAGATCTTCTTTAAAGAAGAGTTTTGGAAACCCCCAGATAGTCTGTTTTGTCTCTGTTGCCATAAGTATTAAGATAATACAACATTAGCAAATACGCAGATGCATCTATTTCATAAACCAGTAAATAGAATATGAGCTAATTTACCTTTACTGAAAATGAGTTTTTCTTTTTTTTCAGTTTGGGTTGTTCATTTCACTTTTTCTTTTATTAGATATCATTTCATATATACAATAGACATAATTCATCATAAATCTAGCAACCGGCATAAATATCATTTCATACATACAATGTCCATAATTCATCATGGATCTAAAAGAAATGTTGGGCATTGCATAGACAGTTTGAAAGATATAAAAAGGAAAAACATAAAGCAGATTATGTTTGGTTGCTACAGGTATAGCATACAAAAAGGTACTCGGAGTATGCTAAAAGCCCAAGGCCTGATTTGAATAAGGAGTTCCTAATTTATATATATATATATATATATATACAATTCATAATTTATAATGAAGAATAGCATGATTATATATCAGTTGCAAGGGCGGTTCATTTCCAATACCGCCATATTCTATTAAGTTTGACAAAAGAGCCTCCCCTTTTAGCATAAATGGTTTCCCGTTTAAGAACTCTCTGCATTTTGATGAACCATTGTGAAACAGTCGGGACCACCTTAAAAGATTTCAAATTTGTTAAAATGAGTGATCTAGCAATTAATGTTGCAATAAAAGTGAATTGGCGTTGGTCTAGAGTCAGGTCATCACCTACCTCTACTCTGCCAAAAAGGGTGGTTAAAGGGCTGGGAGGAACATTCATTTCCAGTTTTTTTACGAGTTTCTGAGAAAACATCTTGCCAAAAATGTCTTAAGTGACAACATGTAAATCCCACATGGAGCCAATCCCCAGTTGTGAGTCCACATCTAAAACATCTAGAATCAACAGTGGGGAACATCTTGTGGAGAATATCCAGACGGTCGAGTGTAGTAGATCGTCCATTTACTGAACCATGCCATCCTTCTTAGGTTTCCAGCCCTGACTGACTTGTAGCTCATTTTGTTGTAAGTCTGCCATTGTTGCAGATTGAAGCTACAGCTGGTGGTCGAGCCTACCTTCTCAAGATGATCTAAAATCACCTGTTTGTTCTCCACCGATTTAAGTAATATGTACCAGTTGCCTATCCCCTTAGTTTTGGATAGGAAATGTGCCTTCCCAAGGAGTGTGTTACTGCACGATCTTCTTCGATAGTTAAACCCAAGCAAAACTGCTTAATCTGTGCGTAGCTAAACATCAGGAGACTACTTACATTGCTCTTACAATTTAACACTTCTTGCCAAGATAGAAACTTCTCGTTTTTGTAGAAGTCTTGAAGTGTATGGAACTCCAGTTTTGCCCACTGGTCGCAGTTCTGACGAGACCACTTAAGCCCCAGAGAAATACATTCTGCTAGTTTCATCTGGGGATGAAGCCATGGAATTCCATATATTTCCCAAATTCTTTGAAAGCGCGAAGTGATCACCCTAGGGGTCTTATAGCGTGTTTTTTAGGGAGTTTAGGTATATGTAGAAAGGGAACAAGGCCGATCTCAGATTCCTTAAGCATTATTGTAAGAAGGAAATTGGCATCAAGCATATCCCCTGTATTATTATAGTTTAGCCAATTAAGAATTGAGGCATAGTAATATAGCCGTAAATCCGGTAGGGCAAGGCCTCCATCCGCCGCTTCTAATTGCGGCACTTGTAGTTTTATTCTTGGTTTTTGTGCAGACCAGATAAAGTGTCTAAATTCTGAGTGTACAGAGTCAAAAAAGGATTTTGGGACTTTAATCATTATGTTAGAAAATAAAAATAAAAATAGCAGGAGAATATTCATTTTGATGAGGGCTACGCGTTCCATAATTGAGATAGGGAGATTTTCCCATTGTTTAAGCAGACTACGCATTTTTTTTTCATTTAACGTGGAAATAACATTTTATGGATATAAAAGTCCTCCAGCCGAGTGGTCACAAAAATTCCCAAATACCTTATTGGTTTAGTAGTTACACAGTGCTCCTGCATGGCGAGGGGCAAAATATCGCTGGTGCAATTGAAAAGAAGCACCTCAGATTTAGAATGGTTTATTTAATATCCCCCGATGTTTGTAAACTCCCTGATTTTATCCAGAGCTCTCGCTAGAATATCTCTATCTGCTGCTAGACAGAGAGCCATGTCGTCAGCAAATAAATTAAGTTTAGCCAATCCCGGTAAAGGAGCGTCTATTGCATGGTCCTGCCGAATCGCGCATGCCAGAGGTTCAACAAAAAGAGAAAATAGCACGGGAGAGATGGGGCAGCCTTGAAGCGTCCCTTGGCTAATAGAAATTAAGCCTGCCATATTCCCGTTGATAATTATGGAAGCTTTCGCATTGTGGTATAGATTTTTCACCACCTGGCAGAATTTGCTTGGGATCGCAAATTTGTTTAGGGTTGCAAATAAGACATTCCATTGTACTCTGTTGAATGCTTTCTCAGCATCTAGCATTATTATTGCTGCCTTGAGTTTATTGGTGTTTAAGTAATCAATTGCCTGTACCAGATAATGAGTATTGGACGCCAAAAGTCTGTCTTTAAGAAAACCATTTTGATCATGATGGATAAGGGAAGGAGCAACTTGCGGGAGTCTGTTTGCAAGGATTTTGATAAAGATTTTGTAGTCAGAATTTAATAGACTGATGGGTCTGTATGAATTGACCTCATCTTCTGGTTTCACTTTTTTAATGAAACTTATTACTGCAGCTTGGGTGAAATTATCCGGAACTGGATCCCCTTCAAGAATCCCATTGAATAACATACCTAGGAAGACAGAAAGTTGGGGGCAGAAAGTCTTATAGACCTCGGTGGGAATTCCATCTGGCCCACAGGCCTTAGCCACTGGGGATAGGTTTATCACCTGAATAACTTCTTCAGGAGAGATAACAGAGCACAAGAGCTCTTGCAACTCGAGTGATAATCTAGGGATGTTCATCCTATCTAACCAAGCTTGGGCAACCTCCGGGATGGTATTTTGCGTCTCGGAATAGAGCTCTTTGTAGTGTCTAAGAAAAACCTCTGAAATCCCTGAAGGATGTGAAATGGAGCACAGAGTTAATGCAATTAGCATTCGATCTCCGTTTTGCAGACCAAGCCAGATACCTGCCTATGTGATCACTTTCATCGTATCTTTTTTGCAATACTGAGTAGTGATGCAAGATTTCTTTAGATACAAAGAAATCTTGTAAATTAAGCTTAGCTCTAGAGAGTTTAGCTTTACCTTCAAGAGTTGGCATAGCGAGATATCCTGCCATTGTATTACATAGCTCTTTCTCTAGCTAGAGTCTCTTGTCGTTTTCGCTCTTTCTCCTAAAGGCCGAGTAAGCAATTACTTCCCTTGAAAGAAAGCTTTTAAAGCATTCCATACGGCAAACGTTGAAGCAGTGTTAAAATTTAATTTTAGGAATTCCTCCAATGCCAAGCGCATTTGCGAAACCCATTTCTGAGAAAGGATTTTCACATATCTCAGATTCGGTCTTTAAAAGAGTATGCGAGATCAGGAAGAAGTCGATCCAAGAGGAAGAGTGAAATCTTCCTGAATGGCATGTGTATTGTCTTTTGTCTGGATATTGGTCCCTCCAGCAGTCAACCAGTGCAAAGTCGCTTAAAACATCTTGCTATATTCTTCTTGACTTCGGTTTAGTCTGTGTTTTGTGGGCCAGAGAACAGTCTATAGTTGGGTTGATCAGTAAATTAAAATCACCACCCAACACAAGATACCCATACGAGTGGTTGCAAAATCGTATAAGGACTGCAATGTCATAGGAGAATCCTCAATGGGGCCGTAGTAGCTCACAAAGTTAAATCTTCATCTGCACCCAAATCCACCTGGCACTATGATCTTTATGAACCATCAGGATCTCACATTGGAGGTTTTTAGTTACTAATATAGCAACACCCCTAACAGCTGCGTTTGAGGAAGCATAGAACTCATGTTGGATATAGCCAGGGGCCTTATCCAAAGGGGAACCTTCCTTGTAATGTGTCTCTGGAAGAAAAATTATATCGGCTTGTAAGGATCTAAACCAAGTCACCATAGATTGTCTCTTAATTTTATTATTGAAACCATTAACATTGCAAGACACTACCTTCAACACTTTACAGACATTTTTGAATAGTAAATATTGCTTGATAACCGGGAAGAGAAGAAAAAGATAACATTTCATGGGTTTTTGAGCTACTACGTATTTGCTACATTTAATTCCCCTCCTCCCCGTGACCCTGCCACCCCCCTCCCACCGCCCTCCTTTGACCCCTCACCCTACCACCCCATAGGCCCCCTTACCCCTGGAACCCCCACCTGTCTGGGATCCCTGGGTGCCCCCCCTTAGCAAGGGATAGCCCTCCCTCCTCCCCCTCCCTCGTGCCCCTGCCAACCCCCCTTCTCCCTAAAGTTGGGGTGCAGTGACATTGCACCCAAGGCGTTGAGCAGGCGGCTGACACTGCCTAGTGAGAGGAAGAGAGACAAAAGAAGAAGTAAAAAAAAAAACAACGAAAGAGTGAATACTGTGTGCCTAAGCCCACCATCATTCTTAGCCAGTAGCTTTATCTAAATACAGAACTAGCCCTTAGTTCCAACCCCTGCATGCTGTAGGGACTGTAGAAACTCCTGGGCTGTTTCAACAGAAGGAAAAATCATGGCACGCCCTCTATGCAGAACTTTCAATTTGGACTGCTGGATGATGCCCGCCGGGGCCCCCTAACTGTTGGAAAGAATTCATCATGCCTCTGAACTCTTTTCTCCTCCATGCCGAAAATACTTTCTGTTGGATGGCATGTGCCAAAATGTTGTCCTTAATTCTGTAATCCCCCAAATTTGTGATAATAGTTCTTGGGTATTCAGCATTAGGATACTGGACTGCAGGGACACAAATGGCCTAGTGATAGTAAGATCAGTCTTCTTGTTGCAGTTTCAGGGCATATATACTTGGATATCAGAAACGACTTCCTCTACTGATCGGCCATTCTCTCTGCCTTCCGGAACCCCTGTTATGCGAAGATTGCACTTTCGTGATTGATTTTCTGCGTCATCCACTTTAATTTGGAGGCTGATTAGTTTGGATTGTAATTTTGGGATTTGGCTTGTTTGCATCTTGTCTTTAAGATCAGACACGCGCTGTTCTGTATCTGTAATACGTGATGCAAGTTCATTCTTTTGAGTCCCACCAAATTTGTTGTAGAAGAGCGTGCGGCGTATCTTCAACCGCTCCCACGATCTCCGGAGTCCTAGGTTGTGCAGCTGACAGGCTTAAGGGAGCTGTTGTATATGTCGTAGATGGAATTTCTTTCGGGGCCTTGGTAGCATAGGTGAACAGAGAAGGACCGGGGAGCAAGTCTGTCGTGTCCTTCGCCAAGGAGCCCACCTCCTGACTCTCAAGATTAAGAATAGGCTTCGGTGTAATGGGGCTGGCTGCCTTTTGTTGAGTTTTCATGCCAAAACCTGAGAATAATGAATAGGTACCCTGTTGCATATCTCAAGGGAATAGTTTAGCAATGGGTGTTGCATTTGGTGCCGACAAACTAGCTTCCAGTCCCAGGGGAGAGGCCTGGCTTACTGCATGTAGAGGGTCACCTAAGGAATCGTGAACACCTTTAGCTGATGCCAAGTTCCAAAGAGCGGCCGGGTTATGGACCTCCTGCCCGCCCGATTTTTTTAATGAACAGATCTTCTTTAGGAGAAATAGTCTTGGGTCCTCCACTGAGTAACCCGGAATCCATCTCTTTGGTGGAGGGGATCCGATTGCGATTTTTTTGTAGCCCGTGTGGAGTTAGCTACTAGCCGGGGCTTAACAGTGCTGTCCTGGGAAATTCTTTTCATGTTTCCCCCCCCTTTTTTCTTCCTCCTCTTCCCTTCTACTCTCCTTCATTCTTAAGTGATTGAGAGAGAGACGACCTGAACAAAAGGGGGGGGGGGGAACGCAAGCCACACCTAAACCTAGCTAGCGGCTTCCGCGCTTACCACCCCCGGGTTACTGCACTTTACAATACAATCACACCCTATTCAATGCAGCACCAGTCCAGGAGAGTAGAGCGTAAATATATAAAAATATAATGTCAGTGTCTCTAACCTGTAGGAAGATGAGCCACAAAAAACTGCCCAGATAGTAAGGCAGCTGCCCGATGCTCCACGCGATGCAGTATGATGTAAGAACAAGCCGGCTGTTGATGGTCTTATCTGGCCTTTATAATGGCTATCTCAACCTCCAGCATGATGTTTAAAAAGGCTCCAAGAGCCAATTCTGCGAATGGCACACCTGCGGTAGAAATCCTTGCGTCTTATTTCACAGCCATGCCTGAGTTACCGTCAGCCGCCGTACGAAGCCGCCCCGAACTCAGCACCCCGGCGGCAGGAATCACAAGGTCCCAGGGGTCGCTCTCACTTCCTGATGTGGCCGAAATTGAGACCGCATCGACCGCTATGGAGGAAGTAGCAACAGCTGTCTCCACAAGTCTCCAGAAATTGCACAATTAGGCGCCTTCGTGAACGACGTCCACAATGATTCTCCTCTCTCTTAGCTGCGGTTGCTTCGAGACGCTGTCAGCCCCCCAGCCCCCCTCGCCTTCAGTCGCGGAGTATGACGGGAGCTCCCGCGACCATGTCAAAATGTCCTGAAAATGAGTTCTTGTAAGAAATTGGGTTGCTGGTTGAGGGCGGAGAGCCCCCATTCAAGCAACAACCACAAAGCCTGTCAGGTGAAGTCACAAGCAAACCCCAAATTAACCTGTGCTCAACCCTCTGGTAGCTTGGCACAGAGCAGTCACGCTTAACCTGGAGACAATGTGTAAAGTATTTGTGCAACATTTCAAACAGTAATAAAATGACAACACAACAAAGTGGAATCCCACACCAGATTAGAATAATAGAGTAAGTTTTAATAAATAAAACAAGACCAAAACGACAAAATCAGCAGTATCGGAGATGTGCAATTTTAAAGACTTAAGTGAAAGTATTTCCAAAAAGCAAAAAACGCCTATTATGGTTATCTAGTTGAGCCATACTGGGACAAGGTCACAAGTTCAATTCAACCATGATGGAGCGTGGGTCGGCTACAGGGACCCACTTAAGTCTGGTGAACAAAAGTACCTTAATTCCTTGTTGTGGAGCATTGCGAGGTCCCGCATCAAGGATATGTCACACTGCCGAGACAGTGTGAGCTGTAGGTCGGAGAAGAGTCAGGCAGTGTCGGTTCCGGGGAGCTGTGAGGCTGTGATGTGAGGTCCTGTGTCATTGTCGATGAGGCCGTCATTAAGGGGGCTTGCAATGGGAAGTACTGTGTTGAGGATGGATAGTGAACTGGCTGGTTACAAAGAAGCTGCGGGGCTGGCGATGTGAACTCCTGCGCCGTCGTCGAGTTTGCCATTGACGAGGGCCGGTGTTTGGGATGCATTGTGCAGTGGCAGTTCCAATGAGGTTGTGGGCTGAGAGGGCGATGCAAAGTCCTTCCGCTGGGAAAGTCTTTGCAGCAGAGGGTATGCGTTGGTTCTGCTCGGGGTTGGGTCGCGAAGCAGAGGAGATGCAATGGTTCACAGCGCACCTTCAGTCCCACTTCCAAGGGGCCAGGACTGGGTGTCGCCACTTGGCAGGGTAGGACTCACAGTTGCAGATTCCAAATCTTGGTTACAAGAGACTAGCCCTTGGAGTCACTCTGATGGTCCAGAGTACAGGTTTCAGGTCCACTATGGCAAGAGGGCAGCAGGGGAGCAGGTCAGCACAGCAGGGTAAAAGTCTTTCAGAGCAGCAGTCCAGCAAGGTGGCAGTCCTCTCAGCAGCACAGCAGTCTTCTTCCTGGCGGAGTAGCCACAGGTCCAGAAGTGTATTGAAGAGTTGGCGTATGAGATCCAATATATATGCATAGTGCCTTCTTGGAAGTGGTAAAAACTTTTAGAGGATTCCCTTTCAAGTGCTCAAGTTTCCTGCCTCCCCTGCCCTGGCTTCACGCTAACTACACGGGGTATGAAATCCTTTCTGTGAAGGCAGGGCTCAGCCTATTCATGTAAAGAGGTCTGTGTCCATTTCTGTCCTCCCATCCTGCCAGTAATGGCCCATCCATGCACACCTAAACTCTCTATTGTGTGTGACTGTCTAGGAGGAACACACAATGACCAACAGACAACTAAACCCAGACATGTGACCCAGAGATAGGCTGCAGGCACTAAATGGCTAAGGCAGGAAAATACCAACTTTGTAAAAGTGGCTTTTTCAATATTGTAATTTAAAATCTGTCTTCACCATGAGAGAGGATTATCAATTGCAATTCCAAAGACTCCAAACATGATCTGGATACTTGCTCCCTTTTAGAAATTGTGTTTTACAGAAACAAGGGAGCCCAAATAAATGGTCAGGGACCTTGGGTGCAAGTTATTCTACAAAAACAGAGGTCCCTCACAACACGGGAAGATTTAGCCAACGTTCATATAGAAATACAATGATATCTATATTTAATCGGCCAATTAGACATTAATATTTTAATGTAAATAATTCTTAAAAACAAAAGGAGAAAAGAAAAGGAAAACCCAGGCAGTAGCAGAGCCTGAGACTCAATTCATTAATTAGGCCAAAGGAAATCCACTGCAACACCATAGCACATAATAACTAGTTGCGGGCGGAGAATTCCGCTCTGCCAGGGGAGTGTGCAGAGATTTGCCTACATACGCGTTCCGCGGAGAACGCAGAGTATAGGGCAAAACTCCCACTCCGCCAAAATATGTAAAAAGAAATAAAAACACACTTACCTGTACTGCTACGTCCCCGGGCTGCCCTCCTCGCCGATGCTGGACGTACATCTTACGAGAACTGCGCATGCGTGCACATGCCCATTTCTCGCAAGACGTCTTGCGAGAACTGCGCATGCACGCACAGTCGCGCATGCGCAGTTCTCGCAAGATGTATGTCCGACGTCAGTGAGGAGGAGGAGGGCAGGCCGGGGACGCCACAGTATAGGTATGTGTGTTTTTATTTCTTTTTACATTAATTTGTACATATTTTTTATTGGGGGGGTGGAGGTGGGTGGCGGAGCGGAGTTTGTTCCCAACTCCATAGACCTCCACGTAGTCGCGCTCCGCCCGCCAAGTAATACAATATTGTGTCAAGGTGCAAGAAGTCAACGACGTTTTGATCCCTTCAACATAATATTGGGATCATCTTCAGGACATATTAATTCATTCCTGAGACAGATACCTGAAAAAGAGAAAGAAAAACAGATGGAAAAAATGGGGGTGGGGGTAAGAGGAGAGAAAACCAACATAAATAATTACAATTAGGGAAAATATACAGAAAGAGGGATAGATATAAATACTTGTGTTCAGTACGGCATACACAAGTATAGGTCATGCCTATTAAGCTCCTTAAGTATGAGACAAATTGGAACAATGTCAGTGAGGATTACAATAAATGTGAGCGAATGAATGATCAGACGAACAAGAGCTGATGCTCGTGGGGCATGCTGTCTGAAAACAGTGTATTGTGGACAGATGTGAGTCATGCACTACTGAGAAGGGACTGACCAATACCAGAGGAAGGATGGTAAAAAAGCCCAATCTCGGCACTCTAGAAATTTCTGAAAAGAGAGAACGTAGGATCAACTGGTACCGAGATGGAAAGTGGAGGCATTGTGTTAAAGATGTAAGATTACATACCCTGAGCAGCAGGGCACAAGTCCTAAAAAAAGAAGTGGGGGGACTGACCAAGTCAGGCAGTATTTAAGTGACATCATGACGCGTGCTATCAAAGCACATGACGTCACGACGCGTGACATTCCACGTGGCATCACAGGAAGTGACCTCACTGGAAGTGATGCTCTGATATGTGTATGTTATAACATATGCCAACTGAAAATGCAATAGAATATGGTTTTTTTTTTTAAATTGTCTCCTGCAAAGCATATCATGTAACATGCAGATCACAGATTTTTATTTTATGTAGATAGGTAAGTGGATTACAACACAGAGATCCTTTTGTTACTTGTAGTTAATACATTGTAATCCTTCTAGTAGACCACAGTGAGCTATAAAGTGTATTTGACTCCTACACCTTGTAACCCTGACTGTCTTGTGGAACACATCTTATACATTGATTTACACACTTACATGATTTATTTGGAATGGATAATGTGTATGTTATGTAAAGCGCTCTAACACTCTGCAATGGGATGAGTAGCGCTATAAAAGAAATAAAAGATTGCTATTTAAATTGTTATTTGTGTAAATACTGAGACAGACCAACCCATCTGACATTCTTACAGTGCATGCACTTATATACAACAAAGTAAAAATCATGCATCTCTTAAGTACCTGTGAAGAGATAAGCTGTGTGCTTTTGTTTTCTCGCAGCCAGTGCATTTGCATTTGTGAGATTCCAGGACGCCTCCAGTCCCACACTCGATCAAAAGGAGGCCTGATGGCCCCTTAACTTGTCTTTATCGTTGCCCAGCTGGAGATGGAAAAATGCCCCCTCGCTGCCTGCATGTTGCTGATGGGAATCAAAAGCAGACAACGTGCAGGAGCTGATGAACGTGTCCCGGTGTTTCAAAATTACACTGGGACAAGTTCAACATATTTCTGTGGGGCCCAATTTCTTAGCAGGGGGGACGGCGTCCACCCTGTGAAAAGAGTGGGTGGACGCCGTGTACCCGCGTGTACCCCCGACTCGTGCCCTGCTGAGCAGTAATGCAATGCCATGAGTATGAATCTTAACCGCGGTCTAAGCGACCTGAATAGGCCGTCGGGTGACGGACTGTGCCGGTGAATGCTGTAGGAGATCGGAGAGGCAATCAACAATTAGAAGGGAAACTTTTGTTACAACCTGCAACTAGTTGCTTACCCTAAAGGTGAAGAGCGATGTCCTCCTGTGCAAGTGTTTGTGCTGGAGCACTGAGTGCCGTGTTTTGGAAAGCCCAGGAGTTATGGGAGTGTACAGGGGTAAAGAAGGCCCTAGTGTGATGACGTGGTTATGGGCGTGTATCGGTATGTGTTTATTATCTTTTACAAAGAAAAAACATGCCAGGGCCATTCTTTGCAGCATTGCTCACATTTCCATGTAGAAATGATAGGACCATGACAGATGAAATGTTTGCTTCAGAAAAAAATGTTTAGGTTAATACTCATGTCAATATCTGTCAACTTATTGGTTTATTTACTGATTCTCTTTTATTTTATTGAGCTATTTACTTTTCTAGTATCTGGAAAAGCATTTGCTTTTTATTAAAAGATGTTTTATGTAGCTAGAGCTTCAACTTCTCATATTGTCAGTAGTGATATCGAAGTCAAATAGGAAAACTGTGCCAATCCTGGCTGCCATGAGCACGGTTGGGGTAGTGGTGGGTTCAAGTAGTAAGAGGACCCATGAGCCGCGAAAGGAATCCTGGTGTCACTGCGGAGAGGACTTTACAACATGTTAGATGCACTGTGCACAAGTACCATTACAGCATCGAGCCTGTGAAAAGGAAAGAGGCACCCCAACAGCTGGCGTGCAGTTCAGACAACCCGTGAGCAGTGGCGGCTCCTCCGCTAAGGCGGAAGAGCGCCGCCCCACTGCTTCGCAGCATTGACATAGAGGAAACATAAAATTATAATAACTTGCAATATTATCATTTTATGTTTCCTTCTACTGCAGCTTTGCATTTAGGGCGGGGCTGCACCCAGGACAGAGGAGCAGGGGAGAAGTGGTTTGTCCACTCCTATGTGCACATGAGGGCGGGCCAAAAATTCATGCGCACTTTGCATCTTCTCTGTGCAGGCTGCATTACAGCCTGCGTGGAGAACATGCCCAGGTCCCCATTCCCAGGCTGAGCGCCTATCCATAATGCTCAGACCATTAACAACACTGCATTGCAGCGTTGTGATTGGCTATCAGGAGGCTGGGAGCCGGGTGCTTCCTGCATCCTGCTGCGGGTCCGGAGTCAGGAAGAAAAGGACGGAGGAGAGACGGCGGCAGGCCGGCCATCACAGGTAAATGTTTTTTTTCTTAACTTTTTTCGTCCCCCATGTCTCCGCCCCACCACCCGGGTCCGGTAGCAGGCGCTACTGCCCGTGAGTTATGTTAAGTGTCGGGGTTGAGGACACGTCTTCACCTTCTCGTGTGAAGACATGTAAGTGCTGCTAATGAGACCAGTAATTAGATGGGCCATTTATTGCAATGTTCAGTTAATGAGCTCGTTGATTAAAGGTGAACATGCTACTTCAGCCATAAAGAACAAATGCTCAAAGAGCTTCTGGCATGATTACAGAGCAGAACATGTGTAGGAGTCCGCCCCACAAGGATTATGAAGAATCTGTAATAAAAGTTGAAAGGTTGTATTGTATTTTCAACCATTGACAACTCCATCAACACAGGAGAATCTGCTTTTTTGCATTTGAATCGTTTACACGGCTGTATTTAATATTCTGGAGTGAAGGCCCAGACAATGGGCTGTGTCAAACTCCTGTGAAACTAACACTGATTACATCATGCAGGTACTGTTCTGTCATATTTGTGGAATTACAACATAAAAATGAGTGAATGAATGAATCTTCAGGGCTTGGATGGATGACAATGGATGGATGGGTTATGCAGATTTAAATTAATGGATGGGCTGGATTAATGGCTGTATTAATGGATGGGTGGACGCACCGATGGATGAACGATAGACGGATGCTAACAGATGTTCGAAATGATGACTTAATGGATTTATGTACTAATGTGCAGGGATGGCTAGATGAATGGACATACGTATGGATTGAGAACTTTGTATACCAGGGTACCACAGTCTAATTCATCTCGGAGTGTCTCCCTGCTAAGAAAGTGATAGGGTTCTGATTAAAAAGGCAAATGCATGACTCTATAAGAAGCTCCAGTTGTCAAGTGCATTGTCGTATTTATCTGCATAACGCACACAAAAAAGTAAGACACAGTAGGCTGCGCCTTGTACTGGTAAAAAAATACATTCAGCGCTTACCTGGGCTGGGATCATGGTTTACGTTGACCCTAACTAGTTAGTTCCTGGACTTTGAATGTCTGTGTTTAGCCACTAATAGAACTTCCAGTAATTTGAGGAGAGGAGTGGGTGTGTATTACAGGGCAATCTGCATTGGCTTCTTGTTTTAATTCTGACCACATGCTAAATAGATTTTTTTCATGGAAAACGAGAATGTGGCTTGGAGAGAGAGGGGAAAGGATCTGACCTCTGTTTCCTGGTGGGAACAGTGAAAGGTGGAAGAGAGGTAGGGTTTGCCCTCCTTTATAGTGGGATAGAGATAAGGTGGCATCCGAGGGCCTAGCTCCGACCAATAGCATTATACAAAATGATGTGCCCCCTCCAACCCCCACAGACCCCCTGAGTCTCAATTATATCTCAAATATTTATAGGCATTGGGCTGAATGGGAAACACCTGCAGGGTAGGGGGACAACTGAAGGGTTTGAGCGTCTCCTTCGCCGCAGGGGCTGCGGGGGCCCGTGTAACTCACTGACTCAGATCTGCTTTTCCTAAACAAAAAGGGGAAAGGTCTCTGGCTGGTGCTGGTCTGACTTCCACGCCCTAGGGGAGAGGGGAAAGGTTTCAGTCAAGGGCACGGTCAGACTACTTTGCCATAGTTTAAGAGGGGAAAAGAGGAAGACAGGAGTTAGATTCTGGACTCCCGGTGCTGGTGGGAGAGGTAAAATGGCAGATAGGGGGTGGGCACTGCTCTCCAATTACCATGTTGTTGTATCTTGACTCCAATGTTATTCTTGCTCTCGACGTGGAACCTTGCTATGATGTTATCTTATAGAATGTTAGGAGTGAAACCTTCACAGTTGGCTGGGCTGAGCAGCATGCTGGCTGCTCCTGGTGGGGTCTTGATCTGGTCTATTGTACCATCTTGAATAAAGCTACCTGAATCACACCTACCGGCGTGGACTTGATCACTACAATTTTTGGCGACGATCCTGAAACGAACCTGCGTCTGTCTCCTCATCAAACCTCAAGCAACATTAAGGTACAGATCAACTCGAGTTAAGCTAAAGCAACTGGCATCCCTGACCCCACCAGTGACCTCTACATCGGTCGCCCTCAGCAGTCTACCAGTTATTCTTCTGCGTCTGGAGAAGTGCCACTTCAGGAGCTGCCCATCCAATTTTGGGCGTCTACTCTCCAGAGTCTACGTGTTTTGTGCTCTGCCTTCAGTCAGGGTAAGGCTGCATTACTGTCTACAGTGCCACACATCGACGTCTACTGTCTGGGGAAGAGGTGTGCCTTCGTATGTGTACGCCAACCAAAGTATCACTCCTATCTGGATGTTGCCTCCACTCAAGTTTTTTTAGCCTGGTGGCAAACGATTTTTAGCCTGGTGACAAACATGTCTACAACTCTTCAGACCTGACAAACGTCTGTTATTGGATGCCTGCGCCATTTCTGCTGAGCTTTGTGGGGCTTGTGCAGTGGGTGGAGAGACATCGAGGGCTCAGATGATCGGCATCTCTGATGTGTACTTTAAGGCATGTGCACTCAATCAAGATGTTTTTATTGCACAGCGACTTGTGAGTGCACGCAATGTGCAGTGTTTGTCTCTCCAGTTTCATGTGAGTACACTCTGCTTTATTATATTTATGTAGGTTTTCAATTGTGGTAGTTCACCATATCTTACAACAGTAGCAGTTTAACCGCTGCTTTGATCATTTAAAACATGCCACGAGTGATGCAGCGCGTGCGCTTTTACCTGCATTTGGAAGATGCACAGCTGACTCCGAGCACCTTCGGTGACGTGTCTTTCTCCATGCGGTTACCTGCTGCCGAGGACGTTTGGGAGCACGGTGACGCTGGGAGTCATGCGGCGTCACCGGTGCGTGCCTCCATTTTATGGTTGGAATGATCTTCGTGCTTTCGATCTGCTTCAACTATCCTTGTCACGTTTTGCCAACCACGTTGTCCTTTGTACTCTTCTGCTGCTTCGTTTGGGATATTGCAGGTATTCCTTTATTTATTCGTATTTTTCACAACGTAATGTACAGTCGAGGAGCAGCAAATTGAGGGGAAGTTACAATTTTATTCACGTTTGTGTTGGGAACTACGTTTGTGTTGGGAGACCAGCCGCAAATCAAGAGCACATCGAGGTATTCGTTGTGGGAGCACACTTTTGACTTGCCACGTTGTGGGATTTGTTCTTATGCCTCAGCACCGAGAAACCTCAGGTACTTTGTTCTTTTCACTTTGTGTGCACATTTCACAGCAATTTATACACACAGTTGAGGGGCCAAAGACAAAACCATCATCAGAGATGCCCATCGTGCTGGTGTCACTCTCAGCTTGGAGAACTATGTTCCATGTCTTCATCGGTTTAGTGGTATTATTTGCCACGAGTGGGGGTCTGTTTTGCAAGATCCTCTCAGCGTTTCTCTGATCTTTTTACAGTCATTCCTTGATCCTTGTGATCGGACGGAACATCTGTTGTGCACACCAGTTGTGAGTGGCAGTTTGTTTCAACACTAACAAGAATATATTTCCCTCTATTACATTGACCGTACACATTTGAGTGGGTTATTGGAGCAGAGGTAAAAAAAAAACAAAGAAAAAAAAGGACAGTGACTCGTTTTCTTTCTTTTTTTTTTTTTTTTTTGCAACGGCACATTTAAGATTTGTTGTTCATACATTGTTCAACGCGGGTGAGGAGTCGCTCACCGGCGTGGATTCATTCAGTACACTAATGGAATAACGTGTTTTGCATTTCGAATGACATGTTTTATGCACATTTATAACTGTTTTCTTTGTTGGGTGTCCATTAGTACCATTCACGCACTGTGTATTTGTTTATCTTTTGGGTTTCTTTCCAAAGGGTGAGTTATCACATTTCATGTTTCTATCCTTTACACAAGGGTTGGCCCTACACGGTGTGTTGGGTTTGCATTTGTACTGTTCTCTCACTATTCCTTACACGAGGGTTGGTCCTACACGGTTAGTTTTTTTTGGTTTCCTATTGGTTCATGGACCCTAGGTATACACCATGTAGGTACACGCTATCATGGTAGATGCCATCAAGAGCCCATTGTGTTTTTTCACTGTCTCATGCATGCTATAAGTTTCCCTACATGGGAACTGCTGAGGGTTTTAGTCCCATCTGCTCATTGTACATTCGTACACGCCTCACATGTGCACAACTTTAGTCTGTCTTCCTCCTGGGAGCTATCCAAGGGTTTTAGTCCTTCTCACATTATTATATGGGTCCCTATCCATATCTGTTTGTTTCGTACACGTCTTACATGTGCACAACTTTATTCTGTCTTCCTCCTGGGAGCTATGCGAGGGTCTTAGTCCCTTTCACATTATTATATGGGTCCCTATCCATATCTGTTTGTTGACATCACTCGACCTCAACAATGTCAATATTACAAGGACTATTGTTTTTACGGGTCTTAGTCCCATCTGTTACTGCTTCAATCCCTCATCTTTGAAGGGTTTGCTTTTGGGTTATTGTTATATCTAAGGTTTGCACCTTACATCTTCCCTGTTTCTCTGTTTCTCTGTCTCTGCTGTTCAGCCAGTGAGAGTAGAATGTTGGTGTGGATGGTGATCTAAGAACAATAAACCTATATCTTCTGTAACCTAACCAAGTCTACTGGAACTCCTTCCTACGATACAACATAAATTGGCGACGAGTTGAATCAAAACTACGCATGAGGATTTACTTCAAGCTTCATAAGGTACTTTTATACAAGATTTTACTTAAAAACTAACCTACCTAAGGATTTTGACGCCCTCCCGCCCCACCAGTGTCCAGTTTCACCGGACAGTCATTGACAGGGCGTATGTTTCCTGCTACCGGCTTCTTCCTGCCTCATTTCTACTGCCTGAGCGCCTGTTTCCTGCTGCCCTTTTCAGAGCGTCTGTTTCCAGCTGCCTTGACACCCTGCTGCCTTTGACAGGGCTGATGCCTTCTGCTCAGATTATTTCATCTTCATATCAAGAGGCAATCTTTTCACAGTATGTGTGCCAGTGAATCCTGTTGGGCTGGCAGAATTACTATTTGTGCTGTGCGGCTGGCATCTTATTTGGATTTTGACTTGACCCTGGTGCCGTTTTGGACTTGGCACTTGTTTTGTATTTGAGCAACTTCTGTGTGCCATTGAGAGCGATTTGGGCAGGAATGGTTTTCACTCATGTCAGCAAGTAATGCATCTGAACCTGCAGACCAATTCCTAAATGATGTTGGTGGAGGATTTTTCTGGTGAGCCATTTTCGTGTTTTTCATTTTCTTTCGCTCCTGCCCCTTAACGTGTGCCAGTTCAACTGCTTTGCTACATTTAAAATATGGCACGAGCTGTCCACAGCACGCATACACTCAGCGTGCGCTGTCTTACCTGCGTACAGCTGCTCTGCCATTCCTCCATGCAATCCTCTGTGACGTGTCCCCTCAAGGATCCTGCCTGTTGTGGACGTTTTTGGTGCACGCTGATGCCGCCAGCCATCCGTTGCGGCGTCACCGGTGCGTGCCGCCATCTTGGGATTGGTAGTTTATTCTGCAGTTCCAGTCTTTGCCAAACGCGCTGCTCACTCAAAGTTCTTTCACATCTCGCACTGGACCTATACGTAGTGGTGCCATTTTTCAGCTGAAATTCGTGTCTTTATGGAGATATACCACAGTTGGGGTTTCCTTCATGGATCTTTGGCAACCGGATGAGGTGTCACTTGGTTAAAGGTCAAACTTAATTATTTACGTTTAGGAAATGTCATTCATCTGACCAACTTCAGCGGCATAAGAAGAGAACTTTTAACCAGCGGCATTTCACTTTATTTGTGAGTACCTCCGGCGCGGTGACGCGCACACCTTCTTTAAACCTGCGACTTTCAGCTTAGACGTCTTTGGAGCCATGTTTGTGAGGCATTTCAGAGGCATTATTATGTCATCTACAACCTCATTGCCCTCGCATTTGAGACGCTTTGCAGTTTTCTTTGTTACTTCACCTTTAACTGATGAACTTCAGATTATACTGGTACACTTGCAACTTGTTTTGGTGTCTCATTTTGGCTCCCATATTTACAACGTTTTTAAATTATGCATTTCCTGCTTCTTTTCACTCTTTGCATTTTCTTTCCATTTCTCTTGCCATTTCACTCATACAATTTTCTATTGATGCAATGTGTTGATGCTCATTGTTGTGTAGTACTGCCATTTTATTCTGATGTCTTGCATATTTACTTATTTACCTGTATTGATTTATTCGTATGTACTTTTAATCATATTTCTATTTACTGTGTATTCTCATGAGTGGTCTAATTTGAGGTGGGATTGTACTGTTGATTTTCTGTGGGTGCAGCCCACCCAGATCGCACTTTCTTTGCTGCCTTTGACTTCTACTTACTGCTGTTTCTTTTTGCTCTTGTGCATAGTTGTTTTATCTTCAGGCATTTATTCTTATTGAGTGGTCTAACTTGAGGTGGGATTGCACTGTTGATTTTCCGTGGGGTGCAGCCCACCCAGATTGCATTTTTCTTTGCACTTATTGTTTGGGGATTCACTTTTTGTGTTTTCACCCTTTTAAAACTTCATTTACATGTCTTTTCTCTGGAGGATGTGTTGGGTGTACGCCACCCGTTACTGTATGGGGTTCACAATTTGGTGTTTTTCCCTTTTAAAACTTCTTTTACACGTCTTTTCTCTGGAGGATGTGTTGGGTGTACGCCACCCGTTACTGTGTGAGGTTTCACTATTTGGTGTTTTTACCCTTTTAAACTTCTTTTACATGTCTTTTCTCTGGAGGATGTGTTGGGTGTACGTCACCTGTCTTTGCTTACTGTTTGGGTGCTGGTCACCCATTGCTTACTTTTGTTCATGTAGTTTTTTCTTTTTCTTCTTCCTGTTGCTGTGTTCGGTGTTTCCCATTTTCTTCGCCAGTATGGCC
Organism: Calotriton arnoldi; assembly: GCA_963921515.1. Lineage (NCBI taxonomy): Eukaryota > Metazoa > Chordata > Amphibia > Caudata > Salamandridae > Calotriton > Calotriton arnoldi. The sequence continues at coordinate 253,948 of CAWUFW010000041.1, forward strand.
AGCTGGTGAGGTTGTGGTGGTTACTCTGGTGCACTATTTCTTTGTTTGTTTTCGTGGCATACTTCTTTCTTATTTGTCTTTTTCTCCTTTCGCTTATACGTTTTTGGACAATTTCCTTCCTTTTGAAATTTCTTGTTGCAATCTTTGCTCTGCTAAGGAAGGAGATGTGTGTCTTTTCTAGTTTTCGTTTTCTTTTACTCTACTTTCATGTTTTACTAATTGCAATGCTGTTTACATTTTGTATTTTGCTACATGTTATCTTTTCCTTTATTTCTTCCTTATAACATCACTTTTCACCTTCCTCAATTTAGCATGTTTTCATAACTTATGTGTAATTGTAATTCTTCTTCTTGCAAGTTTCTTTGGTATTACTGTGATGTTACTGTTATGATCCTACTTATATTTGCTTTTGCTATGTGCATTTTATAACGAGGGAAGGTGTGTTATATCTAAGGTTTGCACCTTACATCTTCCCTGTTTCTCTGCCTCTGCTGTTCAGCCAGTGAGAGTAGAATGTTGGTGTGGATGGTGATGTCATTGGAATGTGAGGTGGAGTGTCAGTTGGATCCTGGGCTGAGCAGCAGAGAAAACCTATCTAAACATCTAAGAACAATAAACCTATATCTTCTGTAACCTACCCAAGTCTACTGGAACTCCTTCCTACGATACAACAGTTATAGTCCTCCCGAACCTCACATATAGTTATGTTTTCATTTTATTGAACTTTCTATTATTAATATGCACTGTTGTCTTTCCACTATATTTTGTTATTATGTATTGATGATGGTGTTTGACTTGGGTGAGGATTATCCTTTTACTTTTCCTCATCTTCCTTGTTTTCTTTCTTCTTTTCTGTTCCTTTTGTGATGTTTTCTCCTGGTGCCTTGTGTGGATTCTTAGCTTTCCTCTGGTTTTCTTCCGTGTTTCTTTTCTCTGTGTTTTCCACATCCTGTAGTCCTGAGTTTTGTTGGTTCATTCATCTTCTGCCTCCTTACATTCCTGTTCTGGCCAGTGGGTATGTTTTGGCGCAGTTATTCGTGGTTCTTTTTCTTCTTTTCTTTGATGATGTTATTTCGTTCTTTTTCTTTTGTGTACAGCAGGGAGGATGGTTCTTATATCTTTGTTTGCCTCTCTGGTTCTTATATCTTGGCTTTGCTTCTCTTTTCCTTTCCTGATGCTTTCTTCTTTCAATGGTTTCTTGTTTCTGATTTCCTCCGTTTCTCCTCATCTTTGGTTCTTCTTCCTTGTCCCTCAATGTTGTTTTATTTATATATAGAAGAAAGGGGGATATGTTGTATCTTGACTCCAATGTTATTCTTGCTCTCGACGTGGAACCTTGCTATGATGTCATCTTATAGAATGTTAGGAGTCAAACCTTCACAGTTGGCTGGGCTGAGCAGCATGCTAGCTGCTCCTGGTGGGGTCTTGATCTGGTCTATTGTACCATCTTGAATAAAGCTACCTGAATCACACCTACCTGCGTGGACTTGATCACTACACATGTGCGGGAGGAGAAAGGCTGCAATTGTGGGCTGGGTCTCATCTCCTTTTGCTGGTACCAGAGTGAACGTGGTTTCAGTCATGTGCTGCGTTTGACCATCTTAAATGGTTGAAGAGGGGAAATGAGGCAGAAGGAGGGAGAAAGAGACCAGGTCTCATGGTGCGAGAGAGGAAAATGGCACACTAGGCACACTAGGCAGCGGCAGCTGCTCTCAATTAATTCAAAGTGATGGGCAGTGTGGGAGAAATACTTTAAAAAAATACACAAACAACATAATGGAAGAAAAAAATAAAAGAGTACTTACCTGCCTCTGCCAGGCGCCACCTTGCTCCACCGCTCTTGTCCCGATCCTCGTCTCCCGGAAGTCCACGAACTGCTGCACACTGCACAGGCTCCCAGATGCCAATCCAGATGCTGCTCTTATGCTGGGAATGCTATTTCCAGCATGAGAGAAGCACTGGGATTGGTCTGTGCGGCTTGGTTTGCCACTCAGACAGGGCCTGAGAGCCTGCGTCAGTTCTCCACCCGGCTGTGCAACACACAGGCCTAACTGCCATGCGCACTTACAGTACCCACCACTACTCCTCCTCCCTGCTCCTGACTCTCGTTGCGATGGCCCCGCCCCAGCACAGGTTTGGAGCTTCTGCACAGATGTATAGCTTTTGCACAGATTAAGAGCTTCTGATCAGGTTTGGGTCACAGGTTTGGAGGAGCAGCCTCTGGTTGTGTGTGGGTTTATGTGGCCATTGTAGTATGTGATTGTACATATAAGCAAAGCAGAGTGATGGAGGCCTGAGGGTTCCATTTTAGATGCCCCTGACCTGTTCCTGGGCACAAAAAGGGGATGATGTTGTTTTTCCAGACAGTGGAGGTGTATCACAAGAGATGCAGGAGGGAGGAGACCTAGACAGTGTTGTTCAAGGGTCTTTTAGGTAAAACCACCCTTTGTCTCTTTCCTGATCACTGTCTTTGTGGCTTTTCATAGCCAGGTCCAGCTAGTTCACACCTCTTTGCGCCTCTGTTGCAGATGGTCCAGGCTCGAGACTACTCTTCTGTGACAAGCATCACCCACACAAGGCAGTGTCTGCAGAACTGTATTGAGAGGCCCTTGAAAAAGGAAGCCAGCCCAAACCAATTATCCTGCCTGCAGATTTCTGGAAAACAAAGAAAAAAAAGTGCACTTCCCTGTTGTCAGAGAAAATTGACAGAAAACTAAGGGAGGCATGTTTTTATGTGTTTCAAGGGAGGACTAGCTACAAGCAATCTATGTACTCTGGACTTCTTTTACGCTGCAATCCGTCATGTTTCACTATTTATCATGAATGCAATTCATAATATTTAAAAAACAATAGTTTGATTTTGCCGCTCGTATTGTTCTTGCAATGGTACAGGGCGATTCTTATCCCCTTACGCTTTCTTGGTTGAAAAGCAAAATAATAATGACTATTCTAGTGATAATAATAAAATAAACAACTTTTGGCAAAACCAATAGGTCTGGTGTTGTCACCACCCTACCGGCAATTCTTGTTTTGTTTTATCATGGCTTTTGCAATACTGTTTTGTTTGCAAAGCTGTGGGGCATTTGTCAATACAAACAAAAACATTGACCAAAGGCAAGAATTATTTTTAGTCTTAAAAAAACACACATTGCTCGAAGCTACTAAGGGTAACTACTTTGTGTGTGGAGGTGCTCCTTGTGAAAGAGCAGCATGCTTTAACTGATAGTAAAATCAGCCAATGGCTGAAGTGGTGTGAGGAGTTGCCCCTTGATACATGCTTGAGTGGGTTTGAAAAATGTGAATGACACAACCACAAAAAATGGATGAAGTGACTTAAAATCCCTGAAAGTAACTATGCCATACATATAATTTTACTAACATCAAAAGGTCTTAGCTAACATAGATCTTAAAAAGCCATTCATTATGTCATTGGCTGCCAGCCTCTTGCCTTTGAGAAAGAAGGATAGACAACAGGGAAGAAGGAAAGAAAGAAAAAGAAAGGAAGGAAGAACAGAAGAAAAGAAAGAAGAAAGGCAAGAAAGCAAGAAATCAATCAGTAGATCTGCTGATTGTTTCTTGTCACGCGTGAGGGTATCCAGGCACTGGCAGGGTCAAGTTGATTAGCCGAATAGCCAGGTTTTCAGGGACTTTCAGAACTCTGGAAGGGATTCAGAGGTCTGTAGGTGAAAGGGTAGCTCGTTCCATATCTTCGCTGCTAGGTAGGAGAAGGAGTGACCTCCGCATCTGATACGGCGAGTGTGGGGGATGAGGATTAGAAAAAGGGACATGGAGCAGAGGTGTCTGGTGGGCTGATGGAAGTTTACGGTGGTGGTGGTTCAAGTAGGCGGTGCCGCAGCTGTGTAGGGCCTTGTATGGATGGGTCAGGAGCATGAACTGGCATATTCTCTGTACGGGGAGCCAGTGAAGTTCCCTTAGGTAGGGGGTGATGTGGGTTTATTTAGGGAGATCAAGAACGAGTCTGGCTGTGGCGTTCTGTATGGTCTGTAGTTGTCGTAGGAGGTGAGCTACAATCCCTGCATAGAGATCATAGCCATAGTCCAGTCACATGGAAATGAGGGCCTGTGTGATGGTGCGTCTTGAGCTTTGGGGTCGCCATTTGAATATCTAACAAAGCATGCGGAGGTTGAAGAACCAGGAGGAGCCGGTTGAATTAACCCGAGTTGTCATGGTTAGCCTGGTGTCTAGAATGATGTCTAGGTTGATAGTGTGGTCAGTGTGGCTAGAAGTAGGGCTGAGTCCTGACGGCCACCAGGATGCATCCCATTGGGAGATTGTGATTCTGAAAATCAGTACCTATGTCTTGTCCCTGCTGAGCTTCAGGCAGTTGTCCTTCATCCAGTTGGCAACATCTGTCACGCAGTTGAGGAATTTAGTCTTGGTGTTGGTGATGTCTTCGGAGAGGATGAGTTGTGTGTCGTCTGTGTAGGATTTGATGTTGAGTCCGTGGGTTTGGGAGATGCTGGCCAGACGTGTTATATAAGTGTTGCAGAGGGTGGGGCTGGGCGAAGATCCTTGGGGTACTTCACAGATGATTTCCTTGGACTCGGACGTGAAGGCAGATTTTTTTGCATTCTTCCAGTGAGGAAAAAGGCATTTCATCTGAGAGTGGCTCCTTGGATGCCTATGTTGTGCAGCCTTGTGATGAGTGTGTGATGGGAGACCATATCGAAGACTGAAGGGAGGTCTAGCAGGATCAGAGCTGCAGTTTCTCCTCGGTCGAGTAGTGGTCAGATAATGTCGGTAGCCGCAATGAGGGCTGTCTCGGTGAAAGAAGCAAAGCAAGAAAGAAAGAATGAAAGCAAGAAAGAAGTAATGAAAGGAAAGGAAGAAATGAAAGAAAAAAGGGTTAGAAAGAAAGAAGGGAAGAATAAATGAAAGAAAAATGGAAAGAAAGAAAGAATGAAAGAATGAAAGAAAAAAGGAAAGAAAGAAAGAAATAAAGACGTAAAGAAAGAATGAAAGAAAAAAGAAAAGCCCGAACGAAGAAATTAAACAAAAAAGGAAAGCGAGAAGGAATTAAAGAAAAAAGGAAAGTGAGGGAGAAGGAAGGAATGGATGAAAAAATGAAAGAAAAAAGGAAAGCAAAAGAGAAGGAATGAAAGAAAAAAGGAAAACAAGGAAAACAGGAAAAAAGGAATGAAAGAAATGGAAAGAAGGAAAGGGTAATGAAAGAAACAAAGAAAGTGGAAAGAATGAAAGAAGAAAGAATGAAGGAATAAAAAGTGTGACAAGTACTGCAAACTAAACATGATAAAGGCTTTCTTGCTGGGCAAAGTTTAATAAAGAACCATTGGTGGAATGGTGCCCAGAATAAACTTGTCTGCTTATGAATTCAAATGTATAATATTTAATATTTCAATAACTAAATGCAGAACAGTTTGAATGAACTGCTATGCTGTGAAATTCTTTTTGGCGTGTCCTTTGTTTATCTTACAAAGCCAGATAAACAAAGGACTTTCCAAAAAGTAATTTACAACACCATTGACAGGAGACCGGAATTGATAAAACATTGAAAGGGCCTGTGCTCACATCAGGTATAAAGCATCCTGCTGTCACATCAGAATCTAATCACAAAAGCAACAACAAATAATAAATTAAAAACAAAAACATTGGCTAGAAGGGAACTATCTAGTGTGTGGATGTGTTCCTTGTAAAAGAGCAAAATGCAGTCACTCCAAGTGAAGTTATCCAGTGGCTGAAGTGGGCTGACCCACTCACCCTTGCTGTATGCTGTAGGGGCGGAAGCAAATTGTGAATGACACATCAACAGACCAATGGACGAAGAAAGCTAGCTGAAAGCACCTTCAAATGATTGTATTGTACATATATTTTTTTATTTAAATTGAAAGGTCTCGGTTATTGCCAGACCTAAAAAAATGTCTCAAAATACTCCTAAAAGTATCCCATATACTTCTAGACATTCCTTTTTGTTTGGATAAAGTTATAAACGGAGACGCTGCGTGTGCTAGAAAGGAGTTGATGCCTTTAATGTTCATCGTATGACCCTCCACGACCACTCAGACAACTTGCCGTGGCAGGTTCAGGGCCAGTTTTAGATAAAAAAGCACTTTTTTTTTAACTGACTGAACAACCAGAACAACCTGAAGACAGCAGGTCAAGTCTTAGTACCGAGCACAGAGCCCAGCCCACCCCTCCCCATACCACGTGCCGGCTCTCTGCCCAGAACAGATCAGTCTACCCCTTACTCGAGGAACCAGACTACTCACCCCTCAACTTAGACAGCTTTCAAACACTAACCTCACTAAAGTGGGACATGGCGCCTAGAAGCTGCTGAATCTGACAGGTAGGCTCTATAAAACACAATAAACTGTACCACATTCTTTTCTCAGTCAAAAAATTTGCCCGAATCCTAAAGTCCTGTTATAATTTACTAAAGGCTTTGAGGATATGTTGAGAAACTGTAGGTGGGAAGAATCTACAGAGGATGTTATTCAAAATCAATCCGGAATACATATCAACACAGGTAGCAACATCCCGAACAGCACCCACTGCTGTGTATGTCAGAACCGGTTACACGCTTCAAGCATGTGTGTTAGTCCAGTGGTACTTTTCGTCACACTTACTACTATGGCAGACACTATCGGCTTCATGTCGCACAGGTGGCTGACACCATAAATTATCCTTAAATCAGTGCTTTAAATGGGATCAAATAAGTGCAGGTACTCATCAGTTTGTGCAGTGAATGGGGGAGGCAGTTGGGAGCAGAGCTAGAGGCGGAGTTAGGAGCAAGCATTTAATGGGAGCTACATTTTCTTGGTATGCAATTGTGCATAACAATACAGAAATATTTCTGCAATCTGTAGAGTATTTGTTTATTCTTCCCTTGTGCAAAAGGATGCATGTATTATTTTTGTAATTTCCTTCCAAAGCAGATTGTCTATGACCCTACATAAATATGAAAAAAAGGAACAAATGATGGACAGAATGCTGAACAATGCAAACATTCTCCCCCAGTCACAAGGATCTGTGTTTAATCCATCGGTCTTTTGCTCACCATGTCACCCCAGTTTGGACCCAGCCATATGCATATCAGTATTGGCCCTGTTCCTCATGGGAACAGTCCAGCCTGAACTGCCAGGCCAGGCCAGGTCCTCCCTGGACCGGAAGCAAACATCCTGGGACCGGTTTCGGGGCATCACCCCATATCAGCCAGGCTAGCTTGAATCCAGTAGTGCAGTGAGCATGGGACCCACGTCTGGGCATACCCTTCCTGGGTCAAAACTGGAATGGCATGGGGAGCAAAAAAACAATGGATTTAGGCCCAGATCTCTGTACTGGGGTGAATGCATGACATTGTTCAGCATTCTGTCCATCAATTGTTCTTTTTGCATTTGTCACCCCGAGTGGGACGAGTATGCCCAGACGTGAGTCCCGTGCTCTCCATACCACTGGAGTCAAGCTAACCTGGCTGATGAGAGGTGATACCCCGAAACGGGCCCTAGTATGCTTATTTCCAGTCCAGGGAGGACCTGGCCTGGCAGTTTGGGCTGGACAGCTCCCATGGGGAACAGGGTCTAGACTGAATAGCATATGGGAGGGTCTAAACTGAAATGGCATGGAGAGCAAAAAAACGATGGATTTAGGCCTAGATCTCTGTACTGGGGTGAATGCATGACATTGTTCAGCATTCTGTCCATCAATTGTTCTTTGCACCTGCATAAATATGAAGCATACAAGTCATGAATGTTCTCATTGTGCACAACAACAGATACTGTGTGGGCAATTTGAGTAAAAAAACTGGATAACTATAGACCTATCCCTTTTGGCATCCATTCATTAGAGTACACCTTCCATCTTGCATCTTTTTACATTTTTAGGTCTCGCCTGGCGTTCTTGGAGTTCCAGAAGTCACGTCTCTGCTTCGCCTGCAAATGTCATTCGTGCGCGTCGTTTCTCGTCATTGCTTATGCAAAACACAGTGTAATGATTGCACCGGAGGCATTTTAATCCCTCCTGGTTGCCACCCTGTCCGCTTTTGGCCCCGCCCACCGGGATTGAATCTTTTACTTGCGGCGTGGCACTGTAAGCACTTTCTTTAACCCCTCCCTGACGGGCGCGCGTCAGACTTTGCCGAGAAATTTAAGCGCCGTTTGGGCCTGGGGGCATGGCCCCCTCCACTCCCTCCTATCCCGCGGACAGATGGAGAGTTGGTTTCGCCTTGTTTTATGGTGTTGTGTGTGTTCTTGTCTAAATGGACTGATTTCATTTTGTTATTTAGCTGAACAAATGAATTAATACGAGTCTGCATACAATCCCGACCAGAGCATGCTGTTTTAAGTCTTACCATGCTCTCAGTAAAATCTTATTGAATGTCTTTTTCAGTTCCTGCCCTCGGGGCATTTGCGCTGTTTGGGGAAGAGATTTGCAAGGATCTGAGCTGTTCACGCACCTCTAAAAATATTTATGTGCTCACCCGATGAAAATCTATTTTGAAAAAAAGTCTAAAAGAGCAAGAGAAGGGAAAAAATGTATTTGTAGTATTATTTTAGAAAACAAACCATGTAGTATGAAAACATAGAGATTGGAGATGCCGGGGATTGAATCTGGGGCCTCATACATGCAAAGCATGCGCTCTACCACTGAGCTACATCCCCTCCCTCTCATCTCAGGGTCCAATTGATCACCAACAGTGCATTGCAAAAAACACGTGGGTTGGCAGACGGGGCGCCTCCAAGGACTGCCTTGCACTTGTGCGCATGTGCAACGAGGGCCTTTATCAAAGAATTGGCATTTTAATATACATACCATAAATGCAAGCTATCATGCGCTTCAGGCAGATAAGAAAACTTCATTTTCCGAGACACGGCAAGGCGGGTCTCAGTGTACACCATGCTGATCTTTGAGCAGCACAGAAGGAGGACCTGCATGGTCAGGACAGCAGCAGCAGTGCTGCTGTGAGAACCATTGCTGCAGCCTGCAGCTCCAGATACTTCCGGTGTGCAGGATCACACGTGCATCTGACAAGCAGCTGAGGCCCCCAGCCTGCCTTTCACTGTTGTTCCAAGCCTCGTGGATGAAATGAAAGTTACAGTGTGGAATGAACGAGCATTGAAAATGCAATAGGTCTCGCCTTTGATTAAGTTAAAGCCATTTGCTTTGCTAATGGTATTGTATAGCAAAGCAAATGGCTTTAACTTAATAAAGGCGAGACCTATTGCATTTTACATGCTTGTAACTCTGTTGCCTCCTCTACTTTTCACAAAATAAACATCAAAACTGAAGTCACTGAACCAACCCATACGAAAGGGAACATTTTAAATCTGATCTTCACTGCAATGCAGACTACACCACAGTCTAGAGTCGTCATTTACTATATAGCACGCACGCACGGTGGTCATTCAAAGCCCTCCACAGCCCCGTCAATGGAAGCACAAGGTACCTTCGCGTGAACACTGGGTAAGTGAAGTGATAACAGGGAACTAGAGTGGTAACACGTGTGATGAAGGACCTAAATAATTGCCTGAGATGAACGCAATCGGATGAGTTGAGCATCATGTGTCAGCGCAAAGAGAATGAGATGAACATCAGGGTCCGGGGTACCGGGGTACGCAAGGCATGTACAGAGTAGCCCAGGCAAGAACAGGGCAGGTGAGCCTTGAACTGGCTGGGTCAGGGGAGCTAGGTGGGGGAGGGGAGGAAGGATGGGTCAGTTAAGATGGGTTGAGTAAATCAAGCCTGATTGGTCAGTGCAGATTGGAAGAGCCAAGCACAGCTTGCATGATGTAAGCAAGAGTTGGCAAGGTAAATATAGGGTGGGTGAGTCAAGCACAGATGAGAACATGGTGGTCTAGAAGATGACTGGTTGAGGAAAGCAAGCAATCTGGGTCTCTGGAAGAGGCAGGCACAGCTTGCATAAGGTAAGCACAAGATCTGCAAGACAAGTACAGGCTGGATAAGTCCAGCACATTGTAGGTATAGTGGGCAAAAGAATGGTCAGGAGAATATATAGGATTTTCTATGTGGTTTTTATAGTGTGGACCAGGCTTCCTGGGCATCAGAGCAATGCAATAGAAATATTAGTACAATTTTATAGCATTTGGATATTCCCTAAAACATCTCACAGGATAATACATGTGAATGTTGACATTGGCGAAACATTTTTGCTTCAGAAAAGTTTCATATGGAAGAGGCATAAAAGAGAGAAGGTTAAATCCCTGAGCATCCTCTTTCCAAAACAAGGGCTACCAATAAAAGACTTTATGCGCATTCTGATTTCCTCAGACAACAACAGAGACTCTGTCTGTAATACTGGTTCAAAAGGCAAAGACTGAGTTGCTTCTCACTAAATGTAGTTAAAGCTTTGCTTCACTGCAGTATAAAACATGGGCAGGCTCAGCTCTTTGTCTTGCTTGCTCTGATTAAAAAAGAATGAAGGGGCATCCAGTGAATACTGTCACGATAGATCACAAAACCCCACCCAACATCATCAAACATTCTATACTACCTTTTTAGGTCGAGCCTAGAGTCAGCGCGCAAGAGCTGCTCTGGTGAAGATCTGCTGTAGTTCAGTACGTGAGGGAAGCCCCGCCCATATTTTTCATTGGCTTGTGTCTTTGTCCTTCATAAATGCTGCCTTCGGATTTGTTTATAGGCTTGTTAGTCCCTCCTTATTATGGCCATGTCGTCATTTGTAATGCGAGTCCTATTGCATTGCAAATGCTTGTTTTCATCTGCATTCATTTCAATGGCTGGCCCCCAAAACCACTCGCTGTCACTCTCCTTGGAGACTCCCGAAGCTGAGAGAGGTAGGCGCCTGGCAGTCTCAGACTAGCGGCCACTCCCAGTCTGACACACTGAACTTCCTGCACCTACCTCAGAAGCGACCTATATATAAAGCATGCAGTTCCCGCTGTGAGACGTAGCCTGACTCGAGGCAGGATGGCTAGGGGATGTCGTAGACAGGCAAGAGTGCTGAAGTGGGTGTATTGTGGCAGGAGGCACGACTTACCTCAGTAGAGGGAGTAGATCCGGTCAGAGCGGTCCGGCAAAGCCGTGGATGGTGCGAGAGAGTGAATGTCTTATTAAGGAGACTTCTTGCCACTCTCCCCAGCCACGGCAGAGGCTGGCAACACACACAGGATTCCCTCATTTATCTGCCGCGCCCAAGCAATACTAGATTTCGTTTCTCCGCTGCTCTTTTTCATTTCACTGGTCTGTTGTGGACTTCTGGCTGTTTGGGAATCACTTGTTAATTGTTGGTGCGCAAGGTATTAATGTTCATCACACACAGTTCGAACCACTTTGGTGTGTATGGCGTTTATTGTTGTGTTGGTATGTTCCGTCCTCATATTATGCGTGTGTTCCTGTGCGGTGAGGGGTGAGGTGTTGCTGGGGGTTGCGGCTTATCTTTAGCTGGGGCCCATATGTCACACTTTCTGTTCTGCTTCCTTGGTTATCCTGGGATTGCTCATGACATTTCTGTTACATTAAAGCAGTGCTATCAATAGTAGTGCAAGAGGTGCAGTGGTACCAGGGCCCATGGCTAAGAGCAGGGCTCTTCAGCGCAAATATGGTTCTATTTCACTACCTTGTTATGCTACTGGCAGTGCGTGCTTTGTCCATCACTCTGTACCCCTGCTTACTATTTCACTTTCTGGGCAAGGTCACAGGGAGGCTGGAGGAAAAGTTTATTCAGCGAGCCGGATCTGCTCTCATCATACTGGAAGATTGTGCCAGTGTGTGTTTGTCCAACCTCGAGGTTCTCTGGCAGGCCAGGAAAGCCACGACCAAGGTCAGAGCAATGGTCAAAGTGCATTACAAAAATCATGGAAACTGTGGTGCTGTACGCAAAAGAGGCGGGGTGTGTGGGCGTGGTCAAAAGCTTGGCTAAAAAACAAAATATTATGTAACTTTTTTTCCTCTTTCACTTTCAGGCAACTAGAGAGGGTACAAGCGGGTGGACAGCGTGCAACCACTATTTTGACAGGATGGACGCCTTACCCTGTGCAACAAAGTTGGGCCCCAGGGAAATATGCTGAATGTCTCCCGGTGTAACTTGCCGACACTGGGATACATTCCGCTGCGCCTGCAGGTTGTCTGCTTTCCCTTCTGAATAGCAAAGTGGAGGCAGCGAGGAGGCTTTCTTATCGGAGATTTCAGCTGGGCCCATAACAAACGCCCAGTTTAAGGGCCATCAGACCCCCTTTTGTTCCAATAGCAAGCTGGCTGGGGGCCTACCACCTAGATGCCTCTACAGTAGAGGGCAAACAAAGGCACACAACTTCTCGCTTTACAAGTACTTAAAAGAAACTACGATCTGGAGGCAAGTTTTTCACTTTGTTCAGTCCCTGTACACAATTAATATGTATGCACTGCAAGAACGTCAGATGTATCAGTCTGTATGAGTATTTACACAAATAGGAATTTAAATACCACTATTTTTATAATGTTATTCTTATTTAGAGTTACACATCCCAGTATAGGGTGTCAGAAGGTTTTACATCACGCACATTATACATTAACAATAAATCATACAAGTGTGTAAATCAATGTACAGCATGCCTTACAAAAGGCAATGAGGGTTACAAGGTGTAGGAGTTATATATCGCCCTTACCAGTAGGCATTATGTGTTAAGAGTGCATGGCTGGGTGAAACATTAAGTCAGGATTTCAAATGTAACGCAGTGCTTTGGGTTGTCTGTACTAATAAGACTTTATTAGAACATTGGAATGTTGGGAGCTCCATTGAAAACAATGGAGTGCTCTGGGCTTCTAATGGCCGGTAGAAGCCTGGAGCTCCAACATTCCAATGTTTGTTCACAGCTGCTGCTAACAAAAGGCCTCACGGCGCCCAAGGGAATTTTAATCCCCCTCGGGCTCTGTGAGGCCTTTGTTTTACAAATGAGAACATTCTGCCCTCTAGGGGCGGAATGTTCTCATAGCCTTAGAACCCTCTATTAAATAACTGTTGACTAAAAGCAGACACTTCACAGCTCAGCTGGAAACTCACTTGCAATTCAACTCAAAAAGAATAAAACTGTGCCATCAAGAAGCTTCAGGTAATTCCATCAATTAAAACCAATACCAGCTTTTAAGCACCCTTTACACTTGCAGATTAACCAGTTGTGCACATTTACATTTCTATTGGGCAGCAGGCACCCTTGCAAGAAGGCTTGTTTAGCTGTCTGCCCCTCCCTCGGTTTCACAGCCCAGGAGACTCCCTGCCTCATATTTCAGCAGAACTATTTCAAATCTTGGAATTAACCAACCCGGGACGGTTCTCTTTTCATAAAAAGTAAAGAAACTGTTTTCTTAAGTTATTAAAGTATGGGCACATTGTGCCCCTCAGATCCCGCCCACTTCCACCACTAGGTCAGAGCAACTGTTGCCAGTAACTTCCAATTCCTGCCACACAGCAAATTTTTGCTCCATTTCTGGTAAGAAGAACAAATAAAATACCTGGACGCTATCCAGCTAAAATGGTTGGGATAGTAGAAGTGGTCACACAACCTTTGACCACTCACGACTTGGGAGGGTTGACCCTTTGAACTACCCGTAGGCCCTCAGCAGCTCCATCTTCCTGTCAAGAGACTAGGTGGAGGGCAGTAAGTGACTAATGCAGAAATTTACCAGGTCCTTGGGACCCTTTTTTAGGTCGGGCCTAGAGGCAGCGCGCATGCGCTGCTCGCTCTGCGAGGCATGCTGTAGTAGAGTATGCACAGGAAGCCCCGCCCACTCTCCGCTCATATTTTTAATTGCCTTGAGTCATTGTCCTTCGTAAACGATGTCTTCTGATTCATTATTAGGCTTGTTAGTCCCTCCTTGTCTGCATTTGTTACCGCCCATAATGACTGGACCTTTTACTTGGCTCGTTACACGGTCTGATTTATGTAGTTGGTGAGCACTATTTTGTTTATTGACACTGATGGGGACAATGGCGTCTGCTTTTTTTTGTATTTGCAGCGCTGCTGAGCGCGGCACCCGCTATAGGGACACCGCGCTCAGTTTCAAAATTTATTTTTAAACTTTCATGTTGAGTGCGGCGTCCGCATCAGGGACACCGCACTCTGTTTCATTCTACTTTCATACTGAGCGTCGTGTCCGCTTCAGGGACACACCGCTCTGTTTCATTTTTTTTAGTTTCATATTGAGCGCAGGGCCCGCTTCAGGGACACCGCGGTCTGTTTGTTTATTTTTAAAAAAAACTTTAATATGGAGCGCAGCGCCCGCTTAACGGACACCGCACTGTGCAATAGGTATCGCTTTTGTAAAAGTTTAAACTATTGATATTGTAAATGACAATGCCTTTTAATATTATAAAAGGCATTGCCATTTACAATGCCAATAGCTCAAAATCAAGCAATTGCGAGACCTATTGCATTGTAAATGCTTGTTCTTTAAAGATGCTAGCCTGTGCTAAGAGAAGTGTGTTTGTTTCCCTCTACACTTCTGAGTCCCTTTAAGGTTTGAGGTCATTATATTTTCAAAAATAGGACAACACCATGCTTAATGCATTTACACAAGGTGTAAGAGTAAAGTGCTCAAGATCATATATGGAGTGAGAGTCACAGTTAAGACAAAATGTTTTTAAAAAATGGTCTGAGGACATTCCTGAACCTGAAGATAGAATTGGAGGAGGTTACACCTGGACACGATCACCCTAGACATAAGGATCAAAGTCAATATGTGTCGTGAGAGTGTGCATTATTTTGAAAACCACTTTTTTTGCCACTCAATTCCATGCATTTTCTTGCCCATTTCCTTCGGCCTCTGAAAATCCATGAGATGTTATGCAACACCCCTTTTCAGTGCCTGGGAAATCTGTTTATTGTCCCCTGCCAGTTTACCCCTGGGGGTCCATGTGTGACCACCCCAACCTCTTGCTTTCTCCCCTGCAGTATTCACTCGCCGCCTGCTCTCATGTGCCTGGGAGAGCTTTCCCATGTGTCTGCGGGGCACCTGCCTCTCACCCTCTGCCCGCAGCCCCAGCAGGATGGACTCACGCTGCCAATGCTGCCTCTGCTTCACACAGACAGGGTTGGGTTCCAGTAGGTGATTGTGAGTCTGTCTTCCCCGACTGAACACATTTACGCACATGTACTCACTCACAACATAAAAACCTCACACACACTCACGACCACTCACACAGCTTCATTCAGATAGTTAGCCTGCACATTTACCTCATGTTGATAGCTTTAAAACCTGCACTGGAAGTGGCCCTTCTGGACCTATGCTAGACACCCCTTGTCCACGGTTAACCCTCAAATGTAAAAAAAAAAGTAAGATTCGTGCTCACAATGAAAGGCGCACAGACATGACACAGGGCTGCAGATTACAAAGCTGAGGGCGGATTTAATTATTCAATGACAACTAAACTGGAGACATTCACCCACTGATCCTACAGGCAGGGAATATAATGCCACAGCTGTGTCAGGAGGTAGACATCATACTGTTGAGTAAAAAAATAAACCCCACAACTATGGGCTCAGTGTATGCTCCGAAACTCATGGCCGTGTAAATTACTCCTTCTCAGAGTGGTGTTAGGGCAGATCTGTAAAGGATGCCCGGGTGGCCTTAGCGCGCGCTGTTGCGTGAAAAGCCAATGGAATAAGTGGAGCGCGCATGTCACTTAACCAGATGAATACTGCGTTTTGGACACAGGTGGGCTGGGGCAGGTAGAGACCGTAGTGTGCACGCTGATGGGCGGACCGCCTGCCTGCCCCACAATCGCCTGCCCAACTGTATGTGATCAGTGCAAGGCAGCGGTGGCAGCGGCTTGTATAGTGCTTGAATAGCGGTTCGCACAGTATAACACCTTTCATCGCATGCCACCTGTGCTCATAAAATAGACACAATCATTAATAAACATTCCAGTTACACCTTCTGCCTCCAGAAAAGAATCAATAATAGATTAGTGTCTGATTCACCACCCCCCGCTGCCCGCAGACAGGTGCCGTGAGGTGCACTCTCGGGTGTCAGGTTGTAAATACATTATATTTCCTCTTCCTGCTTTTCATGACGTGGCAGGGTCAGGCCCCAGGTCACACACCTGCAGCGTGAGTGACTGCCCAGGGTCTGATTGGAACCTGCACTTTCAGACACTGACGATCGCGGGGAATACAAAACCCCAAACATCCCTGAGGGAATGTAACTGAGCCCCCGCTGAATCATTCACCAGCGGCTCCTCGGGGCTTCACTCCCTCCATCCTGACGGCCGTCTCTGTTTCCACAGCACTCTCTGCATCTGCACTGTCCGCAGTGCCACGAGCCTGTCCTGCCTGCTGCCCCCTTAGATTATGATACTGCCCTGCCAGGAGGAGTTCCGGCGCTCAAAGGGAAAAACCATAAAACACTGCGGCACTCGGTGCCGGTGAGCACCGGCCCATTTAAAGCACTGCCTTAAATCACCCTAATCCGGAAAGTGCCGGATCAGCTCCGCCGGGGCTTCAGTGCGCCCACCCTCTCTATCCCCCCTCCGCCCTATAAGAGTGTTTCCTTTATCGAGTTTGGTTTCACTAAAGGTGTATGTGTGTTCACTTCACCCGTTAGAGACTCAAGGGTGCATATAGACGATGGTGCAGCGACCGAGCAGGCTTAACCCACCGGGGAGATACGTGTAATGGAAGCTGATACCGCACTCATGACACTCACATTAAATAGCACAATATCCGGATTTCGTGTTTTCAAACACTGTTTTCACACAAACTATGAATTCTGCGCATTTCCTTTTACCGTGTGGGATCCGCTGGTGCCAGTGCTTTAAATGGGCCGGTACTCACCGGTACGGAGTACCGGCACTTTTTAATTTTCGCCCCTTGAGTACCGGAACTTCTTCTAGGACAAGGAGAGTACCGGTACTCTTGGGGGCCTTGCCTAGACACAGGTGGTGCTGCTCGCATTTTCTCCTGCCTCGGCAGCACTTTTCACATGACCTGCTCCGATTCCGCAATCCTGAGCTGAGCTCGCACAGGAGCGCCAGAACAGCAGCTCTTGTCACCTGGACACAGCAATCTTATTGTGCTTCTCTGCAACTCTTCTAGCAGCGTGGGGCGGCAGGGTGTTTGGTTTGCCCTTTGATCCTGCACAGTGGGAGTTTAGAGTCCATCATAAAACTAATGGACGAGGATGTGGGGCGCATTCTTTAGGCAGTACAGCTTTTTAGCATGCCGTTGTTTTAAATGACTGAAAATGTTAGTTCATCAACAATTTAAATTAGGCATTTTTACTTGCATGTAAATCCCCGCCCTTGCTGCGACTTGTATGATTGCCCTCAAACAAAAAAACACCTTAAAGGCAACACAATTTTGTTTGGTTTGGTGCATTTAAACGACGACCCGCAAGTGCTACTGTTGTTGCCTTTTCAAATAGATCTACAGTACATTAAATTAGGAGGTGCCGGGGCAGAGGCAGAACGAAGGGGCGAGCCAGGGTGCTTTATCAAGAGCGCAGAGTTCCTGTGTCAAGCCCATACAGTAGACCCTTGGGATTAAAAGGCAATTGAGCAGACCCCCCACACCCTCCCCAACCCCATTAACTCATGAGACAATAGACGTCCTTCAATTACTAAATGCTGGGCGCTCGGTGTGCGGAAGAGAAGAGGGCAGGAGGCACTTATCTGCCAAAAGCATAGTTTGTAGGTTTTATTATTCGTAGCTCGACCACTTATCAAACTGTAATCTTAGGCAGATGACTTGTTTCCTCAAACTGAACGTAAATGGTGCATTGAGATGGCCGTGTTTCATGTGTCTGGTAAAAAAGGTCAGCAAAGGTGCGAGGAGTTCCCCTTCAAATTTTTTGACCCTCTTTAGTAACCTGTATAAATGCTGAAAGGCTGAATTTTTATCAGGGCAGACAAAAGTTACCTAAACATTGGTGGTTTTGCGTCCAGTTGTATACAGTTGAGTGGCCTCTTTGGTGACCGGCACCATTGTAGCAATCTCAGCAGAGAGGCCAAGAACTGAATGAGCCCCAGTGCTCTCCATTTTGGCAGACTTACCTCAGCAGAACGCGAGGGTGGGGGTGCATGTTTTTGCAAATGTGGCTTGTCTGTGTTCTCGTCTGGTGCCTTTCACACTTCCCTAAATGCCCCAAGGGCTGCGAGGCTTTCAGCCCACAGTGTGCACTCACACAACTGGGCAAGTCAATTCTTGTGGCTGATGCCCAGGTGTATTGACATGGCCTGCCAGGATGGCTATGATGCCACTAGGGGTTTGAGGCGGGGGTGCCCCTGATACAGAGCATTTGGGGTGGTGGCCTTTCCAACAACAGCGCCAATCTGAAGACTGCGCCATTCTGACCTTCTCGGTGGCCCTTGCTGCCACTTGTATGATTACCCTCAAACAAAAAAACACTTAAAGGCAACACAATTTTGTTTGGTTTGGTGCATTTAAACCCCTTGTTTCGTATGGGAAACCATACATAATCCAAATGAGACAGGCAGCTCCATTGAATGCCTTACACTTTCAGACAGTTCTAGATTTTTGTTGGTAATGCTTTTGCATGCTGGGACTACGTAGTTCCCTTTCTTATAAGTAAGGGTTTCTAAAAATTCCAGCATGCAAAGTTTTGATGGCAAAATTCAGAGACAGTTTTGAACATACCATTATTAGTAAATGCTTTATAAATGATTATTAGGGCAATAACCATTGGACAGATACTTCCGATTTTTTCACAATGCACTTGGATTTCTTGCATATAAAGTTTGGAAAGGTTGAAAACCTAGCCCCGCCTCTGGCTCCGCCCCCAGTCCCGCCCCACACACCACCCCCCACTCCATCGCACCTTTTGGAGAGTACCTGCACTTATTTTTTTCCAATTAAAGCACTGGCTGGTGCGGTATGGAAATAATGAGATGGAAATTTACAAAACAGACACTGGGATTGTCGAAAACTCTTTATTTTAAAATACAAATATGTACCTCAGAGGCCTGTTCTGAATACACAAATGTCGTGTGCCAGTGACATCTGCTGCATGTAGATATGAGGGTCACATAAGGAGTCTGACCCCTGTGGGGAGCCCAGCAGCAGAGATAATTACCCCTCATGCGATTTAATAACTGAAGGCAAAGACCCGAGAGGCCGGGAGCCCCCACTGCTCTGCAGAATAAACTAGAAGCCATTAAATAAACTGACCTCTGCTTCTCTCTGTTTTGCAGCTGCGGTGACTCTGGATCCGGACACTGCTCATCGGAGCCTCATCCTGTCCGAGGACGGAAGGAGCGTGAGGAAGGGAGACAGAGCACAGGATCTGCCCGACACGCCCCAGAGATTCACTAACTACATTAATGTCCTGGGGAGAGAGAGGCTGAGCTCAGGGAGGCATTACTGGGAGGTGGAGGTGGGGGACAAGACGGCCTGGACCCTGGGGGTGTGTGACGTGGCTGTGAGCAGGAAGGGGGAGTTCTATCTATCGCCTAAGTATGGGGGCTGGACAGTGTGGCTCAGAGATGGTGAGTACAAAGCTCTCGCTGGCCCCTCTACCCTCCTGACCCCCCGTGTGCCCCCCAGGGCTGTGGGTCTCTTCCTGGACTATGAGGCGGGCAGGCTCTCGGTGTACAATGTGGATGACCGGTCTCTGCTCTACACCTTCTCCGGGGCCTCCTTCCCCCCCACCCTGCGGCCCCTCTTCTGTCCAGGATCCAACGATGGAGGGAGGAATGCGGGGGCGCTACGTATCCGGCCGGTGACAGGAGGGGAGTGAGGAGACTGTCAGCAGCGGCGGGTGAGAGAGGCGCGGGGATGACATGTAACGTCACTGACGCTGGTTAAAGCAGCCGTGTATGATGCCATTTAATATGAGATGTTAAAGACATTATGTGAAGTAAATGCTACTTTACTGTCACCAGGTAGAAGTCTTGTTAATAAAGCGCGTTCTTCATTATTCAGTGGCCCCTTGCAGTTTTCTTCCATCTCTCTTCCTTTATTTCTGGAGGCGAGGAGAGGCAGCCCGGCTCCAGGAGGGATCTGGGAGGGTCAGGAAGAAGCACGGACGCCCCATAAAGAGGACAAGGTCGGTCTGCATCTCCCGGGGTCTGAGAGCCGGGCCTGGACATGCAGGGCAGGCGAGGAGCAGCATTCTCTACTCACTGTCTGGGCCGTGCCCACTCGTTTTACTCTGTATTTCTGGGTGTTGGTACCTGTGTGCTTTATCCCTTCTGCTTTCCCCTCCCCTCCGCACCCCTATCTCCTACTAACATCACCAGCAGCAGGAGGAGGCGGGTTAGGTCAGTCCATAGCTCCTTGAACTGCATAGCTCCTTGAATACCCCCCGTCCAGTATAGAGGGCGAGGAGGAGCTGCATCTTTCTGATGTGCTTAGTCTCCTCCTGCAGACACACTGGGTGCATCAGTGTCAAGGAGGAGGCCCAGTTTCTCTCATTCACACGGAAGTTGTAGCCCAGCAAACGCCGCTCTGAACACTCGTAACAGTAACTCACCCTCTACACATCACTTAGAAAAGGTGAAGTGCTAAAGACTGGGAGATGAAGGACAGTAGGGCAGGGGGGCCAGAAAGGGGATACTTTGGTTTCGCTCGGAGCGCCCTCATAGCTAAGACCGGCGCTGCCTGGATGATACAGAGCGCCCTCATAGCTAAGACCGGCTCTGCCTGGATGATACAGAGCGCCCTCATAGCTAAGACCGGCGCTGCCTGGATGATACAGAGCGCCCTCATAGCTAAGACCGGCGCTGCCTGGATGATACAGAGCGCCCTCATAGCTAGGACCAGCGCTGCCTGGATGATACAGAGCGCCCTCATAGCTAGGACCAGCGCTGCCTGGATGATACAGAGCGCCCTCATAGCTAAGACCAGCGCTGCCTGGATGATACAGAGCGCCCTCATTGCTAAGACCGGCGCTGCCTGCATGATACAGAGCACCCTATGCCCTCATAGCTAAAACCGGTGCTGCCTGGATGATACAGAGCGCCCTCTTAGCTAAGACCGACGCTGCCTGCATGATACAGAGCGCCCTCATAGCTAAGACCGGTGCTGCCTGGATGATACAGAGCGCCCTCATAGCTAAGACCGGCGCTGCCTGGATGATACAGAGCACCCTCATAGCTAAGACCGGTGCTGCCTGGATGATACAGAGCGCCCTCATAGCTAAGACCGGCGCTGCCTGGATGATACAGAGCACCCTACGCCCTCATAGCTAAGACCGGCGCTGCCTGGATGATACAGAGCGCCTCATGGGCATGCGTAAAATCTACAAAGACCTCGGGGTCAGATGTATATTAAAGAAATAGTAATGAGCTCTGCAACTTTTTAAAGAGGTGGATAGTGCCTACTCTAGCGCCTTCACTCCACAAAAGAGTGACACCGATTGGAAGAGCAGTCAAAGCTGGGACCCGAGGAGAACTAACCAAGCCTCAAGCTGGGCCTGCTCTGCCTGTAGCAGCCACTGCGTAAACGCACAGCTCCTGAGACTGACCACCGGGCTTCTCACTGGGTGACTATTTCCTCAAAGAATATTTGGTTGCAGCTTCTTAAGCAGAGTGTATTTTAGGGGAAACATAGAGGAAATGTACAGCGCTTGCGAGTGCCCAAATCTGAACTGTCTCTCCTAAATTGTGACTGGCATGTTGCTGTCTCTTTCACATTCTCTTCCGCTTTCCCACTAGACTCTTCTAGTCCCATCACCCTCTCTTTCTTTCCCCATCACCCTGGGTGTCTGTTACCTTTGTTCTACAATCTCCTCCGGTCTCTCCACCCTCCTTCTCTGGCCCCTCCCCCACCACTGATCATTTGCTCATCACCCGTCTCTCTGACCACCTTCCTTTCTCATCAGACTCATCATTCAACAGCCTCATCCTTTGTTTCACCCTTCCCTACTCTTCCCCTCTACTCACCCCATCCCTACGTGCCTGCTCATTTCCCTACTCCCATCAAACTCTTACCTCATCATTCTCCTGCTCCATCACCTGCTTCCTCAGACAGCTCTTTTATCCTCCTTCATCCACCTTTCACAACGTCTTTATCACCTTCTTTACTTTATGACATTCTCGACTCTCCTCTCTAATCAACCATCTATCATATTTATTCTATTCCCTTCTACTCTCTACTGTACTCTTATTTCATCCACCTCTTTCCTTGTCATTCTCTTGTCTTATTCTTCCTTTTTATTTTCCTTACTCTCATCTTTTCTATCCTTGCTCTCTCCTCTAATCACTCTCCATTTCTCATCTCTGTGCCCTTCACCTTTTCCTCTTTTCTAGATTCTACAGAGTTTGATCCTTTCCGCTTCCCTTTAGCACCACAGTTGTGAAACTGTGGCCTTGTCTTTTTCTAGGCTTCTAATAAAGGTCATACCAGGTCCACAGCTGCCTGTTATCCAATAGTTAATAACATTTAGTGGTGTGAGTTCATCACCCTCCTTGCAAAATGCCACAAAACATCACAATTATTTGTACTAAAATAAGAGTGCGTTTACCTATTTTAGGGACTCCTACTGGTTCAGAATTGTTGTATCGACGCCAGGACATAAGTATTTTTTTACATCACTTGCTTTCCCATTCTTGTGTCAGAAATAAAAGGCTGAGCAGCAAGATTTGAATTTGTGAAGCCTCGGCTTGTAGTTTCAGAAGCAAGTGCATTAGCCCACTCTATTATCTTGTCAGTTTAGTACCTGTTATAGCAGTCCTGTAATCCATCTCTAGCTACTCATATAATCAAAACAGAGAATTGTTTGGGATAGAATTTTTGGGGGAGAGAATAAACGCAGTCACAGGTGCCCCATAGTGTGATGCTTGTGCCTTAAATTCCTTCAACTCATATTAGCAGACTCTGGATATTGTGACGATTGTACGTGCATTTTTATTTACCTTTCTTGGAATCGCAAAATCCGAGCAGATTGTTCCTGCAGTGCGGCTTCTCTTAAGGACTGTGTGATGGGAGCTTGGGGCGGTCTCTTTTCATCGGGTGGGAGTGTCCCAGGTAACCCTGCTGTTCACCCACGGGTAACAGCTACTTCACACCTGTCCCAGGTACTTCAAGTAGCCCAGGCACTGGGGTTGTGTATGAACGCTGAACAATTAAACCTTTAAAGCGAAGCTGCAGGTCCAGGTGACTCATTAAGAAAAACAACAAAAGCTGGATTCCTAATTATTAATGGGTCTTGGGAGGGCCATGGGGCTCCCTTGGGAGGGCCTGGCCCACCCGGCCCATCCCCCCCCCCCACCTCTAGAACCGGGCCTGATGTAAGGTAATCTCGAACAACAAATCAAAAGGGAAAGGAACCCGGAAGGGGAGAGGGGAAACACAACAAACTTGAAAGGGGACACTAACGGTGAATGAACTATTTGTCAGCGGGGAGCCCATTCACCGTAAGAAGCTGTGCTTAACTTCTTTCCTCCAAATGACTCACCTTAACCCGGAAGTGCTGACCTTGCTTCTTTTGTTTTCCCACCACCTGCCTCTGACCTCTCTGTGCTGCCTCCCCAGCCTCCTCAGGTCCAGCCTCCACCTTCTCCCTACCATCCAGTCTGGCATTCATCTCCCTGCTGCTGTCTGTTGTTTCCATAGCCCTGTCTTCTTTGCCAGCCTTAATCTCAGGTTCCTGACATCAGTCAGTTCCCCTTCCTCGCCCACATCAGGTGGCTGGGAATGGGTGAAAAGGGCTGAAACCTGAACACTTGACACCAAAATGGACGCGTCCTTGAGTATTTTCCTTGCTTTCACTTCTCTGCCCTGATGTATATGGACAGATGTTGTTTAGGTTCCTTCACATGGACTCTTGTTATAGTTTTTCATGGAGGCTGTGATGAAAGTATGGCCTTAGTGCGGTCACCTCCAGAGAGCACAACAGATACTTGTCCAGGATCAGGCGCCATAAATAATGCAGTAAATTTACATATGTGAGCGGGGCACACTGCTGTCTCCCCCACCTGCACTGCACACAACAGTTCCCTGGAACGCTGGTGTGTAGTGTGCCATTGCAGTGGGAATTGTGGACTACTTTGACTGTCACCTCTAGGGGCATATCTACAAGAAACTGGCGGAGCACAGTGTTACACCAAAATTGGTAACGCCGCGCTCCGACAGTTTCAAAATGCAGGGATACGCCGTATTTACAAGAATACGGTGCACACCTGCATTACCTCTAGCGCTGGCGCTAAAAATGCTGCCTAGCGCCAGCGCAGGCACCCTAGCGCCATTTTGCTAGAGTGTCTGCGCTGCAGAGGTGATTGTTTATGTGCAGGAAGGGACACCTTCCTGCACATAAACAATCTTTACAGGCGATTTGCTCTTTCTATGTGTGCTGCAGAATGCATCACATGTGGGAAGAGCAAAATACGAGGAGAAATAAAACATTTCTCCTCGTATCGCCTGCTTACAACCAGGTATTCCCTGGCGGTATTTTTGGCGCTGCCCCAAACCTTGTAAATATGGGGCAGTGTCAAAAAGCAATAGGTGTTGCAGCGGAATGCCCATGCAACACCCATTGCACGCCCCTTTCACGCTAAGTGCTGCGTGAATAGGGGCATTATTTACAAGGCAGCATTAAGCCACGTTAAGTGGCTAAACGCTGCCTTTTAAATAAGGTGAAGTAGTTAACGCCACCAGAACGTCGGAAAAAGTGACGTTCTGGTGGCGTTAACTCCTTGTAAATATGTCCCATAGTCTCTTACAAGGCAGATGCAGAAATAAAGAAGCAATATTTTTCACTCATGACGAGTGACACTCTCACCAGTGAAGCATGTGGGCTGATCCAAAATGTAAAGGACCCTGCTAACAAAGCAGCAGCTGAAGGGGGCTGACCCGTTGCCTGCTATATGCAAGCTGTCACCTAGGGAGGTCTGAAACCTGAATGGCACTTCAGCAGAGCAGTAGCAGGAAGCAGCTAAACCCAATCCCTGCCCTATCTACTATCTTTGATGGATTCTTATTTTTTACAGAAACTTGACTGACAGCGAAAGCAGCTTATAGGCAAGACCTAAAAATGAAGTGGATGGGATAAAATCCTGGGGACATCTATCAACATATTAGACAAGCTCAGCAACCAGCCCCACTCATAAGGAGACTGTAGGCTAGAGCCCACATCCAGGATTGAGGTGGGCATATCTCCTTGGCAGCAGTAATACCCTCATTTTGAGTAGTCTGGGTTCTCCTACTGTAATACTGTCCTGGCGAAAACTGGTTGATGTCTCTGTTTCTCAGGACAAAGTTACAGCACAATTCTGCGTTTTCTTGCTCGGAATGATGTCTTACGTGTGGAATTTCCACCTATTTTCAGTCTTTCAACCATTTTCTTTACGTAGATTTCACGAGGCATTATCTGGTGAGATGTCCATAAAAATAATTGTGGGTGTGAGAAGCTACTAAACTGCGTGGAATACCAGGATCAGCTTCAAATACTCTTCACACCCAGTGCCGGTGTCACGCCACAAGTCACAATGAGGGCGTAAGTGTTCTTCAGATGTGTTACCTTCTTGACCCTGGTACATAAGGACGACAATACTCTAGCAAAATCTTGAGGGCCAGTTTTAAAGTTGGGTGTCAACAGAAAATACTCCGATTTTCAATGGAGGGAGTAAATCCACACTTTGGGCTTCCGAGCCAGTGGAGAACCCTCCCGCAGAATTAAGACCTGCATAGGGACATTACGCTGAAGGTAATTCCTCCTGAAGGTAATCTACAGGTGTACAATCCACCCAGAGAATTAACTATTTCCTCCACAAACCCTGGGATTTACAGTTACCACCCAACTCTAAATATTTATCACACATAGAACATAAATAATGAATGGAACTTTTACTGTGACACGAAAGGTGAAAGTGTTGAAATATAATTGAACTAAATTCAAGGAAAAACATGAAGCCTAGAGTGAGATCTATATATGTGAAGGATCATAGAGCCCACGCTTAAAGGTAAATACTGTACACAGCTGAGAATGTATGAAATGGATTTGAGTCACTCTGTCCAAGGTATTGATTTACAGCAAGCTGAAAGTTTATTGGTCAGGAGACTTTTGATACTCAAATAGAATTAATGAAAGTATACAGATATGCTGTTCCTGATGGTTGTCAACACAAGGGAAGTGACACCGACCTGATCCAAATTTGGTTCAAGGTGGGAAGTCCAATTATTGGATTGTAATGCCCTCACACACCCAAAGGGTGTCATGCTTCATCATCTGGGCTGCTCCTCGTCGGGTCGGCGGTGCAATACCCAACGGGCTCCCTATAGTAGGGGCTCTTTATCGGAGATCTTCTTCCAATAGCCGTATGGTGAAGTGGGGGTATGGGGCCAGAATTGTGTAGATGTGTAAAGTTGAATGTGTGATCTAAAATAGAGTTGGGAGTTCCATTAAATGTGATTTATTCAAATGGTCTCCTACCCTAATTAAAAGAGTGATAATGTGATGCTCAAAAGTGAGTATTATGTCTCAAGTAAGGCATCATCATTCTTAAAGGAAGGTCAACATGTTTCACGCTTGTTGTCAAGATCTACATGCGATTCGTCAGGACCTCTATAAAAGGTAGACTATCTACACATACACACGGTGCGGTGGCCAAATACCACCGCACCGTGTGTATGTGTAGATAGTCTACCTTGCACCGCCGACCCGACGAGGAGCAGCCCAGATGATGAAGCATGACACCCTTTGGGTGTGTGAGGGCATTACAATCCAATAATTGGACTTCCCACCTTGAACCAAATTTGGATCAGGTCGGTGTCACTTCCCTTGTGTTGACAACCATCAGGAACAGCATATCTGTATACTTTCATTAGTTCACTCAGGGCGTTTATGCTGGACCTTCCTCCATTCCGATAGGAGGAGAAAGCCCGTCGGTCCCCCCCCCCTTTTTGTTTCCTTATACTCAAATAGAATTACCATCTCACGTAATAAAGAATTAAAAGGGCTAATCTCCTGTGTGTTTTATAGATGAACCCCTAATAATTAACCAGGCCTGATCTATTACGACTTGGCCATGCTAGGGCACGATAGGAGACTGCAGAGTAGAAGAAAAAGTCCAAAGGGTGTGTAGGGGGAGCGAGGACTGGGATTCTGCACCAAAGGTATGCAGTACAGTGGACCATCCTGTAACAGTACAGAGATGCTCTCAGGAAGGGCGCCGCCTACCGTGGAAATTCACAAAATTGGGGGCAGCGGGAGCATCGCCCTGACGTCCCCCCAGGTCTTACTTTCAAATCCACCCACAGTGAGTTAAGATACAACCCAGTTATCGCCCCATGCCTTGAAGGTTCAGAACCCACGTGCACCTATGACTTTTCCTGATTCCCCATAGTCTCACAGACAAATTAAACAAGCATTTGCAATGCAATAGGTCTCACATTTTTTAGAGTTAGAGCTATTGGCATTGTAAATGACTATGTCTTTAATCTATGTGTTTTGGTTTGGAGTGAAGTGAATGTATGTAGTTTGGAGTGGAATTATGTGGACTGAATTGGAATTATCAGTTGTGGAATTGTGTGGTGTGTAGTGTATTCGTGTAGTGGAATTGTGTGATATGGTTAATAGATGGGGTGAGAGCTGCACAGAATAGATAGAAAGGAAGATAGAGAGGGATAGGAAGCTTGTGCACGAAGTGGAGAATGAACTCCAGATAGAGGTGGCGCTCAGGTGGTGCTGAGTGATACAGAGGTGGCATGAGGTGAAGCTGGCAACAATATGGGGCGTTTGGTATCTATATCTAATTTTACACATTTATAACACATCAACTTTCAAACCCGTCAACGTGGTGTCAGTACTCGGTTTGTTCTTAGAAGGTATTTCAGACTGTATTTTGTGACCTTTAAAGCATTTTATGACCGGTTAACTGGTACATAGTATGCAAGCATTTGCTGTCTAGTAGAGAGAAGAAAGATCCAAGTTTTAATCCCATCATCACTAGTTTGAGTGATATGGGTGAAGCACGTTTTTGCTATGCCACAACAGTTATCTAGAAATGTGGGGTTCACCTGCACCCTAGGTGAGCGCTGATTTTACGCACTATCTAAAGCACGCTGCAGTAAAAATTCAAGACCACAGGGCGCATTCTTTAGAATACAAACATATCTTTTACCTGTGAGAGCCAGGAGAAGAGCAGGTATGACTAGGATGCCAAGCATGTTCCAGTGAGCTTTGGGGGCCATAGCGACGAGGAGGATAGGATGAAAGGAGGAGCAGATTTTAGCAGTGTGGGAGAGGTGCTTTCCTGAGTCCGGGCTGCACGTGCACTCTCTGCCTGTATTACCCCACGCTCCCATGGCTGTGCATGCTGCTGCTGCAGAAGGACATATTAAGGGAACTGCAGCCAGGCAGAGATACCCCCGCTCTCCCCGTCACCTTTCCTATGAGCAGTAGCGGACTGGTTATCCCCTGCAGTGCCCGTTCTGTGGTTCGCGCCCTGCAACCATGCGGTGCGGTAAGAACAACAAGCATTTGCAATGCAATAGAACGCACAGCAAAAACACATAAGTGAGCATGATCCAGCGCGGCTAATATACATTTCTCCTCTGGACACGAATTCATTCACATCAACCTTACCATATGTCGGTGGGGCCCATAACACCACATAACATACACTCCTTCGTTCCCTGAATTCTTCACTGAGGAGAAAAATGAGATTGCTGGAATGAACGGAATACCTTGTTAAAACATCTTTACATAGATTAACCTTTAACCTTGTCGATTTTTAAAACATCAAGATATTCCGCTCTTTGGTCGATGGACCAACCAGTAGAATAAATTGAAGGTGATTAAGACCAGCTCAATCACATTTAAAACCTATAAATTGTTACACTTTTATTATTCTAAAGAACCACAGACTCATTGTTTTAGTTAGAATACATTTTTATCTAAATTCTTAATTGCATGAGTGAGATTCAAAGTTTATTAGTCACTTTACTACATTTCAATAACATATATAAGGAAAAAGAATTTAAGATGATGCATACCCCTTTTTGGTGTAGATTTGAAAAGTTCATCAAGCAGATAAATTGCAGATCACAGCATTGAACTCCCAAAACTGACTGACTGTCCCGCTAAAAGGCCTCTTCGACGGACCTCCCATACAGATTTCCCGCAACGGTCTCGTTCCTTTCCCAGTCAGTTTAAAGTTCAAAAAGAATAATTAGCCAAAGAAAATGGCCTATAGGAAACAGCGGTAGTCTCATCAGCATCAAAGCTCCGTGCTCCAAAAGTTCATCCGAATGACAACGTGCATAAAGAAAAATTCGGACAGAATGCGCTCCTCCTACTTAAGAGTAGTCCCTCTTATACCCTACATCTAGCTTACTAAACAAAAAGTTGCAATCTTTGGGGCGAGAATCACGCTAATTGGTCCATTGGAGGGTGGCTAGAATCACCTCATTGCCCTCCTTGTTCAAACTGGTTTAAAAAATGTTTTAAGGATAATATTTTCACACGACCTTTGGGTAATAGCAGTCCAATTGACAGTCCACTAAATGTTTCATTTTGATAGACACATTTTGGGCAGTCCATTGTTAGTTCATATTTCGTGCATTTTCCTTCTCATGGATGCGTGCTGAGTCTTTCTTGGCACTCTCCTCATATTAGGTCGTTCTGACCTTGACACCTCTCACTCCGGGCTTGAGCTGCACCCACGTGATGTAGCTTCATCATTATTCTTCCGCTTAGAGGCCATCTTTGTTTCTGCGCATGACCTCATCTTTCTCGGCAGCCATTTTAGCAGCATGGCCTAACAGGCCCGAACGAACTATCATAAGAACAAACACAATCGAAATTAAAATAGAGAAAATAAGCCATTCTGTTTCCCACCCGTTATTCTAAGTACCCAGGTTAGGTGTTACCTAGCAGAAGCGACATTTAAAGCTATTTTACTTACCATCCGCATTCTTTGCCACAATACAATTTTACTACATAGCACAAATCATGCGATCTTGCTCTAATTAGTACGCAAATCACTATATTAATATTATTTTACTTTACAATTTGTAAATAAGTTAGTTTTGCACATAAACGGCAGTTATCATTTGTGTAAATGTTTATAAAAGGTGCAGATTGTTGATTAGATTATCAAACAATTAATATCGTTAAGTTATTATCCTCCTTATGGGGAGTTACAAATTAATTTTATTTACCTTGCTCCATCAATTCCCCCTTTGATGATTTTTAATATCACCACAAAACCCCAAGTTACACAATTTTTCAGATAAATGTTTCTTGTCCACTTGCTTTTGTTAGTTCACACATCAGTGTTTTTCTCATCTTGTCTTTTTGTTCTTTTGTACATGTTTTCTTTTAGTTCTTCTAATTCTATTTCTCCCATTTCCCGTTCTCTTTCTTTATTTTTCTAATTTTCTCTTTTTATTTTGTTTTGTCTTTTCCTCCTCTTAATGCACACATAAGCTAGTTTCACTGATAACACCACTAATATAATTACTGTTATTGATATCAGAACTTTCCCTATAAGAGAAACACCTATTTCTGTATTGAGGAAAAACTCTTACCAAGTTTCTCCCAGGCACCATCAACCTCCAGTGGAGCAATTTCTTTGTACAATTCAGTAATATTCTTTATATACTTTTGTATATTTTCACTTTTATCTGGAATGTAAGTGCACCAATGTTGGACTTTCAGCATTCCACAGACTCCACCCTCTTTTGCCAAAAGAATGTCAAGGGCAAGTCGATTTTGCATTACCATAGCTCTCATGGCAACCATCTCAGTATTTACCATCAAGAACCCTCCAGCAGTATTTGTTGATAAACGATCTACTACTGTAGACAATTTCCGAATCTTGAATGCATTCAAAGATATGCCCACTGCTGGTATCAATGCTCCAAAAATGTCACCTACTATTCCTCAAAAACTTTCCCTTTTCTTACGTGTTAGTGTCTCACCCATTTCGTGTTTTCCTTTCTCTCCTCTCTCCACATGAAAAATCTTTGGAAAGACCAGGCCCAAATAACATGACCCATACCAGTGGTCCGGCAACCTATAATAAGCTCTATTCCCACAAATATAATAGATCCCTGGAAATATTGGATCTTTTCCTCCTTTAAATCCCCATCCCCCTAAAATTTTGTAATTGTCTCGACATTCACTGGAACCCACGAAATAGTTATATACAGTCTTCTGTCTACTAATACACAATTTTCCCTGTTGGGGCCAATCTAAATCCATTGCTGCATTTCTCTCTTTCTTATCATGATCTTTTTCTTCAAACGTCCAAAGTGGTATTTTTGTCTCTTCTTCTATTACTTTTCTTTGGAACTTAACTCTTCTGTTTTCTACCATCTCCAAGAAAACCTTTTCTTCTTTCTTTAGTTCACATGTAAGATTGTGTCTAACTATATACTCTAATGTTAAATCTTTATTTTCTAAGAAAAATTCACCAAACATTTTTGCTTCTTTCACCTTGTTCAGTTCAGGGATTATAGGAACTTTCGCAAAAACCTTGTTTATGTCAGTATAATAATATTCTAATCTACCTGTTTTATAAAATAAACTAGCTAGAACACTACAAGTTATTCCATACGTCAAAGGAAGGTGATGATAGGTCACACCTTCGGTGACAGACGTAGGTAACTGCATACACACATAACAATCTCTTACATCCATTGTTTCTACATATTCATATAACAATTTTGTGAAGACATTCTTTGAAAAATCAGTTATAGACCTATCTTTATGAAAATCTGTACTATCAATTAATGTTGCAGTTTTCTGTGTGTTAGCTTCTTTGTCCTTTCTCGTGTTACTCCCTAATATGGATGTTTCCTCTACAGCTAACCTAATTGGAATTATTATTGCTACAATAAGCCAAATAAACATGAGTAAACCTGTACAAAAGAAACACATTTTGCACCATCTACGTAATAACTCACATCTAGATTTTCTAGTCTCCATGTCTACCATTCTATTCTATTTCCTAACTATATATATATATATATATATATATATATATATACAGAAAAATGTGTCACCACACCTCAAAAATGACTTTTCAGCCACTTTACCCTTTATCTTGTCTTATTTTGGTACTTTCTTTTAGTTCTTAAAAAGAACTCTTCCTTGTCTCGTCCAGGTTTTGATGTCCAGTCCGGTTTTTCTCTATCCTTTCAGTTTTGTTGCACTTCACTTTCACCCACAGGTTTGCAGCTTTCTTCTGGGCTCTCGTGAGTGTTATTTTCTTCTTTAATGTCAGTCAATGCAATGCATAGCCATTCAGGTGACTTATATTTCAAATTAGGTCTCTTCAGTCTTTTTGTTTTCTGCAATTGTTTTCCACTTGGTTTTCCTTGTTCCTTTTGACTTGTTATTTCGTTTACTTGTTCTGCATCATTTCGGTTTAAGTTTATTATCTTATATCTCAGTCTTTTAACTTCGTGGGGCCAATTATCTCCTTTTCCTGGCCTTTTCATTTCGCTCTCTTCCTCTTCACGTTCAGTTCTCCAAGTTCTTTTTCTTGGTCCTAGTCTTTGTTTCCTTTCTTCTTCACTTTCTTCTGATTCTGTCTCAGATCTTACTTCACTTCCTCTTACCGTGAACCTTATGATTTCACTTTCATTGTCTAGATCTGAACCTTCTTGTGTCATTTCTGTTGGAACACTTGTTACTATCCTTCCTCGAGTTTCTTCCGAATTTGTGTTAATCTCTCTATCTGTTTCTAAATTTCCCTGTTGTTCTTTTATTTGTTGGTCTGTCCCTATTGCTCCTCGGGGTTCTTCCGGTTCTTCTATCTCTCTATCCGAATCTAACCCTCCCTCAATTAACTCAACAATCTTTGAAGGAAATCTACCATAATTTGTACTTGGCTGATCGTTGTCACTATCTCTTGGTTCACTTTCTTCGTTTATAATGTCAATTTTCCATTTACTTTTTTGTTTTTCATCACAATCAGACTGATCTGTTTCAGATGCTGAACTAGTGTCTGATATTTCCAGATGTCGACTTACAGGTCGATCTTCAAGTTCTGGAACTTTTGCTACTTCAGGTTCTTCTTCTGTTGTTAGACTTGTACCTGGGTCTTCCAGATGTCGACTTACAGGTCGAGCTTCAGGATCTGGAACCCTGCTTGTTTCTACTTCTGCATCGGATGCTGAGCTGGTATCAGATATCTCCAGATGTCGACATACAGGTCGAGCTTCAGGATCTGGAACTCTGATAGTGTGGCTGGCATGCACCCAGTTTTTCACTCCAGCACATTTGACAGCAGTTGTTGTCACCAGGATCACTTGGCGTGGTTTATCCCAGCGTGGACCAAACAGTTTCTTCTTCTGTGGACTTTTATGCGGACCCAGTCTCCTGGACTCAAATCATGAGCTGGCTTTCTTTCCAGAGTGGTCGCATCCGGTCCAACCTGATGAAACACAGAATGTACCACATCAGCCAATCCTTTGCAATAGTCCAATACGAGATCATCAGTTATAGTCAGCAGTTTGTTGACAGGTACATGTGCTTGTCTCATTGCTCGTCCCATGATTACCTCATGAGGACTCAGACCTGTTTTTCTGTCAGGTATGCTTCTCATGGTCATTAACACTAATGGCAGGGCATCAGGCCATTTGAGTCCTGTGTCTTGACAAATTTTTCCTAGCCTATTCTTTATTGTTCCGTTTACTTGTTCTACTAACACAGAAGCCTCTGGTCTGTATGCACAGTGCAATTTCTGTTGAATGTCAAGAGCTTCACATATCAATTGGATTAGTTCCTTCTGAAAATGTGTTCCTCTATCTGTTTCAATCGTTACTGGAAAACCATATCTAGGAATGAATTCTCTCAGCAGGAGCTTTGCCACAGTAACTCCATCATTCCTTCTTGTCGGATATGCCTCCACCCAACGAGAAAACAAACAAACGACCACAAGTACATATTTTAATCTATTACTCAGAGGCATTTCAATAAAATCCAGTTGCATTCTTGTGAAAGGACCTCTTTCGCGTCCTATTGTTCCCAGACTCACGACTGTTTTTCTTCCTGGATTTATCGGTTGACATATGAGACACCTTTGACAGAGACTCTCAGCTATAGTTCTAAATTTT
The DNA here is from genome assembly GCA_963921515.1 of Calotriton arnoldi. Lineage (NCBI taxonomy): Eukaryota > Metazoa > Chordata > Amphibia > Caudata > Salamandridae > Calotriton > Calotriton arnoldi. The sequence goes on from CAWUFW010000041.1 coordinate 287,898, forward strand.
GGGTTGTACCAGGTTTGTCTGAAAAGTCGGATCATGGCATCCCTTCCAATATGAGCTTGTCCATGATACATCCGTGCCATGTTAGAAATCATGCTATCAGGCTTAACTGGTCTTTCATCTCTATAAACCCAAACATCATCTTCCTCCCTTTTCCTTCATTCTGCTTTTATCCAACCATCTTTTTCTTCTTCGTTTGCCTCTTCCTGTAATTTTTGTCTTACCTCATCCCATGTTTCAACAATGTCAGTAAACAGCAAGGGACATGAAACATTCTCTTTTTCTCTTCTTCTGTTTAGTGAAACCATATTTCTGGCGCAATATTTTGCTATCTCATCCGCGTACCTGTTACCCACAGTAATGTAGTCCTCCTCATTTTTGTGTGAGGATAACCTTCAAGCTCCTCACCCACGCACACAAAGCACTCCACAACTCCGGACCAGCCTACCTCAACAGACGACTCAGCTTCTACACCCCCACCCGCCAGCTCCGCTCGACCAGCCTCGCCCTCGCCACAGTCCCCCGCATCCGGAAAACGACCGCCGGCGGCAGATCCTTCTCCCACCTCGCCACCAAGACCTGGAACACCCTCCCCACCAACCTCCGACAGACCCAAGACCTACTGGCCTTCAGAAGACTCCTCAAGACCTGGCTCTTCGATCAGTAGCAGCACCACCCCCCTCTTCCCCCAGCGCCTTGAGACCCTCGCGGGTATGTAGTGCGCTTTATAAGTGACATGATTGATTGATTGTGCAACACTGCAATCTGTTTAGGCAGCTGTATCGCCTCAAGCAACTTCTTCACAAACTCACCATTTCTAATTGGAGTCCCTGCAGACGTCAAGAAACCTCTCTGAGACCAGATCTGTCCGAAGTCGTGGACCACTCCGATGCCATACTGGCTATCTGTGATCACCGTAATTCGAACATTCTTTCCCAGTTTGCACGCCTGAATCAGAGCAATCAGCTCAGCCACTTGGGCTGAACGTATCCCTCTCAGACAAGATGCTTCCATTATTGTAGCTACTGTACACACAGCATACGCTGCACTCAAAACTCCTTCACTCGTCCTCAAACACGAACCGTCCACAAACATCACGTAATCTGATTCTTTTAAGGGCTCATCTTTTCTATCCGGCCTAGGTTTTGTACAGAATTCAAGCACATCCAGGCATTTGTGATCTACTTCATCTTTATCTCCTACATTTTCTTCATCTGGCAGTGATGTTGAAGGATTCATACTTGTGCATCTTTCAATGGTTACATTGTCTGCCCTCAAAATCACCTTTTCATACCTAGTCAGCCGACTATGTGTCATGAATTGGGTTTTGGTTCTCGTCAGAAGAATTTCAACAGAATGTGGAACATATACTCTCAATGGATATCCCATCACAATGCCTTCACTCTGTTCCAGACTCACACAAGTAGCAGCTACTGCTTTCAGACAGCCAGGTAACGCCTTGGCTACTGGGTCTAAAACAGCTGAAAAATAGGCAATAGGTCTTTTCATTTTTCCATGTCTTTGCACTAAAACTGAAAGCGCACATCCATCTCTCTCACTACAATACAGCTCAAATTCTTTTTCATAATCAGGCATTCCCAGTGCAGGAGCTTCACACAATCTTGTTTTTAATTCTTTGAAGGCTTTCATTTCCTCCTCATTCAGTTCGAACGGATCTTTGACATCCTTTTTTGTCAATCGCTGTAAAGGTTTCGCAATCAATGAAAATCCACTTATCCACTGTCGGCAATACCCAACCATTCCAAGGAACATTCTCACTTCTCTCTGTGTCATTGGTGCTCTCATTCCTCGGATGATTTTTATTCTTTCTGTCGTTACCTTCTGCATCCCTTTCTCAATCTTGTGACCTAGGTATTGAACTTCCTGCTGACAAAATTGTAATTTAGACGGGGATACTTTATGTCCTCCATCTGCTAAGTGATTTAATAAAGCAATTGTGTCTGTAACACATGCTTCTTTGGTCCTTGATGCCACTAATAGGTCATCAATATACTGGACCATTGTAGATTTTCCTGGCATTTGCAAATCTTCTAATGACTTCTTTAAAATCTGATTAAAGATTGAAGGACTCTCTGTATACCCTTGAGGAATTCGGCACCATGCCAAAATACGCTCTCCGAACCGGAACGGAAATAATGGTTGGCTGTCTGGGTGAAGTGGAATAGAGAAAAATGCATGACACAAATCAATAACTGTGTACCATTCCGAGTCATGTGGAATTTGATATAGTATCACAGCAGGGTTTGGCACAATTGGACAACAAGGAACAACGATTTTATTTATTTTCCTTAAATCTTGCACTATCCTATATGTTCCATTCAGCTTCTTCAGTCCCATTATAGGTGAATTATATAGGCTGCTCATTAACTCTTTCAAAATTCCTTGCTCAATCATCTTATTAACTACGGGGGTTATTCCTTCAATAATTTCTGGTGTTAATTTGTAGTGTGGAGTGTTTGGGTAACTTGTTCCTTCTCTTACAGTAATTTTTACAGGGTCTACTACTCTCATTAACCCAATATCTTCGCCTGTGAAATCCCATACATCAGATTTTACTATTTCTTTCAATTCAATTGGGATTTTCTCTGCATCGAACACAGAAAACAAGTCATTTACTCCTGGTTCTAGTTCTGCCATTGTCATTTTATAGAACACATCCTCATCTGGTGTCTGGAAAGCAATACCATCTGGGGTACAATAAATGGTACAATTCATTTTACAAAGTAGATTGCGTCCTAATAAGTTTACAGGACTGCAATCACATACTACAAATCGATGCATCTCTCTAAATGGTCCAACTTTTACCCTTACTGGTTTGGTAAGAGGCGCTTTAATCTGTTGGTTCGAAACACCTACAACTTGGATATATTCTCCTGAGAGAGGAAGGTTTGGAATTTCCACTGATCTAACAGTAGAACGGGTAGCTCCAGTGTCCACAAGAAATGTGACGTTTACACCATTTACTTTTCCATCCACAAATGGACCTGATTGATTTACCTCTAGAGTTGCGCCAAGCACGCACTCTTCCTCCTCTCTTAGGCACCGTCATAAACTTTCATCCGACTCATTTCCATCCTGTCGTAACCAATACTACGACACTGCAGCTGCGCGCGGCAATTTTGTTACCTGCTCACCTCCGTAGAATCCTGTCTCTGCACTGTATCTCTGGGGGTTTACACTCTTGGGAAGAGGTGGTTGTGGCACCTGACTCTGTTGTGTAACTACCTGCGGTGGTTGCAACTGTTGGTAACTCACCTCACTCTGCACCTGTGGATTTAATGATTGATTTTCCGTATTAGCTTTTGGTGGAAATTTACACTCGTTTATCCAATGCCCTAACTTTCCGCAATTGTGACAGGGCCATTTCTTTTTAGCTTCTTCTATACTCATTTGACCTTTTCCCTTACCTATATTTGGTTTGGATTTAGTCTGTCCTGCATCACTAGTTTGATTATTCATTTGAGCTTCTTGTTTTTCTGCCACCTTTACTTGTGCCCACATTCCCTTCTCTTTTAATTTACGTTGTCTACTCTCGATATCATCATTACAGTATTTGGCATATCTTAGTACCTCATCCACTGTGTTGTTTTGCCAGCACAACATGTGCTGCTTAATCATTTCACTTATCTCTGGCTTCAGTCCATATACAAATCTATATACAAAATGACTCATATCCTTTTCACTCAATGTTTCATAACCACTATACTGTTTGAAAACCAAAAGTAGCCTTTCATAGTAAGCCTGTACAGATTCCTTACTCTCCTGAGTCGTTCTGTCTATCTTTACCCAATCTGTCTCTTTTGGTGGGATTTTATTTTTCAAAAACGTAATAGCTTGCTCATATTTCTTCATCACTTCTGGACCTGGCGCTCCAGTTTTTGCATCCCTAGGATATTCTTCTGTTGGCCAATCAATTGTAATCTTACATTTAGTCCACAAATCTGCTGGTACTACAATGCCAAACAATCCATCCAAATCTACCCACAACACTTTTGAAACCTTGACAAACCTTTCCACTTGCCTATACCATTCTACAGGTTTTTCTCTCAATTTCGGAAAATCATTTGTAAATGACAATATATCTTGTCTAGACCATGGAACATGTACATAGCTACCTCCTGGAGTCTCTCTCATTGGACACTCCCGTACTATTGGTTCCCTTTCTTTCATCGTAAAAGCCAAAGACGCTTTATCGGTTGTTCCCTCTTTTCTTTTGGTCCACCTGCTCCTCCATCTATCTACATCTCCCCATTTTCTCAATAACACAATCCGTTCCTTTATCTGAGTTAATCGTCCTGATGTGTTCAGATTTTCTATATCCTTTTCACTAAAATCTACCCTATACGGTTTCTGCAAACTTCTGACTTTCACAAACTCTACTCCTATTTCTCATGCAAATTTCTATCTCTCCAGGTAATACTCTTACACATGAACATAAGTTCATCATCCTGATAAGACTTCAACCTCTCTGTACCAATCGTTCCTTGAATCAATTCTTCCATATCTATCTTTAACTTAATCACATCTAACGGTTGGGGTTCTGCATCTTTCTTCTGCAAATTTCTCATCCATTCATTCAATTCCTCTGGGGTTGGACCTACAGGAGTATTATTCATCTCTATCCAATTCGTACTTCTCTCTGGGGTTTCAATTGCGGACTCAGTTCCCATAGGAATCCTATTTATCTGACTCTCGTTAAATGTCAAATTAGTGGGTGGACTCGATCTATATGAGCCAACCATATCTCTCATTTCTCTAGTTTCTGGATTTATTCCTTCTCTTACTCTTTGCATATTTGAATTCATTGGGATTGTTAAGGAATGCTCATCTATTCTTTGATTTTCAAATACCGGTATCACTGGTCCTATTGTCACCGGTACAGTTACAGCTTCCATGTTCATTGTTAACTCTCTTATTTTCTCAGTTAATTCTCTTGTGGTTCTTGCTAATTCAGCTGTATTACCACCATCAGATTTCTCATTTTGTGGAGTTTCTAAACCTTCATTTGACCTATTTATATCATATCTTCGTTCTGGGCTTTCATTCCTCCCAGTTTCCATTGGCGGTGCATTGGGTGTCACCACCGCAGAATTCTGTAGATATGGAGGTGGTTTTCTGTTTAAAATATCTTCCAGCAATTCATCATCTGTTTCGCTACCTTCATACCTATACCTCTCTGTAACTGTATGTTTCTTTTTTCACGGTGCACTTTTTCCCTGCAACTTCTTCAACTGTTAGAGCTGGAAACAAACCATCTGTCATATTAGCATATCGCCAACGTCTCATCCTGTCTTCATGATTCACTCCCCATACTCTTCCATGAATTAAACTATAATTTTTTGCACCTCTGTGTCTTTCTCTTTCATACATCTCATCTTCCCATTCACCTAGCGCTTCAAACTGTGTTGGTCTAGGTCTTGGTTCAAGTTTCATCATTTTCTCTCTCAAATTCCGAAGTACAGCTGTGCTAAATGAACCATTTCCTGGAAACGCTAATACTCCATCATTCTGAGTATATTTTACCCAATTTTCCAACCAAATGCACGTTTGATAACCATATTTCAACATCATATGAGAAGCTGGTGTTTTCGGCAGAGGTAGTACTTGTCCTTCTCTAGTCACTACCTTTTTGTCTTTCTTGAAAAAGTTTTTAACCTTCGTCATCCATGACGTTTTCTTTCTACCATACTCATAATAAGCCATGTTGCACAATTCCTTTCCTGTCAAACTCGCTATTCTTATTCTTTGAGCGTTTACTATACAGACCTATCCTAGCGCGGCTCACACCAATGCACCAATCAGGAAGCTCTACGTCACTCTCCACAGACCTATCCCAGCGCGTCTCACACCAACGCACCAATCAGGACGCTCTTCGTTTTCCCAGCACTGGCCAATCCCAGCGCGGTCTTTGTCAACGTCAATTCTACTCCTGACCCCTCCTTTACAAAAATTATCGGCAGGTTTTTTTTTTTCTGGACTGAATTTTATTAGTTACAACGTACAACACATTTCCATTGTCTGTTTTCGCTAAACAACAGAGATAGCTTATTCTATCTTGCAAGAATACTGATTCGTTCGATAAGTGTAGCACTTCCCTCTACCTTACCCTTCTTTCAAGGAAGGAGTAAACTCGTTTCTCTGGGGATAAAACACATGTGGAGACTACACTGCTCCCGAGAATTAAGGCCAGAGTTTCACAAGAAAACCGGTTGCTATTTCACTCGTAAGTATTTTCATACATGAAAGGTCCCTATCATTACACAACCTGTGTTATCACCAATTTGAAAATCAGACAATGCACTATTCCATGTGACTTCTCTTGCCACACGTGTCCACTTCCTACTTCCCGGAAGCTTCAAAATTTCGACTTACCCATAACATAATACAATTTGACACAAAATGTTAACATATATAATCAATAAATCAATAATTACCTAACTACTCTATAGTAACCATAACTCTGCTACCAAGAAATCTGATCCAGCGCGGCTAATATAAATTTCTCCTCTGGACACGAATCCAGGTAAATTCATTCACATCAACCTTACCATATGTCGGTGGGGCCCATAACACCGCATAACATACACTCATTCGTTCCCTGAATTCTTCACTGAGGAGAAAAATGAGATTGCTGGAATGAACGGAATACCTTGTTAAAACATCTTTACATAGATTAACCTTTAACCTTGTCGATTTTTAAAACATCAAGATATTCCGCTCTTTTGTCGATGGACCAACTAGTAGAATAAATTGAAGTTGATTAAGACCAGCTCAATCACATTTAAAACCTGTAAATTGTTACACTTTTATTATTCTAAAGAACCACAGACTCATTGTTTTAGTTAGAATACATTTTTATCTAAATTCAAGTTTATTAGTCACTTTAATACATTTTAATAACATATACAAGGAAAAAGAATTTAAGATGATGCGTACCCCTTTTTGGTGTAGATTTGAAAAGTTCACCAAGCAGATAAATTGCAGATCACAGCATTGAACTCCCAAAACTGACTGACTGTCCCGCTAAAAGGCCTCCTCGACGGACCTCCCATACAGATTTCCCGCAATGGTCTCGTTCCTTTCCCAGTCAGTTTAAAGTTCAAAAAGAATAATTAGCCAAAGAAAATGGCCTATAGGAAACAGCGGTAGTCTCATCAGCATCAAAGCTCCGTGCTCCAAAAGTTCATCCGAATGACAACGTGCATAAAGAAAAATTCGGACAGAATGCGCTCCTCCTACTTAAGAGTAGTTCCTCTTATACCCTACATGTAGCTTACTAAACAAAAAGTTGCAATCTTTGGGGCGAGAATCACGCTAATTGGTCCATTGGAGGGGTGGCTAGAATCACCTAATTGCCCTCCTTGTTCAAACTGGTTTAAAAAATGTTTTAAGGATAATATTTTCACACGACCTTTGGGTAATAGCAGTCCAATTGACAGTCTACTAAATGTTTCATTTTGATAGACACATTTTGGGCAGTCCATTGTTAGTTCATATTTCGTGCATTTTCCTTCTCACGGATGCGTGCTGAGTCTTTCTTGGCACTCTCCTCATATTAGGTCGTTCTGACCTTGACACCTCTCACTCCGGGCTTGAGCTGCACCCACGTGATGTAGCTTCATCATTGTTCTTCCGCTTAGAGGCCATCTTTGTTTCTGCGCATGACCTCATCTTTCTCGGCAGCCATTTTAGCAGCATGGCCTAACAGGCCCGAACGAACTATCATAAGAACAAACACAATCGAAATTAAAGTAGAGAAAATAAGCCATTCTGTTTCCCACCCATTATTCTAAGTACCCAGGTTAGGTGTTATCTAGCAGAAGCGACATTTAAAGCTATTTTACTTACCATCCGCATTCTTTGCCACAATACAATTTTACTACATAGCACAAATCATGCGATCTTGCTCTAATTAGTACGCAAATCACTATATTAATATTATTTTACTTTACAATTTGTAAATAAGTTAGTTTTGCACATAAACGGCAGTTACCATTCGTGTAAATGTTGATAAAAGGTGCAGATTGTTGATTAGATTATCAAACAATTAATATTGTTACGTTATTATCCTCCTTATGGGGAGTTACAAATTTATTTTATTTACCTTGCTCCATCAAGCGTAAATCAGTGTATTGTGATTACCGAGAAGTAATCTAAGCATTACATCCTTTTCATTATTTCCTCCTAGCCTTTATCCCATGACATAGGACTGGGAAGAGGGAGTAGAATCAGAGTCTTAGGGTTACCAGTAAGTATTCCAGACCATCGCTGTGTATTTTAAATACATTTATGACACACAGAGTCCATGCAGGGGCCTTCTAAGGTGGAATTGGTAAACAGGGACAATCTGCTCTGTTGGTTCCTGACACACTTTAAGAGTCATCACTTCACAGGGAGGGGCAGCGGCCACCAAGTGGGTGTGAGCCCCAAAGCAGGCAACAAATATGTCCACCCCTGCCAACCAGTTGGATATCGAAATATAACCATAACTGAGGTGCAGTGAGATCCCCTCCATCCTAGGGCCCGGTGCCACTGCACCAGCTGCACAAATGATATGTAGTAACCTTCAGAAAGCGGAGGTTACATTTTCTCTGAGTCACCTGCCTTAGGCATGGTTCGTGATGTGGACAGAACGCCCTCTGCCTTGTAATCTACTTACACGGAATCCCCTGACTGAACGGAAGATGATGTGACAGCGTCAACATGTCACGAGTCATGAGAGCCTTTGACACTGGCACATCTTCCGTGGCCTTAAACAAGTCATTGCTTTGGTTGAGTAACAAAAAACGCAATCAACGTCAGGCTAACAACCAAAGAGCCAAGCCTGATTTGCAATCAGAAACGTGTATGTTAGAGTGCGGGCAGCTCGTCTTCCGAAGACATAACGTCACCACTGATGAGGTGATGGGGCTGTTGGATATTAAAACCATGCACACATTAACTCTGCACACTTGGAAAAAACAATGCCTGTACTGCACACCTTCAAATATTGCGCACTTTAAAAACATTGGCATAATACACACCTAACACATTGAAATAATGTGTGCATGTGCTCATGAAATACACTGGCATAATGCACACCTAACACATTGAAATAATGTGTGCATGTGCTCATGAAATACACTGGCATAATGCACACCTAACACATTGTAAAAAAACCCACATTAAATATGCTGATAGGTTACGTTGGGTATGAGTACACAGTGTGCATATGGCACAGAGAACAGAGTTCTGCTGCTTCGCCCAACACTCATTTATAGCCGGTGTTCACACCACACGCAGGCTCTGCTGGGAGATCCGAGCCATGGCACAGGGGATGCGACTATGAACCCATTGAACCTGTGCCAAACATTGATGAAACCAGTCTGGTACACTAGACCTCCGGCTAACTTTCCACAATAGTGCATTATGGGTAAAGGATGCATTAATCATCAGATATCCCATGGTTAAAGATTGAAGTCAAAGGAAAATAAAAAGCAGTTCTATTTCCTGAAAAACTCTTTTGCTTCTGGCCATGTCATGGCCTCTCTTGTGGAGAGAGTTGGAAAAGCGTTTGATGGGCAGCAGATTGAATATGGAATCATCAGCTTTACTGTCCTTTGGTCATGGCTCGTCAAGAGAACCAACATGTCCAGACACTGTCCTTCAAGGACTATAACTTGGGAGCACAGCTGGGGTCCCTTTCTACCTTTAATAGTGTTGTACACACCTACAAAAATCACAATGTTAAAGAACAAGATTCCCTGCATAGATCAGTCGAGCACAAGCCACTGTGGGCCTAGTCTGCAGGCCTTGACCGTCACAGACCTCAGAACTTTCTTCTTTTGGCAACTCCAAAATTAAAAAAAAAAATATTTTCATCAGATTACATTTAAAATGAACTGCCTACTGGAAAAAAACATTATTTCTCAGTACAACAATAAAAAAGATGCCAATTTAAGAAACAAAAATGAGCCAACAATCATTAAATCATATGAGCTAGACCTCCCTATAGTGAGTCGGAATCGAAGGTGAATCGCTGAAACAATCATTAGGGATCTGGGGCCAGACCTGCATGAAGCTGCTGTTTGCCGACATAGCCTAGGGAATGAGAGTCAACAGCTGGGACTTCATACACTCAACAGTCAATGACGAGTCATATTTTTGCTTACATCGCCATGTTGCAGCGAGATGGTGGTCAAGTTGCTGATTCGGAAGCCAGTGAACTGCAGGCTGTGCCTGTTCTTCCTCACTGCAGTAAACAAGGTTATGATGCGCAATACTTCCGAACAGCCATATTTTTAAACGCAGCAGGAAAGCTTTTCTGTGTCAATACAGTAATTCTTTTAACAGCACTGATCAAACTGTCATTCTTGTATGAGTGTACAATACAATTTAATGACATACAACAAGCTATTAGGGCTCTACATTAGGATGAGCAGCCAAGCTGCAATCACGATTCTTGATGTGGCAGACGGGAGGAGGGGCAATTGCGCGAACTTTCTTGAAATGGCAGAAAACTACCTGCGCTTATACTCAGGTAGTTATGGTAATTTTTACAGTTTCTCCCCAGGGATGTGTCAACCTCCGAATCCGAGAGGCTCCTAATTGTGGCGCTCTGCCGCGCCCTACTCAGGGCCTAGTTGCGCAGGGTGCGCGCCGCAGCGGAGCGCAGTAACAGAGACCACACAGTTACTTAGTTGGGCTCCAAGTGACCCCGTGTGGTCACGCCCCTTTATTATCTCGCGCTCCGCCTTCTCGGCGTGCAGCGCGTGGGTGCGACATATCCAGCGTGGAGGCCGGAGCAGTCAGCTAGACTGCAGACTCACTACATCCCATCCCAACTCAGTTCTTTTGTCCTTCCCCAAAGTCTCGCCGATCACTTACTTGGCAGGCAAAGTCTCTCACGCGGGTGCTCGGGCGGGGGTTTCCCCTCAGTCCATACCTGGGATGACTGCCCCGGTTGTTGAGAGGAGACGCCGGCTCTCGGGGCGCTGATGTCGTCTCAGGGGACTCTCCTGTCGCTACTGCACGGGGCGCGATGGGCGGTGGTCTCGCTGGCGGGCTTCCACAGAGATCTTCTTGCTGGGTCTCACCTGGTTCCCATGCAGTAGGATCTTCGTCGACTCTTTCTTCGGCGGGGGAAGCTGGAACCTTTTTGAACCATGAGATGTTGCGTGTCACGGTTTCTCCTTCTTTCTCCGTGGTCACCATCGTTCCCTTCACGCTGACCACCAACCACTGGCCTGGTTCGAAACGGTTCCGGAATTTCCCCCCTGGCCTCCTGTCTTTCAGTGTGATGGTGTCACCTCGCTGCATAGTGCAGGTTGTCGCTCTTCGTGTTTGACTAGCTGTTATGTTTTGTTTCCTTCTCCGCCTTTCGGCGCCTTCCTCGTCAAATGGAGGGGGCGACCACCCAGCGAAGGTGGGGAGGGTGCCGCGGCGACACTGAGATCCAGCTGTAAATTTCTTTTACAGGTTCCAAGGGTAAGGAAAGCTAGACTTGGTGGGAAATCTTTTTCCCTCCTCGCCCCATCTTATTAGAATGAGCTCCCCTTACAACTTAGACAATGCCCGGACTATTTACGTTTCAGGAAACTGCTTAAAGCCTCCCTATTTTAGTCTGTCTTTGCTCGCTCGCTGGTCCGCTTAGCGCAGAGATACCCCTTCGGGGGTGATTCAGGCGCTCTACAAAACTTTTAAATAAATAAATAAACTAGAGCGCCCACGGGGCTTGGTGGGTGGTGCTGTGAGGGGTACTCCGGTACTCTCGGAGGAACATTTGGAGGTGTCTCTCGGGTCCACATTTTCAGCCATGGCGATGCGGAGGGCTTTGTTGAGAGTCCTCATAAATCTTTCGATCTCCCCGTTAGCTTGGGGCCATTGTGGGGTAATACGCCTGTGTCGTATTCCATGCAGTTGCATGAACTCCTGGAGTTCGTGGCCTTGGAACGGGGGCCCATTGTCACTTTTAATTTCCCCCGGGCATCCGAACATCGCGAACACCTTCTCAAGCACTGGGGCGACCTGGGAGTAAGCGGTGGAGCTGACAACCTCCACGATAGGATACTTGGAGTAGCTGTCGAGGAGGGCGAGGGTTGTTCGGCCATCGGGGAAACTCCCGAAGTCGATGCTCACTTTGTCCCATGAGATTGTCCCATGTTCTCTTGTGTGAATAGGCGCAGGTCTCTCCGCGGCACTTGTCACCTGGCAGGAAGGACACCTTCTCACAGTCTCTTCAACTTGGGTCTCCAGTCCTGGAAACCAGACTTTCTCCCTCATGTGGGCTTTCATCTTCTCCACGCCTTGGTGACCTCCGTGGGCTAATTGGGTAGCCTGGTGTTGTAGCGCTACAGGGATAACAAACCGGGCCCCTCGCAGCAGGATCCTGCCTTGGGTTACGCTCAACTCGTCTCTGATCTGCCACATCTGCATGAGCCTCTCCTTCTCCGGGCCTGACCAGTTGTTGGCAGACTGCAAGAAGCTGTGCCAGTGCCCTCCTTGGACGGCTGCACGGACCTTGGTGATAACAGGATCTTCTTCTGCAGCTGCGGCCACCTCTCCCAGTGTTAGGGCCTTCGGGCAGGTGATGGTGGAGATCATGTTCAGATGCGCTTCTAACGCTTGGGCATCCTTGTCTTCCTCCTCGCCTTTTTGCAGGCTGGGGTGTCGCGAAAGGAAGTCGGCGGGGTTTTTGCTGCCAGGCCGGTACACCACGTCCATCTCATATTGTTGGAGTCCGATGGCCCACCGCTCAATTCGTGGGGGCGGGTGTGGTGCCGACCCTTTGAACAGGGGCACTAATGGCTGGTGGTCTGTGACGACTCGGAATGGTTGACCACATACATACAGGTGGAAATGGCGGCACGCCCACCGGATTGCTAGGGCTTCTCTCTCAATTTGCGCATAGCGCCTTTCCGTGGGGGGCAGTGCCTTGCTGGCGTAGGCTAGGGCGGCCCATCTTGCCGGCTCCTGCTCTTGCGTAAGAACGGCCCCGAGGCCTACGGGACTGGCGTCCACAAGTATCTCCGTTGGCTTGGCCGGGTCGAAGTATACCAGTGTGGTGTGGTCGAGGAGAGCGCTCTTGATTTTCTGAAACGCTGTCTCTTCTGGAGTTCCCCACTGCCACATGGCATCAGCGCGTGTGAGGTTCCGGAGGGGCTCTCCAATGGTGGCCAGGTCAGGAATAAACCTGCCACAGTATGTGGCCATCCCCAGGAAGCTCCGCACTTCCGACACGGTCAGGGGGGACGGGGCGTCCTTGATGGCTTGAGACTTCCGCGGATCCACTTGGATTCCCTCCTGTTTGAAGGTGTATCTGAAGAATTCTATTTGTTTTTGGAACAGTAGGCATTTCTCCTTGTGGAGGGTGACCCCATGTTCCTGGAGTCACTTCAGGGTGGCTCTCAGTTGTTTGTAATGCTCCTCTGCGGTCCTTGAGTGGATGAGGATGTCATCACTTACATTCAGTACCCCTGGCAATCCCGTCAGGATCTCCTTTATGGTGTCTTGGAAGATCTCGGCCGCTGACGAGATGCCGAAATTGAGGCGCTTGTACCTCCGTAGGCCCAGGTGGGTACTGAATGTAGTGACGTACCTGCTTTCCTTCGCCAGCACCAGCTGGTGGTAGCCGGCATTCAGAACCAACTTAGAAAACCACCGGGAGCCATTGAGGTCAGCCACGATGTCGTCCATCGTTGGCGTGATGTGGCGTTCGTGCCGGATGGCCTTGTTGGGAAGGCGCATGTCTATGCACAGCCTGATCTTTCCCGGCTGGCGGGGTTTTTCCGCGATCACCATGGGGGATACCCATGGTGTGGGTCCAGACACTTCCTCTATGACCCCTTGATCTTCAAGCTTTTGTAGCTCCAGTTCCACCAGCGGTCTGAGGTGGAAAGGGATCCTCCGGTGTCTCAGGGCGGTCGGGGCAACAGCAGGGTCTATGTGCAGCTTGATTGGGCTTTTCTTGATCCGTCCTAGGCCCTCGAACAAGCTTGCAAATTAATTGATCAGGTCCTTTGTTTGGTCCGCTTGCACACTCCTCGCGAACGTCACCAGTCCGAGGTCCTCCGCTGTATGGCTGCATAGCAGGGTATCTGCCTCTTGATTTATTACGTGGACATCCGTGAGGATTTCATTATCTTCGGATCGTATGGGTACAGTCATCTTGCCTTGAGGGGCAGGGGTGCGTCACTCCCGTGCGCAAAGATCTTTGTTTTGGAGGGCCTGAGTTCTGGTTTAGGTCTCAATCGGTTATATTGTTGAACCCCCATGACATTTACTGATGCGCCGGTGTCGATTACAGCGCTGACTTCAGACCCTGAAATTCGCACCATGCAAGTAGGCTGAGGTCTTCTCCTCCTTTTGAGTGCTTGCGCGAAGGAGACAAGGTATGTCTCACCTTCATCCTCCTCCGATGTGGTGTCCTCCACTTTGTAAGTGGTTCGCCCGCTTTTCCTTCCCCCGTGTTAGGATGCGAGGGAGAGATTCGAGAGCTGGCGCACCATCTTCCGGGTGGGTGCTGCCCGGCGCACGTCTTTCTTCGGGGCTCTCCTCCTGCATACCGCCGCGAAGTGGTTTGGTATGCCACAGTTGGTGCTAGTCTTCCCTTGGGCTGGGCAGGTCTGGAGGGGGTGTTCCTCATGGCCGCAGTACCCGCACTGGCCTCTCGAGTTTGGCGGCAGACGGTCTCTCTATCTGTTGCTTCTGTCACATATCTTGACTGCATCAGCTCGTTCCACTTTGATGGTGGCGCTCTTTTCAGTCGAGCGTGTTACGGCCAAGTCCATTTCGTCAGTGCGAGCTGCTGATAGGTCGTGCGACCTGGCCATGACTAGTATGTCATTCAACGGTATATTCGGTTGTTGCAGGATGAGTCCAAGCAGCACCTTGCTGCGTATTCCTTGGATGAGCTGCGCTCTGATTTCTTCGGCCGCTCTTTCATCCAGTAGGTGTGTGCTGGCTAACTCCCTCAGCCTCACGTGGAAAGTGTCTATGGATTCCCCCTCCGTTTCCCTGGCCTGCCTCAACTTGAACCGCTCAAAGTCCGGGTTCAGTTGAGGGTCAAAGTGTGCATTGAGTGCTGCTACAGCGTTTGACGGCTCCGTCTGTTTCTCTGGTTGCAATAAAGTAGTTTTCAAGACGTCCGAGCCACGTCTTCCACCTTGGGGATGCAGTGGTAGGGTCAGCTGCCTCACTAAACGGTGGTAGTACTCCTGTGGGGGGGTGTTGTGGGACCGCGCGGGCTAGCGCCTGGTTCTCGTCTGGGTTGTCCCCCATTGTGATGATGGGGAGGTGCCTTTGCTCTCCGAGGTGCAGGAGATGCTGGTTACCTAGCGTTATCAGCACTGCTTCATGGGGTTAGCCAGTGGTGCCTTCCTCGTGCGTGTGGGCGTGGCGCGGGTTGCTTGTTGGTGAGGAGGAGTGTAGTCCTCGTGCTGCATGGTGCGAGTGAGTGACTGGTCACGTGGTTGTACCTGATTGGTGCTAGCTTCCGCCTGTGCAGGGGTCTGCAATTGTGTTTGCAGCAGCCGGCGCTGTGTTCCAGGTGATGCAGGGCCTAGTGAGTCACCTGTGCCTTCCTCTGGGCAGCGTGTGCCTTCGTGGTGATGTCCGTGGCCTTGCCGCCGGCACCAGTGTTTTTCCTGGGCGGGCTCCTCGTCCGGAGCTCATTGTCGGCGTTTCCTTCCCCCCAGCAGTGCTGCTGCGTGAGCCGGAGCGTGGATTCGGCTCCGCTCCTCATCACCAATGTGGTGCTCTGCCGCGCCCTACTCAGGGCCAAGTCGCGCTGGGTGCGCGCCGCAGCGGAGCGCAGTAGCAGAGACCACACCGTTACTTAGTTGGGCTCCAAGTCACCCCGTGCGGTCACGCCCCTTTATTATCTCGCGCTCTGCCTTCTTGGCGTGCAGCGCGTGGGTGCGACATATCCGGCGCGGAGGCAGGAGCAGTCAGCTAGACTGCGGACTGCTACACTACTTCAGCCTTGCAGGTAAAGGCATGACAAATACGTTTATTTAAATTGAGGGAGTAGTCCCTATTAGCAGTGTCCACATGTCGGGAAGTATCTCCGAATAAGGAAACAACAAGTAATGTCCCACCACTAGCGCATGTTCTGCCAGTGACATGGGCCATTTGCAATGTGCCTTTATATGGTCAGCCAAGAAACAATTTGCCCCGGCACTAGCAACACATCGCACATAAAGATGTGTTTACCAAGTCCTACGCTGTTTAAATGTAAAACGGTGTGCCCCCAATACTCAGAATGTCCAGCAAACCAAAAGAGCAGGCGCTCCCTTTAAGGGAGTTACGGTACACTCCTGCCGGCTCTTCCTTCCTACTCAGATCTCATCAAAGATAAATAAGAAGATAAAGGCACGCAAGCAGCGTGCGCATCCCTGCTCGCTCCCGCGGCAATACTCTATGGGAGTGACCTTTGCCAAAACGGTGGGACATGCACCCACCGTTAGCCATATGCAGGCTATGATTTTCAAATGACACACACAAAAGCCAATCCAAAGCGTGGGAGGAGTCAGACCCCACAAAGTAAATACAACAGATCGCCTAACAGTGCAAGCGCTGTATAGGCTCGACCTAAAAACAAAGAGGCCGGCACAATTTAATTTACTTAAAAAGTATCCTGATTTTGGTTCCACAGGTGGCAGTCAGTAAAATCTGCTTCAACAGTATTTTCTGAATACGCCAGCATGCATTGTGAGTTATAACAACAGACACCTCAGTTCTGTCACAGCTTCATTGGTACCAGTACGTCAGACAATTAAATTCGAGCCATTCTGTATTGTCAATAAAAAGGGGATGGACCCACTTTAAGTTCCGAATAATTGCCGATATCTAACATGAAATAAATCATTCCACCCCGGACTTCTCAGGTCTGACTTGAAAGTGCAACTGTCTTAGAGATGTTTTTTTACTACTCTTCTAAAACAGTATACATACAGCGGCTTCAGAGGAGTAAATATCTCTCACCTAGTGAGGCTTCATAGGAGTAAATATCTCTCACCTCGTGAGGCTTCAGAGGAGTAAATATCTCTCACCTCGTTAGGCTTCAGAGGAGTAAACATCTCTCGCCTCGTGAGGCTTCAGAGGAGTAAACAACTCTCGCCACGTGAGGCTTCAGAGGAGTAAATATCTCTTGCCACGTGAGGCTTCAGAGGAGTAAATATCTCTTGCCACGTGAGGCGTCAGAGGAGTAAATATCTCTCACCTTGTGAGGCTTCAGAGGAGTAAATATCTCTCGCCACGTGAGGCTTCAGAGGAGTAAATATCTCTTGCCACATGAGGCTTCAGAGGAGTAAATATCACTCGCCTCATGAGGCTTCAGAGGAGTAAATATCTCTTGCCACGTGAGGCTTCAGAGGAGTAAATATCTCTTGCCACGTGAGGCATCAGAGGAGTAAATATCTCTCACCTTGTGAGGCTTCAGAGGAGTAAATATCTCTCGCCACGTGAGGCTTCAGAGGAGTAAATATCTCTTGCCACATGAGGCTTCAGAGGAGTAAATATCACTCGCCTCATGAGGCTTCAGAGGAGTAAATATCTCTCGCCACGTGAGGCTTCAGAGGAGTAAATATCTCTTGCCACGTGAGGCGTCAGAGGAGTAAATATCTCTCACCTGGTGAGGCTTCAGAGGAGTAAATATCTCTCGCCACGTGAGGCTTCAGAGGAGTAAATATCTCTTGCCACATGAGGCTTCAGAGGAGTAAATATCACTCGCCTCATGAGGCTTCAGAGGAGTAAATATCTCTCGCCACGTGAGGCTTCAGCAGGGAAAATATCTCTTGCCACATGAGGCTTCAGAGGACTAAATATCTCTCGCCTCATGAGGCTTCAGAGGAGTAAATATTCAGAGGAGTAAATATCTCGAGCCACGTGAGGCTTCAGAGGAGTAAATATCTCTCGCCTTGTGAGGCTTCAGAGGAGTAAATATCTCTCGCCACGTGAGGCTTCAGAGGAGTAAATATCTCTTACCACATGAGGCTTCAGTGGAGTAAATATCTCTTGCCACGTGAGGCGTCGGAGGAGTAAATATCTTTCACCTTGTGAGGCTTCAGAGGAGTAAATATCTCTCGCCACGTGAGGCTTCAGAGGAGTAAATATCTCTCGCCTCATGAGGCTTCAGAGGAATAAATATCTCTTGCCACGTCAGGCTTTAGCGGGAAAATATCTCTTGCTACAGGAGGCTTCAGAGGAGTAAATATCTCTCACCTCATGAGGCTTCAGAGGAGTAAATATCTCTCGCCACGTGAGGCTTCAGAGGAGTAAATATTTCTTGCCACATGAGGCTTCAGAGGAGTAAATATCTCTCGCCTCATGAGGCTTCAGAGGAGTAAATATCTCTCACCTCGTGAGGCTTCAGAGGAGTAAATATCTCTCGCCACGTGAGTCTTCAGAGGAGTAAACATCTCTCGTCTTGTGATGTTGGCTGTTTGATGTGTCATTCACCTCATAGGTAGTGCTTCCATTGCAAGGCATGGGGGCCCTGTCGTCAGCACATGGCAGGGGTTATTTGGTGATAAAGAAGTAATTTTGGAAAGAAGACTTCCTCTTATAAAATCAAAGTGCTCTGCATTATAAGTGAATTCTTATACTGCAAAGCCAGGAACCTTGCCAAGGGGCAGCTCCCCTAGTCCCTCCCCACCTTCTAGGTCAATTCTTTTGTAGTGAATTAGATTTCCCTGCTTAGTAAGATGTTGCAAGACTAACATTCCCAGGTTATCCCTAGCCAAAGATAAAGCCCATTTTTTAACACAGGGCACACTCTGATGATTCACATCTACTCAGGATTATGTAGTAGCAGCCCCTTGGAGCCTCTGGTGCTACTGAAACCTGTAACTTAGCACACCTTTCATGTTCCATTGCTGACCATTGTACAACTGCGCCTATTGAACTTTAAGCCTCACTTTGCAGTTGCTTTATTTGATGTCAGATCTTAGCATAAATATGTTGGTTTTGACATATGAACATTACAGCTGTGGTATTTGCTGTCTGACGTCCCTTTTCTATGATTTCAATCCATCATATAAAATATAATTGAACGAAAAACATGAAGCTAGAGTAAGACCTATATAAATATATTGAATATAATATAATACAACACAATAAAATATGAAATAATTTAATATAATACAATACAATATAATATAATATCATTATGGGTGCCATAAGGCTATGTTACATCGTGCATTGGGTTACATTTTAATGCCACATGTGCAGCTTTTGCACATATTTACTTTGAGCTTATGTAAAAGCTAAACATGGTAATTGGTGTTTGTCGATCAGTCCACAAACATATTTTAGGGGACGTTGGTAACCATCCTCTAACCACACAGAAACCCAAAATGCCAGCTATCTAGGCCCATGAAAACAAAGACAAATGCGAGTGGAAAAGGTGGACTCCTCTAAGAACATTCCAAGATAAAAACAACAAAAACCCAAAAAAGAAGAGAGTACAACAAAACAGGTAATACAGCAGAGCACGCAAATAAGCATCTAAGGGCCAGATGTAGGTAAATGCATGTTTGCGATTCCTTAATAGCGATTTTTAGGGAATCGCTATTAAGGAATCGCAAAATGCCATGTAGGTAGGAATCGCAATATTTTTAGCGATTCCTTAATATTCCTTAATTGTGAATCGTAAATTGCGATTCGCAATTAAGGAATACCTTCCCATTCATTCCTATGGGCCAAGAGGCCCATAGGAATGAATAGGAATTGCTCCCGCAATTTGCGAGTCACCAAGAGGCACTCGCAAATTGCGGGCGCACTTCAAAGGTGCCAGGGTTCCAAAGGACACCCTGTTGCACCCCTGAAATGTGCATGTGTGCACATGTGGCGCACATACATGCCCTAGGGGCATGAATGTGTGCCACATGGCACTTGAAAAAGCAAAAAAGTGCTTTTTTAAAGGAAATCGCTAATTACCACCAACTTGAAGTTGGTGGTAGTTAGCGATTCCTTAAGGCTAAAGTGCACTTTCTTTTGTGCTACTAACATTGCATTTAAGGAATCGCAATTTGCGATTCCTTAAATGTAAGAGCAAAATAAGGAATCGCAATTTTGCGATTCCTTATTTTGCTAGTAGGTTTCAACTTACCTACATTGCTCACTGCCAAATAGCGATCGCAAACGCTCAAATTCTGCGAATTACAGCATTAGCGCTCGCTATTTGGCCACCTACATCTGGCCCGAAGCTACTTAAAACACAAGACACCATAACAACACAACTTTAACTCAATACATATAGTAAAAACAAACTACACCAATAACTTGAAAATGCAACAAAACAAAATTGTATTTATGTTCTGTTCCATTGGAGTTTTGTGTTGTGTATTTAGTTAAGTTCCTTTTTAAGTTTTAATATTTTGTTCTTTACACATGTGTTGTTGGGGTGCTGTGATGTGTTATTCTGTTTCTGTTTCTTGCAGTGTAGAGGCTGTGTCAAGTAGTGTGTTGTGATCTACAGGTTATGACTTGAAATCCTGACACAGGTGGATCAGGCTTCTGTCCTGCTGTCATTAAATTGAGCTCTAGAACATGTACTTTCCAGGGCACTGAGAAATGGTAAAACCTTGGGAGTAAGTACTATATTAAAAGCACTTTATTGTTAGTTCAAATCATTTTGATGCCAGACTACATTATTTTAAAATTCCTAACAAGACTATAAACCAACAACATTTTTGTGGACCCTTTACAGGTAGGACCTGATTCCACTTTGTAGAGCACAACTACTGCAGCAGGTAGGCCTAGCGCCTAGGATCCGCCTTTAGGAGACACTGATTTCCAGAAAGCAAACAGCTGAGGCGGCAGGATGGCTTCATCAGAGAGCCAGGCTGGTCTGTGGGTGAGACCCTTGGGACAGGACTCTGCGGTGATCCAGAGGGAGCCTCAGACAGCTGAATAAGAAACAAGCCTTCCTGCCAGGGTGTCAGCTGCCTGAAAGAAATGTAAATCTGCACATTTGTTTCATCTGCAAAGGGAAAGGCTGCTTGGGAGCCGGTGTAATGCTTCTATTTAGCAAGGAAGCCATTACACAAAATTAGAAAAGCATTTCACAGAAGAACCAGGCTTTATTCTGGAAAAGCCCAACTTTTATGAGAGAAAGGAAGCAAGTCATGAGGCTGTTGAGGAATACATTGCTGTGTTGCGTGTACCTG
The DNA here is from genome assembly GCA_963921515.1 of Calotriton arnoldi. NCBI lineage: Eukaryota > Metazoa > Chordata > Amphibia > Caudata > Salamandridae > Calotriton > Calotriton arnoldi. The sequence continues at coordinate 309,065 of CAWUFW010000041.1, forward strand.
CGTCAACAGGTGAATTTGAAAACAGTATTGATGTCTGACTGCGCGACCTATTTGTTTTCAGTTTTTGCTCTAAAAATATTCAAGAAAGGATGTGAGGCTGCTGTAATCTGACGTTAGAGGAAGCCTTTGATATTACCAATGGACATGAAAGTTCATCCTTGAGAAGACAATGAGCAGAAGGACAAATAATTTAAAATTAACTGTGAATAGTAACAATGAAAGTGTGGTGGAACAAAGGTCAGAGGTCAATTGTGTTGTATGAGTTTTAGCAAACCGGATGGATCTGAGCATCATGGCTGACTCAGCGGCCACATTTGCTGATTTGTGGAAGGGAAAGGATTTGACAAAATCTGTCTAAAGCCAAAAGCTATTGGAGAATTTGTACTTGAAATTATGAGTTATTTCACTGACACATTGGAGTTTATGGGCAGATTTAAAAACAGTAAAACTTGACCTGCTGTACCTTTAAGTGTGCATAATAATCTAAAGGACTTGTCTTATTAGTTGTGTAAAGAAGGCATCAGTTCAGGGCATGGGTTAATTCAAAAACTCAGGAGAGATCTGTGCAGATTTGCGCTCATTGATAAAAGATAGTGGTGGTTTGTCATCCCCTACCTAGGGTACAGGACATGCTGGTAGCATTGGGTAGTGGTAGGTGTTTTTCTACCATTGATTTAAAGTCAGCATATCACCAAGTCAGTTTATCAGTCCAATCACAGGATTGCACAATGTTCGCGAAACCTTTTAGAGCATACAAATATTTAAGATTGCCATTTGGTTGGCTTCTGCTGTCAGTGCTTCCCAGAAACTTAGGAACACATTTTCAGGGACACAGAAGGCGTTCATTCATTCCAGGGTGACATACATGTTTTTGAAAGAACTTGAGAAGAGCATGATTCAACATTGACTAAAATTTTTAAAGGGAAAGGGCGTGATAATGAGAAAATAACAGTGCCACATTTATAACAGAAATTTAGGATTATTTAAGTCAGATGGTGTCAGGAATTGTAGAAAGGGTTCCCGGTTTAGTATCAAAAGGGAAAGATTTCCTCAACTTCCCATACTCCATGAGAAGAGTCCGTTGCAGATACAGGAGCAATTCCGGCAGTGACTGTTGACTGTATGGAAGTTAGTCCGCAATCTCTCAAGAAGGTGCTATTTTGGTTGAGGAATGGGACTAAGCCTGATGCACGCAAATGTTTGAAGAAGAATTCGGTTATCAGAAAGTGAAAGTTACCTGACCTTGCTTCTTAATGTGGTTCACGAAGGATTCCATTTCATCCAAGGAAGTTCCAGATCTTTGGATCAGGCTGTCCAAAAGATCTTCTGGAGATGTTTGAAGGAACTCTCTTCTCTCACCTGTGGTAGTGTAAGAGGTCTATCACTGTCATAAGGTTCTGGTAGGAGAGTTGCTCTGCTGTTAGGAGGATGGTGTTTATCGTGTTGTAAAGTTACTGAAATCGAGGATTAAAACTATATTGGGAGATTTTCTCTGCAAAGGTTAAGCAGACTTAGTTGATTCCTCACCAACTTTGTATGGAATGATTCAGTAAACCTGTAATTTAGTTCTTAAGGAATGTAAAGAGTTTTAGTTCCTATTTGTGAGGTCAGCTGTGAAGAAACAGTAATTAAGCATTCTTGAACTGAACTGCATCTGAAAAAAGAACCAGGATAGAATAACCTGCGAAGAAACAATGGCAAAGATGCAAATTAAAACCGCTTAGTGTTAGCATGATTATGAGTAATTTAGATACGTCTGGTGGTCTGAGATGTTATGCTGACATATATTTTCTGTAAATATTACCATTATTGGTAATAAGAAACATTTTAATAGTGATCAATCAAATGTTCCTTCAACAGCTTCTATTATTTATAGTTTTCTTAATACATTGCATATTAGTAGGGTTAAAAACATACAATTGAATTACAATAGGAAAACGTTCTTAATACTAGTTGGTGTCTTTAACTGGTGCAAGAATATCTCGTAAAAAAGCAGTCTACTACCCGGATGCCAACACTGCACAAACATTGTACTTTCTGTGCAAGAGATTATTTTGTACTTCTTTATCCCTTCATACAATGAATGTCGCTATTTCTGAGCAGTGTTTGTTGTGTTCCTCTCATATTGGAAGTCTAGTCCACATGTTCTTTGAATGGCCTTCAGATAATGTATCTTGGATTGAAGTATACAAAGTGTTCTGGTTCTTATTGATATTGGCTGCTTTATTTCTGCATTTGTTATTTTTCTGAGTAATGTAATGTTATAATTATTGTAGCCTACTTAAATTAACTGGTGAAATGGACAACTTGTACTATTTATCTTATCGAATACAAAAAATGATATTCCAATTTATATCTGGAAATGTAGGTTTCTCATGACTCCAGGATTCTATTCCTCTGTTCATAATAATATGTACTCCTGCATTGATTTCTGGCTTGTCACACGGGATGTCTGTCCATGGGTACGTAATTGTTCTCTCTTGTCGTTCATGCCCTCGAATCATGCTCCAGTGGTTTTGGTACTGGGGCCCCCACTGTGGAACCAGCATGTGCGCTGTTTCTCCTCTGAGGTCTTGCTGATGTCTGTATTTGAATCTGAGGACGGTGAGGTTACAGTGAACTACTTGTGTATTAAGCTGGGTTCAACCACTAGTTATAGTGTTTTATGGAATGCCTTTAAGGTTTATATTCGAGGGCTCTGTATTGCGAAGCGGTCAGGTGTCCTCTTATCAATTCATGGAATTCTTGATCCTTTATAAACTGAGGTTCACAGGTGTGAACTGTCCCACGTCTTGACAAGCGATGATTGAGTCTTGGATAAATAAATTCTAAATTGAGGAGATTCAGTGAAACTGTTAATACCAAGTGCTGGGATCATTTTAGTCTGGATGAGGGCGGAGGAAGGAGCAGGCTGCAGACAGTGCTGGGGCGTACCTCACAGATGAACTGCTCCTCCATTCAGCCCTTCTCTACCGACATCTCAGAAAGAGACTACAGCAATATATACTCAACTCCACTTTCCATCGTACAGATGCCTTAAAACAAACACCTCCAGAAAATAGCTTACAAACAAATATCATCATTAATTAAACTGAAATGGAAAATAAAAACAAATAACATTACACCAGAACAACTTCCAGCCTGCACTCTTAACAAAACATGTAGGCATCCTCAAAGTGCCAAGGGAAGACCGGCAGCCCTGTCAGACAATGGCTAAATGTAGCTGACTCACAGAAGCCAGTAGTGGAAGAGGAATGACCAGACCCACTTTCTCAATTTTCTAAATTTTCTGTTTGTCTGTGTACATTGTAAGCTGTATGTTGGGCAGTGTGTGTGTAGTGATTACACGAGGCCTTGCCAGACAGCAGAAGTTGTGAGTGCCAGACTTAAGAAGTATGGGAACTGTGATTCTGAGTACAATGATGGTGTGGTCATTGAATGTGGCAGCGTGGTCAGTAAATATTTTCTTGTTTTTTCACTGACAGTTAGGCTACTTATAAAATATAATGCACACATCTTAAATGAAAAATAAATAGAAGTTAAACTAATCTGTAGGAAATTAGTTGGTCTGGAATGAAAGCTCCGCTGGTTAATGCAATCACTTCACATATCTGTGGGTATACGTGTAACCGGAGGGTCACTGATTTGAATCCTGGTTGGCATCCTTTTTTTTTTAATAGATTTTATTGGGTTTTTAGGTGTAAGCAATACATTCAGTATGGCTGTTATGCATGAGTACAGTATGAGAAACTTTGGAATAGTAAATAATAAAATCTGTCTTTATGAATAAAAAAACAGCAATCAAACAATCCCCTCCCTCGGGTCAGTACATCACCTCCTAAGTGGCATCCAGGTTGGCATATCGGAAAAGGAGAAGGAAAGGCACCTTAGCAGTGGGCTTCGGGCAGGGGGGCATCCTCTTCTACGGGCATGGCCTGTGTGCTTTGTGTGTTATAAAAGACAGTAGCTGGCAGTGGGCCAGCAGCCCTGGAACTTATAAGTCATCTCGGTGACTCCTCAGGGGAGCCCGCCGGTGAGTCCAGCTCTGGGTTGATCAAGTCATCCACTAGCGCACCCCAGGCTCGCGCTCCGTCCATATTCCCTATGCCCCTTTGTGCTTCCCTCAAGAGTATCCTGCCTTCGCAGCTTGCCCATTTTATCAGCTCCCTCTTCCATATTGTCAGTTGTGGGCCACTCTTTACCTTCCAGTTCCGAGTTATCTTGTGCTTGGCAATGACATATGCTGGGTCCTGGAACCTCCCAGTGATCTTAGTCTTTGGGGAATGGGGGAACAAGCTTAACATACAGTGTCCCAGGGTTTGTGGGATCTCCATCCCAAGGCACTCCTCAAGTGTCCTTGTTACTCCCTCCCAGAAAGGGTGTAGCTCGGGGCATGTCCAGAACATGTGCAAAATATGGGCTCTCACAGCTCCGCACCGGGGGCATGCTGCATCTGGCATGTGGAAGTATCTACCTATGCGCTCCGGTGTCAAGTATGCCCTGTAAGTATGTAATAGTTGATAAGTTTAAAACGTGCATTCCTGGAGACTTTTGGTGTTTTCTCTAGCATCTTGTCCCAGTCAATCAGGCCAATAGGGGTGTCAAGGTATCCTGATTGACATCCTTAGTAATAGTGGCATGTATATTTATATTGTTCTCAGGTCCAAGTCTGTGACTGATAGAAGAGTTAATATGCAAGTCATTAGTTTACAAAATGTATTACACATGGATTATGATATGATGCACATAGTATAAGGTAAGGTGCTACAAAGTGTGGAAAGATATTTAGTGTTTCTGTGCTTACAGTGCTTTCAAAAGTTATATTTTTAGTAATACAAAATCAGACTGTCTCTAGTGAAAACATTTTGTTTTGGTATCAATTAAGAGGACACATTCCATCACTGGTAACAACCTCACAGTAACTTTCGAAAGAACAACTCATTGTCGCCAGGAAGCTTCAAATGATTCTATCAGTTCAAGCAGGTCCCGGCCCCCAGGCAGCTTTTAGATTTGCAGACTAACCACCGGCACATATTTAGGTTTCCTTCAGATAGCAGGTACCATGGAGAGAAGGTGTGACTCTTGTTAAGCTGCCTGTCCCTCCTTTCACTGCACAGTAGAAGAGATAGTACCCTCTTCATCATTCAACCTGAGGCAACCCAAGGTCAGCCTTAGCATTGTTAAATCACACCCACCTGGACCTCTGCTCCCAGGGTATTAGAACTGCCTCTCTGTAATCACCTCACTCCACAGCATGTAATACTAGCAAAGCAGGTAGCGCTTAGAAGCAGCTAACTTACCACAGCACATTATACAAACCTCCCTAAGTATGTACAATCCATGGGTAACTGTTAACTGCTTACGCATGTTTGTAACACCAAGTCATACGACCATCTAAGTCCCAAATGTGGCAGCACCTATAGTCATGAGGCCTGTTCACACTATTTGTAACACAGGCTCAGCCTGTAAATGATGCACACACAAAGCCAAGGAATTGCTGCATCTGCACACCATGAATACATACATGTTTATCAGCACCGTGATGGAGCACCTTTCCTGTATAATTTGGCCCCAAGAATCAAGTGTCCCCACTACAGTACTCTTTCTTGTAAACTGCACATTCAGCTATCTTGATGTTGAAAGATCTGGTGTTTATTGTTGTCTGACTCAATGGCACTCATTTTATAGACCTGCATTAATATACGAGCCATCAGACCCTGTTGATCACGTAACTGGTCAAGGACTAAATCCATCAATTCCAAAATCTTGAGCAACAGGTTGTAGAATAGTTTCTTTGTGTGTACACCCACACACACACGCATACACACACACTCACATGCACAGGCACACACACACCCCACTGAGTGGAGGGACGCAAAGAGCACAAGTGTGCTTGATGTATGGGAACAAGGAGTTGGACATACACTCCCATGGAAATCTGAATGAATTAAAACATATAAAATAGCGCCCTGATGTCAGCAGCAGTGAAATACAACTCATCCAATGAAAACCCTGGGAAGCCAAACTGTTTCTGGGCAGGACAAAGACCTGAAGTATACAAAAAAGCCGTCATTAACAAGGAGCTGAATCAAAACCCAGTCAAAGGACATGAAAAGTATTGGAAACAAATATGCCTGGAACAGACAGTTGTAGCGAGACCAAAAGGGGGCTTACTCGAATAAACCAATGGCTGGGAGGGAGGGGGAGCAGGCTGTCTCAAATAAACCAATGGCTGAGAGGGGGCTGTCCCAAATAAACCAGTGGCTGGAGGGAGCTGTCTTAAATAATCCAATGGCTGAATGGGTTGCCCCAAAATTTCTTTGTGTATTTGTTTTTGGCTAAACCAGAACTAATTGGCACAATAATGTTACTGTTTAATTTGTTGGATGCGTGACAAGAGTTACAGGAACCATAATATGCCATATTCAAAGAATTTGTTATTTTCAGCTTCTTCTATATTTTAAGCTCAGAAAATATATCCAAAATTGATCTCAAAGCACTTGATGGTTTATACTGTGACTGTCCTGGTACACAGAAGAGTATTGAGGCAGGACTGCCTACCGTGCATCAGTTCAATTAATAACTCACTCACACATTCCTTTCAGTCACTGATTAACAAACTCCTTTCACTCATCCATCCATTCACTTATTTTTAACCTATTCACTCCGCACTTGCCCAGTTACTGTCACAATACATCCATTTACTTAGCTACCCATATATCATCCCACACACCCTGTCACATGACAACCCAACTAGCCTTCAACCCACACATCTGTACAATCATTCACACATGTATTCGCCCGTCAGTCTTCCTATCCTACTTAAACATCCATCCATGACCCCCTCATGTATCTACAATTAATACATTAACCTACTCAACCCACCTAAACTCCACTCACTGGCCTATCTAATGACTCACTCAGCTATTCAGACATCCACCCACCAATCCACTCATTCATCTATCCATCCACTCACCAATCCATTCACCAACCAATCCATCCATCACTTCACCTATGCATTCACTCATTCACCCCTCCACTCAACCACACATACAAAATATAAATAAGCAATTTCACTTGGCCGGTGGTGCATTTCATTTGTTGTCCGCCGTGGACCCTGGGGCTTGCTTTCCACAGCAACCTCATGCCCTGCTGTCTTGCTTTCTACTGGCATTTGAATAAAGGAAGCAGATTAATGGGGGCTGATGAACATGCCTCCCCACCTCACCAAGTGTCATTTCCTACAAATGTACCTGCTGTGGCGCCTGTGTGTGGGGGCTTGGGTTCAGACCTGGCAGGCCGACCGCCAGTCACTGCAGTGACACTGAGATGTCGACATTTCCCCCCAAAAGGCTTGTCAGGAATCTGGAAGCAGAAGTGCCAACAACGTCCCAGACACCTACAAGAGCATTTCCTCTAAGTACATTACTGTCCATTATAACCCCCTACCATATACCCCAACCTACAAATAAAGAGGCTCCCTGAGTCTAATGAACATCCTGTCATGGGTATTGCTTCTCAGCCACAAACAGACGTGAGTGGGGCAGGTCTTCACACTGTACACTTGATTTTTGTATGTAGTTGTATGTATAAAGCGCTTCATGCCACGGACTGGCGGACTAAGCGCATTGATGTCACTTGCCTTTTTATTTGCAGGGCCAGGGCTCTGGAAGGCGTAGAAACCACTGCCTCCTCTCCCTGGAAAACTAACCCAAGGCTCAGTAATACATTTAACGTTATTTGCTTCCTGGGCTCAGAGGGTGGAGCTGGCCTCTTTGATACAATGTACGTCTTAAAGTGTAAACTTAATAAATTTGTACTTGTGCTGGTTTGTTACTTTCTTTCCTGAAGCAACTCTGGTGAAACATCCTGGTGACCAAATCGAGCCACTGTGAGTGCATGCTTGGTCAGTGAGCCCATGTGTGCTCTAAGGAGTCACTGCAGGTAGACAGTATTGCAGAGCCTACATGTAAGATACACCTTGTCCTTACATGGACTAGTTGCACTGCTTCATTTTTTTAAATGTATTGTGCTAATTATATATTGACAATCGAAATTCAATATTATTACAACACACGCATCCTTTATTTGAGGACTCAAATTAATTTCTAACTAGCTTTGGCAAAGTCAATAGTAGTGATTTATAACTGCAAATGCAACTCAGAGCTATTTTTGCCAATGCTTACTTACTTTGCCTATCCGTTGTGTGGCAGGAATCACCTGGCTGCCATGACTGCTTGATGAAGGCTGTGGCTCATGTCCACTAGGTGCCATCCTGCTGGTATGGATTGGTGTAGGGACAGCGGGTTGTGGTCTCTCTAGACCGTGTGGCTGAAGGTGTGCTGCAGGTGGAGGTTGTCCCTCAGCGGGGTCTGGTAGTGCTTTTGGTACCTAAGCTTTGTGGTGGCAGTACCAAGTAATCGGCAGAAGGAGAGCTGTCATGGCAGCTGGCAAACAATGATTTATGACACACATTAAAGAGACTTACGATTTGAAGGATGATGCATGACAGATTATTAACCGTGGGCGGAGAACTCCGCTCCGCCCGCGGAGTATGCGGAGATTTGCCTACTCCGCGTTCCGCAGAGAGCGCGGAGTAGGCAAATCTCTGCACATTCCTTGCGAGAAATGCGCATGCACGGGCGCATGCGCAGATCACAGTGAAACGCCGAGGAAGAGGAGGACGGCAGCCTGGGGACACCGCAGGCAAGGTAAGTGTTTATTATTTTACTTATAATTTATATTTATTTAATTCTTACTAGGGGGGTGGAGGCGGGCGGCGGAGCGGAGTTGGTCCCCAACTCCGTGGACCTCCACGTAGTGCCGCTCCGCCAGCTCCGCCCAGGGTTACAGATTATGTGAGGCAATGTTTATTATAACTAGACCCGAGACATCGAGTATCAGAGCGCTTTACATGAGCACCAATTTCGTTACATGAGGACACATTCATTTTGGTTAGGCACGGGGAGATTAAGTGATTTGCCCAGACTCACAGGATGGTGAGCGTCGTTACCGAGACTCAAACCCGTTTCCCCAGCTTTGAGGTCGACTGCTCTAGCAGTAAGGCTACATCCTCTCCCCGAAGGGAGATAATAAAGATAAGATTACACTGCGGATCAATATGAATTGTGTGTATTACTAGAAATGCAAGTTAAAGAAAGAGCTGAGCATGTTAATGACCAATGCCATCGTGATAACTTATGTACCAGCTTATGATGTGAATAAACTGTGGCTGTGCTAACACCACGAAGGTCTTGGTTTCCATGATTGATGGAGAAGGTGAACTGCGGGCGGGCCCGTAGGGACGTTTGCGCAGCTGGTGGGGGATTTTGAAAGTTGAATTTGGGGGTTCAGAGAACTCCATAGTAGTTATCAGCCCTGGGGGGCTCAGAGACCATTTCAAGGATTGGGCAGTCCCTCTTATTCCACCATGACCTGAATAGCCGACTCGACCCTGCGGTCAAGCACGGAAGTATCAAGGACCCAGGCTTCACAGAATACCTGCTAATATGTCTTGCACATTTACAAAAGGAGTAGAGTAAAATGGCCGATGATCTGTATTGTGATGAGGAGTCTGAGTGAGAAACCAAGTCCACTGAAAGTGTGAGAGCAACCTGTAGAGTGAGGTGGGGGCACATAAACCAAATCTAGCATCCCAGCTCACAAAGCATTAGGAGGTCCACCCAGCACACCAATGCAAGGATGTCCACCCAGCACACCAGCGTAGAGAGAAGTAGGAGTCACTCCTTCTATCCTTCTGAAACAGGTTTATCAAATGCCCCCTCGAACATCCACATCTGCTTCCGTTTTCACCTACACTAAACACCACCCTGAGAGAGATGCAGATGGCAAGGGAAGGCAAAGTTTGAGGGATAAACTCAAAGTCGAAGAGAACTGGATCACTGAAGAGATGAAAGACAAAGAAGGAATGACATAGAAGGGGAAGGTATAGAGTTAAAAGGGAAGATGCTTGCTAATGATTTATGGCTGAAAAAGTGGGAGCTAAAGATTGCAAAGACACAACCTGCTACAGTAGGAATCTAATGTTCTCTTATGCCCACAAAGACTCTGAAGGGCTGGAATCACTTTACTGGGTAATATCTTTAATCTTGCATGTGACATGCAGAAGTGGAGTGATGAGGGAAAAGCAGCATTGCTTCCATAGGAATGCGGCTCCTTTGAAGTAAAAGCTACAGAAAGATGTGTGAACACTTGAAGGATGCCATCACTTGGAGATACGGGCTGAGCCTATCCCGGGATTGCATACTCGATAGGAGTGCTGGAAACATCTGTATCTAACCCTTATAAATGAATCAATGAATGAATAAACACATATTCATAGAGTGCATCCGTACACCCAAAGGCTTCATGGTATTGAAAGGTACCAGTAGAAAGAACTTCAAAGAGACAGATCTAGTAGAATAGATGAGTTTTAAGCTTTGTTCTGAATAATGTTAGATTCTCTGTTTGCAGAAGCATTAGCAGGATATCCTTCCATACATGTGGCATGGCGCTATGACTGAGAATGCCTTACCACCCTTTCTGGACTTTATAAAATAAGGTGTCATAAGAAGTTGATTTTTTTGGGATCTCAAACATCTTGCATTCTTGTATCTGAGAAGTGTCTGGAAGAAGGTCGCCTTAGATCCATTGCAGACTTTATGACATTTTAGTGGGGATGTGAAAGAGAACGAAGTGGTCACCTTTGAGAGGTTGTTTGAGTGTTGAGTTCTTGGTTGATTTAAAGATCATTGATCCCAAGTAATTTGCGGCGAATGTTGACCAGTGGGTAGCCAGCCATGCTGATAGGCAACAAGTGGCCAAGGGTATGCCCAGATGTGGGTCCCTTGCTCGCTGTGCCACTGGATGCAAGATAGCCTGGCTGATGAGGGGTAAAACTCTGAAACCGGTCCCAGGATGCTTGTTTCCGCTCCAGGGAGGACCTGGCCTGGCAGTTCGGGCTGGACTGTTACCATGAGGAACAGGGTCAAGACTGATTTGCATATGGCTGGGTACAAACTGGCATGGCATAGTGAGCAAAAGAAAGATGGATTAAACCCAGATCTGTGACTGGGGGTTGAAATGTTTCAGCACTCCGTCCATCATCTTGTTGTGTTTGATAGGCAACAAGCAGCAGAATCGCCAGCTGGTAGAAGACTCTGGAGACAAGAACCTGGGACAACCGGTCCAGAATTCAAGGAATGGTAACACTAATTCCCAGGTAGAACAGCAAGGGGAGAAACCTAAGAGATGTGGATCCTTTTTTAAGGGTCACAAAAATGGGAATGTGAAGAAAGCAAGAAGGCTCCTCAAACCAAACTGTCTGATGGGTGCTATGGTTGTGAAGAGCAGCACCACATTAAGCCCAAACACCCCAACCCAGCAGATTTCCAGCTTACACTGTAGGCAGGATGAGGGCAGCTGAGTGGACCCTCCAGAGATAGTGCTACTGTCTATGGATGACCAGAGGGATAGCTGAAGTATCAAAAATCAAATCCTCTCAACTTCCAGGATTACTTATCTGGAAGGCAACTAGAATACGGTTTAGTCACAAACAGCAGATCCATCAAAGATTGTTCCTGGTGTCTATGAATTCCCAACAACTGGTCAGGGCCTTAAGTGTCCAGACACCAACATGGAGCCAATACTATCAAGTGAGTCAAGGAGAATCCAGGATGCCCTCAGTGTGAATTGCCTGACAGAGAATGCCCTGGGTGGTGGAAACGAAAGCACAAACCAATAGAAAATCAGTAAGGATGAGAGAAGTGAACTTACAATAGCTTATCAGATTTTGATATAATAAATATCCTCATGTGCATTTGAACGGGGATCACGAAGGTTTACTAGAAATGCAGGGGCATATTAGCAAGACTGGCGATAAAATTATCGCCGTTTTAGCGGCAGGAAACTGCCGCTAAACGGCGATAATGGGCTTGCTAATAAGCGTTATAGAATTCAATAGAAGCCCAGGTTAGATGTCCTGCACATCTAACCTGGGCTTCTATTGGAATTCTATAACGCTTATTAGCAAGCCCATTATCGCCGCTTTAGCGGCAGTTTCCTGCCGCTAAAGCGGCGATAATTTTATCGCCAGTCTTGCTAATATGCCCCGCAGTTTCCAGGTTTACATTAGTAAACTCTTGTAAATTCCTGAAAGCCATAAATCAGCACTGATGGAAGGACATATACCTGCCAGTGCACTTTTGGGTCTTTCTTTAAGAATTGTGGATCTTATTTATTTTTATGCTGCCCATAATGGTTTTACACTGAATCTCCATTAGTAATCTTTTTTTAAATATTGGGTGCATCAAACACATTGTACTAAATGATGCCTCATAGAAATGGTACTTAATGCTGCACAATCGTTTAACAAAAAAGTAGATTTTTTTCAGTTTTCTGTGTGTGAGTGCAGGTGGCCAGAAGCACAGTCTGCTCGAACGTCATATCCTTACATGTACTAGTCGCAAGGTGTTTTTTCATGGGGCTATTTCTAAATTGTCAATCAAAAACATGGTTCCAGATCACTCCGTCATGGTTTCCTGCTCAGAAAGATCATGTCATCGAGCCATCAGAACTGCTCGATGGGAGTTTTGTTCTGTTGTTCCCCTGTAGGGAGGCCATGATATGGCTGAAGGTTGCTATCAACGGGTAATCATTAGGATAAAGTCATTTTTCTTCTTATCCTTTTTAACCCCGCTCATTGACTCTCATTCAAATGCAAAGTAATATTTTGTTGCCCATTGCACATGGAGAGGATGGTTTACATTGCCCTATGTTCTATGTTTCTTCTCAGCCTGTTGTGTAAGGGTGAGGGGGGATTTTTGTCTGTGAATATTTGTTAGTTTTTCACAATGAACAGACATAGCTAGCTGCCAGTACCATGTTCTGCCTACAACCTACATACATATTTCCAATTGAGCATATGTAGAATCTGACATAGAAAAATAAATATAATTTTCCCTACATGAACTGGTGAGTTCTGCCAGGTGAGTGCTACAGAACTGGCATGGCAACACCCATGCACTCTACAAAAGCTAGGACTCCCCCACTTAACCTGAGTGCATGTTCGCTGTTGTGATGGTGCTGTGTGTATGAGAGGAGTTGGGAGACCCATGTATGTGTGTATCTCTAGCATGCTTGATTACTGCAGAAGGCTGTTGTGGACCCCGCTGGTACCGGTCTCCTCAAGTCCATCTGTATATCTCTGCTGTTGTTCATCCCTTCCCTTCCCTATGCAGACCGATCCAGCTCAGGATGTTGTATGTCTGGTTTGGTTCTACAGGTCAGCCTTTGGCCTGCAAGAAGGAACACTGGGAGCCAGGTTGTTTTCTTACACGGAACAATGTCCATTTATGTTCAGAAAGGACGCTGACATGACTGAAATAGGTTGAGGCCATTTACTCTGACTGAAAATGCGATTTCTCATTGATATGTTCTTACAGGTCTATCTGTAAATACAGCCCAGTTAGACTTTCCTTGGACCTTAGGCAAGCATAGGTATGACCCAAGTTACCAAGGGGAGGGGGATAGACAGACAGGCTGAGATCCATGCATCTCCCACAACTTACCTGGAGATAATGTGCCTGGGTAATGATCACTACAATCCGGAATACAATTATTTGTTTGTGGGTAGCTGGAACACCTGTATCCTAAAGTAGGACACACAAGTAACCAGTGCTATATTTTTAAAAGTCTTTATTAAATGTTAAAGTCTGGTTCTAGTGTAGATTACATTGAAATGTGTAATTACGGATATGCAAATGATGGTGAATAGAATGAATGTGATCTATATAAAAACGATTATATATATATATAAGATGAGAATCATTAAATCATGTCAGTGATGGAATCCCTTCTTTTCTAGCCTGGCTAATGCCTACATTAGCACCACAATCTGGTTATGGAAAATAGTCTCCTAAATGGCCATCCGCGCACATACCTGCTCATAAAACACAAAGGGCCCAATTCACAAAAGTAATCTGAGACAAAATCCTAACTTTATGACTGTCGGTATTCACAGAAGGCATTTAGGAGTAATAAAGTTAGGATTTTGTCTCAGTCAATCTTAAGTTTTGGTCTTAAGTTAAACTTAAGACAAATTTAAGTTTAACTGAGACAAAATCCTAACTTTACGACTAGGATTTTGTATACACTCTTTTTCAACATTATTAAGGGAAAAAGGAGACTCGTTAGCTGTGGTGGAAGATGTGAGAAGAAACATCTGCATTCTCTTACACATTTGCTAAGCCTATTGTGTTGTGCTCTAACCACCATAGTGCATGAATTACTGACACGCAATCAACCTATAAGGAAGCATCATTGTACTGTAAATATATGAAACGAAATAAGGACTAAAACCAGGCATTTGAAAACATACGTAAAAGATATTGTGCACACCATTACAACAAGCATTTGCAATGCAATAGGTCTCACATTCAAGCAAGTTTGAGCAATTGGCATTGTAAATGACAATGCCTTTATTTATGTTTTGGGTTTTAAAACATAAATAAAAGGCATTGTCATTTACAATACTAATAGCTTAAACTCTTGCAAAATGCGAGACCTATAGCATTGCAATAAAGGGCCTTCTCAACTGCTTGTTAGATTGTAAATATCAGAGGAAGAGACCGGCCTGCGACGTCTTCAAAGTAGTGATAAATAGTGCAGTGAAGAAGATGTGTAAGTGTTGTAAATTACACAGACACAAAGTGTGAAGTGAGAGTTACATATGATCCGAGCTATAAACACTAACAAAGCGCTCCAACACCTTTCGCTCTGTGATTACACTGTCGCGGCTCAGGAGGAAGAGCGGGAGGGAGGCCTAGTTCCTGCCCTCTCCGTGATTTGAGTGTGCAGTGTGGCATTTTGTAATGTCACTGCTATCTTTGGCCTAATAAAAAACACTCCAGCTGTAGTAGGGCCCTGGCTTCACCTCCTGGTGCAGAGTGGGCTGTGCTTTATGGCAGGCATGGAGGGAGGGATGGTCTCAGCTGCAGCTCCGGCCTCGTACAGTGCCCCTGCTGTTACTAGTGAGCGAGAGGCACTGAGGTGGTGATATTGGTGGTGGTGGTATTGGTGGTGCTGGTATTGGTGTGCTGGTATTGGTGGTGGCATTGGTGGTGGTGGTATTGGTGGTGGTGGTATTGGTGGTGGTGGTATTGGTGGTGGTATTAGTGGTGGTGGTATTGGTGGTGGTGGTGGTAGTTTTGGTGGTATTGGTGGTGGTATTGGCGGTGGTATTGGTATTGGTGGTGGTGGTATTGGTATTGGTGGTGGTGGTACTGGTATTGGTGGTGGTACTGGTATTGGTGGTGGTGGTATTGGTATTGGTGGTGCCTGGCCGGACATGCGCTGCTTCAGCTAAAACCACTTGTGTTTTTTTAAGCAGCACGCCCACCCCCGTAACAGGGGCTCCTGCTTTCAATCACTTTAACCCAGCATTATCTGGAGTCTGTTTCAAACCCCCCCTCCAAGTAAAATGGATTTAGAAATGATTAGCGAAAGTCATGTGAATTCCAGGTAGCACATAATGCTGTGCTAATGGGCTGAAAATGACAACATGTCATCTGTACTAAAGCCACCTGACCGGTTGTTTTCAAAAGCCTGTTTTATTAACAACAACAACACCACCAATACCACCACCACCTATACCACCACCACCAATACCACCAGCTTCACCAATACCACCACCTCCACTAATACCACCTCCACCACCACCGCCACCAATACCACAACCACCAATAGCACCACCACCAATACCACCACCAATACTACCACCACCACTACCAATACCACCACCACCGCCAATGCCACCACCACTGCCAATACCACCACCACCGCCACCAATACCACCGCCACCAATACCACTGTCACCAATACCACCGTCACCAATACCACCAACACCACCACCAGTACCACTGCAACCAGCACCAATACCACCACCGGAAATACCACCAATACCACCCCCCCACCACCACCAATACCACCACTGCCACCAATACCACCACCTCAACCACCATGAGTACCACCACCAATACCACCACCACCAATAATACCACCACCACCAATACCAACACTGCCAATACCACCGCCAATACCACCACCACTACCACCACCACCACAATACCAGCACTACCACCATCAGCACCACCAATACCACCACCAATGCCACCACCACCAATACCACCACCACCAATAATACCACCAATACCACCACCACCGCCAATACCAATACCACCACCACCACTACCAATAACACCACCACCACTACCAATACCACCACCACAAATACCACCCCAATACCAACACCACCAATAGCACCACCAATACCACCACCACCACAATACCACCAATACCAATACCACCACCACCAATAACACCACCACCACCAATACCACCAATACCAATACCACCACCACCAATAATACCACCTATACCACCACCACCAATACCACCACCAATACCACCACCTCCACCAATACAACCACCAAAACCACCACTAATACCACCACCACCACCAATATCAACACCACCAATACCACCACCACCACCAATACCAATACCACCACCACCACCACCAATACCAAGACCACCACTACCAATACCACCACCAATACCACCACCACCAATACCACCACCAATTCCACTACCAATACCACCACCAATACCACCAGCACCAATACTACCACCACCAATACCACCACCACCACCAATACCACCACCACCAATACCAACTCCAATACCACCACCAATACCACCACCACCACCAATACCACCACTGCACCGGTAATTGATAATTGGTGCTACACCATTTAAAGTGAAAAAGGCAAGATGAGATCGGGCCGGGTCAGGCAAGCACACCCCCTTCAAAAACTACACCAGCAAGAAAAGTCCCAAAAGAAATTAACTACAACAGGGGTGGCAGCATTAATGGGATCACAAAGGGTAGTAGGCCAGTCCAGCCCAATAATTTCACCACTTGAAACGTATTTTGGAAAATCAGTAAAATCGGAACAAAAAGACAAATTTTTCTTCCTGAAGGACCCAACGGCAGCAGTTTTTTCCGAAACAGGAAATATAAAGGGTTTGCTCACCCCCCTTGCGCCACAAAAAACCTTATCAAAAACGCAAGAGGTGCAGCAATCAAGACCTTATACAATAGAATCAATCACAGAGCCTACAGACAGTGAAAACCAAGTAAAAACAGACCAAATAACAATGGAGCTAACAGATAGTGAAAACCAAGTAAAAACCTACTTGCCAAAAAACAACAAAATTATTGTTCAGGCAATGATGCACTCCTCGAACAACTGCAAAAACGAGTTGAAAATTTGGCAAGCAAACAACTACAGAACTTACGGAAAAAAATCAACAACATGGTGAGTGAGAGTTGACAGCAAAGATCAAAACTTGGGACCACCAACATTCAACTCCTAATAAAGACAAACTGGTGAATTTGAATCAACTGCACGATCTTGCCATAACTCCTTATACTATCAAGGGTCTGGAGAAAGATGATCTGCAAGCTTCTGGTTGCATTCAACATTAATAACGGACAATGTAGAACTTGTAAAAGCCTCGGAGACAAAAACAATAAATCCGACAAACTTGGCAATCATGCCTGCAGCACCGCAAGCGGAAATTACAAATCAATCATACAAAGTGAATCAAGTTTTCGCAGTAAATTCAATCGACGCTTCAAAAAATCAGGATATTATTTCTATCATAGAAATTTCAAGTCATTCTTCATCACAAATCCAAATTGATTCAAAATACAGCTCAGCAAACGGTCCAGTACTTAGTCCAAGGCAGGATCAATTCGACATTCAAACAGTAAAAAGCCCTAGCAGACCACCGCCACAGCATAATAATACTATCGCAGGAGGATATGAAACTTATAAACCAAAGAAGCCCAGTAATCAAATCAATACAGAGAATATATCTTTTTTACACTCCTCATTACTAAGTATTTTACAATCGTCTATCTCTGTACTAAACATGCAATCTGATAAGGGTGACCTTCAGATCGATCTCATGAACATTATGGCAACACATGTTTCCAGTATTAACACCAAAATAGACATAGTTACCAAACAGCTTGCGATAGCTCAAGCACTTAAGAGTATAGACCTACAAGGCAATTGCAAAAGTGATCACCTTGCAGCTCATATTATCAGACGTATTGAAAGAAATGAGAAATCAGGAGGATCATAAACTTTCTAACACACATATTCCAGAGGAACAGATACAACAGAAAGCACATTTAATAGTAAGTACAACGAAAACGGAAATACAGAAGCAAATGGGAGAACAATGAAATGTGATTGAATGCGACAGCACAAATGGAATCCAAAATGGGGCATCCCCGATAAATCTAACATCACATGGCCCACAAGCATTGCCTTCAGATACAGATGGCTTATATATTCAAGCATTAACAAAAAGACAAAAAAAACATGCCCGAAAGGGAAGAAGGAATACTATCTGTTCCGTACAAAAGGAGAAAAATGGCAATAAACTTTAGTCAGTGTTTAATGCCACACAAAAAAAGATACTTCTTCCAGAAATAAAGCACTCAGAAGGAAAATCTACTGAGCCAACACCATTGGATGGAGCATTGCAGGCACCACCCAACAAGGTAGAAAGTAAAGCTAGTGAAGACATCTAAAAAATGTTGAAGACAAGCCAGAAAGACAAAAATAAACAAATCATATCTAAACAAGTTGTATCTCCCAAAAAAGTAGATGCAAAAAAATTTATCATAAGGGATCTGACAGATAACTCACAAAAGGAGACATCGACATCTGATGATCAAGACTCCGAAAATGAATCATCACTAAAGAATACAAACGACCAAGATGGACTTAGCCGACTCGAAAACCCAAATATATCATCTGGATACCACCCAGAACAGAACCATTTGGAAAGGGTCAAACCCATCAATAACAGTACAGCAGAGGTTTTAGCTGTTCCAATGGTTTTCACATATAACAAAACAAAAATATACGAACGTATAATAACATCGAGGGGAGACAGGATCATCATGATCACATGCCCGTTATTAGAAAGTAATACCGTGAATAAGCAGCACTGTGAAAGAGACACTGTTCCGGCTCCCATTAAAGACAAAGAATTAAGAAATGATAGTGCAAATAATGCAGGCAGAACAAAAAATAAAAGGGAAATGCAGGACTATCCAAGTGTAACATTGTGCGAACACATCTCCTCTTCTACAGCCAAGGATAGTGACCGATGGCAAATCACCTTAATACCTCAATACAACTTAAGAGGTAAGCAAGACATTCTAAATAGAGGAAACATCTTGAGACTGCTATCAGAAGTACGACCATTATGCTTTATTAAATCAACAGACTTACTATCGGTGAAGTTTTTGCCTAATGTACACAACAACCAGTCTGAGATAACCGTAACATCATGGAAGTCGGAGGAAATAGCCAATCAAATTCTTAGTGCTAAAGAGCAATTTGAATAATGGGGCATATTGATTATGAAACCTACACCACAGCGATACCCAGCACCACTGGATCATCGGGATTATAGGCAGAGCATGTATATCCCTGTATACTCAATTTTGCAGAGCGCCCGAGGACCAACGGGCACAGATACTAAGTATATAGCTACACGAACGGAAAGAAGCCAAAACCACGGGCGTTGGTCAGCGTCAGCATCAAAAAACTTAAATATCCAATGACCAATTATCAAAACAACATGTGCCTTGAAAGCTGCCGAGCTAAATATATATTCCTGGAATATTGCAGGTGCAAAATCTAAACTCACGGATAGCGCCCTATTACCAACCTGGGCCGCATATGATATCATAGCGCTGCAAGAGACCTGGTTGTCAGGTCCATTCCAACTGTCGGGTTATACACTACATCAGGTGGATGCCAAAAAAACGTGTCGCTATGGAAGGCTTAAAGGCGGGTTATCAGTCTATATATCAAACAACCTCAAGGTAGAATCAGAACAGCTGTCGGTGACCACTACAAACATACAGATAATTAAACTTAATTTTGGCAGAGATCATTGGACAACTTCAATAATCTTGTTCAATATCTATGCTCATCCAAATGCCCAAGACAAATCGGTAACATTTAAAAAACTAATATATGAAATAGCCGAAGTAAGATACAACACATCGAACTGGGAAATATTAATTACAGGTGACTGTAATACGCATCTTATTTACACACCAGATGACGATGACCAGCTAGTAGCGGAAAATGAAATCTGGTCAGTAAATCACCAAGCAACCCATCCTTGGAGGAAAGCCAACAAAGTGGGTAAAGAACTGGTCACCACCCTAGAATATTTTGGATTGAGAGTAATCAATGGGAGAACACAGGATGATAATCCTCCAAATATTACATATTACGGACCGACGTCTGGGTCAATAATTGACTTCACTGTTCTTTCCTTACCATTAATACAACAACTAAGCATGTTCAAAATCAAATGTACTACAGACAGCGACCATTCAATCCAGCAAATAGCTATAAATATAAATCCAGAACGACATCAGTTTGCACCAACAATCGAGGAGGGAAGTGAAGAAATAACTCAAAAACGACTGAATTGATCATCTCATCTACTTCCGAAACTCGCAGATAAAGCAAAAACGATCATGGAGGCTAGTACAGCGTTTTCCCCAACGGCATTAAAAGCCTGGACTAAATTTGTGATAGAATTGACAAAAAAAACACCAAATTTAACATCGGAAAGGTTCAAAAACTACGTTCGTCTATTATCTCACAAAACTAGAGAATTTAAGAAAGAATTGAGAAGAGAAATGAGGAAGGCAAAAAAACTGGGTATACAATCAGCCACATGGGAAAAACTAAAACAATTGAAGAAGGAATATAAAAAACATGTCTGGCAGGAAGTGAAAAAAAGGACAGAAGAGTTTTGGACAAAGCTACTCTACAATTGCAAACAACCGAATAGCAAAGCCTTCTGGAAAATAATAAATGGCCTACACAAGGAAGTTAACGTAACAGCTTCATCAAATGTTACGTAAAAAGATTGGGCAGTTTATCTGACAAAAGTCTTCTCTAATGAAGAGTAGCTACAATTAAATAAAACCAACAAAGCCATTGCGTCACATATAACAAACAGCACCGAAACATTGCCTCGTTTTGAGTACTTAACCGTCTCAGGTAATACATCTTGTACTCTTTCAAGAGTAGAAAAAGTGATTAGAGCTGGCAGAATTGACAGTGCCCCAGGCCCAAATGGCATTCCGCAAGCAATATACAAATGGGATCCAAAATATTGGGCTAACCCAATAACGGCACTGTTTAAAGAGGTAGAAAACACAGGCATGGTCCCAGACAGTTGGAGGGGGTCAATAATAAACTCAATTGTTAAAGGGGGCGATAAAACAAAGCCAGCGAATTACAGACTAATAGCACTTATTGACTCAGAAGCTAAATACTATGCATCAATAATATTGGAAGATTTAATCGAATGGTCAAATACCAAGAATCTGATTCCAGCCCAACAGACAGTTAATATGATAACAGTTGCAATAATAGCAGAGAAGTGCAAACGGCTAAAGAAAAAACTGCAACTCTGCTTTATCGATCTGAAAGCAGCTTTCGATCGGGTGGACCGACCCCTCTTATGGGTAAAACTAAGACAATGAGGTATTCAAGAAAAAATCTTAAGAGCAATTGAAATGCTATATACAGATACATGGATTCAAATTAAGGTGGGAGATGGTACAACAATATCCAGGAAAATACCAACTGCAAAGGGTCTTAGGGTGCGTGTTAGCACCACATCTGTTTAACCTCTTTACTGCTGATTTATCTATCCACCTGGATCAAGTAAACTTACAAGCTCCAAGACTAGGTCAATTAACAATATCTCATCTGTCATATGCCGATGATTTTGTGCTGTCGAGTCATACGGAAGTAGGACTACAAAGATTAATTAAAGAAACTGCGGTATACATAAAACTCAACAAATTGGAAATTAATATCACAAAGACAAAAATCATGTCTATAGGAAATAATCCCAACGCTTCATTGAAAATCAAACTGGGTAACACAACCATAGAAGAAGTCAGCACTTACAAATACCTAGGCTTCAACTTTGATAAAAAAAATTATTTTCAGACACACCAGCAGTATATGGTTAGAAAAAATAATACTTTAATACACACATTTTGTGCACTTGTAAAAATACTGGACGGCCCTTCCTTCCAACCATTGCTCGCTGTGATTAAAGCAAAACTGCTTCCAACGTTAACTTATGCAAGTATGGTGATGCATGGTAAGGATTCTAAAATGCTGGACAGATTACAAATCAAAACTTACAAACGTGTTTTTGGTCTTCCTTGTAACGCTTCACCTGCTCAAATCTGTTTTGAATTTGGATTAACTCAGCAAAACATAGCAGGAAGATACCACCCCATCAAATCCTGGCACAAAATATGAAATAATCAGTCCAGCCCTTTAATCAGTGCTTTATGGCAATATCTGATTAACGATAAGAACTCAAGCTACAATAAATACTTGTTATCATCATTACAAATAACTAATACGGGTGATTTACGGGACCTAAATTTGACACATTCTACTTTGTGTCATGCGATCAATAAAGCAGTTAAAACTCATTCGCTAGTCGAAGATAAAAACATATTCTCACGGCGATCCCATGCCTGCATGACAATTCAAACATACGTCACATTGCAACCTGCAGCTTATCTACATCTAACCTATCCGGCGTATCTCAAGAAAAAGCTATTGGCTATACGCTTAGGAGAATTGCCATCCATAGCAGTTAAACAGCCACGGAGATATAAAGGCCCAAAAACATGCAGGTTATTTGGCGCTCCTAAAGAGGATTTCTTGCATTTGGTTTGCCTATGTCCCATACTAAATAATGTACGTCTTATGCTTCTAAAGCGCCTATTTAACGAGAGGGGGGATTCGTACATGCAGAACAGCTATCATTAGGAGCCTCGACTCCACAGACCCCCAGCTAAATTGTAAACTTTTGAAATTTTTACAATCACACGATAAAGCAATCAAACAGAATTCCAAGGAGCTTACATCAGTATAAGGAACTGCCTAAACTAACAGCTGACTGTGAGCAAAAGACATTAATGCATCATCAACGCAAGTATGGGACTCTGATATTCTGATGCTCGGATACTTTTATAAATAAAACTAGTATTTAATTTTATACCGATGCATATGCCACTTTACAACAATCGAGATGATTATGATTGGTTAGAATCGAAGGAAATGTTATAACAACATGCTGCGAAGAAGAACACTATATTATCCTGTATTCTTGCAATATCAACTAGTGCATCTTAGAAAACTGATTATTTTAAAAAGTATTTAATTTTAAACATGTCTTATTAACTTACATTAATTATAACTAAATGTGTAGGGATCATTTACAAAGGCGATGTATTTTAAAGCAAACACATTTATTTTGTATTAATTGTAAAATATTGTGACAGTTTTTATTAACTTATAACAATAAAATAAACAAAACAAATACCACCAATAACAATACCTCCCCCAGTACCACCACCACCAATACCACCACTACCAATACCACCACCACCAACACCAATACCACCACCACCACCACTAATACCACCACCACCAATACCACCAATACCACCATCAATACCACCACCACCAATACCACCACCAATACCACCACCACCACCAATAATACCACCAATACCACCACCTCCAATACCACCACCAACACCACCACCACAATACTAATACCACCACCACTACTACCAATACCACCACCACCACCAACACCACCACCAATACCACCACTACCAATACCACCAATACCACCAATACCACCACCAATACCACCACCAATACCAACACACCCAATACCACCACCAATACCACCACCACAATACCTCCAATACTACCACCACCAATACCAATACTACCACCACCAATACCACCAATAATACCACCAGTACCACCACCACCAATACCACCACCACCACCACTAATACCACCAACCACCACTACCAATACCACCACCACCACCAATACCACTCAATCAATCAATCAATCAATCAGGTGTTTGTTAAGCACGACTACTCACCCGTAAGGGTCTCAAGGCGCTGGTGGGGGGGTTCACAGGTTCCAGTCCATCAAGGAGGGGGTCTGTCGAAGAGCCAGGTTTTGAGGTTTCTTGCGAAGATGGGGAGCGATGTTGTCTGTCTGAGGTGGAGCGGAAGGTCGTTCCAGGCTCTGGCCTTGAGGAAGGAGAAGGAGCGGCCTCCCGATCTGGTCTTTCTGGTGCGGGGGACCATGGCGTAGGAGAGCTGGGCTGATCGTAGGGTCCTTTGGGGTGCGTGGAATTTGAGTCGGCTGTTCAGGTATGCTGGTCCGGTGTCGTGGAGGGCCTTGTGAGCGTGGGTGAGCATCTTGAAGGTGACTCTAGCTTCGATGGGGAGCCAGTGGAGTGTGCGCAGGTGCTGGGAGATGTGGCAGTGTCTTGGCAGGTTGAGGACCGGTCTTGCGGCGGCGTTTTGGATGTTCTGTAGCTTGTGGGTGAGGTTTTTGTTTATTTTGGCATAGAGTGCGTTGCCGTAGTCGAGTCTGCTGGTGACCAGGGCGTGAGTGACGGTCTTTCTGTGTTCGAGGGGATCCATTTGAAGGTCTTACATAGGAGGCGGAGGGTGTGGAAGCAGGAGGACGAGATGGAGTTGATCTGGCGGTCCATTTTGAGCTCTGAGTCCAGGATGATTCCCAGGTTGCGTGCGTGGTCCGTGGGGGTGGGCTTCCGAGGGTGGGGGGCCACCAGGTGTCATTCCAGGCGTCGGGGTTTGGGCCCATGATGAGTACTTCCGTTTTGTTGGTGTTTAGTTGTAGGCAGCTGTTTTTCATCCATTTGGCGACGGCTTCCATGCCTTCTCGAAAGTTGTGTCTGGCTGTGTTGGGTTCGTTGGATAGGGAGAGGATGAGTTGGGTGTTGTCTGCGTATGACACAATGTTGAGTCCGTAGGTTCTGACGATGGGGGCGAGCAGAGCCATGTAGACGTTGAAGAGCGTAGGGCTGAGGGAGGACCCCTGGGGGACTCCGCAGGTGGTTGGTGTAGGGTCCAAGAGGAAAGGGGGGAGTCTGACCCGCTGCGTTCTGCCAGAGAGGAAGGAGCGGATCCAGTCGAGGGCCTTGTCTTGAATCACTGCGTCGTGGAGTCTGCGTATTAGGGTGCGGTGAGAGACTGTGTCGAACGCCGCTGAGAGGTCGAGGAGGATGAGGGCGGCTGTTTCTCCTTTGTCCAGTAGGGTGCGGATGCCGTCTGTTGCGGCGAGGAGGGCGGTTTCCGTACTGTGGTTTTTTCTGAAGCCGGATTGGGAGGAGTCGAGGATGTTGTGCTCTTCGATGAATGTGGCGAGTTGGCTGTTGATGGCTTTCTCGATGACTTTCGCTGGGAACGGGAGCAGGGAGATAAGTCTGTAGTTTTTGAGGTCGGTGGGGTCCGCCGAGGGTTTCTTCAGGAGGGGGTTGATCTCGGCGTGTTTCCAGTCATCGGGGAACGAGGCGGTTGCCAGGGAGCGGTTGATGGTGTGGCAGAGCATGGGTGCGATGGTGTCGGCGGCTCTGTTGAAAATGTGGTGGGGGTAGGGGTCCGTGGGGGCCCCGGAGTGGATTGACTTCATTGTCTTCAGTGTGTCTTCGGTGGTGAGGGCTGTCCAGTTGTCGATCGCTGGCTTCAGGGTGTCAGGGGTGGTTGGTGATGGTTCAGTGTGTTGGTTGTCTTCGTCGAAGTTGTCGTAGATGCTCTTGATTTTGTGGTGGAAAAAGGTGCTGAGTTTGTCGCAGAGGTCTTGTGAGGGAGGGATGTCGGTGGACTCACTAGTGGGTTGGGCGAACTCCTTGATGATGTTGAAGAGTTCTTTGCTGTTGAGTGCATGAGTGGAGATTCTGTCTTCAATCGCTTTTTTCCTCGTTTTTCTGATGAGTTGGTGGTGGGCGTTGGTGGCGACTCTGAAGTTGTTGTGGGCTTCTGTGGATTTGGTGTTCCTCCAGGCCTTTTTGAGGCGGCGGCAAGTGCGTCTGGACTCTCGAAGTTCGGTGGTAAACCATCTAGCTTTCTTGGCGTGGGTGTTGTTGTTTTTCTTGAGGGGGGCTATGGTGTTGGTGCTGTCGGTGATCCATCTGTGCAGAGTTCGGGCTGTGGTGTTGGGGTCGTCGTTTTCCGCGATAGTTGGGGTGGAGTTGCTGAGTGATGAGGTTAGCTGGTCGTTGGTGATTCTGGTCCAGTTTCTTCGTGGGAGCAGGTGCTGGTGTCGGTGGATGGTGGGTGTTCTGAAGGTGAAGTGGACACATCGATGGTCAGTCCATGGGAGTTCGGTGGTGTGGCTGAAGGTGATGGAGTTTCCTGTTGTGAAGAGGAGGTCGAGGGTGTGTCCTGCTGAGTGCATGGGTTCGGTCACGATCTGGCGGAGTCCAATGTTGTGGACCACCAATACCAAGACCACCACCACCACTAAAACCACCACCACTAAAACCACCACCACCAATACCACCACCACCAATACCACCAATACCACCACCAATGGCACCACCAATACCACCACCACCACCAATACCACCAACTCCACCACCTCCACCAATACCACCACCTCCACCAATACCACCACCTCCACCAATACCACCACCTCCAATATCACCACCACCAATACCACCACCACCAATACCACCACCAATACCACCACCAGTACTACCACCACCAATACCACCACCACCAATACCACCACCACCACCAATACCACCACCACCAATACCACCACCATCAATACCACCACTAATACCACCACCACCAATACCACCACCACCACCAATACCACCACCAATACCAATACCACCACCACTAACAATACTACCACCACCAATACCCCCACCACCAATACCACCACTAATACCACCACCACCACAAATACCACCACCACCACCAGTACCAATACCACCACCAATACCAATACCACCACCAATACTACCACCACCACCAATACCACCACCACTAACAATACCACCACCACCAATACCACCACCAATACCCCCACCACAAATACCACCACTAATACCACCACGACAAATACCACCACCACCAATTCCACCACCACCAATACCACCTCCACCAATACCACCGCCAATACCAATACCCCCACCAATACTACCACCACCACCAATACCACCACCACCACCACCAATACCATCACCACCAATACCAGTACCACCACCACCAATACTACCACCACCAAAACCAGTACCACCACCACCAATACCAGTACCACCACCACCAATAATAGTACCACCACCAACAATACCACTACCACCAATACCACCACCAATACCAATACCACCACCACCAATACTACCACCACCACCAATACCACCACCACCACCACCAATACCACCACCACTAATACCAATACCGCCACCACCAATACCACCGCCTCCACCGATACCACCACCACCAATACCACCACCACCAATACCACTAATACCAGCACCACCAATACCAGCACCAGCAATACCACCAATACCAATAGCACCACCACCACCAATACCACCACCACCACCACCGTGCGTCTCGCTCACTAGTAATAGCAGGGTCACTGTACGAGGCCGGAACTGCAGCCAAGACCATTCCTCCCTCCCTGCCTGCCATAAAGCACAGCCAACCCTGCACCAGGAGGTGAAGCCAGGAGCCTACTACAGCTGGAGTGTTTTTTATTAGTTCACACACAGTAATAAGGGGTAGGAGGAACACCCCACTCCGACCTCCTCTAACAAAACTTTTCACACACAGAGAAGTGGGGCGAAAAATCATTTGTCGCTAATCAGAGAGGGTGAGTCGACAAGACACATATGTTATAAAAACTGCTGTCACCCACAAAAATGTGTGGCATGCTTCATCATAGGGCTGCTACAACACCTCTGCGCAAGCCAATGACAGAGGTGGAGCAATAGGGTGGGGGAGACAAGACAAACATAAAGAGAAATGCGGGATCAGAGAAAAACTAACACAGGGATATCCTATCTTCCCTTTATTTGTGGACTCCCTGGTTAGGTTGAGAGGGTTCTAGTCACCCAGTGGATGGTGGTATGCTGGTCTATAATGAGCCCACTACCTCTCCACTCTGGTAAATGTCAAAATGTTTCTGCCGGCTACTGCTTCTTCCCCGGCTTTCTTCAGGACTAAAAAACAAGATCCCTTGGAAATTCTCCCTCTCTCCTACCTTGAGGAGTAGAACGTTGTCACAGCCTGTATAAACGCTCAGATTGTGAAGGTATCGTAACACACTCAGTGGAAAATATCCTGCAACCAATGGAAAAGTTACAATGAACAATCTCCCTCAAGGCCTATATTTCTTTTGTTGTCAACATTGAATTCAGCACGGGCTCAATAAACTGTTAAATCATTTTCTTTCTATTTCATTTTTATGCTGTATGAGTCGGTATGTGTTTGGAGGAGTTTTTGTTCTTGTGACACATGTATGTGATCTTTTCCGGGGGTTCCCTTGTTAAATATTAGAGTGTAAATATTTTTTGAATTTCATGTAAAAATACTGTCTAATTTTATTGTATTATATATTAAAAAAAAAGCTTTAAAAATGAAATAGAAAGAAAATATACTGTTATGAAATATACAAAGAAACTAAATAAACAGTGAAGATGAAATCAAACATGTTAATGTTATTGAAATGATTTAACAGTTTATTGAGCCCGTGCTGAATTCAATGTTGACAACAAAAGAAATATAGGCCTTGAGGGAGATTGTTCATTGTATGTTTGGTTTTTTCCCCTCTTCTCCCTGGCCTTAAATTAATCTTCCTGAGAGGGGGTCCCCAATTTTTGCAGTACCAATGGAAAAGTTTACAGATAAACACATAGACAAACGTTGACATTAGTGGTGCTTGGTTAAAAACATTGAATGAAGTGCAAAGGTTGTCTCATCCCTCTTGATTATTTACATGTGACCCGTTTTATGCTAATGTAAATCTAGAAGCCACCGGTGGGTAGGAGAAATCGTCCTCTTTGAGCATGAGAACATCGCTCTTGTGGTAAAAAGGACTAGGGTTATCATTACTCAGTGCTCCATCAAATAGCGTGCACTCGGTATACCTTACCGAGTTTACTTGTACTCGTGTTCGACCAGGCGGGGGAGCGAGGGCGGCTCCCTGTAGTCACACACTGCATTAGTGAAGATGAAACATGATGATGATTATGTAAATGGTAGTCAACATTTAAAATGGACGGAGTATTCAGCCGCAATCTCACCGTACTCCGTGACCCACTCAGAGCCTCAAAACTACTGTGTCACACTGAATCACATCATACCCTGGTGGTTAACGTGGTTAGGCTGGCCAACGTACGTGTCTGGGTTAAAACGGGCAACAAGGATGTTTACTCGGTTCTCAATCCTAAAAAATGCTGTAGGTCATGCAGCCACAAAAGACAGACCATGGACCACATCCCCTAATTTTAATAGAGTTCAAGATTGGGGATGGTTGCCAGCAGCCTTGTCCCACAAAAGCGCAGCTTGACCAGATGGGCAATGCTCACAAAAATTAAAACAAAAGGAAGTTGTCAAACATAGTGAACTTCACCCTCAACCTGTAACTCTTATCAACTCGCAGTCACAGTCTTCCTCATCACTTTGCTCCTGGAACATTAGTGGCCTTCAACACAAAATGGCCTCATTAGAGACTCGAAACTTTATTTTTAGATATGACCTCCTTGCCTTCCAGGAAACATGGGCTACTCAAAACTGCCCCTTAGTAGGATACATCGAATACTGGAAACCAGCTGTAAGGCATTGCAATTATGGACGGCCTGCAGGGCGCTTGTCCATTTATATTTCTTTCAGCTTAAAAGGCCCAATTGAGTTATTAGACCTCGATGAGGACTGGCTGCTTGGAGTTAAAATTAATTAGTGGAGACAACAGTGTCCTCTGCTGCTTCTCAATGCTTACATTAATCCGAGTGCATGAACAAAAAGGTCTCACTTAAATCGACTGCTCACAGTTCTGTGTGACCTGGCTGGGAACTTTCCTCACGCAGATTGTTTGCTTACTGGGGACTTTAACACAAACCTTTTTCAGGGAAACCTAGTGGATTTGGGAAGTCTCCTACCATTCCCTCCACCGGTATTGAAGGATCAGGTCAAACCCAAACTCCAATCACATTGTGGTTTAGGGGAACAACACTGTGTGTTGCAACTTTACAGTGCAGGTTTTATTGTAATGAATGGCAGATTTTCACAGGACATTCCACCGAATTGGACATGGACAAATGGTCGAAAGCATTCTTACTTAGACTATACCATCTGTAATTTAGACCAGTTTCCAAACTTAGAAAATTACAGTATCATAGCACGATCCGAGAGTGATCACCGCCCACAAGTCGTTACTGTTACCCTAAACTCAGTCTATCATGATCCTGCTACAATTACACACAGGGAAGTTCATTCTGAAATCCTAAAACGTTTAAGATGGAATGACAACATCAGTATAAACATTATGAAGGAATGCCTGCTACTTGCTGCAGGTTGTTTCCTGTTGCAAGCCTCTCCTATAGCTGATTGGACAAACTTTTGTTCCCAACTTTTAAGTCAATTTCCATCACTATCGCATTCCTATATCGACTTTCGTAGCACACAGACCCCCACTTCAAATCAAACTATGGCGTTAAAGAAGACCAGAAATACCGCCCTCAGGGCAGCCAGGAAGCATCCTGACTCTGAAGAACTACTGAACGAGTATAAAATCGCACAAAAAAACTATAGATGGGCATACCAAAAGGATAAACAACACCACCTTGAACAATTTTTGTGTATGCTCTTCTGGGAAAGTAAAAACCGGAACGCAAGAAAATTCTGGGTGCTAGTGAACAGGCAGTCTAACTGAAACATCAGCCTGGGGAGTGCAAACATTTCAGCGGTAGAATGGGTAACATTTTTGACTGGTCATTTCCGGGCTAATGGGGGTGTAGATGAATTGTTCTTCAAAAGCCGCCACGCAGAGTCCAGCCAGGCTTGGCACGAACGTACTCCCCATGGAAGTACCATGGGTCTGGAGGTAGAGTGCACCTTGAAATTCAAAAAGATTCCTCGTGAGTGCGATTTCTGTTGGGTTTAGACATAGAGTCTCTCTACACCAACATACCCCAGAGGGAAACCCTACGGGAGGTAGAAGAGATTCTATTTCATCAAGAGTGGTCCTTCTGTACACCGAGACCATTCATCCTGCAACTCGCAGAAATCGCACTCACGAGGAACTTTTTTGAATTCCAAGGCACCTTTTACCTCCAGACCCATGGTACTTCCATGGGGAGTACGTTCGCGCCAAGCCTGGCTGGACTCTATGTGGCGGCTTTTGAAGAACAATTCATCTACACCCCCAACAGTGCATGGAGTGGAAATATTAAATTATGGAAACGATTCATCGATGATGTGCTACTGATTTGGGAGGGGGATGTCCAGTCCATGAATGATTTTTTACACTGGCTCAACAACTGTAATCCCCTTCTACACTTTACATCAACTATAACAACGGAAGGTCTGCCTTTCTTAGACCTGGAAATTAACCCGAAGGAGGGGAAACTACAAACACGGATATTTCATAAACCTACAGACAGAAACAGCCTCCTGCTGTTTGACATCTTCCACCCGAGGTCACTGAGGGAGAACTGAGGGAGAACCTCCCGGTGGGCCAGTTCTTACACCTCCGGTGAAACTGTTATGACCTAGGTGATTTCAGGGAGGAAGCTAACACCCTAGCAGGGAAATTGCAAAATAAGAAATACCCACAGAGGATTATCAAACGGGCACAGAAAAGGGCTCTCAACTGCAATCGGGAGACACTCTAGGAGATAGTGGAAAAACCTCAAACAAACAAGGCAATTTGCGTTACTACATTTAACACTGCCTTGGAGACACGTGGAGTGCGGTACTGGTTTTCCGGCTTGCCGAGCATAGCCCACCACGCACAGTGAGGCTTAGAGGTGAGGAGTGGGGAGCGAGGAGCCGCCCTGATTGGGCCCCCCGCCCGGCTCGACTGGACTGCTCAGCTCGGACCCCCGCTGGCACCCCCGCTGGCATCTGCTGGCATCTGCTGACCCTCTCATGGCTCACGGTGGTCTGCGCAGCATAGCTACCGCCACAGCTGTTCCTGAGAGTTCCGGAGAATTACGAGGAGGAGGAGGCATGCCGTGTAAGGAAGGCTGCCTCACGCCGCACGCTGTTTGTCCGCCGAGGAACCGGGAGCCGGGACTTGCCTGGCTCGCAGCCCGTAACCTGTAACCTGAAAAACAACTTGATCCGGCCCCCAGCCAGACCCGGCGCAGACTCGGCACAGCCCTCAGGGGAGGAATTGCCACATCGCAAACCCGCACAGAACCCAGTGAGGCGGCGGCGGTGGCAGCGGGGGGAAGTGGCTCGGAGTGGCAAGCAAGTAGCAGGCAGGCAGCGGAAGGTGAAGGTGAGCGAGCGTGTGAGCGCGGCCCCCCTTAGCGGTGGCTGGGGAATGTCGTGCCCGGGTGTGTCCGTGGAGGCGGCCCAACTAGGTTGGGTGCAGCTTGCGGCACCCCAGTGAGCCCTGCTCTCACGCTCCCGTGATGCTCCCGTGACCAGACCCACGTTGCCCCTGCCCTGCCCAGGCATCTGGGTATCCGAGTCCTCCCCCCTCCCGAGCAGTCCCCGTGCAGTCAAAGCAGCTCGTCCAGGCTCAACTGTGGGGGGTGAATCAATCACCAAATCGACGCACAGACGCTCAGTGCTCAGTGCTCCAGCCCAGCCCCAGCGATCATCTTGTGTCCCACGGTGCCTGGCAAGCTCAACAGTCCGGTCAGAGTGTGGGTTACAAAAAATTTGGTAAAATCCGGAAATGCGGTCAGGGAGGAGGGGATAAAAAAGACAAACATCCACAAGTCACATCCAAAAACGAAAAGGATAAGGACAAGGAGGGAGCCCTGGTCGATACTACGGCCCAAATGCACAACCCCCCCGGTATGTCCTCTGTAGATCCGGGCCCGCCAAACATAGAGGACATAGAAGCCATAGAAGCACGGCACGAGTGCGGACCCACAACAGATGTACCTGCAGTTACGGCAAGCACCTTGCTAATTACAGCAAAAAACTCCACAGAGTCCGCCCCACAAGCCGAGTGTTTTGGAAGTAAGAAAGTAACTTGTACGGCTCTAAATAGGCAGAATTCCTCCCCGAACAGCAGCAAACGGGCACTGATTACGGATTTTCTAAAGTTTGCAATTAAAACCATGGTGGAAAACCGGAGTCGTCACATTCTCAAACACTCCAAAGCTACTAACCTAATCAACCTAACCAATAACGACAAAGATTCCCAAAATGATGCCGACACGAATCCTTCAGGTGACAGAAGTACCAATAGTAGTGAGGGTGAAAGGAAAGAAAAGAAAGAACCCATGGGTGACAAAATAAAGAAATTCAAAGCCCCCAATTATTAACACCCAAAGCTCTCCATCCTCCGGAAACCTGTCAAAGCAATAATCTACATGTAACTGAGGCACTAATTCATTACCACTCGTCTCACTCAGATACCCCTTGTCAGTTCCAACAACAACAATTTTCATCCGGATACAGCAGACACAGCGGATACAGCGGACAAGACGGATATATCGAAAGTGACCTAACACATCAGTCTAACATAAACACCTCGAGTCCTTTGGGCAAGCCACATTCATCGTTGGGAGTCCACTCCCCCAATTGTCAGGGGAATGCTCACCCAAACACTCACAATCAAGATAAACCTGATCCACTTTTCCATACATCGGAAGTAGAAGAGCACTTTTGCCAGGAGCTCTGCCAGGTTAATCCAAATGACGTGACGTCATGCCAACCTAATTATCCGGAATCCACCACTCTGATATCACCAACCCAAAATAAGGTATCACCCAGTAGGTTTCCAGGCTGTCTGAGCGAGCCATTCTCAGGGTGCCCGCCTCACCGGGAACATCGTGCTCGCCTATTATCAACAGAACAAAGCTGTCCATCAACATCTCCAGTCTGGCCTCACCTCCTAAACACTATGGACATAATCGGCAAAGCAATGATCCTCCATGCAGACAAATTGGACACCCAAGTAGACCTCCTAAACATTCTAGCAATTAATGTTCAGGGGGTTGAACAAAAGTTGCACAGCTTCAATGAGATGATCCTGAAGGTGCAGCAAGACCGGGAAACAGCTTATCAAATGTGTCACTGCCACTGCACCCAAATAATCAATAAATTAGCTTCAGTTCCAACCCTATTGACAGGATTGCTGGGTACAACAAGGGAAGTTTTAACCAAGCCTGCAACATCAACAGAGAAAGAAAAAGAAGCTTTAAAGGAAATAGTCTTGGAATGTCCCAATTCTATTGTGGGGCAAAAAAGCAGCGAAATAGGATCAACCCCCGCACCAATCAAGGCAATTACACCCATACCCAATCCACCATGTGTACTTGACAACTCAGGTGTCTCGGATTTCTCACTCCAAGATCAACAAAAGCAGTCCCCAGCAAGGCAATAAAAAGTATCTAAGCCATTATCTAAACGGGAGAGAAAACGACTGAGAAAGTCCAGAAAGAGCAAACAAACAAGCCAGGCATCAGATTTAATCTTGGCAACTTCCGTTCAAAACGGAATCCATCAAGAAGATAAAGTAATTCAAAACATCATGGAAGCAGCAAGCCTTAAGGAGCAACCAATTTCATCTCCTATTTCGCCCTCTATTCCTAGTACCTCAAATTATAACACAAGGGAGCTACCCCCGCCAGAAAAAATATATAGTTTATTCAAACATGCAGCAAGGAAGGAGAAATACAATCCAAAAACTCAGGCCAAACAATTAATAGCAGGGAGCACCACGGCGGTAATAAGGAACACTTGCCAGGGCGAGGCCACCTTGGCCGAGGAAAATGGTATAGACGAAAGCCGTAATCCGGAAACAAATCACAGCCATAGTCAGGGAGGCCACGAAGGCACCCATGTTAGGGGAAGCAAAACCCATCCACAAAAAAGACACACCGGCCTTTCGGAATTCATCCCTGATTTTCTTGGAGTCTATGGTGGTGAAGAAAGAAACGGAAAGAAGCTCAGCTAATGAGTTGCAGCATGACCTTCCAAATAACAACAAATTGGTCTTTAATCCTCAATATGTCTCAAGGGGAACGCATGATATTCTTAATAGAAGCGTATTGCTTAAACTATTTAAAGCTCTTCCCCCTCTGAGCCATATTAATACCAATGACATCGAAAGCATTGAGTTCAAACAAAACTCGAGTCCCATTGGTCAAGAACTCACAACAGCCACATTCGCCAATAATACTCTCACCGAGCAGATTTGGCAGCAGAAGGACTCTTTCGCCAAATGGGGTATTGAGTTAAAAATGATAGTCCCCCCCCGTTACCCCAGTCCGTTACAACCACCACTTCACACTGCGAGTCTGTTAAAAGGGGCAAAAGGCCGGATCATCATAGCCAAATAAAGGGTAAAGAGTACTCGGCCAGGAAAATTACCATCACCTTTGACCATCCAGAAGCTATTAAGCCTTCGGGTTCCCGGCACTTGAATATGGTAGGCACTCCCTTGGGAATGGCATGAACAATCCCCTCAACAGCTTCACACTCATATCAGGGTTGCAACATCTGTTCCTGGAACGTGTACGGTCTGTATACAAAATTAGAAGATCTTGACTTCATGGAATTTATCACACAGCACAACATTCTTCTTTTCCAAGAAACCTGGCAGAAAACCCCCTACCCAATAACCGGCTATAAGGAATTCCTGAACCCGGCTAAGAGAGCTACAAAATACGGAAGAGCAAAAGGTGGCCTCTCCACCTTTATTTTAACAGAAATCCCATGGCACGCTTCCATTAAAGACTTAGATTGTTCTTGGATGCTATGTGTCAAACTTGACGCCTCATCGTCCTACAGTCTGCTTATACTCAACATCTATATCCACCCTGCATCTAAGCAAAAGAGGCCAAGAATTGAACAACTAATTACATCATTAACAACATTAAAACTTGCCTATCCAGATGCCAACATCATATTGTCGGGCGACTTCAACATGAATCTACAACATGGCAGGAAAAAGGGTACAACAGAGGCCACATCAGCCCCTAATCGACGGGACACACTCGGTAAGAGATGCGCAGCCCGCCTGGACGACCTCTCAATGTGTGTACTCAATGGTCGAAGCCCGACAGACTGCCCCGCAGCACACACAAGGGTTACCCAAAAAACACGCTCAACCATCGACTACACCTTCACGGATCATGACCTTCTCCCGTATATTGTGAACTTTCAAATAAAAGATAGGGCGGAAAGCGATCATCAACCGCAATCTTTTACTCTATTAGGAACCTTCGCAATTCCAGCGAAAGCAAAGGCGATGTCTTTTCAAACACAATGTTATAACCTAAGACGCCTTTGCTGGAAAAAGGACAACATTGAGGACATCACAAGTACATATACCAGTCTCTTGGAAAGATTCAACCTCGAAACATTGAGTATAAAGGCCTGGGAGTCTTTCATTCATGAAGTAAACTAAAAAATTTCAAAACATGCCTACGGCCATAAAGCAGGCAGCCCAAAAGGGGCAGTCCGGTTCACCAAAAGCCTGAGGAAACAAAAACAACAACTAAATAAGTACCTAAGACAACTACGATCCCGGGGACCAGAACACCCCCAGGAACTCCTGCTCCTAATATCAAAAACAAGAAAAGAGCTAAAAAGGGACACAAAAATGGCCAAAAAAGAGTACCACGAACACATTTGGGCAAAACTTCTCCATGCATGTAAACTAAGGGACTCCAAGCTCTTTTGGGAACACATCAATCAGCTAATTAACGGCAGGAACAGACATCATAACTTGGACGTAATGGGGGTCACTTGGAGAGCCCACATCGAACTCTTATACAACGAAACTCCATCTTCAATTGCTCCAAATAGCGGAACATCAACAGGGAAGGGGGCCGCTGGTGGAGGACAAGTTAACGACATCCTGATCCATGAATCACCCGAAGTTTCCATGTCGTTTTCAGAAGAACAAGTACTAAAAATTATAAAAAATTTAAAATCTGAGGGTGCTCCAGGTCCTAATGTACTACCAAATGCCCTGTTTTGGCATGACCCCTCATTTTGGTCTGGTCTCCTTACTCCTCTTTATACCAAAGCTATAGCCTCCAGTGTGATTCCTGAGTCCCGGAGAGGAAGTATCCTTAATCCAATCCACAAGTCGGGTTCCTGCTCGGATCCTTCCAATTATAGGTGGATTGCACTAATAGATGTGGAGGCGAAAGTATACGCATCAAATCTTTTGGTGGAGTTAGAGGCTTGGGTTAGCCAAACAAACCTAATACCCTACACGCATACCGGATTTCGGGCAGGGATGGGCACTCTCACTAACATCTCTGCGGTTACTCTCCTAGTCAATCAAGCCTTTGCAAAATCTAGGCCTTTGTATGCCTGCTTTATCGACCTTAAAGCGGCCTTCGATAAAGTTTCGAGAGCTAATTTATGGGCGAAAATGCAAGACTGAGGGGTCTTGCCCAAACTCCTGGAGGCCATCATTATACTCTATTCACATACGTGGGTCCAAATAAAGAAAGGAGATGGGTGCAGCTTAATCGGCAAGATTCCAACATTTTATGGGCTAAAACAGGGTTGCGTTTTAGCGCCCTGTCTATTTAACATTTACACCTCCGATCTTGATAAGCGCCTTCGGTTAATTCAAGCCGATCCCCCAAAATTGGGCAAAATACTGACACCGTGTCTCCAATATGCGGACAACATAGTTTTGCTAGCACAAACTCCCGTAGGCCTGAAGAAACTGATTACGGAATTAGGAGCCTACACCACCCTGAACCAACTTACGATTAAACCATCAAAAAACAAAAGTTATGTGTTTCTCCAAGCACAATAAAACATTGAAAAAAGCATACATTTTCCTGGAAATTGGGTGAGCAACCACTGACCCGGGTAGCTTCCTACAAATACCTAGGCTTTCAGCTAGATTGCAAGCTTAACTTCAAGCTACATTTGGACCAAGGACGCATGAAAGCCAAACAATTGTTATTCGCTTTCAAGATCTTAAGAAAAAAGCTCATAGGCTGCTCTACCGGTCACCTGCTAAAAGTGATAGCTGCAAAATTCCTACGCTCCATTTCGTATGGCTCGGAAATTCTGAACATTAAAGATGCCACAGTTTTAAACACAGCACAATCCACATTTTTTAAGAGATTGTTTTTAATACCGCTACATACCTCACAGGCACAAATCCGCCTAGAATATGGATTAAAAAATCAGATCCTGGCCAGACAAGGCGCACTAATAAAGTATTACTGGAGGAAGAGGGAAGCAGAAGACAACACCCTAGCCCACCACTGCTGGGTAGAGATTGAAAATCAAGTAAGGCTAGTCAATTCAACCACAACAGTACCGAAGGAATCCTTGTCGGCATTACAGCTAGAGGAGGCCTGGTTCACCCCTGCAGCGTACTCCAGATTCAAAAGCGTAGTGAATAATGCCATCAAGCGGATCTCTTTATTAATAGACAAAACCAACTTTGCAAAAAAACATCACGCTTGGGCTGTGATACAGGCCTACCAGAGGCTGAAGCCGCAACCGTATCGGATTGAACATTTCTCCCACCAGAAAAAGCACTATCTGACGTTGCTACGAATGGGGTCATTTCCCTCAAAGGATCTGACCCCGAAATGGAAACACACATGGCCATCCAAGGAATGCCGCCTTTGCGGTCAAGGGGACGAGTCACTATTACACCTACTATGTACTTGCCCTTTTTTTATTGGAAACTCGAAAAATCATCCTAAGGAAGGAACAAATAAGAACATGCAAAGCAGCAGTCATCAGGTGTCTTGGAGGGTCGTCGATTCCCCTGTCTTGTAGAGCCATAACATTTTGGAAAATCGCGACAAAAGAACTGGAAAAAAGTGACTCAATCCATATAGCCAAATAATAACTTGTTGGCACATATTTTTTAAATGTACCGTTACACCTGTCAATATTTTAATTCAACTAGTTGTCCACCGTTCGCGGTTACGACCTTAAGGCCATTTAATAATATGCTTTTAAAATGTACACTTAAAGTATTGTGTTTCATGATGGTTCTCCATCCTTTTATGATTTTTAACGAATCAAATAAAGTATATATTTGCACTGCCTCCAACAACATAAAACGCATCATCATGCGAAATTGGAGGATTTTGAACTCCAATGGACTACATCTGGATAAACCACTCTTCTCATTTAAAAGAAGTCAAAATATAAAAGATTTACTGGTACACACCAGACCGAGACATAACCCACCGGTACGGCGAGAGAATCTGTGGGAACTCCCACCAGTGACCGGGCACACAAGGTGCGGATCATGTGATGTGTGCCACCTGACCGAAAACACGAAAAGCATTGACGTAGGGCTCACATATCCCTGGGAACAACGGAGGCATACAAACTGTAACACCAGCAATGTCATTTACATGATCAGATGGCCCTGCAGCCTGATATACATCGGAATGACGACACGCAAAGTCAAAATAAGAATCATGGAACACAAATCCACAATCAGATGTCTAAAAACAACTACACGCCTAACCACGCATTACAAAGAAAAAAAGCACATGGTTAATGACCTGTCCTGGACAGTTTTGGACTATCCCACCAGCTGTCCTAAATCCAGAAAATACCCTGTTCATAAGGGAACAGAAATGGATCTATAGAGTGCACAGCCATATCACTGGCTTGAATGATGATATTCCTTGGAACGCCCTGAATAAACGGTGATATCACACAAAACTGGAGACTTTATATCACTAGATATCACTCTAGGACAGAACATGAACCTTAGAGACCGAGAAATCCCCCCAGGGTTTGACACACACATGGGATAACAGTGAGCACGCTCCGGCACTTATCTCTCCGGGTTAGACCATTGATCCTATCCTCACTCGAAAGGGTGGGACAATCAGTAATAGGCACAACACGCAGCCTATTCACAGGTAACCCCCATAGAGATACCAGTAACATCAGACTAGACACAACCAAGCTGGGGACTAGGTGTCCACCATACTGTTCAGAAGGGCTCGAGATGACCTTCCCTTGTACAACAACTTCCCACTAAGGAGGGGCCATAGTGAATACACCTTAGAGGAAGGGTTAATTAAGGCAAGAACAAGGAATTCTAAGACAATTTCAATAGAGTCTCCAGTCTCTGCCTGCATATTTAAATACTAAAATGACTGCTCGTAATTTGCGACTTAAACAACGCTGACGTATCTAAACCAGACACCGTTATAATGTCCCTGAACTAAAGCCAGCCGACCGCGGAACTCCAATATGGCAGGCACGGTCGGCGCACTAGTCATTCTAGGATTCTCAGATGCACCGTTTACATGCACACTATGCTCAGGGTCACATTACGGGACGTCCAGCCTTTGATAACCCTGCAGCGAGGCACTGCTCAGAGTACCTACGCGGTGCCGGGAGGGAGGTAAGGTCGGAGACGAGCTCACCTTGACAAAGTAAGTGGGTTACCCTTTGGGGGCCTCACAACGAGAACCGAGTGAACATCCTTGTTGCCCGTTTTAACCCAGACACGTACGTTGGCCAGCCTAACCACGTTAACCGCCAGGGTATGATGTGATTCAGTGTGACTGTAGTTTTGAGGCTCTGAGTGGGTCACGGAGTATGGTGCGATTGCGGCTGAATACTACGTCCATTTTACATGTTGACTATCATTTACATAATCATCATCATCTGTTATCTTCACTAATGCAGTGTGTGACTACAGGGAGCCATCCTCGCTCCCCCGCCTGGTTGAACACGAGTACAAAGTAAACTCGGTAAGGTACACCGAGTGCATGCTATTTGATGGAGCACTGAGTAATGATAACCCTAGTTCTTTTTACCACAAGAGCGATGTTCTCACGCTCAAAGAGGACGATTGGTCCTACCCACCGGTGGCTTCTAGATTTACATTAGCATAAACCGGGTCGCATGTAAATAATCAAGAGGGATGAGACAACCTTTACACTTCATTCAAT
The DNA here is from genome assembly GCA_963921515.1 of Calotriton arnoldi. NCBI lineage: Eukaryota > Metazoa > Chordata > Amphibia > Caudata > Salamandridae > Calotriton > Calotriton arnoldi. The sequence continues at coordinate 350,186 of CAWUFW010000041.1, forward strand.
GTTTTTAACCAAGCACCACTAATGTCAACGTTTGTCTATGTGTTTATCTGTAAAGATTTCCATTGGTTGCAGGATATTTTTCACTGAGTGAGTTATGATACCTTCACGACCTGAGCATTTATACAGGCTGTGACAACGTTTTACTCCTCAAGGTAGGAGAGAGGGAGAATTTCCAAGGGATCTTGTTTTTTAGTCCTAATGAAAGCCAGGGAAGAAGCAGTAGCCGGCAGAAACATGTTGACATTTAGCAGAGTGGAGGGGTAGTGGGCTCATTATAGACCAGCATACCACCATCCAAGGGGTGACTAGAACCCTCTCAACCTAACCTGGGAGTCCACTAATAAAGGAAAGATAGGATATCCCTGTGTTAGTTTTAACATTGTTATTTCTGCACCTTTTTTCTCTGATCCTGCATTTTTCTTCATGTTTGTCTTGTCTCCCCCACCCTATTGCTCCACCTCCGTCATTGACTTGCCTGGAGGTGTTGTAGCAGCCCTATGATGAAGCATGCCACAAATTTTTGTGGGTGAGGGCAGTTTTTATAACATATGTGTCTTGTCTACTCACCGTCTCTGATTAGCGACAAACGTTTTTTTGCCCCACTTCTCTGTGTGTGAAAAGTGTTTATTAGACCAAAGATAGCAATGACATTACGCAATGCCACACTGCACACTCAAATCACAGAGAAGGCAGGAACTAGCCCCCTCCCGCTCTTCCTCCTAAGCCTCGACAGTGTAATCACAGAGCGAAATGTGTTGGAGCGCTTTGTTAGTGTTTATAGCTCGGATCATATGTAACTCTCACTTTAACTTTGTGTCTGTGTAATTTACAACACTTACACATCTTCACTGCACTATTTATCACTACTTTGAAGACATCGCAGGCCAGTCTCTTCCTCTGATATTTACAATGTAACAAGCGGTCGAGAAGGCCCTTTATTGCAATGCAGTAGGTCTCGCATTTGCGAGAGTTTAATCTATTAGTATTGTAAATGACAATGCCTTTCATTTAAGTTTTAAAACCCAAAACATAAATAAAAGGCATTGTCATTTACAATCAAAGTCAAACAATAAAATCCTCTTTGGCAAAATCAATCACTCTATTCTCATACATCCATGTCCATAATCAATCCATATCACCAAAACATAAATTAAAAAAATTAGTAAATATATATACTCAATGTGGGCCAAATTTATTGTTGCAATATCATGTATATACTTTTCTTTAAAAAAACAATACATACAATTTTATTATTAAAAAACAATAATTTGTTCTACTTCAAATTTTTAAAAGAGCATAAAAACATACAGATTATGCAACAAATAACACAATATTCATAAATCAATAAGTCTTCATTAAACAAACAACACAGTGGGATAACATATTAGACAGTTGTATCATGTCATTAAACATACACCAGTCCGTATCAGATCATTTGTTTCCAGTCGGAATATCACTTATGTTAAATTTTCTTCGACTACCAAATGTTCCAAAGATCTAGCGTTTCAAAATTTGCAAAGCATCTACGCGTTTCGGTGGGTACTAGAATTTGACTACCACCTTCTTCAGGAAAAGAGATATCTCCCAGCCATAGTTTTTTCACTATACAGTACATAAAACAAAAAAAACACATAAAAATTACACAGTGTTAGTGGCTCCCACTATAAAACATTTATATCCCCTCTCTTTTATTGAGATTGTCATTTACAATGCCAATAGCTCAAACTCGCGTGAATGCGAGACCTATTGCATTGCAAATGCTTGTTTGTATTTAGCAGCAACAACTGATGCTCACATTTGACTGGCCATCTGTAAACCATAAAGTTTAATTATTAGCACGAGTAATTTACTACGTAAGCCCTGAACCTAAAAAAGGCAGATGTATTGTCCTCCTAATGAAGCAGGCCATTTATGTTTTTCATTTCACATTAAGCAGCAGTGGATTGCAGGGCAACGCCAGAACATTTCACAGATCTGCATTAATTGACACAGAAGTTCTGGATCCCTGCTCTGGAGGATCATAGAGGAGTGAAGGGGATCTGTAGGCATTACCCTGGCGTTAGAACTGGATCACAGAGTAGATGAACAACACACCCCCACATTCAAAGGAACTGACCCCGCTACCTCCAATACACAGGGACTGCTGCTGGAGGAAGTGCGGGACGCGTTCAAACCGGCTCTCTGAGCGGGATTCCCTGGTTGCGTTCTGTTGGAAGGACATCCTACCTCTTTAGGCCACCCCAACGCTCTTCAACTCTGCTTCAACACCCTGCCACTCGGACATCACCCATACATGAGAAAAACACTATTGCCTGGGACTGTAAAGGATCATCATCTGTCGGCCCCAGTGTACACATACCTTCCGCAAGCCAGAAGAACCAAAGGAACAGCAGCAGTGGCGGGAGGAGTGGGCCGGGGCTTCGGTCAGCGTTGGGGGGCAGGGAGCGGCCGCTCTCCCCATGCCCTTCTCCATTCAGGGCCCAGCGGGCCAGGAGTATGATAGTAGAGGGACGCAGGCTTCCGTCCTTGGTCCAGGTCACGCGGTACGGTGACTGAAGTCCGAATACAGAGCACGCATAGGAGCTTCAGAGCTTCAGCGACTTGAACAGTAACTGTGCCTCGCGCTCACTGCCCCAACTGCTTCCCCCCTCATGAAGAACACAGGAGCAGCCAGTGCTCCGGCCAAGTCTCCACTGATGTGAATGTCCCCAGTTCTTCCAGACCAGATGTCTTCAAGCTGCGCCATGCGTGTCTCGCTTTACAATGTGACGGCAGCGTGATCAGTTCATACCTGAAGGAGGTTTAGATGGGGGTGGCAAACATTAGCATGTTTTTGGAATGCGAAAGAGGGCTGTCGTAAAATGCCCCCAGCATGCGAGCAGAAAAAAACTGAGCCACTTGTGCCCGCTCCCATTTTAAAAAAGCGGTTGCGATTGTCCCGGCACCTTCGAAAGTTAAAGCACGTCTTCGTGACTCAAGCAGGACAACCTCAATAAAGAATAAAGTGCTTACGGTGTAAGAACCGAAGTAAAGGGGCCAGTAGCCATGGAAGGATACAAATGACGACATGGCTGTACTAAGGAGGGACTAACAAGCCTATTAAGCAATCAGAAGACAGCATTTACAAAGGACAAAAACACAAGCCAATGAAAAATATGGGCGGGGGAGTGGGCGGGGCTTCTCTCCCGAACTGAACTACCACAGATCATCCCCAGAGCAGCACTTGCGCACTGGCTCAGGCTCGACCTAAAAATAATATACCATGAGGGGGCTCTAGAAGCATCAGTTCAATGCATGCAGAACTCTTTCACATGGCGGCAGGCTGACACCAGTCGCGGGAGCTCCCGGCGCAGCGCGAGGCATCAACTGAATTAAGCTGTATTTACAGGAAGAATTAGCCTGCTAGCGATGCGAGACGCAGCGGAGAAGAAAAATAACTAAAGTTTCAAAAATCGAACCAACTTACCATCAAAATAGAATCCCGAAAATCCTTCTGTCGGATACATGGGACAGGACGTGGACGTGGCGGATCAGCACGGGACCTGGGGGCCCTTGGCAGACCTCTGGAGGAGGACGAGGTCAGTTGCAGCACTGATCGGCTTCCGTGTTGGGGGAGGCAGCGTCAGAACAGTGCACTGGCCGGGGAGACCGGAGGAGGAATCGAGGAAGAGCCGAGGAAGACGCAGTGGTGAGGAGCACAGCCCGGTTTCTCAGACAGAGACTGTAAGATGTAGGAGCTGGGGAGGATTACAAGCCAAAGAAATAGAGGCTTGGTCGATGGAATGGGCTTCACCACGTACGACTTTGAAGTCTGATAAGGAGAGGGAGAAGGAGCGAGAGAGGGAAGGTGCCGCAACCATAGAAAACGCAGATGGTGCTCAAGCTGGGTTGGAGATATTAGGGGGGCCAGATAAGGATGCCATAATTACACCAATCAATAAAGGAGCCCCCGCTTCTCAGATAAGAAATAGATACCAGCTGAGGTCTCACCCCGAGATTAAAAACAGAGGGTGTAAAACCACTACGGGGGGGGGGGGAAAGGTGACCAGAGAGGTGGTACCAGTTACACCAAAGAAAAAAGCGACAAAATCCGGGGAAGACAGAAGCGGAGTGGGGACAAGCCAACGCGACTATCGATAAAAACTGTACCGTCCCTAACCTCCTACTTTAAAATAATGGAGCAGGTTGCAGCCACTAAAGGAGGGGGAAAAAAAGGCGCCCAGACAAATTCTGCCCCTCTACAACTGGAAAATCGCTTCACATTATTAGCGAATGAAAAAAGCGGGGAAGGCCAATGCAATGACCAGTGGGATTCAGGAGGCATTCAGCCACTCGAGCTCCCTCCATATTACAGCTACTTCCCCCATTATATCATCAATGGCACCAATCTTAGGTGTCAGTCAACCACAAGGTAGTGGCAGTACCTTGGAGGGGGAAAATATGGATACAACACAAGGAGTTGAGGGGGTAAGAGTCAGCTTGAAATGATGTTTCTGAGTCTAAGAAAAGACATATTCTCGAAATTTGAGGTTTCTGAGAAGAAAAATTGGACGATATTGCCTCGCGAACTGGGGCTTTGGAGAGCGAGTTGAGGATTCTGTCAGAAACAGTGTCAGAAAATACTAAATACTTAGAAAAATTAAAAGTGCAGAATAGAATTCTGCAGGAGGATATGGAGAGGCTGGAGATGCAGGCGAGACGGAATAATTTAAGAGTCCTTAAAGGTCCGGAGGGCGCAGAAGGTGGGGACATTAAGGCTTTCATATGCAAAATATTGAAAGAAGGAATCCTGAAGGATAGACCGGACATAGAGTTGGAGAAAGAGATCCAGAGAGTCCATAGAGACCCCTTCAAGCTAAATCCTGCCAGAAAGGCTCCTAGGAAAATACTGATTAATTTTCTTACTTACGCAGTTAAGGAGCTAGTACTGGGGAGAGCCTTGAAAGAAACATCTTTAACACATGAGTCATTTAGTTACCAAATCAGATCAGATCTTGGAAAAAGAATGGCTCAGAGGCAGTGGGAGCTTGGGACTAGAATGGGTGAACTGAGAAGCCGGGGTGCCCAGGTCGAAATGAAATTTCCAGCCATGCTCAAAATAATGTGGCAAAACAAAATGTATAATATCAGCAGTCCGGATGAAGTCGACATATTTTTGGCAAGATGCAGACATGAGTGTGACTTTGATAAAAGAGACCAGAAAGCTAGATTTCGTTGGTAGGGACGATATGGTTTGTGTATAACAGGGAAAAATAGAAAAAAAAAAATATATATATAGATATAAATATATATATAGTGGGGTTTTTTCAATCTTTTTTTTTTTTTTTTTTTTGATGCCTCCCGTGGCAATGGGAGGATCTTGAATGGCGGTTTTGAACTGCCAAAGGAGTAATAGGAGGGTTTCCTGAGGGGGGTGAGGGGGAGGTGGGGAGCACAGGGTGTAGGGAGCAAGGGGAAAAAAATAAAAAATGTAGTCCTCATACATGCTTTAGATTCACGATGGAAGAAGTCCGGAGGATATAGAGACAACAGTTCTAAATATGAATAAATCCAATAAAATTAAACTATTAACTTGGAATGTGAGCGGGCTGAGGAGTAAGAGAAAGATATCTCGGGTTACAGAGTTTTTAAGGAGTACTGAGGCGCACATCATTTTTTTACAAGAGACCCATTTAGAAGCACAAGAGTGTAAACAGAGTTTCAGTAAAGTAAGATGGGTTCAGGAGGTGCTCTGTTCTGAGCAGAGAGGAAGTACAAGGGGAGTGGCATTACTTATAAGAAGCAATCTAGGAATAAAAATAGTTAAGTATGAGACAGACCAGTCAGGGAGATGGTTGGTGGCCACTATAACGATTCAGGATAGGCCCTTGGTTTGCGCAGTATATTATGGACCAAACGAAGATAATCCGGGTGCACTTTCCAAACTTGAAGTTAGTATGCTAGATACCACAGCACCAATCATAATGGGGGGTGATTTTAACCTGGTTTTAAATAAGGAAATAGACCGCACCTCGAAAGCAAAGTATAACAGTCCCCTAAAACGTTTGCCAGTCTAAAAATATGATGAGAGAGTTTAACTTGGTGGATATTTGGCGAAGTAAGAATGGGGAAACTAGAGACTTCACTTTTTACAGTAAGAAATACAGGCATCATTCACGAATCGATTATTTCCTTATAGATCAAGAGCTGTTTACAGAGGTCGAGATGATAAATCATATCCCCGCTATTTTATCAGACCATTCAGCAGTTGTTATGAACCTGGGATTGCAGCAAAAGAGGCGCAGAGAAGGTGGACAGTAGATAGGACGATGTTATTAAATGAAGAAGTGACTAGAGATCTAGGGGAAAAGACGGATGAGTACTTCAATTTTAACACGGGCACAGCTAAAGACCAGACAGTATGGGAGGCTTTTAAAGCGTATTTAAGGGGGATAATTAGCTCTATAACGGCGGGAAGGAAGAAAGCCTTGAAACAAGACGAAGCTAGAAAAATAAGTGAGATTAAGGGAAAAGAAAGAGAATTACAGACTGCATCAATGGAAGGCTTAAGTACAGTCTCAGTATTAGCGAAAGAGTTGGAGAGTTTGCAGGCTGAGTTCCAGGCAAAAATAGATAAGAAGCTCTTAGATAGGTGGAAAGCAAGCAAGCTCCAGCATTTTGCATATGGGGAGAAGTGTAGCTCCTTGTTGGCGTGGAAAGTCAAGTCAGATAGGGCAAGGAATACGATTAAGAATTTAATAAAAATAGGGTCAGGAGAAACCATACAAGCGGACCAAGAGATTCGTGAAGAAGCTCGAAGTTTTATGAGTGAATTGTATAGAGAGGATATAAAGCCAGGACAAGAGAACATTCAGAAATGGTTAAAATTGATAACACTCCCCCAACTGACAGAGGAACAAAAGGTATTTGTGGAACAAGGCATCACTGAGGAAGAAGTAAGGGCACAATGTAAAAAAATGGCAAGGGGGGGCGTGGTTACGGCGCGAGGCGGAATGGCTGCCTCTTGAGGGAGCTCCACACGCCAGACTCACTTATTCGGTGAGTACCATCAGTTAAGGACACCTGTGCCGCTAACAAACTACATGCGGCGGTGACTACATCCCCGTGGCAAGATCGGGGAAGTTTTTGAGACTGTCGGTGCGGAGGAACCCACTGGAATCGGCGGTTGTCTCTCCTGATCGACCGCGAAGAAAATGGCGCCCGCCCGCGACTCTGCTGCAAGAGAGCAACGCTGAAAAAGGGAAAGTGGCGCGGTGCACGCACTTGTTGCGTGGAGGTGCCGGTTAGAACGCCTTGGTGCCAGACCTAGCCTGCTTCTGCGGGCTGAGGTGCGCGGGGCTCTGCTGGTGCTTTTGAGCTGTGGGGGGGCCGTGTTCGAACCCCTGGCACGTGTGAGGGTGCTGGCGCGGCCTGGGAGCATCCTGGGTGGTGCGGACTGAGTCACTGGCGGCAGAACTTATACATGGCAGAGCGGCCGTACTTCTACTAAAAAACAGCGGGGAGCTGTTGTGGCGGTTCTTGGATCTCGTTGTGGCGCTGCTGGGTATATCTTAACAACACCATAGCCTCATTCTGTGTGGGGGCGATTCCTGAGGCCTGACTGACCGCTGCCTGGGTGGTAGTGATTGTAGGAGACGACTGCGGGCTATGTTCGCGACCACGCTGACCCCCTGAGATTGACCGTGGCAAGCGCCTCTACAGGTTGTTATACTTATCTGGCCGCTGTGGGGTGTTGCGAAATTGCTGCACTGCTGGAGAGCTGGCCTGTTGCCGCAGTGGATTTGAGCATTGGAACTTTGACCCCGAGGAGAGACGTGGCGGGGACGGCGCATTGTACTCTGCTCACATACTGCCACCATTATGGGAAAATCTGACCCCAAACAGCCGAAACTCCAGTTTGAAACTAAGCGTAACACACGCGCAAGCGAAGCCATGGGGGATCAGCCTGGGATGCAGGGTGCTTCAGGGACGGTGGAAGACCTGGAGGACGACACCAGGACTATCCTGCTAGAACTACGCTCTGGGATGAAATCAATAGACAGTAAAATAGACGCGCTAGCGGCTGGCCTTGATGTGGTGAAGAAGAAGGTGGACAAGCATGAGCATAGACTGGATGTCCTGGAAAACAGACTATCGGACACGCAGAACTCGCAAGCGGAATCCCGGACCCAAATTCTACAAATGGAGAAGATTTTAGAGGTCATAAAGGCAAAAAATGAGGATTTGGAAGCGCGCTGTAGGCGCAACAACCTTCGCATAATTGGCCTGCCAGAATCCACCGCCATATCCAAAATGGAGACATTCGTTGATGGCCTGCTGCGCGAACTGTTTGGCTCAGTGTTGTCCACAGTAATGATCGTTGAGAGGGCGCACCGCACACTGGGCCCCAGACCTAAACCGGGGGCGCCGCCGCGCCCGATCATAGCGCGCCTACTGAACTATGCTGACAGAGACGCCATTTTGAGGGAGGCCAGAGCTAAGGCCCCCATTAACTATAAAGGAGACAACCTGTCCTTTTTTCCAGATTACACCCCGGCAGTGCAGGCAGCGCGTAGAGAGTTTGTGACGGTGAAGAAGCTGCTGCAGACTGCCTCTGTACCATATGCAATGTTCTACCCTGCCAAATTGAAAATTTCTCACGAGGGGCAGGCGCATTTCTTCACGGACTCAAAGTCAGCCCTGAAATTTTCAAAACATATCTGCAAATCCGGGCCCCGACAGAACAGGCCGGGAGCCCATCAGCCTCACCGAATTTAGAAGACACGGATTAGTGATGGTGAAATTGTTTTCCTTTTGATGGCAAAGGGTGGATTTTTAATAGAGCTGCGGGAGATCGCTGATCTGATCTTGTGTGTTTGAACAGTTGCAGATAGGGGATGACTCCGATATACATATGTCACATGTTTGCATGTAGTTGTATTGACTTGTGCTGGGTCAGCGTATTAGATGTTGGACCACATTAATGGTTGATGGCGCACAGGTGTGCCACACAGTTAAAGTCTGGCAAGTCTCACCACGGTGTGAGTGTTCGCTGCCGTTCCCTCCCCCCTAGCGGGTGTTCCCCACTTGTTGAGTTGTATGGAAGATGGGGTAAATGTGTGGGAGGGGGGATGGAGCTGGTCTCGACCTAATTGGGAGGTTGGAGTGGGTGGGCGGCGGTGGGCGGGGGGATGGTGGTATATGTTGTATTTTATTTGTGTGGTTGTTGCATTGATGTCGGTTGGAATGAGAGCTGATCATTATGGCGAGTTGGCCGTCTGCGGCACTGGCACTGCCCTTCTGCTGTCGACCGCGTTAATTATTAGGGTGTCGGGGGTCATTCAGCTTCGATATGGGTGAGCGATACCGGTTGTTGACTTGGAATGTGAGGGTCTCAATTCTCCTAAGAAAGTACGCCAGGTGTTGGCCTACTTGACTCGACATGACATACATATAGCTCTGTTGCAGGAAACACATTTGACTAAGCATACAGAGCGAGGTATTGCTGGAAGATGGGCGCGATTTAAACTGGCGTCTTCGTTTTCATCATATGCCAGAGGTACGTTGATTCTGATTAAACGGGGTGTCGCATTTGTACCTACCCGGACATATGCAGATGAGGGGGGCGATGTGCAATGGTGCAGGGAAGCTGGGAGGCTCTTTGGTAACTATAGTCAGCATGTACGGGCCTATTGCAGATGACCCGGAGTGTTTCTTACTGATGTATGCTAAACTGAGGGTCTGGCCGGAAGCAGATATTCTGTGGGGAGGAGACCTAAACACATACTTGAATCCTGAACTGGATAAGTCCAAACCACTGTCACACCGAACTCCCAGAGTAGCCCACTGCGTGAAGAGTGCTATGGTAGAATTGGGATTGAGTGATGTGTGGAGGGTGCGAAATGCCCAAGTGAAAGAGGGAACGCATGCGACGCCGCTACACAACAGCTGGTCGCGACTAGACTATTGGCTACTGGGTGGGGATGCGATAGAATGGGTACTGGAGGTCGCAAACTTGCTGCGTACGTTATCAGATCACAATCCGGTACAGTTAGACATAAAGGTCCCGACGGCCATACATCGTCCATTTACGTGGCGGCTTCGCTCGGAGGCACTACTCGATCCGGTGTATGAAGCTACAGTGCGGGAAGCCATAGAACAATACTTTTTACTAAATAAGGGTTCAGTGGATGATGCCTCCACCCTGTGGGAGGCTTTTAAGGCAACAATCAGGGGGGTGTGCATTGGCACCGCGGCAGGCATTTTGAAAGATATTAGAGCGCAGCTTCTCAAAGCTGAGACTGCGCTTCAGATATTGGAACGTAGCTACACGGTGGCTCCATCGGCTGATACCTTAGCCCTCATACACGAGCTGATTCTGGAATATGATACTTTAGCTGAAACTGAAATACGATACCTCTCTCGTAGACACACGGCGCGTAGATACGGAGAGGGAGGGAGACCAGGGCGTACACTGGCAAGCAAGATTAAGGACCGCATGGAGCAACCTCATATAGATAGGATCACGGACCCACATGGGGGGGAGCATTATCACCCACTCGCCATTACCGAACAATTCCGCGACTTCTACGCGGACCTGTATACGTCCAAAGGGGAGGCGTCAGTGGCTGAGTATGAAGGGTACTTGGAGGACGTGGCGTGCGCTTGGCTGTCGGATGCCCATAGAGAATATTTAAGCTTACCTATCGCCGTTGAGGATATTAAGGCTGCTATACTAGCCCTTCCCAATGGGAAGGCGCCAGGGCCAGATGGCCTCACGGTTGAATTTTATAAAACATATGCTGATCTGCTTGCTCCATATCTGCTAGAGGTGTATGCTGAGGCACACGAGTCGGGGAAACTACCGCCATCGCTGCGGCAGGCGCTGATTATAACACTGCTCAAGAAAGACAAGCCCCTAGATAAATGTGACTCTTATCGTCCCCTGTCACTGATTAATATAGATGCCAAGATCCTTGCCAAGATTTTAGCAGCTAAATTGCAGCCCCTGATGCCGTGCCTGGTGCTGCTTGACCAGTCGGGCTTTATACCTGATAGATCCACATCCCACAATCTTCGGACCATATTTTCCATGTTTCATATTTTAGAGCCCAGCATGTCGGCCGCGGCAGTAATGCTGGACGCGGCTAAGGCGTTCGATTCGGTTGAGTGGAAATATATGTTTTTTATCCTTCAGCGCATGGGATTCCCGCCTCTATTTATACAGTTGATAAGGGTGCTGTATGCGGATCCATCGGCCAGGGTTCGTGTTGGCGGTTTGACGTCCGACCCGTTTGATATAAAGAGGGGTACTCGTCAGGGCTGCCCTTTGTCTCCGCTGCTTTTTGCGATTATATTGGAGCCACTAGCGTGCATTATTAGGCAGAGACATAGGGAAACGGCACTAAACTTTAACTACCGCCCAGTTGCCATCTCGCTATATGCGGATGATATGGTGCTTTTTGTGCGTGAACCCTCCAGGTACCTGGCACGGCTGCTGAGGGAGTATGTAAGGTTTGGTCGTTTGTCGGGCCTAGTCGTCAATTGGGATAAATCCATTGTTATCCCACTGACGGAGTCCACGGTACAGCCGGAAATGGATTTCCCGCTGGTATGGTCTGTGGACCCAATAAAATATCTCGGAGTCTGGGTCTACCGAGACCCGGATAAGGTGATACGTGAGAACTATGGGAGTGCATACACCAAACTGGAGCAGCAGGTGGATGTGTGGGTGACCTTGCCACTTTCCTTGGCGGATCGTATTGCGCTAATTAAGATGGTGGTCCTGCCGCAGTTTTTGTACTTGTTTACTAACATACCGATTGTACTGTCAAAGGGGTTCTTTAGCACTCTTCGGGGGACCCTGCTCCGGCTGGTCTGGGGAGGCAAACATGCCCGAGTAAAGTGGTCGGTTCTCACAAGTGATTATGATAAAGGAGGGTTTGGGGCACCGGACTTCTATGTTTATTATTTGTGTGCGCAAGCCCAATATGCGTTTTATTGGATGAGACCGCATGCGTTTACCCCACATGTCGCGGTGGAGGAGGGGGATGTATACCCAGTGCCATTACACAGCATGATCACATACCGGGCACGTGGAACTCCGAGAACGGAGATAAATGCAGTGGACACGACAGTAGCTGCCTGGCAGGAGATAGGGCGTCTGGCGCGCAAGCTGCCGTTGTACGCACCAGCCATGTGTATAGAACATCATGCTGCGCTGTTGGTGACCCATGAAGCGCCATCGATGCGGTTGCTTAAAGAGGCAGGCTTTCAACTGATGCAGGATATCTACCCAGAAGGGTCTTTTCTCACACCGGACGCCCTGCAATATATTAGTAACCCAACGTTGTTGTTCAGATTCGCTTTGCACAGACTAAGACATGCGGTCAGGGCTCACTACGACACCTACCCTCTGGAACCCCCCACACTGCTGTCCCTACAGTTCGTGCTTACCACTCCCACTAATAAAAAACTGATATCCAGACTGTATAGGTTGATCAAGGAAGAAAGCATAAGGCAGCCGGACAGAAGTTGGGAGAGATGGAATGCCTGTTTACCTGATCCGATATCGGAGAAAGATTGGAAGTATGTGTGGGAATTAACGGGTACACTTATCATGAACGGAAATTTGCATATCATACATTTTAAATATATACACCAGGTGTATTATACCTCTGCACGATTGCATAGATTTGGCCTACGTGAGTCTGGCTGCTGTGCACGATGCGGACAGGGGGACGCTGACTTTTTGCATCTCGCTTGGGGATGTAGGAGAGTGGCTGAGTTCTGGGAGTTTGTGGTGAGAGACTTAAAGACCATGGCAGCTGTAGAGCTACAGTGCACTCCGCTTGTTTGTCTGCTGTGTTGTGTGCCCCACGTCAAGGGAGTGAGTGGCAGATTTGTACAACTGGCCCTGCTCATGGCTACACGGAGAGTGGCAATTACGTGGGGGGGGGAGGCGTACACCGTAAGTGGAACACTGGATAAAGGACTTGGTCTATTGCAAAGACAACATGGAAACATATGCGGAAGAATTACCTACAATCTCGAGACCAAAGGACATTTGGGAGCCCCTGAGACTCTTTCTTCTGAAAAGGGCAGCTGAAGCTGAGCAGAGTGATGCGAATTAGGCGTCGCAGGAGGGAGTAATGTGCGCCCTGGATGTGTGATATGAGTGAATGGAGGGGAGATGCTCTATTATTCCAATACGACTTTGTAATTCACGCTTAGGAAGAATGTGGGGGGTTTTTTTTGTCTTGATTTTATAATTTGGTGTGGTTGTGTTTTTTGTTGGATTTGTGGGGAAATTTATGATTATGATTATTTATGCATAGTGTTAATCTGTTATATGATTATTTTTATGTTGTTGTGGATGTATTGTGATGTCCTTTTTTTTTAAATAAAATTTTTTACAAAAAAAAAAAAAAATGGCAAGGGATAAAGCTGCAGGCCCAGATGGTCTACCAGTAGAGCTGAACTCATGTATTTTGGATAAAGTGGTGCCAATCTTAAAAATCCTGTTCAACAAAATTTATATAGATGGGAAAAATCCACCTGGTTCATGGGCAGAAGCCACAGTCACGTTGATTTTAAAACCAAACAAAGACCCCCAGAAGATTGAGTCTTACAGACCTATATCCTTATTAAATACGGATTACCAAAATTTTCTCAGGCATAGTGGCATCATGGGTTGCAAAGGTAATATCAATCAATCAATCACAGAATTTGTAGAGCGCACTACTTACCCGCGAGGGTCTCAAGGCGCTGGGGAGAGGGAAGGGGGGGGATGCTGCTACTGGTCGAACAGCCAGGTCTTGAGTAGCCTCCTGAAGGTCAGCAGGTCTTGGGTCTGTCGTAGGCTTAGTGGAAGGGTGTTCCAGGTCTTGGTGGCGAGGTGTGAGAAGGATCTGCCGCCGGTGGTTGTTCTTCGAATGCGAGGGACGGTGGCGAGGGAGAGGTCGGCGGAGCGGAGCTGGCGGTTGGGGACGTAGAAGAAGAGTCGTCTGTTGAGGTAGGCTGGGCCAGTTTTGTGGAGTGCCTTGTGTGCGTGGATGAGGAGTTTGAAGGTGATCCTCCTGTCGACGGGGAGCCAGTGCAGGTTCCTCAGGTGGGGGTGATGTGGCTGTGGCGTGGTACGTCGAGGATCAGGCGTGCGGAGGCGTTTTGTATGCGTTGCAGTCGCTTGATGAGCTTGGCCGGGGCTCCCGCGTAGAGGGCGTTCCCATAGTCAAGTCTGCTACTGACGAGGGCCTGGGTGACTGTTCTTCTTGTGTCTGTCGGGATCCACCTGTAGATCTTGCGAAGCATGCGGAGGGTGTTGAAGCAGGAGGAGGAGACTGCGTTGACTTGCTTGGCCATGGAGAGCGTTGAGTCGAGGATGACTCCCAGGTTGCGTGCGTGGTCGGTGGGTGTCGGGGCTGCTCCCAGCGTCGTTGGCCACCAGGAGTCGTCCCAGGCTGAGGGGTTGGAGCCGAGGATGAGGACCTCCGTCTTGTCCGTGTTCAGCTTTAGTCGGCTGATCTTCATCCAATCGGCGACGGCCTTCATTCCTTCATGGAGATTGGCTTTGGCGGCGAGGGGGTCCTTGGTGAGGGAGAGGATCAGTTGAGTGTCGTCGGTGTAGGAGATAATGTTGAGGTCGTGCTGTCTGGCGATGCGTGCGAGCGGGGCCATGTAGATGTTGAACAGTGTTGGGCTGAGGGAAGATCCCTGGGGTACGCCGCAGATGATCTCGGAGGCTTCGGATCGGAAAGGTGGGAGGTGGACTCTCTGGGTTCTGCCGTCGAGGAAGGAGGTGGTCCATTCCAGGGCCTTGTCTCGGATCCCTGCGTCGTGGAGGCATGCGCTTAGAGTGCGGTGGCAGACAGTGTCGAAGGCGGCGGAGAGGTCCAGCAGGATGAGGGCTGCGGTCTCACCGTTGTCCAGCAGGGTCCTGATGTCGTCGGTGGCGGCGATGAGGGCAGTCTCAGTGCTGTGGTTGCTGCGGAACCCCGATTGGGATGGGTCCAGGATGCTGTTTTCTTCTAGGTGTCGGGTTAATAAAGGGGATAGTCCATCCAGACCAGAGGGGCTTCGTACCAGGGAGGCAGTTGAACGAATTAACCTTTCAGGTAATGGGGGCCATAGATATGGCTGAAGCAAGAAAGGTTCCATTAACTGTAGTGGCAATAGATGCTGCCAAAGCATTTGACCAGGTAAACTGGGCATACCTATGGGAGACCCTAAAAAGTTTTGGCTTCCTGAATAATTTAGTTAAGGCGGTGAAAAACCTATACCTTAGTCCTAAAGCAAAAGTGCTGGTAAATGGGGACCTGACGGATTGGGTTGGTATTACAAAAGGCACTAGGCAGGGGTGTCCTATGTCCCCACTCCTGTTTAACTTGTATATTGAGCCGTTTGTCAGCCGGCTTAGAGCAGATACCTCAATTTCCCCTTTCAGGTTTGGCGAGTTAGAAATCAAAACTGCATTATATGCAGAGGATCTGCTTCTATATACGATAAATCCTCAAGAAGCAATCCCAAGTTTAATGGAGAAGGCAAAGAGATTCGGCGAGGTCTCCGGGTATAAAATCAATAGGGAAAAAACAGAAATTATGGAATGGAATCAGGAGGGGAGAAGCCAGGGGGCCAAAAAATCAAATGAGATATCTAGGGGTTTAGCTTACCCAGAAACTGGAGGATATCCCTATAGTTAATTGGAAGAGAGTAAGCAAGGAGGTAATGGGTTTACTCCTAAGATGGGCAAACCTCCCTTTAAATATCTATGGGAGGGTTAACCTCGTGAAAATGATTATCTTACCAAAAATCACTTTCCTATATAACTCCATCCCACTCTCCTTCAGGAAAGCAAATATAGCTAAGCTACAAGGTAAAATAGGTAGCTTTATTTGGGCAACGAAAGGTTCTAGAATAGCCTGGAAAAAGCTCAGAAGAGGGCTTACCGTGGGCGGGCTGGCACTACCGGACTTACTAACCTATTGTTATGCCTTCCATTTTAAAAAATTTCGAATGCTAGCTAGTAAGACTGACAGTTCATCAATAGGGTTATTATTTGAGGCTATGCTAAAAGATGTGGTGCAAGGTCAGAATCATTTTCTTTACAGATATGGAGATCCGAAGTTTTACAAGAAAGTAAGGCTGAAGATTCTAAGAGCCTCCTTAGAGACCTGGGCCTATATCAGGAAGAGAATGAAGATACCATATTATGCAGCACAGACCCCAATTTGGGACTCCCCAGGCACTCCTGAGTGTTTGAGAGACCAACTTAGTCAGCCATTGAGAACGGGAGGTATCAACTAATGGGGACATTTAAAAAAGGAATCCAATTTAGTAAGTTGGGAAGTACTTAATAACCTCACAAGAGGAACATTGACGAGGTTTAAATACTATCAAATATCCTCTTGGTGCGCAACACAGAGTTGGCCTCAGGAGGAGGAAAATCCGAAATTGGATCAAGTTACCAGAACGGACAAGTGGAAAAAAGAACTATCTTTCTGGTATTGGGCTCTATTGGATGCAGAGGATAATATGGAAAGTGAAATCATAAATCTTTGGGGTATAGAATACAGAGGTGAAGACATCAATAAATTCTGGTCTGATTCTTTTGTCATGCTACAGGCTGCAGTAAAACCAGCATCGCTTAAGAGGAATCACTTGTACACCGCCTACAGAGTATACTGGTCTCCACAAAAGCTATCTAAAGTTACAGGTAACACGTATAACTGTCCAAGATGCAAGTATCCTGCAGCAGATGACATGCATATGTTTATGAAGTGTCCGGAAATCAAACCCTATTGGATGGGGGTATGTAACTTTTTGGAAGAAGTGCTGGGGATACCAATAGAAGTAAGTACCAACTTGATATACTTTGGTCTTACGAATGACTATCAGTTGAATGCACTTAGGTCAAAGTTTACGTTCTATGTGATAATTTTAGCGAGACGAGAGATATGTAGGATGTGGAAGTCAGAAACTCCCCCAACCTTTGCTGAATGTCTAAAGAATCAATCAATCAGGGGTTTGTTAAAGCGCGACTACTCACCCGTAAGGGTCTCAAGGCGCTAGGGGTGGGGGGGGTGCAGGTTCCATTCCATCAAGGAGGGGGTCTGTCGAAGAGCCAGGTTTTGAGGTTTCTTGCGAAGATGGGGAGCGATGTTGTCTGTCTGAGGTGGAGCGGAAGGACGTTCCATGCTTTGGCCGCGAGGAAGGAGAAGGAGCGGCCTCCCGATCGGGTCTTTCTGGTGCGGGGGACCACGGCGGAGGAGAGCTGGGCTGATCGTAGGGTCCTTTGGGGTGCGTGGAATTTGAGTCAGCTGTTCAGGTATGCTGGTCCGGTGCCGTGGAGGGCCTTGTGTGCGTGGGTGAGCATCTTGAAGGTGATTCTCGCCTCGACGGGGAGCCAGTGGAGTGTGCATAGGTGCAGGGAGATGTGGCAGTGTTTTGGCAGGTTGAGGACCAGTCTTGCGGCGGCGTTCTGGATGTTCTGTAGCTTGCGGGTGAGGTTTTTGTTTATTCCGGCGTAGAGTGCGTTGCCGTAGTCGAGTCTGCTGGTGACCAGGGCGTGAGTGACGGTCTTTCGGTGTTCGAGGGGGATCCATTTGAAGGTCTTACGAAGGAGGCGGAGGGTGTGGAAGCAGGAAGCTGAGACGGAGTTGATCTGGCGGTCCATTTTGAGCTCGGAGTCCAGGATGATTCCCGGTTGCGTGCGTGGTCCGTGGGGGTTGGCGGGTTTTCGAGGGCGGGGGGCCACCAGGTGTCGCTCCAGGAGTCTAGGTTTGGGCCCATGATGAGTACTTCTGTTTTGTTGGTGATTAGTTGTAGGCAGCTGTTTTTCATCCATTTGGCGACGGCTTCCATGCCTTCTCGAAAGTTGCGTCTGGCGGTGTTGGGCTTGTTGGATAGGGAGAGGATGAGTTGGGTGTCGTCTGCGTATGACACGATGTTGAGTCCGTAGGTTCTGACGATGGGGGTGAGAGGAGCCATGTAGACGTTGAAGAGCGTCGGGCTGAGGGAGGAGCCCTGGGGGACTCCGCAGGTGGTAGGTGTGGGGTCTGAGAGGAAAGGGGGGAGTCTGACCCGCTGCGTCCTGCCGGAGAGGAAGGCGCGGATCCAGTCGAGGGCCTTGTCCTGGATTCCTGCGTCGTAGAGTCTGCGTATTAGGGTGCGGTGGGAGACTGTGTCGAATGCCGCTGATAGGTCGAGGAGGATGAGGACTACTGTTTCTCCTTTGTCCAGTAGGGTGCGGATGTCGTCTGTTGCGGCGAGGAGGGCGGTTTCCGTACTGTGGTTTTTTCTGAAGCCGGATCGGGAGGAGTCAAGGATGTTGTGTTCTTCAATGAATGTGGCGAGTTGGCTGTTTATGGCTTTCTCTATGACTTTCGCTGGGAACGGGAGCAGGGAGATGGGTCTGTAGTTTTTTAGGTCGGTGGGGTCCGCTGAAGGTTTCTTTAGGAGGGGGTTGACCTCAGCATGTTTCCAGTCGTCGGGGAACGAGGCGGTCGCCAGGGAGCGGTTGATGGTGTGGCGGAGCATGGGTGCGATGGTGTCGGCGGCTCTGTTGAAGATGTGCTGGGGGCAGGGGTCCGTGGGGCCACTGAGTGGATGATGCTGAAGAGTTCCTTGCTGTTGTGCGCGTGGGTGGAGATTCTGTTTTCAATCGCTTTTTTCCTCGTTTCTCTGATGAGTTGATGGTGGGCGTTGGTGGCGGCTCTGAAGTTGTTGTGGGCTTCTGTGGATTTGGTATTCCTCCAGGCCTTTTCGAGGCGGTGGCATGTGCGTCTGGACTCTCGTAGTTTGGTGGTAAACCATCTGGCTTTCTTGGCGCGGGTATTGTTGTTTTTCTTGAGGGGGGCTATGGTGTTGGTGGTGTCTGAGATCCATCTATGCAGGGTTCGGGCTGCGGTGTTGGGGTCGTCGTTTTCCACGATGGTTGGGGTGGAGTTGTTGAGTGTGGAGGTGAGCTGGTCGTCGGTGATTTTGGTCCAGTTTCTTCGTGGGAGCAGGTGCTGGTGTCTGTGGATGGTGGGTGTTCTGAAGGTGAAGTGGACGCAACGAAGGTCGGTCCATGGGAGTTCGGTGGTGTGGCTGAAGGTGATGGAGTTTCCTGTAGTGAAGAGGGGGTCGAGGGTGTGTCCTGCTGAGTGCGTGGGCTCGGTCACGATCTGGCGGAGTCCAATTTTGTGGAGGTTGTCCAGGAGGGATGTGGTGTTGGGGTCCAGTTGGTTGTCGAGGTGGAAGTTGAGGTCTCCCAGCGATGGCCTGCAGGGAGATAATGTCCGTGATGGAGTTGGCGAAGGGTCCACGGGGTCCAGGGGGTGGGTAGATGAGGGTTCCTCAGAGGGTGGCGGTGGGGCTGGCCAGTATCTTGAAGTAAAGGTGTTCCATCAGTTCTGTGGGCTCGTCGGGGAGTGTGCTCAGGCGGAGGCTGGATTTGTGGACGATGGCGATTCCTCCTCCTGGGCGGGTGCGGCGGTCCTTCCTGGAGATCTTGTATCCTTGGGGGATGGTGATGGCGATGTCCGGTCCCGAGGTGGTGTTGGACCAGGTTTCGGTGAAGAACGCTACGTCCGGGGTGGTGCTGTCGAGGAGGTCCCAGATTTCGGTGGCGTGTTTGTGGAGGGAGCGGACGTTGAGGAGGATGCATTGCAGGGTCTTCGGTTCGGGTGTGTTCTTGTGGGCGGGTTGTGCTGGATCCGTGTTCTTGGCGGTGCTGCAGGTGTGCCGTCAGCGGTGACAGCTGAAGGGTCCGTGGGTGTCGGCTGGTGATGCTAGCTTGCAGTTGTTGTTGCGGCCTGGGTTGAGTGCGTGGAGTGCTGCTGGGTCATAGCGTTGGCGGGGCAGAGGTCCAGGGTTCCTGGCGCTGGTTGCCGACGGGCGCAGACGGGCTTGGCTTTGACGCGCCCGCTGCCCGCGGCCGCGCAGGGGCCGCCATTAAGTAGGGGTCGGGGAGGGCTGGACAGCTGGGAGGCGGGAGGGGAGCTGGATTGGGCCGGTCGCGCTGGGGGGGAGGGGCCGCGGGGTCAGCAGCGGCGGGGAAAGGTAAAGGGAGGAAATAAGGGATAAAGAAAAAAGGGAAAATAAGCAGAAATAAGGCACAAAAGAGCAGAGATTCAGAAAAGTGCAGAAAGGTGAAAGCTAAAAGAGGGTAGAAAAACGAGTGAAAACGAGTGAAAGAGCAGAGCGAGAGGAAGGGAAAATGAGCAGAAATAAGGCACAAAAGAGCAGAGATGCAGAAAAGTGCAGAAAGGTGAAAGATAAAAAAGGGTAGAAAAACGAGTGAAAACGAGTGAAAGAGCAGAGAGAGAGGAAGGAAACAGAGGTCCACTGGACCACCAAGGATGAGGCGCAGGGAAACCTGTGGGTGGAGGGGGGCCTCGATCACCAACACTCGAGAGTGCAGGGGCAGGGGCAGGCCTCACTTAATGGTGGAGCTGCGAGGGTGGGAGAGCAATTTCACTGACAATGAGTCAGTGGTCTTGCTCGCCTGTCCCCGCAGGGGCCGCCATTAAGTAGGGGTCGGGGAGGGCTGGACAGCTGGGAGGCGGGAGGGGAGCTGGATTGGGCCGGTCGCGCTGGGGGGGAGGGGCTGCGGGGTCAGCAGCGGCGGGGAAAGGTAAAGGGAGGAAATAAGGGATAAAGAAAAAAGGGAAAATAAGCAGAAA
The DNA here is from genome assembly GCA_963921515.1 of Calotriton arnoldi. Classification (NCBI taxonomy): domain Eukaryota; kingdom Metazoa; phylum Chordata; class Amphibia; order Caudata; family Salamandridae; genus Calotriton; species Calotriton arnoldi. The sequence goes on from CAWUFW010000041.1 coordinate 370,828, forward strand.
TAAGGCACAAAAGAGCAGAGATTCAGAAAAGTGCAGAAAGGTGAAAGCTAAAAGAGGGTAGAAAAACGAGTGAAAACGAGTGAAAGAGCAGAGCGAGAGGAGGGGAAAATGAGCAGAAATAAGGCACAAAAGAGCAGAGATGCAGAAAAGTGCAGAAAGGTGAAAGATAAAAAAGGGTAGAAAAACGAGTGAAAACGAGTGAAAGAGCAGAGAGAGAGGAAGGAAACAGAGGTCCACTGGACCACCAAGGATGAGGCGCAGGGAAACCTGTGGGTGGAGGGGGCCTCGATCACCAACACTCGAGAGTGCAGGGGCAGGGGCAGGCCTCACTTAATGGTGGAGCTGCGAAGGTGGGAGAGCAATTTCACTGACAATGAGTCAGTGGTCTTGCTCGCCTGTGCCCGCAGGGGCCGCCATTAAGTAGGGGTCGGGAGGGCTGGACAGCTGGGAGGCGGGAGGGGAGCTGGATTGGGCCGGTCGCGCTGGGGGAGGGGCCGCGGGGTCAGCAGCGGCGGGGAAAGGTAAAGGGAGGAAATAAGGGATAAAGAAAAAGGGAAAATAAGCAGAAATAAGGCACAAAAGAGCAGAGATTCAGAAAAGTGCAGAAAGGTGAAAGCTAAAAGAGGGTAGAAAAACGAGTGAAAACGAGTGAAAGAGCAGAGCGAGAGGAAGGGAAAATGAGCAGAAATAAGGCACAAAAGAGCAGAGATGCAGAAAAGTGCAGAAAGGTGAAAGATAAAAAGGGTAGAAAAACGAGTGAAAACGAGTGAAAGAGCAGAGAGAGAGGAAGGAAACAGAGGTCCGCTGGACCACCAGGGATGAGGCGCAGGAAACCTGCGGGTGGAGGGGGCTTCGATCACCAACACTCGAGAGTGCAGGGGTAGGGGCAGGCCTCACTTAATGGTGGAGCTGCGAGGGTGGGAGAGCAATTTCACTGACAATGAGTCAGTGGTCTTGCTCGCCTGTCCCCGCAGCGGCCGTCATTAAGTAGGGGTCGGGGAGGGCTGGACAGATGGGAGGCGGGAGCGGGGAGGGGAGCTGGATTGAGCCGGTCGCGCTGGGGGGGAGGGGCCGCGGGGGCAGCAGCGGCGGGGAAAGGTAAAGGGAGGAAATAAGGGATAAAGAAAAAAGGGAAAATAAGCAGAAATAAGGCACAAAAGAGCAGAGATGCAGAAAAGTGCAGAAAGGTGAAAGCTAAAGAGGGTAGAAAAACGAGTGAAAACGAGTGAAAGAGCAGAGCGAGATCAAGGGAAAATGAGCAGAAATAAGGCACAAAAGAGCAGAGATGCAGAAAAGTGCAGAAAGGTGAAAGATAAAAAGGGTAGAAAAACGAGTGAAAACGAGTGAAAGAGCAGAGAGAGAGGAAGGAAACAGAGGTCCACTGGACCACCAAGGATGAGGCGCAGGGAAACCTGCGGGTGGAGGGGGGCCTCGATCACCAACACTCGAGAGTGCAGGGGCAGGCCTCACTTAATGGTGGAGCTGCGAGGGTGGGAGAGCAATTTCACTGACAATGAGTCAGTGGTCTTGCTTGCCTGTCCCCGCAGGGGCCGCCATTAAGTAGGGGTCGGGGAGGGCTGGACAGCTGGGTGGCGGGAGGGGAGCTGGATTGGGCCGGTCGCACTGGGGGTGAGGGGCCGCGGGGTCAGCAGCGGCGGGGAAAGGTAAAGGGAGGAAATAAGGGATAAAGAAAAAAGGGAAAAGAAGCAGAAATAAGGCGTAAAAGAGCAGAGATGCAGAAAAGTGCAGAAAGGTGAAAGCTAAAAGAGGGTAGAAAAACGAGTGAAAACGAGTGAAAGAGCAGAGCGAGAGGAAGGGAAAATGAGCAGAAATAAGGCACAAAAGAGCAGAGATGCAGAAAAGTGCAGAAAGGTGAAAGATAAAAAGGGTAGAAAAACGAGTGAAAACGAGTGAAAGAGCAGAGAGAGAGGAAGGAAACAGAGGTCCACTGGACCACCAGGGATGAGGCGCAGGGAAACCTGCGGGTGGAGGGGGGCCTCGATCACCAACACTCGAGAGTGCAGGGGTAGGGGCAGGCCTCACTTAATGGAGGAGCTGCGAGGGTGGGAGAGCAATTTCACTGACAATGAGTCAGTGGTCTTGCTCGCCTGTCCCCGCAGCGGCCGTCATTAAGTAGGGGTTGGGGAGGGCTGGACAGCTGGGAGGCGGGAGCGGGGAGGGGAGCTGGATTGGGTCGGTCGCGCTGGGGGAGGGGCCGCGGGGCAGCAGCGGCGGGGAAAGGTAAAGGGAGGAAATAAGGGATAAAGAAAAAGGGAAAATAAGCAGAAATAAGGCACAAAAGAGCAGAAATGCAGAAAAGTGCAGAAAGGTGAAAGCTAAAAGAGGGTAGAAAAACGAGTGAAAACGAGTGAAAGAGAAGAGCGAGAGGAAGGGAAAATGAGCAGAAATAAGGCACAAAAGAGCAGAGATGCAGAAAAGTGCAGAAAGGTGAAAGATAAAAAAGGGTAGAAAAACGAGTGAAAACGAGTGAAAGAGCAGAGAGAGAGGAAGGAAACAGAGGTCCACTGGACCACCAAGGATGAGGCGCAGGAAACCTGCGGGTGGAGGGGGCCTCGATCACCAACACTCGAGAGTGCAGGGGCAGGCCTCACTTAATGGTGGAGCTGCGAGGGTGGGAGAGCAATTTCACTGACAATGAGTCAGTGGTCTTGCTCGCCTGTCCCCGCAGGGGCCGCCATTAAGTAGGGGTCGGGGAGGGCTGGACAGCTGGGAGGCGGGAGGGGAGCTGGATTGGGCCGGTCGCGCTGGGGGGGGGCCACGGGGTCAGCAGCGGCGGGGAAAGGTAAAGGGAGGAAATAAGGGATAAAGAAAAAAGGGAAAATAAGCAGAAATAAGGCACAAAAGAGCAGAGATGCAGAAAAGTGCAGAAAGGTGAAAGCTAAAAGAGGGTAGAAAACGAGTGAAAACGAGTGAAAGAGCAGAGCGAGAGGAAGGGAAAATGAGCAGAAATAAGGCTCAAAAGAGCAGAGATGCAGAAAAGTGCAGAAAGGTGAAAGATAAAAAGGGTAGAAAAACGAGTGAAAGAGCAGAGAGAGAGGAAGGAAACAGAGGTCCACTGGACCACCAGGGATGAGGCGCAGGGAAACCTGCGGGTGGAGGGGGCCTCGATCACCAACACTCGAGGGTGCAGGGGCAGGGGCAGGCCTCACTTAATGGTGGAGCTGCGAGGGTGGGAGAGCAATTTCACTGACAATGAGTCAGTGGTCTTGCTCGCCTGTCCCCGCAGCGGCCGTCATTAAGTAGGGGTCGGGGAGGGCTGGACAGCTGGGAGGCGGGAGCGGGAGGGGAGCTGGATTGGGCCGGTCGCGCTGGGGGAGGGGCCGCGGGGGCAGCAGCGGCGGGGAAAGGTAAAGGGAGGAAATAAGGGATAAAGAAAAAAGGGAAAATAAGCAGAAATAAGGCACAAAAGAGCAGAAATGCAGAAAAGTGCAGAAAGGTGAAAGCTAAAAGAGGGTAGAAAAACGAGTGAAAACGAGTGAAAGAGAAGAGCGAGAGGAAGGGAAAATGAGCAGAAATAAGGCACAAAAGAGCAGAGATGCAGAAAAGTGCAGAAAGGTGAAAGATAAAAAGGGTAGAAAAACGAGTGAAAACGAGTGAAAGAGCAGAGAGAGAGGAAGGAAACAGAGGTCCACTGGACCACCAAGGATGAGGCGCAGGGAAACCTGCGGGTGGAGGGGGGCCTCGATCACCAACACTCGAGAGTGCAGGGGCAGGCCTCACTTAATGGTGGAGCTGCGAGGGTGGGAGAGCAATTTCACTGACAATGAGTCAGTGGTCTTGCTCGCCTGTCCCCGCAGGGGCCGCCATTAAGTAGGGGTCGGGGAGGGCTGGACAGCTGGGAGGCGGGAGGGGAGCTGGATTGGGCCGGTCGCGCTGGGGGGGGGGCCACGGGGTCAGCAGCGGCGGGGAAAGGTAAAGGGAGGAAATAAGGGATAAAGAAAAAAGGGAAAATAAGCAGAAATAAGGCACAAAAGAGCAGAGATGCAGAAAAGTGCAGAAAGGTGAAAGCTAAAAGAGGGTAGAAAAACGAGTGAAAACGAGTGAAAGAGCAGAGCGAGAGGAAGGGAAAATGAGCAGAAATAAGGCTCAAAAGAGCAGAGATGCAGAAAAGTGCAGAAAGGTGAAAGATAAAAAAGGGTAGAAAAACGAGTGAAAGAGCAGAGAGAGAGGAAGGAAACAGAGGTCCACTGGACCACCAGGGATGAGGCGCAGGGAAACCTGCGGGTGGAGGGGGGCCTCGATCACCAACACTCGAGGGTGCAGGGGCAGGGGCAGGCCTCACTTAATGGTGGAGCTGCGAGGGTGGGAGAGCAATTTCACTGACAATGAGTCAGTGGTCTTGCTCGCCTGTCCCCGCAGCGGCCGTCATTAAGTAGGGGTCGGGGAGGGCTGGACAGCTGGGAGGCGGGAGCGGGGAGGGGAGCTGGATTGGGCCGGTCGCGCTGGGGGGGAGGGGCCGTGGGGGCAGCAGCGGCGGGGAAAGGTAAAGGGAGGAAATAAGGGATTAAGAAAAAAGGGAAAATAAGCAGAAATAAGGCACAAACGAGCAGGGATGCAGAAAAGTGCAGAAAGGTGAAAGCTAAAAGAGGGTAGAAAAACCAGTAAAAACGAGTGAAAGAGCAGAGAGAGAGGAAGGAAACAGAGGTCCACTGGACCACCAGGGATGAGGCGCAGGGAAACCTGCGGGTGGAGGGGGGCCTCGATCACCAACACTCGAGAGTGCAGGGGCAGGCCTCACTTAATGGTGGAGCTGCGAGGGTGGGAGAGCAATTTCACTGACAATTAGTTAGTGGTCTTGCTCGCCTGTCCCCGCAGCGGCCGCCATTAAGTAGGGGTCGGGGAGGGCTGGACAGCTGGGAGGCGGGAGCGGGGAGGGGAGCTGAATTGGGCCGGTCGCGCTGGGGGGGAGGGGCCGCGGGGGTAGCAGCGGCAGGGAAAGGTAAAGGGAGGAAATAAGGGATAAAGAAAAAAGGGAAAATAGGCAGAAATAAGGCACAAAAGAGCAGGGATGCAGAAAAGTGCAGAAAGGTGAAAGCTAAAAGAGGGTAGAAAAACGAGTGAAAACGAGTGAAAGAGCAGAGCGAGAGGAAGGGATAATAAGCAGAAATAAGGCACAAAAGAGCAGAGATGCAGAAAAGTGCAGAAAAGTGAAAGATAAAAAAGGGTAGAAAAACGAGTGGAAACGAGTGAAAGAGCAGAGAGAGAGGAAGGAAACAGAGGTCCACTGGACCACCAGGGATGAGGCACAGGGAAACCTGCAGGTGGAGGGGGCCTCGATCACCAACACTCGAGAGTGCAGGGGCAGGGGCAGGCCTCACTTAATGGTGGAGCTGCGAGGGTGGGAGAGCAATTTCACTGACAATGAATCAGTGGTCTTGCTCATTGTCACCAGTGAATCTGATATGGCGTGTGACCAAAGAAGTAAAGCTAGGATTTGGTCTGCATTGATGGATTGGAGGGAGAAGGCAAGTGAGTCCCATGATTAAGCCAAGCTTACTGTTGGTCCTGGCCTCCCTAGTAACACCCCGGAGCCCTTAAAGTGAACAGGAGATGGAAATGGAAACAGTAATAACTCTGTGGGAAAGCTCTGTTTTCTCTCTATTTCCTCCGAGGGTTGGTACAGGTCGGAATGGAGAGATAGGAGGAATCCTAATAAGAGTGTTGGCAGTATGAGGACAAAAAAAATAAAAAAATAAAAATAAAAAATAAAAAAAAGAACTCTTTCACTGAGAAAGTACATTCAATATTCTAGAAGTAGCTCTCAATGGAGAAGGCTGCCTAACAGCTCAGCATCTCTACCCCCTACTAATTGAAGCTGATAATTATTTGATCTGATTGATTCTCTGAGCTGCCACCTATTAGACTCAAGAAGGTGAATCCCCAAAAATCTCTTAATCACAATTGAAAAGAGTCAACTGAGATTGCTATAGAGGGTCATTCTCCTAATAACGAGGATAACAGGTTAATATAACGGTTGGCTCTGCAAAGGAAACCTGAACAAACTCAAAAGTGGATCCTGTCAGGTACTGGGTAAATGAGGTTATTGGCAGCTCGTTTGGGGACTTTGATGAAGGTTATGATGAAGTTCATAAAAATTGAGTCTATGGTAGCTTGTGATACGCCTGAACCCAAAAACGGCTTGTAATGAAATAAGACGGAAGATACTTCTGTTTGACTCCAAGTGATGTGAAGGAGATGATATTTAGTATACTTATCTTTTTCCCTATTCTGCAGTCGGAGGAGATCTCCGCATGGTAAAGAATAGGAAGAAATAAATAAGTATATCTAACTAAAAAAAATGTACAAATATTCTGCATTAATAACTATTAAAATTGATATATAGAATTAAATAACAATATTTAATTTTGTAATAAAATGTATTGTTACAATATATTTTAAATTAGAAACAGGTTATTAAAATATGTATTATTAAAGAATGAATATGTACCATTTTTATATAGTTAACATTATTTTATATTAATTTATATATTTATATAACTAAATGTAACATTATTTCCTATGGAGTCTTATTTTTAGTTCCTACCTATATTATTTTCTATGGGAGGATGTTGCAGTACCAGTGGCCATTTGTAGTGCTGGACATACTACTGTTTATTTTTAATAGTAACTTACACTCAGAATTTTTAAATCCCGAAAAGTAGTAAACTTACTCAAAAGTGTAATCTTATTGAAAAGTGTAAGTGACTTTTGTCAATCAGGTCCTGAGTCTTTTCTATGGCGCACAAAATCATCCAGCATGGCAAGCCGGAAGCAATATCCAAGGGTGTCACATTGAAATTGGACAGCTTTGGCAGGAAGCCCCACTGACGTTCTAAATTTTCAGAATTTCTGGAACACCTTATCTTGGTCACTTCTAAGGCTCCCAGGACCCCAGGGACATTATTTAGGGGCCAGGACTCACCCCAGCCAAGGCCACAAGCAGGGTCCAGTCCAGATCCAGTTGGTACTGGTCAACTGGTCACTTAAAGGCCTTCTGCATCTTGCTGTGTCCCTGAAGACACACAGGAGGTCAACCAACTGACCCAAAGAGTTTGCTTTTTTGTCCTGGGTAAAACAGGGAGCAGGTCCAGTCCTTCAGGGCTACTCTCAGGTTACCAGTCCACTTTTGATCTTCTGCAGGTCCAGAAAGTGTCCTGAGGAGGGTTCCTTGGGGTGCCACATTTATGGTTTGCCCTAGTCAGTTGGTGGGGGTGACTCCTGTCCACTCCCTAACAAATGAAGTAAACGCTACCGGAGGGTTACCTTACCCACTTCTTCAGCAGTTCCTGTTTGCCCCTCTGCAAACAATACCATAGTGCACCTTGCTCCAAATACAAGATGGGGGAACCCTTCCTTGTGCAGACCCTAGTATCCACCCAGAGGGATGTCAATGAAAATGAGCAGTCTACTCTAGACTGGTTCTGGGAGTAGCCTCCCTCCCATAGGGTTCAGGACCAGCTTGGCTAGAATGAGCCTCGGGAACAAAGACATTTTTCCTTGTCAGATCTCCCCTTACATTAAATTATGAATGGGCAGGCCTCACCTCTGTCCCTTTCAAGTTAATGAAGTTCCTGGTCTTATACAAAACTGTCCTTCCTGAGCTATAGGGATCACATGCCCTGCACCCAACCAATCCTGTCACCAGCCCTAAGTCATTTTTCTACTCTGGGAGTCACTTCTCACTTTAGTGAGGAGTGAGTGACTCCCAGAGTAGAGAAGCACTGGCTAGGTAGCTGCTAGCTGGCTAATGTAAATTAGCCCCCAGAAGCTTCAGGCAGGGGAAAGTAAACTTTTTAAAAGTTACTTTTTCTAAATAATTATTTTAAAAAATCTAAGTTCACCTATTAATTGGATTTTTTTTTTTAAATAGACTCTGAAGAATTATACTAGCCAGTTCCTCTCAAAAGTTACAGCTTAAAGTATATAATCTGTACTTTGACATGTTTTTTAGGATCCAGCTAAAGCCCCGCCAGTCAAAATAGCTTTTGGGGGTTAGTCACTAGAAGAACATGCTAATTTAAAGTTTGCACTTGTTCCACCTTTACATTTCTGGTACCCATCATCTTATGGGCAACACAGTTTAATTACAAGTGATTTGTTAATGAATAAAAGCAGTTATTTTGACACGTTTAAAACAGGGTTTAGGCTGCTGCAGTCATGTTACACACAGTAGGCCTGAAGCCAGGTTTTACAGGCCCACTTTGTGGATGGCACATTAGGTGCCGCGATCCACATGTAGTAACTTCCACGCCCTGGGTGCATTTTCTCCTCCATATACTAACGGCTTGAAAGCAGGTTAAATATGACAATCAGGGATAAACCAATTTAACCATGTTTAAGAGGGGAGCATAGGCATTTTATTCTTGTTTATCAGGGGTAATGTGCACAGAGTTCTAACACCAGGAAAACAATGTGAAATATCTGTGATGACCAAGAAGAAACAGCAGATTTGCTACACATGTGTAAAACGCCTCTGGTAATGTGAGGCAGGACTATATGTTTCTGCATTTCTGGAGCATGGACCTTAACTCAGGTTTTAAATGAGATATCAGGATACTGTGTGAGTGGCATGTACCACATGTAGGATGTGTGGCTGGAAGTGTGTTGTCTTTGTTTTGATCCTGTCTGGGAAGTGTCATGTGTGATGTTGAGAAGGTCCGGTATGCCGGGTAGCTTCTCGTGGGGAACTACAGAGAGGCCCAGTAATGTTGTGAACCAGGGCCGATGAGCCCATGTGGGAGCCACTAGTATTAGTGTGAGAGAGGTATGCATAAGCTTCTGAACTAGAAATGGAATGAGAGGGAGAGAAGGAAAAGCGTAAGCAAATATCCCTGACCAACTCATACATAGTGCGTTGCCCTTGGATAGTGGATGTGGAAACCTGGACGTGAAGCTTGGGCATTTGGCATTGTCTACGGTTGCAAACAGATCTATTTGAGGAAACCCCCATCTGTGGAAGTATGGGAGGAGGACTTGGGGAGGAGTTCCCACTTGTGGACTTGTTGCTGCATCCTGCTGAGGAGGTCTGCAAACTCATTGTTTGTCCCCGGAAGGTATTCCGCTAACAGATGGATGTGATGTAGACCCATCTCCCCATGGTATGAGATAGGTGAGATGGTTGTGGAAAATGTGTACCCCTCCCCGTTTTTGTAAATAATACATGGCTGTCATATTGTCCGTCCGGACTAGGACAACCTTGCCAACCAGGTGAGATAGGAACGCTTTCAATGCAAGGTGAACAGCTTGAAGCTCTAGATAGTAGATGTGAAGACCCAGGTGTTTGGTGTCCCAGAGACCCTGCACTATGAGCTCCTGCAAGTGTGCGTCCCATCCCATGAGGGATGCGTCCATTGTGACAGTGATGTGGGGAACAGGGTCAAGGAAAGGCTGTCCTTGTAACAGCTGGTTGGTGTTCCACCACTGCAGAGAGTGATGAGTGCTGCGGTCTATCAACACTAGATCTTCTAACTGACCCTGTGACTGAGACCACAGCTGAGCTAAGCATTCCTGTAACGGACGCATGTGTAGTCGTGCATGCGGTCCTATGGCAATGCAGGAGGCCATCATACCTAAGAGCCGCATGACTGTCCTCACTGTAAGCTGTTGAATTGTCTGGAATTTGGGAATTAACGTTTGGAAATTCTGGATTCTTGCAGTATTGGGGTAGGCTAATCCTACTTGTGTCTTTAGGATAGCTCCTGCACCTGCAGAGATTAAAGGTGAGATTTGGTGACATTGATGGTGAACCCTAAGCAATGGAGCAGATCTATTGTAACCTGAGTGCGTAGTTGGCACTACTGATGAGTGTTGGCTTTGATAAGCCAATCGTCCAGATATGGAAGTACGCAGACCTTTTGTCTGCGTAGATGGGCTTCTACCACCGCTAGGCACTTGGTGAATACCCGAGGTGCGGTAGCCACCCTAAAAGGGAGGACTTTGAATTGATAATGTTTGCCGCCCACCACAAACCGGATAATTGCGAAGGGCTGGGTGTATTGGTATGTGAAAATAGGCGTCTTTTAGGTATAGTCTTGCCATAAAGTCGCCTAGTTGGAGAAGTGGGATTACATCTTGTAAAGTGACCATATGGAAGTGCTCTGACAAAATGTACTGAGGTCTAGAATTGGCCATAAAGATCCGTCCTTTTTGGGTATTAGGAAGTATAGAGAGTATACCCCTGAACCCTGATGGCGTAGAGGGACGGGTTCTATAGCTCCTTGGAGAAGAAGAGCTTGGACTTCCTGTTTGAGCAATTTTTGATGTTCCAGTGATAGCCTGTGAGTGCGAGCTGGAATGTTGGGAGGTGTGGTAATGAGCTCCAAACAATAGCCATGTTGGATAATGTTCAACACCCACTGGTCTGATCTAATGTTTTGCCATTTGGGTAGAAAATCCTGTAAGCCGCCTCCAACAGGTATTGCATGGTCAGGGGATAGGAGAGGGAAGTCATTGTTTGGTGTCAGGTGTTGCTCCGCATGGGGAGGCACCCTTACCTCTGCTTTTGGCCCCTGTAGGAACCTCGGAAATAACCTTGCGGGGAGGTGTGTTGACCTTGATTACGGTGGTAAGAAGTGGAGGTGTCGGAAGGGGTTGCCTTGGAACCTCCATGATAATTAGGGGGCACGAAAGAAGCCACGGGGAAAGGTTATTTGGAGGGCCCCCATTGCTTTCGCTATCTCCGTGTCTTAATTTTTTCTAGCGCTTGGTCCACTTGGGGACCAAACAGATGTTCCTTATCAAAAGGCATATTAAGAACATTCTACTGCACCTGTGGATTGAAACCATAAATACGGAGCCATGCATGGCGTCTGAGCAAGATACAGGTGTTGGTACCTGCAGCGTCAGGAGAGTCTGAGGCACAGCGTATTGAGGTGTTTGATGTCAGCTTGCCTTCCGAGACAAGTTCTTGCCCTCTCTTTTTGTGTTCATCTTGGAGAGATTGGATCAGGTCCTCCATCTCCCATCGAGTGAGCACAATCATAACGAGCATGTAGGCCCATTGAATTGGCAATATGCCAATGATTGGCGGATTGTGCTGCAACCCTCATCCCTGCCGCATCAATACGCTTGCTCTCTTTGTCAGGCGGCGGGCATCCCCACTAGCTTGCAAGTTGGCACACTTGAGAGCACTGGTGATGACAAGCGAGTTTGGTGGTAATTAGCCCCTGATGTAGATGGAATCAGATGGGGATGCTTTATACATCTTATCTACCCTGGGCATTATAACCCTAGCCCCAATAGGGTCTTTAAAGATGTCTTCTGTATGTCTTAATCTGCCCTTTAGCATAGGCAGTGCTTTAAATGGGCTGGTACTCACCGGTACTGAGTACCGGCACTTCTTAGATTTATCCCTCTGAGTACCGGCACTTCTCTTCTGCCGAGGAGAGTACCAGTACTCATTAAAAGGTAGGCTCATTGGCTGCGAGTGCTGGTGAGCCGGAGTGGAAGGTGTCTCTGGCAGCCAAGGCGCCACTTCTGTATCCCGTATCTGAGCCCCAGCTGAGCTATTCAGCAGGGCTCATTTGAATAATTGCCGGGTGCTCACCATCACGCTGTGTTTGACAGAGCAGGATCCGTTCAGGCCCTGTGCTGTCAATCACAGTCACACTATCCTGTGCATTTGTGCAAACACAGGAATCATGGAAGTCCCCTGGCAGTGGCAATCAGGCTACGGCCAGTCCGGCCCTGGTGGCAATTAAAAAAGCCATGGTAGGTGAAGAGTATAACATGGCTTTCATCATACCCAAGTCTTTTGTGTGCCTGCTTTTGTTTGTGTGTTTGCCTGCATTCGTATGCCTGTTTTTTGTATGAAAAAAGTGAGAAAGAGAGAGAGAGAATCAAAACACTCTCAGGAGGAATTTTAAAGAAAATGGGTGGCACTTTGTGTGTACATGTCTGCTCTGCGACAAAGATTCATAAATAGCATAGTAGGGAGGGTTGGTGGGTGGGTGAGTGAGTGGATAGATGAGTGAACAAGGGTGGATGTATAGATGGATGGATGGATGAATAGATGGATGGATGAGTGAAAGCATGGATGGCTGGGTGAAAGGGGGTGGATGATTGGATAAAAGGGCGGATGATGGGTGGATAAGTGAAAGATTGGATGGATGGATGAATGAAAGGGAGGGAGGGAGGATGGATGAAAGGGTGGATGATGGATGAGTGAAAGGAGGGACTGAGTGAAAGGGTGGATGGAATGAAAGGGTGGATGGAATAAAGGAGTGAAAGGGTTGATGGATAGATGAGCGAAAGGATTGATGAATGAGCAAAAGGGTGGATAAAGAGATGGATGAGTGAAAGGATGAATGGATAGGTTTTGAGTTGGATGGATGGCTAGGTTTGGATATGAAGGGTGGACAGACGGAATGGTGAAAAACTGAATGATGGATGAAAGACTGAATAGACGACAGAATGTAAAGGTTAAATGGTGGACATCAGCAGGTAAATGGTAGGATGAAAGGATGAATGGATAGATCTATGAAAGAGACAAGAGATATCTTCTGGGGAGGGTCATGATGATTTGCTTCATTTGCTTTGTGCCATAAGAGCTTTGGTTCAAAGTGGGGGTATTTTCAGTTTCTTCCTACTCACGTGCTGAAAAATATATAGTATTGTGCCAAACAACAGCAATTAACAGTATGGCATTAAGAAGGTGCAACTATTGCAAAAAAAGGAAAGGAAACTTGCTTTGTTTATATAAACACATTTCTCATGTGTTTTGGTATGTGCTGCAACTAATATAGAAGTCGTTAAGTATGATCATGTCATGCCTTTAGCCCCGCCCCTAGCCCCGCCCCCTCACTACACATCTAGCTCATTTTACCTGCACTTATTTTTTCCCATTTAAAGCACTGAGCATAGGTAGATACTATGTAGCCCTATGAGTGGAGGAAAGGATCGCAAAAAGAAAATCCTCTTCTAAAGGCTTTGTATGGAGCTCTACATTGTGAAACGCAGCATTTCTGGCTATCAACTCCCCCCCCCAGGGCCTTCTAAAGATTTCAGGGATACCCTTATTGCTGCGCCTGGCATAATAGCCACTAGATCGGCCAATTTTAATATCATTGGAGACCTTAACCTGCATTTAGAAGCTAGTCAAGACAGTGAGATTGGCAATTTTTTTGCGGATCTCGCCGCCTTCCAACTTACGCAGTGGGTCCCAAGCTGTACACACTCAGCTGGGCATCCGTTGGATCCTATCTTCTCCAACCTACCTGCTCTTACAGTCAATACCCCCCTCCTTATGAACTGGTCTGACTACTATTTGGTATCCATGGCACTACAGGGAGTAGGGCCTCTCCAGGACGCTACTCGTAAATCTGGTCTAAAGCGCCCCTGACATAAACTGGATATTGAGCAGTTTCACGCCCTCCTTCTGAGTCAAATACCCAGCCTTCCTGACATCCCTGACAGAGCTGATAGTATTCTATCTGATTAGCTCACGCACTCCATTGACACCCTCATTCCCGCCAGGTGGTCCCAGAGTCGCAGAACCCAGTCAAGTCCGCTGTACAACGACAACCTGGCCGCAGTCCGGAAAACTTGCAAAATCCTGGAACGGGCGTGTAGACAGGACTATGATCCAGTCTTGAAAAATACAATACCGAGTAGCTGTCAAGAGCTATCATAAGGCCATCCAGAAGGAAAGAGCTGCTTATTTTGCAGATGAAATTAGAAACAGCAGTAACCCTGCAAAATTCATTTTTGCCTTGCTCAAAGGTCTAAAATCCTCAGGGCAACCAAAAGCATCCCCCCTTTCCTCCAATCAGCAATGTGAGGTCCTCGCCGCTTTCTTCATCAAGAAGGTCGAAGAAACCTATAGGACTTTCTCTCACACTATGATTAGTACAGGATCCTCCCCACTGCCCAGTGGCACTCCTGCACTCTCGGTTTTCCTGGCACTCTCTCAAGAAGTGATGCGCACCATCTGCAATAAACTTAAATCGGGATCCCCAGCGGACCCTCTCAAACCAGATCAATTTCAGAAATTTTTACTTCAGCTTCTTTCTCCTTTTTGCAATCTTATTAATTAATCTATGTCCTCTGCGGTAGTCCCCCTGGCCTGGGAACATGCCAAGGTGGTTCCTTTGCTTAAAAAACCTATGCTAGATGCCTCTAAACCGGAGAATTTCCGCCCTATCTCTCTCCTCCCTTTGGTAGCTAAGATTATTGAAGCCTACATTAACTCCATTCTTACTGTGTTCATCGAAGATAACAACTTGTTGGACCCCTCTCAAAATGACTTTCGTCCATGTCACAGCACTGAAACCGCCCTCCTGGCTGTAACAGAACATCTGAGGTGCTCTCTGGATGTTGGACGTACCTCAGCCCTGATCATACTGGACCTAAGCGCTGCATTCAATACAGTATCCCTTCAGATCTCATTGCAGCACTTGGAGGATATCAGCATTGGCTGCCCTGCCCTGGGCTGGTTCACCTCTTTTTATCTGAGTGATCCTTTCAAGTGTCTGTCCCCACCTTCTGCTCTCAGGTGCATGCGGTGTGCCAGGGGGTTCCTCAGGGGTCTGCCCTGAGCCCTACCCTAACATCTACATTCAACCCCCTGGCAGCAGTAGCCAGGAACAGAGGATTAACTGTGGTATCCTATGCGGATGACTCACAGTTGGTGGTCGCACTATCTGACGACTCTGCACAGGATGTGCTTAAATTCAACGACGATTTAACAGCCATTGCAGGTTGGATGACCGCCAACTGTCTCCAACTTAATGCTAGTAAATCCGAGATCTTGCTGGTGGGTAAAGATACCCATCTGTGGAGTGAGCATTGGTGGCCATCCACTCTGGGCCATCCGCCTGCCCTGAAGCAGACAGTCAAAAATCTTGGAGTATGGGTTGACACCGCTCTGACTATTCAGGCTCAAACGAAAGCTGTCTGCTTTGGGCTCCTACGTGGTCTTAAACCCTTGCTGGGTTTTTTCGATCCTAACATCCATCAGGTGATCATCCAGGCCCCCGTATTATCCAGGCTGGATTATGCTAGCTCCTTGTACCTAGGGGCAAATAAAGTAGAGATACTCCCCCTTCAAAGGGCACAAAATGCTGCGGTCCGGATGCTCCTCGGCCTGCCAAGAACCTGCTCTACCTCCGATTCCATCCGCAGATTACACTGGCTCCCGGTGGAGAAACGCATCCAGTTTAAAGCTCTCTGCATCTCTCATAGAATCATGAACCTTCAATCTCCCGACATTCTAGCTAATCTCCTCATGCCCTACATACCCACCCGCCAGCTGCATTCTATTGGTCAGCACCTGGCGGTTGTCCCTCGGGTTAAGAGAGCACAGGCAGGAGAGCGCTCCTTCCGTGCTCTCGCTCCCAAGCTTTGGAATTTCCTCCCTGTGAGCATCAGAAGCATCCAAAGCCATGTATCATTCCGTAAAGCCATAAAAACCTATCTTTTTTCTAAATAATCTGCTTCTCTGTGTGTCACCTGGTCTGCCTTTGACAGTTGCGTTTAGCGCTGGGACGCCACTTTGGTGGGGCAGCTGTTCGCTTTATAAAACTTATAACATAACATATGATGTTGAGTCATCAGGAGGGGAGGGACAGGCGAGATACAGATATGGGTCTGTGTCCTCTGTGCTAGGGTCCCAAAAGTTTTTGCCCCCCACGATACCCAGCTGTATCACCTTGTGGAGACCCCGGAGGTGAAATATCTAGTAGGTCTTCTATAGATTGTGGTGGAGAAAGTGAAGCTGGGAGTGGCGGAGGTGGTGGAGGAGGCAAAGTGCTGGTGGCCTTGTCCGATTTATTCCAGTGTTTTGGTGGTACTGGTGAGTCCAGAGCATCCTGGAAAGACAGCAGTCTTTTTGGTGGTGGAGGAATCGGAGCCGAAGATCTGGCCAGGATACGGCCGGTATGATGCGGCTTGTGGATTAGCTTTTGTTTGGCATCTAGCTGCTTTTGGAGTCTATGGAGAATGGGCTCCCATGGCTTGCTGGGATCAGGCTTGGAAGTCGGCTTCGAAAGTTTTAGGTCCAACCCAGGTTTCAGTTTCGGCACCGAAGCTCCGCTCAGGGTCGAAGCAGCAGACGTCGATGGTCAGCTCGGCACCGAGTGGTGGCTAGGCACCGAGTGGCATTCCGTGACCGAAGTGCTCAATGCTGAAGGCTTCAGCTTTGGTTGGTGTTCTGGCGCCGAGCCGGAGCATCTGAACCAGTTGCTTGGTGCCGACCATGGCTTGAAGGCAGCGATGGACCCAGGGCCTCTGTTTGTTGATCCAGAGGGGCCGTGTGTCTTTTAGAGTGATTGACAAGGTGTTAAGGGACAGGGGGTAGGGTGCTCATGGACTGCTGAGCTGGTGTAACTTCCTACATCTCCAGGTCGACCTCAAGGTCGGAGCTGAAACTTCCCTTAATGAATAACACCTCTTCCTCTGCAACCAACGACTGAGGGTGTTCTTCCTCTTCTTTGACGTATTCATGACCAAAGATGTCTGGAGTATCCTCGATGCTCCTCTGCAACATTTCAAGGCAAAGTGATTGACAGCCCTGAAGGGTTTTCTTAGAGCGGAAGGAGCAGAAGTTTTCGCAATCCGCTTCTCTGTGTTTTGGGGACAAACACAGTACAAACTGAGGTGATGAATGCTGGAACTTGTTCCTCTCTCTGCTGGACTTGCAGAGGGAGCAGGAAACCATCAATCCCCAGAAACCATCCAATGTGCACTGAACCAGAGACACCAGTGCTTATTTGATGACCTCAAGGGAAGGGGGTTTGGAACCCACAATAAACTAAAATAAGAAAATAAAATTAAAAGGTAAAATAAAGAAGGAAACAACTGGTGTGCGTTCGTACTGGTGGAGAAAGCAAACACTGGGTCACAGAACCACCTGGAATAGATGCGAAGACCCAGACCTAGGAAGCAGGAGGAGGCCAGCTCCTGTTGTGACCACACGAACACACCTGGACCCTTTAATAACTCAAATAACAATCATGTATAAACTTCTGCATAGTGCCTGAAAGTGCCTTAGAGTCAGGCTGATAATCAGATAATATACACGCCATGAAAGATAATAAGAAAACACACACGCACACAATGCACTCTTGCACACAGATTATACACCACACTTCAATAGGTAGGCCGTAATCCTTAAACCCAACTGGGGTAGGTAACCAAGAGCGATAGTTCCACAAAAGGCTTGGGAGCGTTACCAAGACCTTTCCCAAGAGGAACTTATGCAAATAGCGAGAAGGAGCAATCAAAACAGATTATATAAATCACAACATATCATACACAGGACAACGACAGAATCCTGGCTCACACCGGCTGAGCTGAGTTAGCAAGGTCTTGTGAGCAATAGTCAAGATGTCTTGAAGAGTCAATAACCTCCAATCACGGCAAGTAAGCCCTTCCTCGATCTGAGGAAATCAAAAAGAAACTGCCTTAAAGAAAAATGGTGTGCGAGGATGAGGGTGGTAGGACTCGCAGCAGTCAGGAACCGCCAATCGGAGCCTCCAGGAAAACAAGCATTTACAATGCAATAGGTCTCGCAACTGCGAGTTTTAGAGCTATTGGTATTGTAAATGGCAATGCCTTTTGAAAAATTAACAGGTATTGTAATTTATAATAGTAATTTTCCACCAGTAGTTTAACTACCACTATTATTATTACTATCACCACAGAGTAGTAATAGTAATAATTGTAGTGGTGGTTATGGTACTTGTGGTGGTTGTAGCGGTGGTGGTAGTGGTGGTGGTATTGGTACTGGTGGTGGTGGTACTGGTGGTGTTAGTGGTGGTGGTACTGGTGGTCTACGTGGATTTTATTTCATTACTTATGCTACTGCTGGAATATTTTTAACAAAAAATACAAAAACTAACAAACATTATCATTTGCAACGCCAATAGCTCAAACTTTTAGTAATGCCAGCCCTATTGCATTGCAAATGCTTGTTTTATGTTGCAGGCATGAGGTGCATCATCTACTTCCCAAAATACAATCTTAGATTTGTAGACACTCGTAACAGTCCTATGGTAGGAGGCAGTTGTTCAGCCAGTGTAAGGCTAATAGCTCACACAACTTTGCATTTTGATACCTAAAGTTTTAAATTACAATAAATGTAGTAGACCTCAGGCAGGAGACTTGAGTTACCAGTAACTGTGGAAAGAGCAATAACTTTAGAAACTGGTGCTTTATTTCACCTTTTCCGTGGTGTGAAGGTTACGTAACTGTTTTATTGCGTTCGAATGGGCACAATGGGGCTTATTTACAAGTCCCTTGCACTGCCGGTGCTTCACTTTGTGTGGGAAAAGTGACGCAGCGGCGGCGCAAGGGGCTTGTAAATAAGCCCCAATGTCCTGTTTTTCTGGCTCTAAAGCAGCTTTGCTGACCTGGTTCTCTGGCTCTACAACGGCTCTGCTGACCTGGTTCTCTGGCTCTAAAGCAGATCTGCTGACTGGTTCTCTGGCTCTACAGCGGCTCTGTTAACCTGGTTCTCTGGCTCTAAAGCAGCTCTGCTGACCTGGTTCTGTGGCTCTAGAGCGGCTCTGCTAACCTGGTTCTCTGGCTCTACAGCAGCTCTGCTGACCTAGTTCTCTGGCTCTAGAGCAGCTCTGCTGACCTTGTTCTCTGGCTCTACAACGACTCTGCTGACCTGGTTCTCTGGCTCTACAGCAGCTCTGCTGACCTGGTTCTATTGCTCTACAGCAGCTCTGCTGACCTGGTTCTATGGCTCTAAAGCAGCTCTGCTGACCTGGTTCTCTGGCATTAGAGCAGCTCTGCTGACCTGGTTCTCTGGCTCTAAAGCAGCTCTGCTGACCTGGTTCTCTCCCTCTAAAGCAGCTCTGCTGACCTGGTTTCTCTCGCTCTACAGCAGCTCTGCTGACCTGGTTCTCTGGCTCTAGAGCAGCTCTGCTGACCTGGTTCTTAGGCTCTAGAGCAGCTCTGCCTACCTGGTTCTCTGGCTTTGAAGCAGCTCTGCTGACCTGGTTCTCTGGCTCTAGAGCAGCTCTGCTGACCTGGTTCTCTGGCTCTGCTGACCTGGTTCTCTGGCTCTAAAGCAGCTCTACTGACCTGGTTCTATGGCTCTAAAGCAGCTCTGCTGACCTGGTTCTCTGGCTCTAGAGCAGCTCTGCTGACCTGGTTCTCTGGCTCTAAAGCAGCTCTGCTGACCTGGTTCTCTGGCTCTAAAGCAGCTCTGCTGACCTGATTTCTCTGCCTCCAGAGCAGCTCTGCTGACCTGGTTCTCTGCCTCTAGAGCAGCTCTGCTGACCTGGTTCTTAGGCTCTAGAGCAGCTCTGCTGACCTGGTTCTCTGGCTCTACAACGCCTCTGCTGACCTGGTTCTCTGGCTCCAAAGCAGCTCTGCTGACCTGGTTCTATGGCTCTAAAGCAGCTCTGCTGACCTGGTTCTCTGGCTCTAGAGCAGCTCTGCTGACACGGTTCTCTGTCTCTAAAGCAGCTCTGCTGACCTGGTTCTCTCCCTCTAAAGCAGCTCTGCTGACCTGGTTTCTCTCGCTCTACAGCAGCTCTGCTGACCTGGTTCTCTGGCTCTAGAGCAGCTCTGCTGACCTGGTTCTCTGGCTCTAAAGCAGCTCTGCTGACGTGGTTCTCTGGCTCTAAAGCAGCTCTGCTGACCTGGTTCTCTCCCTCTAAAACAGCTCTGCTGACCTGGTTCTCTGGCTCTACAGCAGCTCTGCTGACCTGGTTCTCTGGCTTTAGAGCAGCTCTGCTGACCTGGTTCTCTGGCTCTAAAGCAGCTCTGCTGACCTGGTTCTATGGCTCTAAAGCAGCTCTGCTGACCTGGTTCTCTGGCTCTAGAGCAGCTCTGCTGACCTGGTTCTCTGGCTCTAAAGCAGCTCTGCTGACCTGGTTCTCTGGCTCTAAAGCAGCTCTGCTGACCTGGTTCTCTGGCTCTAAAGCAGCTCTGCTGACCTGGTTCTCTGGCTCTAAAGCAGCGCTGCTGACCTGGTTCTCTCCCTCTAAAGCAGCTCTGCTGACCTGGTTTCTCTGGCTCTACAGCAGCTCTGCTGACCTGGTTCTCTGGCTCTAGAGCAGCTCTGCTGACCTGGTTCTTAGGCTCTCTAAAGCAGCTCTGCTGACCTGGTTCTATGGCTCTAAAGCAGCTCTGCTGACCTGGTTCTCTGGCTCTAAAGCAGCGCTGCTGACCTGGTTCTCTCCCTCTAAAGAGGCTCTGCTGACCTGGTTTCTCTGGCTCTACAGCAGCTCTGCTGACCTGGTTCTCTGGCTCTACAACAGCTCTGCTGACCTGGTCCTCTGGCTCTCTAAAGCAGCTCTGCTGACCTGGTTCTATGGCTCTAAAGCAGCTCTGCTGACCTGGTTCTCTGGCTCTAGAGCAGCTCTGCTGACCTGGTTCTGTGGCTCTAGAGCAGCTCTGCTGACCTGGTTCTCTGGCTCTAAAGCAGCTCTGCTGACCTGGTTCTCTGGCTCTAAAACAGCGCTGCTGACCTGGTTCTCTCCCTCTAAAGCAGCTCTGCTGACCTGGTTTCTCTGGCTCTACCAGCAGCTCTGCTGACCTGGTTCTCTGGCTCTAGAGCAGCTCTGCTGACCTGGTTCTTAGGCTCTAGAGCAGCTCTGCTGACCTGGTTCTCTGGCTCTACAACGGCTCTGCTGACCTGGTTCTCTGGCTCTAAAGCAGCTCTGCTGACCTGGTTCTATGGCTCTAGAGCAGCTCTGCTGACCTAGTTCTCTCCCTCTAAAGCAGCTCTGCTGACCTGGTTTCTCTGGCTCTACAGCAGTTCTGCTGACCTGGTTCTCTGCCTCTAGAGCAGCTCTGCTGACCTGGTTCTTAGGCTCTAGAGCAGCTCTGCTGACCTGGTTCTCTGGCTCTAAAGCAGCTCTGCTGACCTGGTTCTCTGGCTCTAAAGCAGCGCTGCTGACCTGGTTCTCTCCCTCTAAAGCAGCTCTGCTGACCTGGTTTCTCTGGCTCTACAGCAGCTCTGCTGACCTGGTTCTCTGGCTCTACAACAGCTCTGCTGACCTGGTCCTCTGGCTCTCTAAAGCAGCTCTGCTGACCTGGTTCTATGGCTCTAAAGCAGCTCTGCTGACCTGGTTCTCTGGCTCTAGAGCAGCTCTGCTGACCTGGTTCTCTGGCTCTGGAGCAGCTCTGCTGACCTGGTTCTCTGGCTCTACAGCAGCTCTGCTGACCTGGTTCTCTGGCTCTACAACAGCTCTGCTGACCTGGTCCTCTGGCTCTCTAAAGCAGCTCTGCTGACCTGGTTCTATGGCTCTAAAGCAGCTCTGCTGACCTGGTTCTCTGTCTCTAGAGCAGCTCTGCTGACCTGGTTCTCTGGCTCTAGAGCAGCTCTGCTGACCTGGATCTCTGGCTCTAAAGCAGCTCTGCTGACCTGGTTCTCTGGCTCTAAAGCAGCACTGCTGACCTGGTTCTCTCCCTCTAAAGCAGCTCTGCTGACCTGGTTTCTCTGGCTCTACAGCAGCTCTGCTGACCTGGTTCTCTGGCTCTAGAGCAGCTCTGCTGACCTGGTTCTCTGGCTCTAGAACAGCTCTGCTGACCTGGTTCTCTGGCTCTAGAACAGCTCTGCTGACCTGGTTCTTAGGCTCTCTAAAGCAGCTCTGCTGACCTGGTTCTATGGCTCTAAAGCAGCTCTGCTGACCTGGTTCTCTGGCTCTAAAGCAGCGCTGCTGACCTGGTTCTCTCCCTCTAAAGCAGCTCTGCTGATCTGGTTTCTCTGGCTCTACAGCAGCTCTGCTGACCTGGTTCTCTGGCTCTACAACAGCTCTGCTGACCTGGTCCTCTGGCTCTCTAAAGCAGCTCTGCTGACCTGGTTCTATGGCTCTAAAGCAGCTCTGCTGACCTGGTTCTCTGGCTCTAGAGCAGCTCTGCTGACCTGGTTCTCTGGCTCTAAAGCAGCTCTGCTGACCTGGTTCTCTGGCTCTAAAGCAGCGCTGCTTACCTGGTTCTCTCCCTCTAAAGCAGCTCTGCTGACCTGGTTTCTCTGGCTCTACAGCAGCTCTGCTGACCTGGTTCTCTGGCTCTAGAGCAGCTCTGCTGACCTGGTTCTTAGGCTCTAGAGCAGCTCTGCTGACCTGGTTCTCTGGCTCTAAAGCAGCTCTGCTGACCTGGTTCTATGGCTCTAGAGCAGCTCTGCTGACCTGGTTCTCTGGCTCTAAAGCAGCTCTGCTGACCTGGTTCTCTCCCTCTAACGCAGCTCTGCTGACCTGGTTTCTCTGGCTCTACAGCAGCTCTGCTGACCTGGTTCTCTGGCTCTACAACAGCTCTGCTGACCTGGTCCTCTGGCTCTCTAAAGCAGCTCTGCTGACCTGGTTCTATGGCTCTAAAGCAGCTCTGCTGACCTGGTTCTCTGGCTCTAGAGCAGCTCTGCTGACCTGGTTCTCTGGCTCTGGAGAAGCTCTGCTGACCTGGTTCTCTGGCTCTAAAGCAGCTCTGCTGACCTGGTTCTCTGGCTCTAAAGCAGCACTGCTGACCTGGTTCTCTCCCTCTAAAGCAGCTCTGCTGACCTGGTTTCTCTGGCTCTACAGCAGCTCTGCTGACCTGGTTCTCTGGCTCTAGAGCAGCTCTGCTGACCTGGTTCTTAGGCTCTAGAGCAGCTCTGCTGACTTGGTTCTATAGCTCTAAAGCAGCTCTGCTCTGGCAGGACAGAGTGCGGGGCAGAGTGAAAGGCAGGGCGAAGCAAGAATATGAAAATAGGTGAGAAGACAGAGCGCAACTGAAGAACATGAGGATTAGTGTTAGGACAGAGTGCGGGGTAGAGGAACAGGCACCTAAAGTTAAAAACATGAGGATAAGTGGCAGGACAGTGTGGGGCAGAGGAACAGGCACGGCGAGTTAAAAACCTGAGGATAAGTGGCAGGATAGAGTGCGGGGCAGATAAAAAGCACGGCGAGGCAAGAACAATACTGTTGTGTGTTGAGGCAACAAAAGCGAAAAAGCAAAGTAAATACCATGCGGCACAAAGTTCTTGATATGCTGAAGCGCTGAAATTTATGTGTCTGCCTTGTATAGTTGCATCACGCAGTGAAGCGCTGAAATTTATGTGTCTGCCTTGTATAGTTGCATCGCGCAGTGAAACTGAAACCTAAATCAAGGTGGGAGCGTGTGAAGGCTTACATCGCTAGAGAGGAACCGCAGTGCGCGTGCACATCACCTGTCCAGGCAAGTGCACATGTCCTGTTCCCCTTCGCCCACTAAACCGACGACAATAGGTCTCGCCAAGGCGAGCAGCGCGCATGCGCTGCATCGCTAGGCGAGACCTAAAGATGAAGAGCCGCGGGACAGCTCCGGGGGAAATCCTCAATGTGAAGCATCGGGCATTGTTAGGGCGGGGTTTATCTACCTGCGTGTCCAAACAAGATGGCCCCTGCAAGGTTAGCAGGTCCCGTAGTGTGAGCCCCAGCCGCCGCAGGCCGTCCCTGCTGCAGAGCTGAAGTGCGCAGCTCCAGCAGCTAAGGGCCTGCCAGGACCAAAGAGAGCCTGCAGACCCAGCAGCACAGGGCCGGTATTTTCCCTCCGTCTTCATACGTCGGGAGCCTGCCCATCCTGTATTGCCTGGAAAGAAGATAGATAAGGAAAACACAAGTGCCACAGCATATCAGGGCACACCACATCCTCACAGGTGAGTTCTAGGCCCCTACCATGCCCATAGAAGAGTGATAGTGGTGATGGAGTGTGAATGGTGTGCTGGTGTAAGGGAGTGTGAATGGTGTGCTGGTGTAAGGGAAACTGGGTAGAAGCCCAAGCAGGTTTCTTAGGAAGCCTATATGCAGACATGCCAACCCTCCCGATTCAGGCAGGAGACTACCGATTTGAAAGCTAGTCTCCCGCCTCCCGATTCATGCATCTAGAAACCCGATGCCAGAACTAATTAGGTTACCTGCTGCTCTAGGCTGCTTAATAACACAGGAAGCAGTGCGCTCAAAACGAGTCCGGCTTTAGTTTCTGCTCTTTTCTTCTGGACTTCCCCCCACCTGGTCCCAGTAGTTTTTACTATAACCTGAGCACTCCCCAAGAGCTATTGGTTTATATGTGAGCTTGGGTGGGCCCAGGGCTGAGAACTCCGGAAACAAATCATTTTCCTGCCTCCTACGCCCTGCGTAATTAGTATTTCTTGGCGGGCTTCACCACAGCAGGCATCTTCTGTGAGAGTGACAGACTGGAAGTACTGCACTGCCGGTAACCTGCTCCTGCAGGCCAGTGCACAATATTGCCAAGCTCCCAGTCACTGCTATAGCCTGCTCCTGCCACTGTTGTATACTTTATAGGGTGTCCATAAATGGGCTTTCTAGACTCATGTCCTTATATAGGCACAATTCGCCTTGCTCTTATATAGGCATAAAATCCCAGACCTTATTTAGGCATAAACCATGCACTCCAAATACAGGCATGGATTCCGACATCCGTCCACCCTAGCGTCTCAACGAGTCCATGAAAAAAACAGACCCTCAGGCTGCGGGAGTTTCCCTTGCCCAGGACTATTGATTTCTTCAAGGACTCATACATTATGCATGAACCGTTAATCCCTAGAGGTTCATTCATGACGTCTTTCGCTACCCAACTCACGTCAATGCTAACATTTTCAGGTATAAATATACCTTCCCAAACCCCTGTAAATCAGAGGAGACCTCGACTTCAGAGGAGCCCGATTCCCGGCCGGACGCACTGAGAAGACGCTGTCATTCCTGCACGCAGAGAGTCCAGCTTCCAGTGATCTAACTTCCCTTGCGGGGTGTTGGAATTCGAGTCCGGATAGAGATTCCTACCTCTCTCATTCTTCAGGTATGGAGCAGACTAGAACCTAGAGGGACTCTTGGCATACTAGACTCTTGGCATACTAGACTCTTGGCATACTAGACTCTTGGCATACTAGACTCTTGGCATACTAGGCGTAACTTACTCTAGTCAGGAATACAGCACCTACTTCTACTTCTCCCTACATCTAGGAAAGGTTAGGCACACTGGGTAGAACTAGGATAGAAACGCATCGTGAGTACTCGCATTTTTAGGCTGTGTCATTTTATGTAAATGCATATATGCTGAAAAGATAATGCTAACGCAGTATTATTTATTTCTACTGCTCACCCTGTACATTATTTATCTCGCATACTGTCTTGTGATCGTAACAGCACATCTAACTTACAACAGAAACAAGACTGTTCAATAAACCCTTTTATTGAAACGCCCGTCTGTTATTTCTGTGTAACTTTGAGAAGTAACTGAATCCTGCACAACTGAGCTGAGTGAAATAGTTATCTATTGTTTCTACGACTCTGGGACACATCCTGATTCTGTAAGGGAAACACAGTGGTCATGTCTTGCGGCTGCCAGAAACTACTCCCTTCTTGTTGTCAAGAAGTTTCTAGTGGCCTCTGAGCTAGCTGGCACAAGTAATTAAGTTTAATATACTCGATAGGGACATACCGACCTTAGTCCTATGTCAAACCTATAGGATATATTATTCCAATGCGCAGAGCCTATTAGGGAAATAGGAGCTACACTACATGGCGCCCAATGTTTGGTAAGGCAGTAATTCAACGTTAGATACTGAGTAACTCAGCTGTGCATATATTCTTTTCTCTCTCAGAGACCCCTACCCATATACTCCAAAAGACGTCTGGAGAGGGCAGGGATAGTATCCGCCACGGCTATATAGGGCAGTACCCTATATACTAGCTGTTTGGTTTGCTCAACGTTGAAGGATAGAGTGTTCCACAATATTGTGCACCTTATCTTTGTTTCCTTGAAATTTGTTCTACATTTTTCATAAAACAAAATGAATGAAGACGCCGGAAACGGTGTAGCTGCGGCTGATCCAGCCCAACCAGCACTTTTTAACTTCACCGGTTTAAATGAAACCGAGGAGGGTGTCATCGACATCGCTCCAAACTTAAGAAGAGCCATTACTCTAAAACTTATAAAACATGGCCTACCACCGAGAGGAGGTAGAGCAGTTTTCGTGATTGAGGCACATGAATCCTTTCAGACAGAGGTATTCTATTCATGGGTAATATTTCCTGAATCCAATTCAGTGACACACATGTTTCACTTCTACAAGGAAGATGAAACACCAGAGGAATACATTCCTTTCGAGGATATAGAGATTCCATTAACATACCAGGAGCATCAGCTCTGGTTTAAAGGCGCCCTAAAACATCACAGAAATATAACCAGGCTCGGTCCACTAGGTAGACCAGGAGCAACATGGCCGATTCTAGCCGGCTACACACCTCATCCTGAACTTGACATAATGTCAGATGAGGACTTACTTGTTCAACTACAAGAACTAATAAAAATCTACAGACAATTGGTTCAATATGTCATGCGGACGTTCACAGTCCAACCACCATTAACACTTCCAAATCAGACCCCTCACCAGGGGAACACTCTAAAAATTACACCACAGACTCTATACGCAGTCATGGGTAAAATGCCCACTAAGCGGGAGCAAATTCCATTTTGGATAGCTCAAAAAATTACTCAAATCGAAGCAGTATTTCCAAATACTACCCCGCATGAGAAACACAGAATCCTAACCATTAGTTTACCAATGGGGATCACACCACAACTGGAAGACTGCACCACTTGGGGCTCAGTCTTTGCTGCCATCTACACTAAAACACACGGCATTCCGTCAATTGCGGTAATACCTGATGTCCTAAAACAAATTCAAAACGAATACGGGGCAGAGCCTGCTTTAAATTTAGGTATGAAATTACTAAAATTTTTTGACCAGGTCTCAACAATAATATTATCAAATATTAAAGGGGAGGCAGCAGCAGTGGCGATCCGACAAAAACTAAGGGAATTTGATGTTACAGAACATCAAACAGAGCTACCCAGAATTATAGAACAATCTTATGCAGAATTAGGCAGAGATAGTTTGGGTGGGAGACCAGTTAAACCAAAACTATCTGAAAGTCCTGAGAAGGACTCAATTAAACAAACTCCTACATCTTCTAAAAAGAAGTGGGAGTCTACTAAACAAAATTCAAATGAGAAAATATCTCAATCCCGAGGTAGGTCTCCTCAAAAAGAGCCCTCTGAAAGGAGGTACAACCTCAGGAATAGGGATAATTTGAGAAAACCTGATAGGTATCAAGATAATGATACACGTTCCTCTCGTCCCTTTCAGGTCTCATCACAGACTTCGGAAAGAAGAGGACGAACAGAAAATAGAGAAGAACGCGTGAAATCGAAAGACGACAAGCATGCAACAAAAATTAAAGTTAAACCTCAATTCTCCAAAAAGAAAGTAGCAGGTCTAATAGTAAGACATGCCGAGAATACTGAGAACTATACTCAAGAACGGAGAATGGGCTCAGACAATGCTGGACAGTGCAGCAGAAGTCACAATAGCTCGCCAGAACCTGATGGAACTTCTGGAGATAGTGGACTTGAATGAGTACATTACAGTAGAGACTGTAGACACCAGGGTTAGTACTCCACAAAGGTTATATGAAATAACACTCCGGATGGAGGGAGACAAACCTAGACAGGTTAAAGCACTTTTTTGGGAAAAACTATCAAAGGGTTATGACATACTTCTAGCAGAAAAAGACTGGCCATCACAATTTGTCAGGGAGTGCCCACACAGCGAGGACATGATTATGCCTGCCTTCTCCAATCACATACCAATTCACTTAAAATATACATATGCCAGAAAATGGGCAGTGGCCCAGGCTACAGCATTATATAAAAATCATGTAGGATGGGATGAGGACTCACCTCACCATAAAATAAATCTGAAACATGAACCTACTGCACAAAGGCAGTATCCTATTAAGCAAGAAGCTAAAAAACAGGTCAGGGAGATCTTAGATCAACTTGAATATCAAGGGGTGATTGAAACATGCACCTCCTCCATGAACAATCCTTTGTTTCCTGTCTCCAAACCAGACAATACATATCGTCTAGTTTTGGACTACAGACATTTAAACACTTGTTCTAAAACTTTTGCAGTGCAAAATGCACACAGCACAGCATTAATGAATAACATTGTGCGTAAAAAATACAAAACAACATTAGACATCTCAAACGGTTTCTTTTGTCAAAATATAGCACCTGAAAGCAGGTACTTAACGGCATTCTCCATAATGGGGTCCCGGCGTCACTTTTGTCGACTCCCACAAGGGTTCAAGAACAGCCCAGGTTTATTCTCAGCGAGAGTAACGGAGTTACTACAAATTTATGACAACGAGGCATTGTCCTATGTCGATGACATCTATCTGACAGACGATGACTTGGAAAAACACTTGAACAGGGTGAGCACCATTATATTGGGATTCGCCTCTGAGGGCTACAAGTTCAACTTTAAAAAATCCAGAATTGCCCATCTCAATGTCCTATTTTTAGGATATGAACTTTCAAGTGAAGGCAAGAGCTTGGCAGCTAACTTTCTAGAGAAATGTGCGCTGCTCCAACCTCCAAAAACGCTAAAAAACTTACAATCAATACTGGGATTCCTAAATTTTGGAAGAACATACATTCTAAACTACGCAGAAAGAGTTAAACCTCTCTACACATTAATCAAACCTGATTTCACAATTAAAAACTGGACACAGGAACACACAGAAATTTTGCGTTCACTCCAGGCTAACATGTTAGCAACAAATCACTTACAAACACGCGTAAGTCAAAGAAATTTGGTGATTCGAATAATTTCGGGTCAATGTGGATTCACTTACTTAACCTTTAATGAGGGTGAGAAAGTACCAATTGCATACAAATCACATTTGTATATACAAGCGGAAATGCGCTTCAGTTCAACTGAAAAAATTCTGACAGCAGTTCAAACAGCTGTAGCAAAAGAAAGAGCCTTAGCCCAAGGGAAACGCATAATTGTCGTTACACCAGCACCAGCTTTAGAAGCGGTCACAAAAGCAAGCATTCCAAATGCTAAAGCTTTACATCCGAGATGGATACAGTGGGTTAATTCTCTTGCTGCAACTGATGTTGAATATGTTTTTGATCCAGATTTAAAAACACAGGCATTTCTCCAATATGAACAAGAATGTCCTCTGCCCACTGAGATTCTGCCTCTCGATCAGTATGAATTCGTAATTTACACTGACGGATCCTCACAGCCCGCAACAGGGAGTAAGCAAGCTTACAGTGCAGCGTGTGCTATCGTTAAAGGTCGCATGCGAAATGGCATCTTCAGACCTATGGTCACAAAAACTCAGTCACTAGGTCAGTGTACAGCTCAGCGAGCTGAACTACAGGCATTCAAACTGGCACTTGAGAGTACGGATCGAAAATTCCTCACACTGATAGTGTGCGATTCCTATTACTGTGTTCAGTCGTATAATGACTATATACGAACCTGGCTTGAAAATGGTTTCAAAGATGCGAAGGGTGGCACAATAAAGCACAAATTGCTTTGGGAACAAGTAGTTCAGTTGAAAAACGAACTACCAAAGGCTCACGTGATTCACACACTGAGTCATCAGCGTGATGGCGTTCACGTTGAAGGGAATTCATTGGCTGACGAAGCCGCGAAGGGGGCTGTTCAGACGGCTTCCGTAGCTGCGATCACTCGTTCAAAAACAAAAATAGACGGTGAGATAATGTTAGCTGTCAATGCTTCAAGCAAAGGCAGCAGTGCAGCGTTACCAAAAAAGTTTCCACTCAAGTACTCTTATGTAATTGATGCGAATAACGTTCCTTTTGCTCGAATCCCTGGAGTGGGGGATAGGGTAATTCCAAACAAGGAACGCAGATTAGGACTTATCCTAGCAGCACACGAAGGGATGGCTTCTGCCCATGCAGGTGTTTCTGCGACAGTATCTTTACTCAAGCAAAGATATTGGTGGCCTGGCATTCGGAAACAAGCTAAGAACTATGTTTTAGAATGTGATATTTGCCAACAGATGAAAGTCTCAACAGTGAAACGTCCTGCGCAGACACCCTTATTAATTTCAGACAAACCATTAGCTTGTGTTTACCTGGACCACTGCGGTCCCTTGCAAAGGGACGGTAATTATAAATACATCATGGTTGCAGTGGATTCATGCTCTAGGTTCCTATGGTTATGGCCTCAGCGCTCGGCTGACGCTCGAACTGTTATAAAAGATTTGCGAGTCTTTATCGGCACATACGCAATAGGCACGCTACATTCTGACCAGGGTCCTGCGTTTAGCTCTAGGGCTTACAAGGAGGCCATGGCCAGTCTGGGCGTTGCATTGCGGTACTCCTCTCCATTCCATCCTGAGGGAAATTCTGTTGTGGAAAGGAAAAACCGGGACATAAAGCAGTCTATAACAGCTAGGGTATTAGGTTCGGGTGATGGGTGGGTCAAACACCTCATTAGCGTACAGCGCGCTCTTAATAATCTGCCAAGAAGTTCTCTAGGGGGTCACTCCATATGAGGTCCTATTTGGGACAAGAATGTGGGTTCCGGACTTAGAACACGTAGGCACAGTGGTGGACATGAAAACATTTGATATCAAAGATCGTTTGGCTGTTTTACAGGATCTCAATAAGCTAAGAACGAAACAAAGCAACATATCCCTACAGCCAACCACCACTGGGGAAAAATCGGCGGTCCCAGCGAGGCCTGTCTGGATTCCAAAAGTTGGGGATCTAGTCAGAGAAAAAATAGCGGACAAGAAGGAATTTGGACCTTCTTACAGACAACCGGTACCTGTTCTAGCTGTTCAAGGAACAAGGACAGTACTTCTGCCGCCCCTTGCTGGAAGAAAGGAGAAAAGATTTGTGTCAATCGACCTGATCAAACCACAGTATGTGGCCAATACTAAGCAGTAGGCCTCGTGGACTCCGACCTAGTAGCAGACGCACTCCTCTCGCTACTATTCAAGAGGTTCAGACTGAAAGACTGATCACGATCGAGAATTCAGCTGTAACAAATGAAGGACTAAGCAACCAGGCTATAGAACTCATCCCTCTTGACAACCAAGTAACAGTTCGTCCAAATACACCTGTCTACACCAACGTGACTTGTGGAGAACTGGTTCCTGTGATTTCAACGAATCCTGATGCAATTCCAACAATTGACAGAACTGCTTCTGGCTATTTCATTGACTTTGATACGTTCTCAGAAGATCCAAGTGAACCTGAAACGACGCCAGCATCATCAAAACTCAAGCAGCAAGTACAAGACTTTATTCACTTTCTGAAAAAGACTTATCTGGTTTCTCCATGGATTGAACTCTGGATTACATCTGGACTTTTTGTTTTTCTGCTCTGGCTAGCTTTGATAACAACAGTAAGCATGCTTATAAGTGGCAAATACATCCATGTGAACAGTGAAGGAAAAGACGTGAATGTACTTTTGAAACCACATAAATCTTCCCATCGTGAAGCAAGAGACTTGTCATCAGTGAACATCACAGCTGTTCCTATACAGGATGGTATAGTGTGGGACAAAACAGATTATGAAATCTTCGGTCCAAGTGAACAATTGAACATTCCACATTTGTTTAAAATTTCACTAAGTGATTTAATTACGTCCAGTACCTATTCAGATGATTGGGACTTTGAGACTGTGACAGATATAATGTTTGATCTAGAAAAATCTGCTGCATTTTCTAAGAATGATTTTTTAGAAGGTTCATCTGATTATGAAGAACTGTATTGTTATAACCACTATGGTCATCATTATTTGCACAAAACTGCATATCCAAGAAATGTGTTTATGTTTAACCAATGGGAACATTGTCCTACACCACCACAAGGTAGTTCGAAAACTTTTGCTAGTAAATTTCCATATTTTTCAGGTTATAATACATCTGACCCAGAAACGTTTTACTATAAAAATGTAAACAAAACAGGACTGAAAATTATGTTAACAAATACGAAACAGATTTATTCTGAAGCATTTATTGCCCAACTGTCTACACAGGGTTTCGACTTATGGAAAGACACAATTGAGACAAAAACTGTCTGGGGTAGTAAAGATTGGCAAGTACAGGGTATAGAAGCTTTATTTAGAGCCTGTATAATCCCTGAACAAATACTGTTTTTGAATGACACCGTCCAACAGACATCTTGTCTTGGATTAGCCAAGATCAAAGAGATGAAAACACCTTCTGTGCCAACACCTGCCAGTGGTAATAATACAAAGGCAGTGGTGACAGTTGACAATATACTACAACTCAACAGAACTAATCCAAATTGGAAAAAATGGTTGATCTGGCCCACAGACACAAACAACTGTCAGGAAAGGTTCTTGAACAAAACGCAGGGCTTTACTATTCATAGGCCAGACCCAAGATATGTCCAAAGACAACATCCGGGGGTAGTAACAACATACAGTGTAGGTAAATTATGCCTCGATTGGCTGCATAAATCTACACTACAGGATGTGAAGCAACACTTAACCTTACTTAAAGAGGACGCAGATCTTAAGGAATTCTTGCTTGGACCAAGAAAACCGCGTCAAAAACGTTTCATATATGCCGGCATCTATGCTGCTTATAACGAAGCATGGAAAGTGTCACAGATAGAGGCTGCAGAACGAATACGTGAACTTGATCGTATTAATTTAGAGAAAACACTCTCTGTAGTCGACAATGGGTTAACAACTTTGTCCTCCAGAATTTATTCATTGGATGGCATTGTATCCTCTGCTATCGACATTCTAGAACAAGATTTGGCTATGTTACAACAAGGTCAATCCCAATTACGTTCTATAGTGTTATTGACATGGACGCTGCAATCTTTGCGAGCGGGCTATGTGCCTTGGCGTTTCATCAACACGTCGTCTCTGTTTTCAGAATACAATCTAACTGATAAACAGATCGAATTGGCACAAAGAGGAGCAAGGTATACAGTGCTGAGCATTGAAAAACTGGAAAAATTACCATTTACAGTGGCAGAAAAACCAGCTACAGAATGGGTTATTCATGGCAAAATAACGTTGCCTGTGACAACTTTTCATTTTCAGTATTGCCTCAGACAGATGCAAGCAGGCAAATATGAAAGGTTGGGTAAGGAATACATTAAGATATCTTGGGATTTACCGTATACACATAGATGTTGGAGTGGGGATCGTGAAGTGTTTCTTAGCGGTACCAACTGTAAACATGCACTGACCGGTTCACTCATTTGTCAGGACATTATTTTACACGGGGCTTGTAATGGTTCTGTGGCAAAATTGTCTTGCCACCAGCGGGGTACACCAGCTGCTGTGATTAATCCAACGTTTGGACAACTTTCAAATGGGAGTTACCTCATGTTGAATGATCAGAGTTGCTGTGGAATGTTGCCAGGCATCCCATATCTAGTAACGGTCAACTCCAGGGTCACTTGCTGTATGCAAGTATTGTTTCCCCCAATAGACACAGTCAGGGAGTCGCCTTTATGGCCTTTGCTGAGCGTCTCTTTTATAAGATTTGATACTTTGAGCAGAATGAAAGCCATGCTTTTACAGCAAACAGTGCCTTTGACCTCGGCCAAAGAAACCTATGATCTACAAGTAGCAAGGACTTCGGCTGAGATACAGACTTTAATACGTACAAACTGCCCTATACATTTCGTAGAAATGATATCACGTATCTTTAACATGTCAGATACAACAGGAATTGTACATGTATTTAAGAGCATTTGCTCCGGTCTGTTAGCACCGTTCCAGGCAATACTTGGAATCATCCCCAACTTTGCACATTCGGTGTTTGGTGGCATACCATTAATTCTCGCACTTGTTGCCGGAATTTTATTCATCTGTCTGCTATTGCGCTATGGCCGGCCGATTCGCCGACATCACTCCGAGCGAAATGGAGAGAGCTCTCCTTGAAAGACAGTGCCGTGAGCGAATAGTAGAGCTACTAGGCATGACTCGTCTACGGGACCTTAATACCACGTGGTTCCTGTCATTTAGACCAATCTGGCAAGATTGCATCTTACCTGTTCTACGATGCCTGCTATGCGGTAAAGAATGCGTGTTGGACGCTTGTCTAACATATCCATCAGCTGCGCCAAAGGATGTCGATGCTTTGCTGGACCCGATTACGGCCCATGCTCTGTGTTGTCCCCAGAGGCTTCCAATCCTGATGTCAGCATTCATTGAGATCTCACAGTCGCCTCCTGCTGCTGCTGAGGTACGAGAAACAACTCCAGGCACACAGGTAACAACGAACGCGAACATTGCTGCGGCGACCTATGCTGAGAGCGATGCTTCCCATCTTTGTGCGATCAATCTTCTACACGAGGTGTTCCAACTTACACCAGCGGCAATAGATGATGTTTTGTCTATTGAAATAGATGATCTCATGTTTACACCAGACCCGTAAACTGACTCTGATTCGGCATACTTTGTTCCAGTGCAACAGCAACAATTTGGCCTTCATTTTTCAAAACCTTGGAACTTTACCAAATTTGAACTTTTTTCCCATTTTTTGAACGAAAAATGGCACTTCAATCTGCTTAAAGTAAAACTAGCCTTATAATACAGACTTGGCAGTACTTCCAGGGACACTTAGTCATCTTGTGTGTCTAAATCAGTTCATTTAAATTTCATGATAGGAAATTACTTTGATTTTGAATGACCTTATCAATCATTTTCGTCATATGTATATATTGCTTTGATTTTTCGTTCCGAATGCATTTATTTCATACTCCATGCTGGAATTGAAGAACACTGCTTAATGATGTACGGAAACCTATGCATTTTTTAATATGTCTTTTAATGCTTTTAGGATATGTTTTAATATGCAGTACTCCATTTTTAATGTTTAGCATTTTAAATGTTTAGCATTTTTAGTATTGTTGTATACACAAAAGAGGAGTGGGTGTTGTATACTTTATAGGGTGTCCATAAACGGGCTTTCTAGACTCATGTCCTTATATAGGCACAATTCGCCTTGCCCTTATATAGGCATAAAATCCCAGACCTTATTTAGGCATAAACCATGCACTCCAAATACAGGCATGGATTCCGACATCCGTCCACCCTAGCGTCTCAACGAGTCCATGAAAAAAACAGACCCTCAGGCTGCGGGAGTTTCCCTTGCCCAGGACTATTTATTTCTTCAAGGACTCATACATTATGCATGAACCGTTAATCCCTAGAGGTTCATTCTTGACGTCTTTCGCTACCCAACTCACGTCAATGCTAACATTTTCAGGTATAAATATACCTTCCCAAACCCCTGTAAATCAGAGGAGACCTCGACTTCAGAGGAGCCCGATTCCCGGCCGGACGCACTGAGAAGACGCTGTCATTCCTGCACGCAGAGAGTCCAGCTTCCAGTGATCTAACTTCCCTTGCGGGGTGTTGGAATTCGAGTCCGGATAGAGATTCCTACCTCTCTCATTCTTCAGGTATGGAGCAGACTAGAACCTAGAGGGACTCTTGGCATACTAGACTCTTGGCATACTAGACTCTTGGCATACTAGACTCTTGGCATACTAGACTCGTGGCATACTAGACTCTTGGCATACTAGGCGTAACTTACTCTTAGTATACTCTAGTCAGGAATACAGCACCTACTTCTACTTCTCCCTACATCTAGGAAAGGTTAGGCACACTGGGTAGAACTAGGATAGAAACGCATCGTATGAGTACTCGCATTTTTAGGCTGTGTCATTTTATGTAAATGCATATATGCTGAAAAGATAATGCTAACGCAGTATTATTTATTTCTACTGCTCACCCTGTACATTATTTATCTCGCATACTGTCTTGTGATCGTAACAGCACATCTAACTTACAACAGAAACATTGAAACGCCCGTCTGTTATTTCTGTGTAACTTTGAGAAGTAACTGAATCCTGCACAACTGAGCTGAGTGAAATAGTTATCTATTGTTTCTACGACTCTGGGACACATCCTGATTCTGTAAGGGAAACACAGTGGTCATGTTTTGCGGCTGCCAGAAACTACTCCCTTCTTGTTGTCAAGAAGTTTCTAGTGGCCTCTGAGCTGGCTGGCACAAGTAATTAAGTTTAATATACTCGATAGGGACATACCGACCTTAGACCTATGTCAAACCTATAGGATATATTATTCCAATGCGCAGAGCCTATTAGGGAAATAGGAGCTACACTACACCACAGGTTAAGAAGTCAAGGTAAGAAAAAATAACATTCAGTAAAACCGAGAAATATGTGTTCCAACTCTGTTTTTGTTTGAACACTTTGTAAAACTGCCAACAATAAAATGTTGATGCCAGTCTTGATTCACGCACGCTTTAATCTCCCTCTCCAAGAATTACCTCAGACATCAAAGCTTAACGCTTTGTCTTTAATTCTTGGAGGGGGAGACAGGAGCATGTGATGGGAATCAACATTTTTATTTTTGCCGGTTTTACATATTAGTGCACATAAAAACAGAGTCTAAAACTCTGTTTTTGTTAACGCCAAAACAAAATGCTGATTTTCCCCATACTCATGATGTGGTGTTAGGGCCAGAGTTGCAGACTTAGAACTGGGAAACCAGTTTCAAGTCCTGGAGTTGGCTCATCATCCTGTGATTCTGGGCAAATAACTTAATCTCCCTATAAACAATGAGTGGTGACATTGTGTAATGTAATTGGTGCTCATGTAAAGCACTCCAGTACCTTCAGGTCGGTTCTGCTATATGAAAAATGAAAAACAAAGGTAAAAACAAAGCATTAATATAAGTAAAGACTGTTTAGTGCCTGATGTGTAAATGGCTTGTCCGTTTAAATTGTGATCTTGGACAAATACTTTATTTCACCCAAACTTCTTGTGAGAGGCTGGCCTGGTATATGATGTCCACTTATGTAAGTGGGCACCTTGCACCAGTCCAGACAACCCCATACAGTGGTTTTAGAGGTCTTAAACAACCTTAGAAAGCTCTCTAAGTGGTAGCTGTGGAGAGCAGCCTTAAGGCTTAGTCCAGAAGGAGTGTAAAGCAGCTTATTTTACCAGTATGCAATCTTATAGGTATAGATTGGATAAAAAGAACCACACAATGTACTCATAACAATATGTATTTATTATACAGTACTCTCTAATACACAGATATATCTCCTACCCTGAGATAAATACAATGCACACAACACATAGCGAAGAAATGATGTAAGTAGCACAGAATACACAGTGGGCCCCAGGGCGGGACCAAAATATATATGAAGAAAGTGGTATAAGAATCACGACTCGAGTTGACACACAGTCAAGAGGACATAGAATTGCTGGGGACCCAAGGAACCACCCAAGGTAAGTAGATAGGGATCCCACGGAGAGCGTGTGCAGTGTGCGAACACAACCGCGGTCTCCGTACAATTCAATGTGTATATTAGTGCACGGTGCAAACAGTGCTCCAATGTGCTCTCTCCACCTCATCTTCATCGCCAGCTCATCTTCCAGGTATACAGATTTGTACTTTAGTACTACAGACTGTCATAGGTATTGACTCAGATTACAACAAGAACACAACTAGTGTACTGTGGGCAAAAGCACCTCTTTGTAATTTGATGCCTTCTTCATTACCCCCTTGTATTTGTCACGGTCTTTTCTTCCAGGTGTATTGGCTTATACCGTTTTTCCCATTATGTTGACTTGTCATGCATTGATGAAATTAATACATATGACTCTCTTCCTGGAAGTGAGCTTGCTACATTCTACTTATAGGTGTATGTATGACCTATTTCTATAAAGCAGAAGTTATTTCTTGAAGATGGTAAAAAAACATCTCTCCCAGTTACTAGCCGCCGCTCCATTAGGGCGTAGGAGCGCCGCCACACTCGCAGTGCGAGAAGCAGAAAATACATTTAAATACCATTGTATTTACTGCTTCTCGCGCTGCGAGAAAGCAGAAGGCAGTGGTTGGGGGCGGGCGGGAGGATATGCCTGGTTGGGGGCGGGCGGGTTGGGGATGAGTGGCTTGCACCACTGCCGTGACTGCTTGGTCGGCCCTGGGGCCGACCAAAGCAGTCATGCGCACTCTACATTTTCTCTATGTAGGCTGCATGCAGCCTACATAGAGAAAATGGCCTCCCAACAGGTGCCCGGCTGGGCGCTGTCCGGGACTCCGCACCAATCACAACGCTGCCATTTCAGCATTGTGATTGGCTACAGGAGGGGAGGGAGGAGGGAGCATGCCTGCAGCCTGCCCTGTTCCTGTACCGGACTGGCCCAGGAGCAGAGGCGGCGTGAGACCGGCATCAGGTAAGTTTGAGTTTTATTTTACTCCGCCCCCGAGAATTGCGAGCCGCGACTGAGAGTGACCTTGAGGAAATCTTTCCGTGGCCTGTGAAACCTGTTCAGTGAGCTGCTACAGTGTACACAGTGCACGGCTAGCTGGACACTCTAGGTACGCATTGGAACTCATCCATGCAAATGGACTATTTGCCAGACATTTTTTTAGTACCACGTGTCGCGCCCCTACGAAATTTTGTGGTAGCGTAGTTGGCTGTTCCCTGCGCTGTGCCTCCGGTCGCGTCTCCCTCCAGCCCATCTGACTTTGCCACATGTTGGTGTGGTGTCAGACCAAAATGGGTTAATTATTTCCACACGCAAAGCCGACAGGGAATGGGCAGAGTACGCCACCTCAGGCGACAAAGCCTGGTTTCAGGAAAACATTCATGACCTCTCATCAGGTTTTATGTTTATTGTCTCCAGTATGCTGTTCCCCCCGAGGATACAATACCACCACATTGAGACAAAACACAAGCTGGTTTCAGAATCACTTACACAGTGAAACCCCTTCTAGAATGGATGCCACAAATACCATTTAAAGGGTTTGTGTGTGTGTGAGTAGGTTTGCAAGTTTGTATGTTTTATGTGATTTGTGTTTGGATGGGTGTTTATATGGTTTCTCTGTGCCCTTGTATGTGTGGGGGTGTCTGTGACGGAGGGCGAGGAGGCTGCTTCAATTTCTCTCACATTATCACAACATACACAAAAAGGACAGCCTTGACGTAGATTCCAACATAGACACTATTCTCGACCCTGAGCCCCTGGCTGCACAAAGGCATACAATACCACACGTCTCTTTGCTAAGATATGTTTATATGAGCATGCATGGAGGCAGCCAAAAAGAAAGCATCTTGCCTGACAAGCAGCAGAAAATGTGATTACAACATACGTCAGTTTCACAATCCAAAATATACAGAGACAGCTGCAGCTAATGTTACTTGACAGAATGTGTAATAATCATATATGTCAAATAGGTGACTTGTTAGATGGAAATCGAAGGAAGCCCCTTTCAAAAAGCAAGACCAGCTGTATGAATGTGAACACCATATGCCGAACATTATTATTATAGTTATAAATGTTCAATAGGTTTGTGCTAATTGAGTGTCATTGAGTGGTTGTGTGCATGTGTATTGTAATGCTATTGTAATGCTGTGTATGACTTGGCATATTCTGAGCAGTGGCCCATGTCATATGACGTGTCATTTTGGAGATGCATGTAAAATTGTATGTCAGTGATTTTGTTATTCCCAGGTTTCACAACATGTGAGCATATTTGAAATGCACTATATTTTATTGTTTGTAATTTTATCTGTGTATTTATTCCTTTTATATATGGTAGTTTAGGTTTATGTCATATTTAGGGTGATGGTTTTTCTTCCATTTCTAGGTGAATTAGATTTTTTTTTTAAATT
Organism: Calotriton arnoldi; assembly: GCA_963921515.1. Classification (NCBI taxonomy): domain Eukaryota; kingdom Metazoa; phylum Chordata; class Amphibia; order Caudata; family Salamandridae; genus Calotriton; species Calotriton arnoldi. Next base: position 410,331 of record CAWUFW010000041.1, read on the forward strand.
TACTTTATTAATGTTTGCCTTTCTGCTGTTAGTGTTATATCCTGTCTGCATTGGTTTTCAGAGTGATTCTCTTGCAGTGCCTGTGAGTGGCTTACTCCAAGGCTTGGCTGGAGTAGATTTGAGCCTGTCTAGGCATTTGTACTGCTTGAATAGATGTGGGTGTAACTTATGAGCACTGGGTCTGCCTTACACTTTTGTAATAGTGGTTATACATGTTCATGGCCCTCCTTGTTCCCCCTTACTTTTTGTACTTTTCCCTTCTTTTCTCCCACTTTGTAGTAGGTATTGTTCATTTTTCTGACACTACCCCGCCCTGGCTACTCCCACACATACTACAAAGTAGTAGGTCTACGTGTGCCTGAGTTCTACTTGTAGTGGTAGGAGCCCTCCGAGAAATACAGCAGATTGAGGTGAAAATCGACAGCGTGGATTTTGGCAAATAGCACTTAGTTATTTGAGACAAAGTACTACAATAGTATTATTCTGAAACTCGCAAATTGCCTTGTAAATCGAGCCTATTCTTTATAGTTTCAACAGTCGTAGTCTCTATGGCCCAAACATACATTTTATCATTGACCGTCAGAGGCAATGGAAACAATTAAAGGACAGTCGCACAAAGCAAATGTACGCCTTCATCAAAAGCAGTTCTGAATTACTTTCGGGTCGTGTTCCCACTCTAAACACTAACACTCTTTGAAGTGCAGAGTGACTCTGCACTTCAAAGAGTGTTAGTGTTTATAGAGTGAGAACGCAGACTGGTGCAGAAAATGTTTCTCACTCTGAAGCTACAGGCCCTGCCATGCGTGATGCACCTCTGAGAAGCATACACACTGAGTGCCAGCACTGGGCCTAGCTTCAAAAACATAACGATAGAAATGTTTCTGACGCTAGGCCCTGCTGGCACACAGCGTGTATATTGCTCAGAGGTGCGTGGCACTGGCAGGGCCTAGCTTCAGAAACATTTCTATCTACATGTTGTTATATGACATCCCTTTATTAATGTAATAACTGCACTTTCACAATTGCTCTATTAACCTTCTTGCTTCTCAAATTTGCTTGAAAATGCACCATTTACCCACTCTTTTTTCAAAATTTTCTCGGGTGGGAGAACACCCCCAACCCTCCTTAAGATGTTCGGGCTCGCTCTCTGCGCTCGCTCGCCAGGGCGCATATTTCTCCCTCTTATTGAAGTTGAAATGTTGGCATGTATGTATATGTAACCTGCCGAGGGCCCCGCCGCCTGATGATCCCAACCCTGCTGGACAGAGCACGTACTACATATAACAATGGTCCTAGTGGACAAACTAATAAACATCCATTTGTTAGTTACACCTGTAAAAATAATTCAAAATATTCAAAAGGGAAAATTAAGCACATTTATTCATAGTAGACATGGATATCTCATGCCTGGTCAGGAAATAGCATGATAATAAATTTCCACAAATTTGTACATTCATCTTCAAAAAGGTGCCCCGGAAGGAAGGGTAAGGTGAGTGTAAAATTGTGCTCAAGTGAAGGTAGGTGGAAATAGGGAAGGGCGGTGAACAAATATCAACATCAAAGTCAAATTATGAGTGCCAATCCGGCCTATAACATGGCCAATCTTGTTCGGAACACCATATTTCATGGGCACATAGGAATCTTAATACTGTTGTCCACGATTGGTGACGAGGGTAAGTAGCTGTCGACGTTTTGACCCTTGGGGGGGTAAATGTGGATACTTGTGGTTCTCACATTAGGGTCTTCATCAGGACAAGGAGTGGGACACCCCACATCCGCCAAGGGAAAACGGTGGTAAGTTGAATGGGCCGGGAGGCTCCAACTGCACAAGGGGGACTTTAGGTAGCGTTTCCAAAACTGTAAAAAATGGGATCGATAATTTCTGGATTCCCAAGTTTCTAAAAAATGCAGAGAAAACGGCTTGCATCCGTCCATGGTGATTCACTCATAATTTGACTTTTGACTTGATGCGCGAGGTAGCTATAACTCGATACGCAGAAAGGAAAATGCGATCGAAACAATGGCGACGAGGGGAATAGTATTGAACAAACCGAAAAGAGCGCTGTGACAGCGTTGAACCGGAGTGCAGGTACACATGTCCTAACCCGAGAGCAGAAAGAAAACAATCTAGCAATGGAGTTGATGCCCCGACGCATTATCACCAAGAGGAGGAGTCACTCTACCTCTATCTTTTGACTTGAAACACATCTTTGAAAAAAATAAACTTGTACACATCCAGACCCAATACTAGATGGCAGGAGTATGCAAAGCATGTGTATCAACAGCCAAACATGCTTCGAACTGAAGGTTCCCCACCAGAAGAGTTAGAGTCTTTGTAAACATCTGAGGTGCCGAACATAGGCCAAAAGGGTAAGAAATAGAATTGAAAGTGATGTCCCAAAGTGGAGAATTTGAGAAATTTCTGAGAAGCAGGGTGAACAAGAATATGCATGATAGGCATCCATCCAGAAGCCAGAAACATGCCAGGAGACACGAGTGGGAGAATATCCTGGAAGCTCACCATTTTGAAATTCTTATAAGGGATATAAAGATTCTCTTGCTTGAGGTCAAAGACAGGGTGAAAGATTCCTGAAGGTTTTTTAACCGAAAACATTAGACAATAGCATCCCTGACCTCTCTTTCTCTTTGGAACTATAGAGTACTTTGCAAGAAGAACTTTGATCCTTGTCTGTAGAGCTAATAATTTGTCCTAATTGTGTGGAGCTGGTGTTTGAATGAAGAACTTGAGTGCAAGTGAGGAAAATTCTTCTTCGACCACCTGGAAGATCCAAGAGTCTGAAACATTTCCCAAGTTGAGAAAAAAAGAGCAATTTCTTCCACCCAAAGCTCCAGAAGAGTCATGTCTTAGGGAAGGTAGCAGGAGAGACTGGAGGTTGATGCAGGATTTGTCTTGGGAAGGAGTGCCATGGCCACACCCCCTGACCCAAAAGGACTGGCCTGCTCCTTTAGTCGAAGAGTTAGAACCAAAGACCTTGTGGAATCGAAAACGTCTCCCTGTGGTAGAAGGTTTCACCGACATAAGTAATTTATGGACTTCAGCTGATTTTTTCACTAAATCCACTAGCTGTGAACCGAAGAGCTGAGAACCATGAAAAAGGAGGTGAGAAAGGAAAGACTTATGCTGATTGTCCACCTTCCAGGTCTGCATCCAAATCTGGTATCTTGTAGAAATGACTGAAACTGAAGCTGCTGCCGCAGTGGATAAGAAATTAAAGGTCAGATCCAAAAGGAACCTCACCTCCTGTTCTATGACTGACAATTTGTACTTACCATCCCCTCCGTCCTGTAACTCCTCCACCAAGTCCTGGAAATCATGCAGTAGGGACTGTATGACGTACGTTACATAGGCTTCTGCCATGATAGCAAATCTCATGGCTAAATAGGCCCTTTCAATAGCTCCCTCTACGTTTGTATTAACCTGGTCAGAAGAGGCGTCCTCTGAAATAATGGATCTGCTAGATGCAAGACCTGTCATCAGAGTCAATTTTCATTGTAATGGAAAATTCTTCCTCAAAGCTCTCAAGAATATACCTCTTGGTAAGAAACTGTGGAAAACCAATCTTTTCAATGAATGACCACCCTCTACTTAAGAGCCTTTGAATGGCCTTATGTATGGGGAGAGATTCTGCATTCTTCTTCAGATACTGAAGAAAAAAGTAATCATTCACAACCTGGGGACCAGGAGCAGGAAAACACAAACTCTCCCTTATATGAGCCAGAAGATCCTTCACGGCAGAGCCTTAAACGTATCTGCCCTAAATCTCCTCCTCCCCACAAATATATCAGAGTCTGGGTCTGAAGAACACACAGCCTTAGGAACTTTGGGGGGCTGGAGCTCCTTCTCGAGCTGCAAAAGCAGATTCCACTGTTTGTTTATCATATCCTGTTGTAGTTCAAAATCATGAGAGCCCCCCCTTCAGAAGACAATACAGGGCCTGGACCATCCTTTGCTGAGGAGACCTCAGTGTGGTGCCTTTTCAACGCATGTACTCCCTTCATGTTAATACACAAAGGAGAAGGAAAATGTGCATCCAAATAAGCCGGCGGGACACTTTCACTTCTAAGTCTTGCTTAGCAACCATGAGGAGGCCCCGCCCATCACTTCCTTTCTGCCGAGCAGGGAGTAAGAAACACAAGCCACAACTAATCTGCGCCTTCGGGAAGTCCACCAAGTCCCGAACTCTCCCATAACAAAAACAAAGGCGTGGGAGCCCTGCTCATCCCCGCCCCCAGGCCCAGCAAGGCAGCGGAGATGAACGTGGAACATAGGAGTGCCCAGAGGAGCAAACATCCCTCAATAAGGGCTGCCCCTAATCGGTTAGCCAACCCAGCAGCACGCACAGAAATCCGATCAGCGGATTTGAAAGGGAAAACGCTCAAGCAGGTTGCAACAAGGAGAACTAAATTAAATACCATTAAATAAAAAAAAAATAGAAAACACTTAACTTAAATCTGGATGGAAACATCTCCTGCCCAACCACAGAAGAAAAAACAAAGTATTACTAGTAAGCCCCAATCTTTGAGTCAGGTAATGGTGCACTTCCTGTGCACTTGGGGAGGGGGGGGTCTTACTTTTTAATCTATATGGGTTAAACTTTGTGCACAAGCAACGTGATAGCTCATTCTGTCAGCACTGTGGCGCAGAAGATGGGTAATGCCTGTATCTGAGGGGCGACAAGAGGATAATTTCAAACTGAAGGGCTGGAGCTAGCCCTTGGTAAGTTGTTCTATAACACAGGAGTGACACCAAGATGCCAATGCTATGGAGTCTCATCCAGGCTGGAGCTATCTGGATCCCGACACCTAGATGCCAATGCAATGGAGTGTCATCCAGGCTGGAGCTATCTGGATCCCGACACCTAGATGACAATGCACTGGAGCCTCATCCTGGCTGGAGCGCTCTGGAGTCTGACACCTAGATGCCAATGCAATGAAGTCTTATCCTGGCTGGGAGCTATCTGGAGTCTGACACCTAGATGCCATTGCAATGGAGTCTTATCATGGCTGAGAGCTATCTGGAGTCTGATACCTAGATGCCATTGCAATGGAGTCTTATCCTGGCTGGGAGCTATCTGGAGTCTGACATCTAGATGCCATTGCAATGGAGTCTTATCCTGGCTGGGAGCTATCTGGCGTCTGACACCTAGATGCCATTACAATTGAGTCTTATCCTGGAGCTATCTGGAGCCTGACACCTAGATGCCAATGCAATGGAGTCTCAACCAGGCTAGGGCTATCTGTATCCCGACACCTAGATGCCAATGCAATGGAGTCTCATCCTGGCTGGAGCTCTCTGGAGCCTGACACCTAGATGCCAATACAATGGAGACTCATCCTGGCTGGAGCTATCTGGAGTCTGACACCTAGATGCCAATACAATGGAGACTCATCCTGGCTGGAGCTATCTGGAGTCTGACACCTAGATGCCAATACAATGGAGTCTCATCCTGATGAGAGCTATCTGGAGTCTCACACCTAGATGCCATTGCAATGGAGTCTCATCCAGGCTGGAGCTATCTGGATCCCGACACCTAGATGCCAATGCAATGGAGTCTCATCCTGGCTGGAGCGCTCCTGAGCCTGACACCTAGATGCCAAATGCAATGGAGTCTCATCATTGCTGGAGCTATTTGGAGCCTGACACATAGATGCCAATCAGCAGCGGCCCATGCATAAGAGCGGTGGGGCGGGGTTGGTGGTGTGGATTCGACAGACGACCACGAGGGAAAATGTAGCTTTTTCACAGCCTGGTGGGCAGAACATCTGGATTTTATTAAAGACATGGCTAACATTATACTAAAGAAAGAGGGATTCCCACTGAGAACATTAGCAAGGGTTCTGGGCCTCTTGTCCTCAACGATCCAGGCCATATATCCGGGCCCCCTGCACTACCGGGTCCTTCAGAGTCTCAAGGCCAAAGCATTGAGATTGAATCAATCTTATTCCCAGACAGTATCCCTGGACTCAGACTAGAGGAAAGAACTACTCTGGTGGCTGAGGAATGCAGAGGCATGGAAAGGCAGAGCCCTTTTTGGGGAAGAAGAGTCGAACGCGAGCTTAGAGGGATGGGGTGCCAGATGTGGCGACTCATCGACAGGGGGACGATGGACAGAATAGGAGAAAGAGTAACATATCAACTGCCTAGAACAACACTGCAGACTCCTTTGCAATTCACAGCTTTACCAGGGACTTAATGAAGTGTTCAGTCATGCTTCGCACGGACAACGTATCTGCAGTCAGATAAGTGAACAAGATGGGGGGACCCCACTCCAAAGGGCTATCAGACCTATCCAAGAACTTCTGGGCCTACTGCCTCAGCAAGGGCATCTCAGTGATTGCCGAACATATCCCGGGTCTGAACATCAGGGTCGCAGACTGGTTTTCCAGAAATTTCAGAGATTCCAGCAACTGGAGGCTAGACAGGAAAATCTTCTTGACCATTCAGGCGATATGGGGACCATTTGGGGTAGATCTCTTTGCAGACAGACTGAACAGTCAACTACAGACATTTTTTAGCTGGAGGCCGGACCCTCAGGCCTAGGGGGTGGATGTCTTTCTTCAGAATTGGCGAGGAATAGCACCTTATGCTTTCCCTCCATTTGTCACGCTTCCAAGGCTACTATTACAAGTTCACAGGAACAGGGAGGTAACATTAGTAATAACGCCCCTCTGGAGGTCTCAGGCATGGTTCCCAATCCTGATGGAAATGAGTATAGACCTATCAATCCTTATACCAACATTCGAGGAAATAATTACAGGCCCTCAGGGAGAATGTCACCCCCTTGAACAGCAGGGCCTTCTGTCATTGATGGCCTGGAGGATTTCATGAGACAGTGGCACATGCCAGGACTTTCGGAAAATGCTTTCAGACTCATATCAGAGTCATGGGCACCTGGCACAAGAAAAGCATATAGACTGGCTTGGTAGAAATGGGTTTGTTGGTGTCTTCGACGGAACTACAATCCCGTTTTGGCTGATCTAGTACAGGTAATTAACTATCTATCTGAGATTTTCGCATCGGGCTGGCCTATCGGACAGTTAATGTCTACAGATCGGCCATTGCAGCAGGCCATTGCCTTGTAGACTGAACCTCTGTGGGTCAAAACCTACTAACTAAGAAGTTAATGAGAAGTATGCGTGTTTTAAACCCACCATCTGCTAAATACACTGCCCTATGGGATGTTAGGGATGTCCTTCGAGCGATTTCAGACTGGGGTGAGAACTTTGCACTTTCCCTAAAGCAATTATCGTATAAACTCACAGTTTTATTGTGCCTAGTATCCTTCAGGTGAACGTCAGACGTGAAAGCCTTAGATATCACCAGTAGAGCCTACCAACCAGAAGGGGTCTGCTTTTACTTAAAAAGACGAACTAAGACCATGTCAACCTTGGTTTTCTACCTCTTCTTTTCACAGAATGAAAGATTGTGTGTGGTGAAGTACCTGCGAAGTACGAAAGAAGGACTGCGAGGTTAAGAAGAAATGTTAAACAAGTATTAATATCCCATAGGACTCCCCATAGAGCAGTTTCCTCACCCACCTTAGCAAGATGGGTGAAAGATGTTATGAAAGAAGCAGGAATAGATATATCCATATTTGGCGCACACTCCCTTAGAGGGGCCTCAGCTTCAAAAGCTTTTATTTCGGGTGGAGGTCTTCAAGACATCCTTAGAGCTGCGGACTGGTCCAATGAAAGTATCTTCAAAAGCTGTTATTTTAAACCTGTAACAAACGCTAGTGATAATGTGTTGAACACATTTTAAACTTGCATAATGTTAGCCTCCGTGTCATGCCATAAAATTTAGATTTTACACAGCCTGGTGGGCAGAAGAACTGGATTTTATTAAAGACACAGAGGCTAAGATTATCCCTCCACTAAGTACCCACCCTGGGTAAATGACCAAAGTGGATGCTTTTTTGTCTTTCAGATTAAAATTCTCAAAGAACTATTAGATGACTACATTAAAGTTTCGAAAAAGGAAAGTTAAGGGTATCTTGTTCGCTGCACAAAGGAGGGAGAAGACTACATGTGGAGGGACTATATACACTGTTGGAATGTTTTTGAAGTTCTAGATCTAAAACTAAATAAATAAATAATTTCCCCTCGTCGACTGTCGAAGTCCCCCCCACCCGGCCCCACCACTCTCACCTGTAATGGAGTCTCATCCTGACTGGAGATATATGGAGTCTGACACCTAGATGCCAATTCAATGGAGTCTCATCCTGGCTCGAGCTCTCTGGAGTCTGACACCTAGATGCCAATGCAATGGAGTCTCATCCTGGCTAGAGCTCTCTGAAGCCTGACACCTAGATGCCAATCAGCAGCGGCCGGTGCATAAGAGCGGTGGGGAGGGTTGGGGGGGTGGATTCGACAGACGACCACGAGGGAAAATTAAATAAATAAATAATTTCCCCTCGTTGACTGTCAAAATCCCCCCCACCGCCCTTATCTGCACTGGTCGTGGCTGATGCCAATGCAATGGAGTCTTATCCTGGTGCTCTCTGGAGCCTGACACCTAGGTGCCAATGCAATGGAATCTTATCCTGGTGCTCTCTGGAGCCTGACACCTAGGTGCCAATGCAATGGAGTCTCATCCTGGCTAAAGCTCTCTGGAGCCGGACACCTAGATGCCAATGCAATGTAGGGAATCAGAGGCACATAACATGTTATCGGTTTACAGGTGCTTTGCTTAAGCAAACCTATGGTTTAGAGGCAGGTTTTTGACTTTGTTCAACTGTATTTGTAAGAACCAGCCATGCACTGTTGGACTATCAGATGTCTCTGTCTGCAAGAGTAATTACACTAATAATGATTTAAAATGCACTTACTTTTTTTTTGTATTTCTTTTATAGCACTGATAGAGCGCCATGTTCTTGTGAAATTTGTAGGGATGCACCATATTCACTGATAGCCCGCACCCACATATATCCAGATATATATCAATGAATGGTTAGTAGTATGTGGTTATAAACCGTAGTTATTAGAGTGAATAAGAAATGTAATGGTGCCATTTAATCATGTAATGTAATGCTTAACTGAATCGTGTGGAAAATAATGCATAGATAAATCAGCCCATATGTAATCGAGCTGCAGTAGTTTAAATGTGTATCATATTAAGTTGCACATGTAGTTCACTTTACGCCTATGAGATGTACTGAACCAATGCTTATAGAGGTGATTGAGAATTGTGTGTTTAAATTGTGTAAAGGCCTGACTGCATATACGCCAAGGAAAGGCCTGTTTATTCTTATGTTAGCTTGGTTTGTAGGCAGAAAAGTTTCTCTTGGAAAGGCTCTCTGGGCACCGGCGGTAGATTTAATTAGCACAGTAGAGGGTTTTTGTTGAACGTATCTTCTGTTGCAGGTGCAAGGACACATGCCTCGTTAGTTAAAGACTAAGGGCCATATGTATCAAGCCCATTTCCCGTTCGCAAACGGGCCGATTCTCAGAATCGGCCCGTTTGCGAACGGGAACAAGCCTTTGGGATGTATCATCCAAAAAGGCATTCGCAAATAGAGAATCGCAAAAATTGCGATTCTCTATTTTGCGAATGCATTTAAGGAATAGCAAATTGCGATTCCTTAAATGAAATGTATGAAGCACCTAAGTTGTGCGATTATGGCTTAAGGAATCGCAAATTACCACCAACTACAGGTTGGTGGTAACTTACGATTTCTTTGAGAAATGCATTTTTTGCATTTTCCAAAGTGGCATGTGGCGCACATACATGCCCTTAGGGCATGTATGTGCGCCACATGTGCACCCATACTCATTTCAGGGGTGCAACAGGGTGTCCTTTGGACACCCTTGCAACCTTGAAATTGCATTCTCAATTTGCGATTCTCTAATTGCTAATCGCAAATTGAGAATGTCCTCCCATTCATTCCTATGGGCCTCTAGGCCCATAGAAATTAATGGGGAGGGTTTCTTTAACTGCGATTCGCAATTTGCGAATCGCAATTAAGGAATATGTAGGATTCGCAAATTTTCTTGCGAATCCTACATACATCTCGTTTGCGATTCTCAAATAGCAATTCTCAAAAATTCGCTATTTGAGAATCGCAAACACAAACTTTGATACATATGGCCCTGGCTCTTTGTTTCACAAAGTTAGAGAGATGGGAGGCATGGAAATGGGAGTGCAATGGAATTTAGGGATGATACTTTCAGCGGAGAAGGTGCCCGGGACTCAAGGTCAATGCAACCGTCCAAGATGAAGTCACCGTTCCGATGGAAAAGTACAAGAAAGAAGACCTGGCCAAAGAGGCGTGACAAAAGGCGTGTTCAATTGTATTGGGATTTTGTATTAGGGATAGTGCCCCGAGGGAGGAGGGCAGAGAAGAGGTAGGGGAGACCAGAGAGAAGGACAGAGAGGGTCCTGATGAAGGAGCATCTAAAGATCTGAGCTTAGGTACTAAGTGATTGCACTTCTTAGGAAGTCTTCACAGCTGACACCTTTTACTTACTCTTGCCTGGGAAAATCGTTAAGTAGGGATGTCACTTAGTGTTAGTGTAGGGACAGCAATTGATTTCATGCTTATTTAGATAAATGAAGAGCAACATAGAAATTGGAGCAATCATTGCTTGTTTGATTCTTTTAGAACTATCGATTCTTCTTATTCTGAGTCGGATGAGACTCCTGCGTAGGTTATTATTTGTATTAGTGCCCATTTATTTCTTCAACCTCGTGTTGAGGTGCTTGCATGTCCAGTTATTTTTGACGATAATAAATTCATAAACTTGAATTCGGAGTCAGTGGTCCTTCCAGGTAAACTGGGTATATTGTTGTATAACCGGATAAGATTCTCTCCTTTACACTATTCAACAGGTAAAAAGATCCTGGCGACCAGAAGATTCTTATAGGTGATTAGATAAGGATCGGCGTTATCAGCACTGCTCATCCTATTGTAGGATGGCAAAGCGCTTTGCATCAGATGCACATCAAAAAAGACAATGAATCATTCATGTGTGTAAATCATGAACACAGGAAAGGTTGAATGTGACAATGAGGGTTGTCTTTACGAATAATACTTTATTACTACCCAAAGGAACCATTTGAGCAACCTTAGAATAATGAAAGATTGAGAAAAAAACAATATGGGTCTAAACTTATGCCTTGCAGGTTGCATTCAGGTCCGCTGTAGTGGTTCATAGCTCACTGCACTATATTAGAAGGATTGACACTCATGAACTGCAAGATCTTTGCGACAAAAACAGTAAACCACGGAGCTATCCACACACAAAAAACAAACTTGTGAGCTATGAGCTATATGCTAAGCCTGGTGCTTTGCAGCAAGAACGTGAACCCTCTAAACTACTTTATGATGAGTCAAAACTGTGATTAGACAAAACATAGATCTCACCATCATGTGCATTAACGACTTACGATTATTATCCCCTGAAAATTGCTGGGCACAAAAGGAACTGTGCAGCAGGTGCCATCACCCCTTAGATATTTTAAAATGCAGCCTGTTTGTAACCAATTAAGTAAGCCAGAATAGACAGATATACTATGACATTTGAATTCGTTGCCAATATCTTTGTCAGAGATTTAAAAATATAGTTGACTGTCAAACTCCGCCCCCTCATGACTCCATCCCTTTCTGCTACCACACCTTGACCCCAATTTATGGGATCCCAGAGTAAATTATTTCCATTTCCTGCTCTGTGTAAGATTAACACACATTATAAACAGTGCTATGAAGTGGGAAGAATTACTGTCGAAGCACTGCATCAACATTATTACTATTAGGTGGCTGGTGAGCCTCCTGGAGAGGAGTGAGTGGGGCTGTACGATGCACAGGGCTGAGGCCTCTCAGGTGATCACACAGAGGGAATGTACATGTCTTCAGCCGCCATTTGTCCTCAGACAAGAAGAGCTCGCCTGGTCCAGCATCAAAGTAACAACCACCTCTGACCAGGGTTAGCCAGAGCCCAGCTATGAATGCTACAGAGTTCAGGGGTCAGTGCATGAATGACGTACATACACTGGATATTTGTGAGGGGGTGCTGCCCTTCACTCCATCCACTTCACAATTTTCAATAAAAAGCTCACAGCAGTGGAAGGCTGAGGCGAAAAGTGTGAAATCAAGAGCACAAGGCGGGGGACATTTCATGGGGCATTTCCAAAGACATTAATAATTACAGATCCTGCACTGTCTCTTCACTCCCGTCCTGTCACCGACCGAATCTGCAGCGCCCCCGCATTCCTCCCTCCCTGGTTGAGATAGGGACTGAAGAGAGGCCGCAGGGTGCGGGGGAAGGAGGCCCCGGAGAAGGTTAAGAGCAGAGACCGGTCATCCACATTGTACACCGAGAGCCTGCCCGCCTTATAGTCCAGGAAGAGACCCACAGCCCTGGGGGGCACACGGGGGGTCAGGAGGGTGGAGGGGTCAGTGAGAGCTTTGTATTCACCATCTCTGAGCCACACTGTCCAGTATCCATTTGTAGGTGATAGTGTGATCTTCCCCTTCCTGTTTACAGCCTCGTCACACACACCCAGGATCCAGCCCTTCTTGTTCGCCACCTCCACCTCCCAGTAATGCCTCCCGGAGCTCAGCCTCTCTCTCCCCAGGACAATGGGGCAGCTACTGAATCTCTGGGGCATGTCGGGCAGATACTGTACTCTATCTTCGTGCCTCACGCTCCTTTTATCTTCAGACAGGAAGAGCCATTGATTCGCAGTGCCAGCATCCAGGGTCACCGCAGCTGCAAACACAGAAAGCAGAGACCAGAGGATGTTATAAGGTGATGTAACGCACCAGGTTCATTCTTGCACACAGGATGTCAGGACAAGATGTTCTGTTTGTAAATATACACACTGTGTTGTCATTGTTTACTTTTGTGTATTGTCCATGGCTGGAGCTCAGATCGCACCTGTAGTAAAAGGAGTTAACAGGACTGCAATCTCTCACTTACCGGAGGTGCTGCCCCGACCCTGGGTTACATTTCTTACATTAAACTTGGATTTACAACTCCATCTTGTTGGAAGGATTGTTAGGTTGAGCCTCGACCTGTTGTATCTCTTTTGTGGGCTTTTGGCAAACACACTGCTTGCCATTAGTTACTATCTGTGGCATTCAGAAATGCTGGCTTTTCATTGGTGCATTTGTGTAAATGCCCCTCCTTTTCCTGCTTAGTTCCGTTCCTGGCGATTTCACTCAGAGAAGGTTTTGTTTGGCCATCACACTGTACAGTGTGTGATGGCCCCTCCTCCATGTTTTTGGTTTTCATTCCTCGGGTAGTTTCATTTTGCTAGTGGCTTTTGGTTTCACATCCGCTTGCTCTGTTTGAAGACGTCTGCTCGGCGGGTATTCTCTCACCACAAGCCCAGAGCCGCTCTCTAAAATTCTCAAACATGAGGCTGCTCGGAGAGAACTGCTGCCATTTTCTTAGCTGTTGCACGTGTAGAAATGCAATCGCAGTTCAGAATGAGAGCAACCCCGGTAAATCAGGCAAAACTTTAGCGGGGCTGCCAGAGGCTTGCGATGTTCCTACTGCCTCCCTCTCTATATATATCCACTGACTCATCTTCCCCTGCCAGTGCCCCCTCCCTCCAGACACCACTTCTCAGCGCGCTCACCCCAGCAGGGCCAGCTTAAGCGCTGGTGGCGCCAGGTGCGATATTTATTTTTGGCTGCCCCATGACCGCCTCCTCAGATTCCCTCACTACCACCGGGCAAAAGTGCCCCTCATCTCTCCATTCATACGTTATTGCTAAATACAGCGCCCCCTCCATGAGACCAGCACCCCTACACAGTTGAGCGACCAGTGCGACCGCACCAGTCGCACTGCCCTAAAGCCGGCCCTGCACCCCAGCAGAGGAGTTTCTAAGATAGGACTGATAGGCAAGGATGCTAAAGAGGGCTGCTCCTGTATCTCCTCAGCGGATACACATCTGAGCCCACAGGAAGCAGAGTCTGCCGGACCACAGCCCTCTTAAACCCCCCTAACCCATGCCACCATTTGGACCCGCTTTCTTTAGCACCTGGAAACTACTGACTGGGGAGGGGGTTCTGCGCATCTGAAGGATGGGAAGTTTCCTTGTAGCGACAGAGTCCTGCAACCGGGAGGCAGCGTGGGGGGTTTCCCTGACACCTCTGTAGCAAAATGAGGAGATACCACAACATCCCACTGCGTTCAGCTACTTTAAGGGCGGGAGTTATCGACATACAACTTGTTGAGGATTGCCTCTGAGAAGCGCCAAGATAAAGGTCTCGCTTTGCTTGGGGGCATTTTCCACCTGGGGGTCATGCATCTGAATCTCAGTGGAAAGCCCCTACGTACTGGCAGATGGCTTAATCACTAAAATGACATTGGCAAGTCTGTTGACAACCAAATGGAAAAGTATATGTAAATATGTTTTTCCAAATTATTTTTAAGACGTTTTTTCTGTATTGCTCTTTTCTCCCTTTCTTTGATTAAAGACAGTTTTCAACATCTTTCTTTATTCTATTTAATAACACTCATCGCTTTGCTTATTTGTTATATTTGCTCTCGTCGTTTCCTAATATTTCATTAGTAATACACAGCATGCTGATGTCTCCTCATCTTGTGTGTTTTATCAGCGTTCTTCTCTCAGCTATTTCTCCTTCCCTTCCTTCTATTTGTTCTCTCCTTTCCTTTCCCACTTTGCTCTCCTCTTTGGAACTCTGCATCTCTTTCATTCCTTTATCACTTCTTATGCACCGGCATTCAATCCTTAAATTCCTTTCTATTACTCTAGCCACTCTTTCCTCTTTACCGTTCTTTACCCCATTCATCTCTTTCTCATCCTCCTTCCTTTTTGCATAGCTCTCTTTCTCACACTTCTTCTTTCCTCTACTTCCTCCTTTCTTACCCTTATTCTCCTTCACCTTTGTTCTCCTTCCTTTTCATTCTGTTTTCTTTTTTGCTTTCTTCCTTTCACCATTTTCTCTTCTTCCATCCCTTTCTCCTTCCTTCTCTTTTCCCCTTTTCCCCTTTTCCTCTTTTCTTCTTGTTCACAAGTTCTTTCTTCTGTTCTGCTCTTCACCTGCTTCCTTCACCTTCCATTCATTCAATTGGTGCATCGTCTGCTCTCGTTTTGTGATTCTCCCCTTTTATTCTTCCCTTTCATCCATTTCTGCATTATTCCTTTATCTACTTACTTCACTTTTCTCATTACCTCTGTTCCTTTTTCTTATCTTTATTTACTTACTCCCATGTTCTTCTTCCACCCCCTCCCTCTTCTTCTTGTCGCACCTTTCATTACTCACTTTCATTCCATTCCTCCCATATGTTTCTTTGCTTTTTCCTCCATTTATCTATAACCATCTCTCCATTGCTTCTTTACTTCCTCTTTATCCTTCTTTGCTTGTGCCATCCCTTCCTTTATCTGTATCATACTCCTCTCTTCTCTGGTTGCTCCTTCTCTATACCCCTTTCCTCCTTTCCTTTCTCTTAACCCCAACCCCCATCTGCCGTTCCCATTCTCTGTTTCTTTGCCTTCCTTCTCCACCTTCTTTGGAGTAAGACCTCCGACCCTCGGTCTAGGTCCACTCTCTCCCTGCAGCTCCGCTGTGCCGTCTCTTGCCTCCAGACCCCGACCTCCTCCTTGGGAGGTTCGAGGTTGCTGCCCGCTCCTGCGCCTGCTGCTGGCTCCAACTGGGACCAGACTGTCTGCAACCACCGTAACCTTTCTCAGCCGTTTTTTTTTCTTAATTATTCCCTGTTGTGTCACTGTTATTGTGCCCATCTGTGTCTTGCTCTAATTCCACCACTGTTTTTATTTTCTCGTGCCTGCCTGTTCCTTTCGCCTTTCACCGTTGCTGCCCCTGCGGCCACTCCCCCCCGGAATTCCCCCGCTCCCACCTCCCAGCCTCTCCTCCCTCCCACCTCCCCTACTTAATGGCGGCCGCTGCGGGTCACACCGCCGGCGCGCCAAAGGCAAGCCCGTCTGCGCCCGTCCGTGACCCGACCGCGGCCAGGAACCCTGGACCTCCCACTACCCATCGCTACGACACCACCACCCTCCTCACACTCAACCCTGGAAGACTTAGAGAATGCCAACAGGCCTTGCTGAACAGGACCCATGGCCAGTTCTCCTGCCTCCACTGCCGCCAGACCCTCACCGCTCCCCCGGCCTCCAACACCGCCGACGTCAGCACCGGCGACACCCTAAAATGCATCCTCCTCAATGTACGTTCCGTACACAAACACGCCATGGAAATCTGGAACCTACTCGACTCTCTCTCGCCCGACATTGCCTTCTTCACAGAGACCTGGACCAATGCATCCGCCGCCCCCGACATCAGCACCGCCATCCCAGACGGATACAAGATCCAGAGGAAAGACTGCCCCAACCACTCAGGAGGGGGCCTCGCCATCTCCCACAATAGCACCCTCCGCCTCACCACCTCCAGCTAAACCTTCCCCTCCGCCGAACACCTGCACGTCCAGATCCAGACCACCCCCAAAGCCACACTCTGAGGAACCCTCATCTACAGACCCCCAGGCCCCAAACACCCTTCACCACTACCATCACCGACTTCATTGCACCCTACGCCATCGCCTCAACAAACTACATACTCATTGGAGACCTGAACTTCCACCTCGACAACCCCAGCGACCCCAACTCCACTATCCTTCGTGACAACCTAGCCAGCATCAGACTTAAACAGCTTGTCAACACATCGACCCACAGAGCAGGACACACCCTCGACCCCATCTTCACGGCAGGAAACAGCGTCCAATTCAGCCACAAAACGCAGCCTCCATGGACCGACCACCACTGCCTACACTTCTCCATCAACAAATCCAAGGCACCCAAACCAGCCCCACGCCCACCTCTAAGGAACTGGAGCAAGGTTACCGACGAGCAACTTAACTCCACCCTCACCCGAGACAACCACACCTGGGCACCCGACGCTAATGACGCAGCCAGAGAACTCCACACCTGGACCTTCAACTGTGCAGACGAGCTCGCCCCGATATGCAACCCCCCAGGAAAGCCGCCTGGTTCACCACCGCTCTCCAAGAAGCCAGACGCACCTGCAGACGCCTGGAGAAGAACTGGAGAAACACCAAGACAACCAAAAACCGCACCACCTACAAGGACGCCATGACGGACTACCACAACCAGATCAGAGCCACCAAGAGGAACTTCATCCACAACAAAATCCTGGCCAATTCCAAGGAACTTTTCAGTGTCATTCAAGAATTCACCAACCCACGCAGCGAAGCCACAGACATCACCCCATCCCAAGACCTCTGCGACAAGCTTGGAACATATTTCCACCTCAAGATCAAAAACCTCTACGACAACTTCATCGACCATCCACCAGGCGCCACAGACAGCTCCCACCCCCCAGAAACACCAGCCAGCCCACCAGCTCCAACTGGACACCAATCACGGCCGAAGACACCGCCTCGACCATGAAAAGCATCCACTTGGGGGTCCCCACTGACCCCTGCCCCCCTCACATCTACCACAGAGCTGCGGCCGCCATCGCAACCGAACTACAATGCACCATCAACACCACCTTCAAAACAGGCACCTTCCCAGACGATTGGAAGGGCGCAGAAGTCAGACCCCTGCTCAAGAAGCCCACAGCTGACCCCACCGACCTCAAGAACTATCGGCCCATCTCATTCCTCCCCTTCGCAGCCAAAGTTGCAGAGAAAACAGTCAACAGGAAACTGACACGATTCATTGAAGAGAACGCCGTCCTCGACCCGTCCCAATCCGGATTCCGAAGCAACCACAGCACAGAGACCGCCCTACTCGCCGCCACAGACGACATCCGCACCATCCTGGACCTAGGCCACTCCACAGCCCTCATCCTACTCGACCTATCAGCGGCCTTTGACACCGTCTCCCACCGCACACTAGTCGCCAGACTACACGACGCAGGCATACAAGGAACAGCCCTGGACTGGATCCGATCATTCCTCACTGGAAGAAGCCAAAGGATCAGACTCCCATCCTTCCTCTCCAACCCCACGAAAATCACCTGCGGAGTCCCACAGGGTTCATCTCTGAGCCCCACCCTCTTCAACATCTACATGGCCCCCCTCGCAGCCATCGTCCGACAACACGGCCTCAACATCGTATCCTACGCCGACGACACCCAACTCATCCTCTCCCTCACCAAAGACCCCACCACTGCCAAACTCAAATTCCAGAAAGGAATGCAAGACGTCGCAGTCTGGATGACCAACAGCTGCCTGAAGCTCAACGCCGAGAAGACAGAAGTCCTCGTCCTCGGTACCACCCCTTCTGCATGGGACAGCACCTGGTGGCCGACCGCCCTCGGAAGCCCACCTACCCCCTCAGAACACGCCAAGAACCTCGGCATCGTACTCGACTCATCACTCACCATGAACTGACAGGTCAACGCCGTCACCTCCAGCTGCTTCAACACCCTCCGCATCCTCCGCAAGACCTTCAAGTGGATCCCCCCTGAGTCAAGGAAGACAGTCACCCACGCACTCATCACCAGCAGACTGGACTATGGAAACGCACTCTACACCGGCATCAACAAGTCCCTACTCCGCAAACTCCAGACAATACAGAACACCGCCGCCAGACTCGTCCTCGGCATCCCCCGACAAGAACACATCAGCCAACACCTACGAAGTCTCCACTGGCTCCCCGTGGAGAAAAGAGTCACTTTCAAAATCCTCACTCATGCCTACAAATGCCTACACAACAACGGACCCAAATACCTCAACGACAGAATCAACTTCCACGTACCCAAAAGAAACCTCCGATCTTCCAACCTCGCACTGGCCGAAATCCCGCGCATCCACAGAGCCAGAGCAGGCGGAAGATCCTTCTCTCACATTGCAGCCAAGACCTGGAACGAGCTACCGGCAGACATCAGACACGCCCCCTCCCTGAACACCTTCAGGAAGACCCTCAAGACCTGGCTCTTCGGCAAAACAGATCTGCAGTCCCCTCCCCCCCCTCAGCACCTTGAGACCCTCACGGGTGAGTAGTGCGCTTACAATTCCCTGATTGATTGATTGATTGATTGCCGTTTCGCTCTTTCACTCATTCTCTTTTAACCCTTTCTGATCCTATTGAGTCATATTTTTAATTCCTCCTACAGTTACAATAATGGGGAAATCGGAAAGCCAGAAGGATAATTGTGGTGAAATCGACTAAGGCTGGCAAGAAATCCTGGAGTTTGGCCGAGCTCGGACTCTCGGTGCTGCTTCTTCTCATGGCCTGTGCCGTGTTGGCCTTGGTGATCTTGTACACAAGCAGCCAAGCTAAATCGCATGCCTCTGCCCAATGCCCAATGCCCAAGAAATCGCAACACCTGCAGAAAACAAACCGTTTTATTGCATCCCAGAGACAGCGGGTGCAGGTCGCTCACAGCAAAATGTTGGAGGTGAGCAGAGGGCGACTGTATCTTCCCTCCTCCCTAGGGCCTGCTATACCAGATGCTCAGCTGTCAGCATGTCACTGACTTTCAGCCTGTCCTGGTTTGTCCAGCACCCAGCAGCACCATGCGTACTGGGTGAAAAATCTGCACTCTGAAAACTTAACCTGGTTTCCTAGGCCCAAAGTAGCAGCATGTCTCTGCTTTTTAGGTCTCGCCTACGCAGCGCGCATGCGCTGCTTAGGAAAAGACCTTTAGTAATCGATTCAGCTTTGCAGGCAAAAACGTGCACGCATTGCATTGCTTTGAATGGCAACGCGTGCACGTTTGGCGATTCCCTTGCGGGAGCGAGCTTTCAAACCATCTGTTTGTAATTAACAGATGGTGCCGGCTCGCTCCCGCAAGGGAAACAGGCGCAGGCCCCCTCCTCGCTCCCCT
Source organism: Calotriton arnoldi (assembly GCA_963921515.1). Classification (NCBI taxonomy): domain Eukaryota; kingdom Metazoa; phylum Chordata; class Amphibia; order Caudata; family Salamandridae; genus Calotriton; species Calotriton arnoldi. The sequence goes on from CAWUFW010000041.1 coordinate 430,139, forward strand.
CCCCCTGCTGCCTCTCGTCAAACTTGTTAAATCATGCGTGAAATAAGCAGTTCAGAAATCCTGCCCAGCTGTTCGTTTTACTCTGCGAGGAAACAAAGTCTCGGTAAGGAGCCATGTTTTGATCCACCCAGTTCCTGAACTAGAATAGATGGAACTGCAGCGCGGATTAGATTCGGATGGCCATTGTTTCTTTCCTTGAAGAATGCTATTTCCGGAGTCTGAGGGCGCGAGCACTGTTTGCGCACAGTGCCGACTGTTCACCAGTACACCGCAGTGGCAATCAGGAGCTAAAATTTGCGGCAACCATGAGATATGAGCGACTGGAAGTAAGATTTTTAACCTTGGATGTCGGGTTCAATTTAAAAACCGTCCGGTTTGTTTAAAGACTAACCCACTCACATGCGGACGTTTAAAAGTCCTGGTGAGGAAAAGGTTCATACATTTTATAACTGCATGCTAATACAATTATTAAACATCCATAAATAACATCAAGCAGGCCCTTCTACGGGAAATACAATTGTGCTGTCGAATGAGGGCGGAAGCCACCTTTCTATTGCTGGATATTCGTCTGGCAGCCTTATAATTCTTGAGGCCTGCAGTACACATATCGTCGTGATGTGTCTGACTAGATGAAGAAAACACCGCATGAGAACCGGTGCAGAGTTTTATGTGCATCAGGGGCACGCACGCGCCCACAGAGATCCGCCTTGCGACCCCGATACGCCCACCAGGATTCTACTGCACGAGATGTCACGCACAACCGAGTCTGGTAAGCAGGCACCATGCTAAGTAAAAAGCACGTAATGAATAAATAGTCTAACACACGATTCAAGCAGTACAATAAAGGTAATGCAAAGCAAAGGAATTTCACATTCCATAAATTGTGACAGGATATTAACAATCCCCTGGCTCCCCCTGTCGCGCCGCCTTTTTGAGAAATGTTTTAGGACACCAAATAAAATATCTAAAAGAATTGACATATGACCGCATGATCGGGTTCTCTGTTCAGCCTCAAAGTAGCACTACGGGCTACCTTTGGGCCAGTTTTGGTAGGGTCCAGGCTACCAGGCCGCAGCCGTCCCTGGTTGGAACGGAAACGGAAGCGGAAGCCTTAGCCGAGTTGTACTGTGGCCGAGAGACAAGACCAACACGTTACTGCACCGGAGTGTGTGCAGATGGATCAGGCTCAGTGGGAAAGAGAAAGCATTGCTCCGTTTCGGTGGTATTTTTTTGGTGGGGGTGCGAGTGAGTCGTGGGAAGTGAGGTGGGTGTGATTTCCCGCCTATCCTCCACTTTGGGGTACTGTGCAAGCGCCGCGCTTTTGTTTGAAAGGCAGGAGCCCGCTTTTCTTTAACAAATGGCGCTGTAATGTGATGCTTTATGTGAGAGAGCTGGAGGTAGGATTCCGCTCCTCACTCAACTTTACCAAGTGTGGGGACTTTTCAGAGAGGTGGAATAAGAATCCCATCATTTGTGGGCTTTTGGGACCCTGCAGGGCACGGAATGTGGCACTTCCAATTGAGGCAGTGTGTCTGAGCTCACCTCACAACATGGGCGCATCATGCTCAGATAAATAACGTGCTCTATTGATACAGCATGGGTGGTAGAGATTAAATGTGGTATTTTGTATCGCCGTACCAGATCATAGGTATGGCCTTACGGTCACAACTGTAGACGTTGAAACTGGGGGCCCGGGTTTGAGTCCCAGCGTCGGATACACATCCTTTGATTCTGGGCAAATCACTTAATAGATGGAAACCAAGTAATGCTTGAGGTACTTACATGCAGAAAAGTTGCGATGGTAGGATGAGCTGTTTTAGTCGTCTATTAAAACCTAAACTGCTTCAGAGGATTCTTTTCAATGGGGTTTTCCTGGCTTTTAGCAGACAATGGATCCTCACATAAAACCCTCACAAAGCATGTAAAGAGCATTAATCCATCATTATCCTCCCCATTCCACAGCCATTGCTTTGTAATTTGATATATTTGACCTTATTAGGTAATTTGCTCAGGGAAAAAATATGAAAACGTCACCAGGAAAGGAAAAAATAGGCAGAGAGAATCATAATTCTCTCTGCCTATTTTTCCTTTCCTGGTGACGCTTTCATATTTTATCTCTGCCTATTTTTCCTTTTCTGGTGACGTTTTCATATTTTTTCCCTGAGCCAGTTAACTAATAAGGTAAAACATATCCATGGCAGAAAACCCTGTCACAGTGAATGAATCACTATTGTGTGTCTGGGCAGCAGAGCTATGCATTAAGTGAAGTCCAGCAATGATACAGGCCTGTCCTCCCTGAACGTTATATATTTTATTTTTATACATGTATATTATAAAGCAGAGGCATACACCCTTTTTCCATCTCCCGCACTATTTTCTTCTCTTCTTTTCCATTTCACCATGCTCCTTTCCTATTACCCAGTCTTTCGTCCTCTGCTGTACGCTTTTTCTCAACTCTCCCCTCCGAAACTACTTTTTATCTTTCTTGCTCACTTTCCTTTCTCTCCTTTTTCACTCTGTGTTTTTCCCTTCCATTCCCTTTCCACTTTTAATTCTCATCATCCTCCTTTCTCACACTCCAATTTCCTCTATTGCCAGTTCTCTTCACTCTTCTCGTTCCTTCTGTACCCTATCTGTCTTTGGCTACTGCTCTATTATCTCCTCCTTCCTACCTCTCCCTTTTATCTGTTTTTAGGTCTCGCCTAGGCAGCCCTTGTGCTGTCTCTGCGACACATTTTGTATTCTGAATATGGGCATTAAGATCTGCCTATTTTTAAGGACTGCCCCCTGTTACATGTGTGGTTACTCAGTTTGTGGCACTATTTGTTTCTTTAAGCTAGAGCACTCAAGAACAGTGCTTTACAGAGCTCTGTTGTAAACAGGGCTGTAAATCTTGCTTTTATCTTGTCCCATTTGCTGTGCATTCAAAGACCCCCGATGCCATAGATGGTTCCCTCGTCCTTATGTTAAACTAATTAATAGGCCTGTTAAGACTCGGTGCATGCTGTGGCCAATGTTTAAAATATATGTCTCTTCACTCTCTCTCTCTCTCCTGTAGCCTCTTTCTCTCTCCTTCCCACCCGCCCCATCCCAATCCAGCTAGAAGGCCCTCACATCTGAACGCTCTATTTCTGTAAACAGGGAACCAATTACATTGCTTTATGTTACTGCTAATACTGTTTATGCACATTTTCACAGTTTTGGTATTTCTCCTTCTGCAGTTGAAGTACAATTCTTTAATGTAGTTCTGAATCCACGCAACGCAAAATCACTCTATGCAGGTGTACTCCTACAGCCTCACTTCACTCTACCCAACCTACTCCATTCTATGCCACGCCACTCCAAGCAGTGAGACTCAAGGCAATGCCGCTCTATGCAGTGCCACTCCGCACCAGGCAACGCCGCTGCACTCCACACAACTACACGCCACTCCACTCTATGCAATCCCACTCCACTCTACACAACTGCACTGTACGCCGCACCACTCTAATCTACGTAATGTCACTCCATGCAACGCCACCCCGCTCTACGCAACACCACTCCATGCAACGCCGCTCTAGTTTACTCCATGCGACGCCACCCTGCTTTACTCCACTTTGCTTTTTTCTACTCCGCTTTACTCCACGCCATTCTGCTTTACTCCACACCATTCTGCTTTACTCCACGCCACTCTGCTTTACTCCGCTCAACGCCACTCTGCTTTACTCTGCTCCGCTTTACTCCACTCAGCTTTACTCACAGCCACTCTGCTTTACTCGTCACTCTCCTTCACGCCACTCTGCTTTACTCTACTCTACACAACGCCACTCCACGCAACTGCACTCTACACAATGCTGCCCCGCTCTACACAACTGCACGCCACACCACACTACTCAAAGCAGCGCCAAACACGCAATGCCACTTCTTGCAATGTCACTGCACGCAACCCCACTCCTCTCCACACAATGCCACTCTGCTCTATGCAACACCACTCCAACCAACTGCACTCCACTTTATGCCACTCCACTCAATGCCACACCACTCTACGCAACACCACTCAATACAATGCCAATTCATACAACCACACCACGCAATATAATTACAATCCACATAATACCACTCAACACCACATAATTCAACTCCATCTAATTACACACTTCTCAATACCACATAAATCCACTCTATACCACTTAACAATCCACATAAAAACACTCCACATCATGCTACATTATTCCACTAAACATAATTTCACTCTATACCACACTTTTCCATGCCACACTGTTCAACTCCACACAAATTCATTCCAGACCACATAATTACAAAAAACAAATATTATTCCACCACAATTCCACCACACATCACATATATCCAATTTAGAACACCTAATTCATCATACCATATAATTCAACAGCACGCCATGTAATTAAACTCCACTACATAACACTCCACAACACAAAATACCATTCATCATAATTACAATCCATTAATCACAATCCCACTCCACATAATTCCAGTACACTCAAACACACATAATTACTATCCACATAATACAACTGCACACCATGCCACATAATTCCACTACACAAATCCACTCTACACCATATGATTCCATGCCACAATTAACAATTCGAGTCCAACCAACATAATTTGACTACACACCACATACATCCACTTAAATCCATAACACATAGGTAAGAGACATTTACAACACCAATAGCTCCAACTCTCTCTTTTTTTAACACACATCTGAAGCTTAGGTCCTACCTATTTCCTCTTTTTCGTCACCAAACAGGTATAGCTTTCCACACCACACAATCCAACTCCACACACTTGCAATTCACACCATATAATTCAACACCAAACCACATGATACAACTCAGCGACACAATTACACAACCCACCACATACATTTAATCCACACCACACAATTCCACATCGTGCCACATATTTCAACAGCACACCATATAATTAAACTCCACTACATACCACAACACAAAATACCATTCCACATAATTAAACTCCATAACACAATCCCACTGCACATAATTCCAGTACACTCAATACCACATTTACTATCCATAAAATTCCACAGCATACCATGCCACATAATTCCACTCAACAAATCCAATCCATGCCACATCACACAATTCCATGCCACAAAATTACACAACTAACTAATCCAATCCAACACACATAATTACACTACACACCACATACATACATTCCATAACACATAGGTAAAATACATTGCCATTTACAATGCCAATAGCTCTAACTCAAACAAATGCGAGACCAATTGCATTTTCATTGCCTGTTCAATCGTGCAACTACCCTTCATGGTTTCCACCTCTGTCTCCGCTGTTGTTCCCTACACCTCCATTTCAGAAAGTGTTTGCACATTGTAATCCAAGTCTGGTGCATTAGTACAAAGATGGCTTATTCACTGTGGAGATGCCTTTTTAAATTGTTGTGCAGTACTGGTATCACCCAGAACTGTTTGTTCAGGATTTATCTGTCCAGCCCAGTTCTCACTCAGACTCCAGGCAAACCGCAGCATGCAAATCATAGACTAATACGGTCCCAGTCCAATTCTAAAGTTATCCTTGGATCATCCTTGAGTAATGCAGCCTCATTCTGAAGTCATCACAAGATCATTCTGTAATAATAAAGCCCCATCCTGAAATACTCATAGGATCATCCTGGAGTAATCCAGCCTAATCCTGAAATCATCATGAGATCATTCTGGAGCAGTACATTATCATCACATGTTTCCCACGGAAGTAATCAGGAACCCATCCTGGAGTAATCCAGCTTAATCCTGAAATCATCATGGGATCATCCTGCACTAGTACAAGATCATCACATCTGTTCCACTGAAGTAATAGGGAACTAATCCTGAAGTAGTTTCTCTTGACTCGAGGAGTCATCTCATTTAAATATTATGCCCTATAGGCATACTTCAGGATGGCTTCGGATGACTTCCTCAGATAATTGCAGGAATAGCCTGGCTGAAGTCATCGGATGACTTCAGAATGACTCCAGGATGATCTTCCTTTTTGACTTGGGCACATATAAAGTGTGTTTTAATTCTCTCTCTCTTGCGTGTTCCATCGCGCACTTCCTCAATCAATTCCACTTCATCTGTTTCTATAACCCCCTTCTGTCGTCCCTCCTTTGGTTCATAACCTAGTAAGCACTTTGAATGTCAGCCGCGCGCATTAAAAAGCCACTTTACAAAGGTAAATAAAAAAACACCACAGCATTACTGCTAGTGCAGACGTGGTATTAGTTGCCACCGCAGCAGGGTGAGAGGAGGAAGAAGAGAGTCTAAGCACAGCAGCAGAGGAGCCGCCGCTGCAGCCAGGCCCCTGCTAGCAACACCATGACCATCCGGAAAAAGACCAACAAGAACCCGCCCATGCTCATCCATGAGTTAATTATATACACCAGCAGACATTGTGTTGTGCCTGGCTCTGGTCTTTGAGCTAGGGCTCATGTTCGAGGTAAGCAGAGGAGAGACCATAGACCCGCACCCTGGGGTTGGTGGCATGTGCACATCAGGCAAGCAGTGGCTAAGGACTCTGCTTAAATCGCAGATAGGTGTTATCCCCACAGCAGCTTGAGCATGCTCAGACTTGGGGAACCAGTTTATCGGGGCTAATGTACCACCTCACAGGGAAACGGAAAACACCTACCCTGGGTTCCCTTTGAATACCATGCCCTTCTACAGAATGCTGCTCTCAAGGCCAGAATAAGAAGGAATTCAGTGAGCCATCTGTCACCTATAACTACAACATAGGCTATTGGTGGCAGCACTGTCTGCCAGTACAATGTTCCCTTTGTCGTTTTTGAGTTCGCAACCCAAAAATGGCCAAGTCAATAGTCTACCATGTTTACTTGATGTACAGAAGGGGAGGGACACTAATAATGTTGGCTCAGAAATAATTTGAAAATAATTTGTTCTATTAGTGAGCCCCTGAGTTTCTAGTTAACCAATGGCACAGATGTAGAAAAGCAGTAAAGCCCTAGGATAAATTCCTACAGTGGCATTGCTTTAAATGGCAGACATGAAGTACCTGCACTTTTGTAATTGAAAGGGAGAGAGCCATCACTGGGGGAGTACTTGTAATGGAAGAGTACTGGCACGTCTCAGAAGCAAAGTACAGTGGCTGTTATTTATGCACACCGGTCGAGTATGAGGCACATGAAAGAAATTAATGTGATTGTTCAGTTTTTAAATCTTTAGGGTTGTGGGTATTTAATATGTAACGGTTTAACGTGCCTTTGTTATATCTTATTTCACTAAAACTCTTTCTTCATTATCGTATATGAAAGCACTTCCAGATATACAAGTCCAGACTGCCACATAATTACATAACACATATTTACACTATACTAAATCCAACACACACACCACATAAAACCACTCAGTGCCACATAATTAAATATCACATAATTACACTCTACTCAATACAGCATTAATACAATCCACATATTATCACTCACTGCCACCTATTAACACGCCACATAATTACACTCTACTCAATACAATATAAATACACTCCACACAACAACACTCAAAACCACATAATTACACCACATAATTAAACTCAACTAAATGCAACATACACCCCACAAATTACCACTCAATACCACATAATTACATGCCACATAATTACACTGTACTCAATACAACATAAATACAAACCACATAATATCAATCACAATCACATAATAACACACCACATAATTACACTTTACTCAATCCAATATAAATACACTGCACATTACAACACTCAAAACTACATAATTACACCACATAATTACACTCTACTAAATACAACATACACTCCACATAATTCAACTTACTAACACATAATTACATGCAACATAATTACACTCTAGTCAAAGCAACATAAATACACTACACATAAAACAAATCAGTGCCATATAATTACACTACACATAATTACACTCTCCTCAATACAACACAAAACACTGCACATAATACAACTCAGTGCCACATAATTATATGCTACATAATTATACTGCAAAATACACTCCAAATAATACCACTCACTGCCACATATTTACATGCGACATAATTACACTCTACTAAATGCAACATACACCCCACATAATACCACTCAATAACACATATTTACATGCCACATAATAACACTAAACTCAATACTAAAATAATACAATCCACATAATATCACTCAGTACCACTTAATAACGCACCACAGATTTATAACTACACTCAATGCAATATAAATACACTATACATAACAACACTCAGTACCACATAATTACACATCACATAATTTCACTATACTCAATGCAACATCAATACACTCTGCATAATACCACTAAGTACCACATATAACACTTTGAATTAAAACTTTTCAACATAAAACACATCAGCCACAATACTATACAACATAGCAAAAACTTCAAAATAAACACTTAAGGTCCCAAAAGCGATACCTATTGGCAATGCCAATGCTTGTTTTAGGGGTGGTTGGCATGGAGAGGGCACGCTGAAACTTGGAAAGTGGAGAACAGGGTTCAAGTCGTTAGCTATAGATGTTATGCAGTATGCTACATGTTTTGCTGCTGTTATAATATGCAGTTACTTTCAAAACATTAACATGTAAAATAAATACCTGATTTAATCCTACTTCTACAAACCCTTCAAAAAACAATAAGGATTTTTATTTTGGATATCATATGCGTCTGCAACTTTATTGCACGTCACATTAACAAGCTCAGTGAGAGACGTGGAAGCGCAAAGTCTTGTATACTGCCTCCCCATTGTATTAAAATGTACATTGATAATTCTTTTGTGCTACATACAGGGCACAAGTCCTATAAAAAGAAGTGGGGGGACTGACCAAGTAAGACAGTATGCAAATGACATCATGAAGTCATGACGTAGTGCTATACAAGAAATAAAATAGTGCTATTTAAATTATTTGTGTAAATACTGGGACAGACCAACCCATCTGACAGTCTTGTGTCTTGTTTTCGTCTGTCAGATTCCTTCTGACAGTGGTGAGTTTTTGGATACCGAGGCGGTAGCCTCATTACTCCACATTCATTTTGAGTTTTTTAGTCGCTGTTTAGGTTGTCTTATTGATGTGTGACGCTTTGTCACCGTTGAGGTTGTATCACGAGGTCAGCGCTGTGATAGGCCGTGGGTTGCGGCCAATTGGGTTTGCAGAAGTGTCAGCAAGTTTTATCGCAGAGTCTTGTTTTCGTCTGTCAAATGTCTTCTGGCGGTGATGAGCTTTTGATGGCTGCCGCGGCGGTTGCCTTCTGACAGTGATGAGGTTTGGATGCCTGCCGAGGCGGTTGCCTTCAGGCAGTGATGGGTTTTGGATGCCTGCCGAGGCGGTTGCTTTCAGGCAGTGATGAGTTTTGGATGCCTGCCGAGGCGGTTGCCTTCAGGCAGTGATGAGTTTTGGATGCCTGCCGAGGCGGTTGCCTTCAGGCAGTGATGAGTTTTGGATGCCTGCCGAGGCAGTTGCCTTCAGGCAGTGATGAGTTTTGGATGCCTGCCGAGGCGGTTGCCTTCAGGCAGTGCTGAGTTTTTTGGATGCTGTGTTGCTGTTTCAGTTTCACAAGGTTAGCGCTTCGATGGGCCGCGGGTAGCGGTCAAATGGGTTTGTAGAAATGTCTGCAAGCTTCCTGATCAGTGGGTTTTCTTTTTGATCCAATCCTTTGTAGAATGTCCTGTTGAGTTTGCGGAGATGGTCGTCCAACATCTCAACGCCCAGGTCTCTGTGGAGGTCTGCTGTTCTTGTGAAGATAGGAGCACCTGTTGCAATCCGTAAGGCCTTGCTCTGTAATCTCTGTAGGTCTTTCCGATGATGCGGGCGGCAGCCACTCCAAACTGGTGAAGCGTATGTCATAGTTGGTCGAATTATTGCGGTGATTGCTCGCACCTTGCTCTGAATGGGCATCGACTTGGTCTTCAGGAGAGGGTATAATGCAGCCAGTTTTGTTGCTGCTTTCTGGCAGGTCTTCTCTATGTGGTTTCTCCAGCTGAGTTTAGAGTCCAGAGTCACCCCTAGGTAGGAGCTGCTGTTTTCCCATTTGATCTCTTCCCCATTGAGGAGGATCTGTGGGGGTTTCCTGTTCAGCTTCCTGGTGAATAATGTTGCTGTGGTTTTGCTTGTGTTCAGGGTGATCTGCCAGTCGCTGTACCATTCGGAGAGTCTGCAGAGCGATGTCTCAAGGTTCTTGGCCACTTCTTTGTCGCTGAAGGATTGGGAGAGGACTGCAACATCATCGGCGTAAAGGGCAAGATCAGTCTTCTTTAGGTCCGTGGGGATGTTGTTTGTAAATATGTTAAAGAGGAATGGTCCTAGGATTGATCCCTGAGGCACTCCAGCAAGAATTGGGCGTGGCGTTGAGCATTCCTCTCGTACCGCCACGTGAAAGGTCCGTTTTGACAAGTAGCTAGACAGCAGCTTAACCAGGTAGCTTGGAAACTTGAGCTTGATAAGTTTGTAAAGCAGTCCCTCATGCCATACTCGGTCGAATGCTTTGGCTACATCCAGAAAGACTACTCCAGTAGACTTGTTGATGTTGAATCCGTGGCTAATGATGTCCACAACTCTGAGGAGTTGGTGATTGGTTGAGTGGTCAGTCCCATCTGACAGTCTTACAGTGTCTGCATTTATATACATGGACATGCCTCTCTTAAGTACCTGTGAAGAGAAGGCAAGCTGTGTGTCTTTGTTTCCCTCTGTGGCATTTACATTTAAGTGCCAGGTTCCAGGCGGCCCCCAGTCAGCATTTAGAAACAAAAGGAGGCCGGATGGCCCCTTAACTTCGGCCCAGTTGGAGGTGAAAAAAAAAAGGCTCCCTCCCTGCCTGCTCGTTGCTGCTGGGAATGGAAAGCAGACAACGTGCAGGCGCTGTTGGACTGATGATATAGGCCTTCTGCTCCTGGGCACATTTTCCATCAAAAACAGGCCTTGTTCTCTGCTCTCAGAATGTTGAATCTTGTACATAAATGTCAGCACACACCTCTCTGGCTTAATTCACCCCATGACAGCAGAGCGAGCACCTCCTGACTTTCTTCTTCTTCTCGGTTTTACTCCTTTTCATGGCAGATCGTCCACCAGCTCCTTATTTTCAGAGTAAATTTTAAATACGCCAGTGACGTCCCCTCATTATCAGTCACTGGCCTGACGTCACTCCATTAGGGGGGAGGGGTCTCTGATTAGCGTCTGACGGCTGTAGCTTTGCTGTGGTGTCCAAGTCTCGGCTCAAGAGGCCACCAAAAGTAGGTGCTGGTGAATCATTACTTGAACAGTAGTAAATATTCAAAGAATCGATTCTGGTTCCACTGCGCTCAAGTGTGAATTATTTTCCACAGGGTCGCGCCAACTGCCAGGCGACGCCGCCAGGATGTCACTCGTGAGTGAGCAGGTGGGGGCGGACCCCATCAGATGTCGAATACAGCACAATCCTGGTGAATCAAGCAGCGCAGTCACACCTGTCGTGTCTCCTTGTTCCATTTGTAAGGAGCTCTTTGAATTCCGCTGCGGGTGGTGCTGTTTATCTCACCGGAGACTGAAATACTACAAGTGCAGAATTCAGATGAAACCCCCCAGCCTGGGTGGAAACAGGATGATAACGCCGATTCTTATCTAATTACCTATAAGAACCTTCTGGTCGCCAAGATCTTTTTACCTGTTGAATAGTGTAAAGGAGAGAATCTCATCAGGTTATATATCAGCATTCATTTTATCTGTAAGGACCACTGACTCCGAATTCAAGTTTGAGAATTTATTATCGCCAAAAATAACTGAACGTGCAAGCACCTCAACACGAGGTTAAAGAAATAAATGGGCACTAATACAAATAATAATCTACGCAGGAGTCTCATCCGACTCAAGATAAGGAGAATAGAAAGTTCTAGAAGGATCAACCAGACTATGATTGCTCCAATTTCTAAGTTGCTCTTCATTGGACTAAACAAGCTTAAAATCAATTGCTGTCCCTACACTAACGCTAAGTGACATCCCTGCATAACGATTTTCCCAGGCAAGAGTGAATAAAGGTGTCAGCTGTGAAGACTTCCTAAGAAGTGCAATCACATAATACCTAAGCTCAGCTCTGTCCTTCTCTCTGGTCTCCCCTACCTCTTCTCTGGCCTCCTCCCTCAGGGCACTATCCCTAATACAAAACCACAATACAATTGTACACGCCTTTGTCACGCCTCCTTGGCCAGGTCTTCTTTCTTGTGCTTTTCCATCGAAACGGTTACTTCATCCTGGACGGTTGCGATGACCTTGAGTCCCAGGCACCTTCTCCGCTGAAAGTATCATCCCTAAATTCCATTTCACTCCCCGTACCATGCCTCCCATCTCTCTAGCTTTTGAAAACAAAGAGTTAGTCTTACTAACGAGACATGTGTCCTTGCACCTGCAACAAAAGATACGTTCAACAGAAACCTTCTACTGTGCAAATTAAATCTACCGTTTGTGCCCAGAGAGCCTTACCAAGAGAATCTTTTCACTGCCTACGAAATAAGCTAACATAAGAATACATCAGGCCTTCCCTAAGCATATATGTAATCAGGCCTTTACATATGACTTTTAAACACACATCTTACTTTTCCCTATAAGCATTTTCATTACGATTCATATGCAAACAATGAATTACATGTGCAACTTTAATATGATGCACGTTTAAACTACTGCAATTACATTACACACAAACTAATTCCTCTATGCATTATGTTCACACAATTCAATAAGCATTACATTACATCGTTATCCTAACACCATTATGCTGCTGAGTTCACTTTCTCTCAGTGAACTATTCATTCTTTACTAAACATGCATGAGTATACAACTGAATATAAATGAATATATGTCTGAATACATGTGGGTGCGGCCTATCAGTGATTATGATGCACCCCTACAATTCACAAGAACATTTCGCTCTATCAGTTCCCCCCTTTGATGACTCCTGTCATCACATCTCATTCTACTCCCTTGGAGAAAGAACCGACCTAAACAGAACTTGTTGCCATTTTCCCTGATCTTAGTTTCTCCATGCTCTTGAGCCTTTGATACTGACTGTCCTGCAGTCTTGCCAATCTCATGTCATTTTCCCTCAAAGCTCTCTTGACTCGGCCTGCTCGATACCACTTGTAGGCCTTGATCAAAATCCACAAACCAACCACACAAACCACCAAAATAAGGAGGGGTCTCAGAAAGTACCCAAGGAATCCCTTTCCTAGATTCGCAAACCAACCTCCCACTTGACCAAAACCCTTGCCGACCTTTTCCCAGGCCTCTTCGGTCAAATCCGCTATTTTTGTGTGGATCGTAGTGATGTTACTTATATATTTCTCCAGATCCTTGCTACGGTCTGGTATATAAGTGCAGCACTCTTGAACCTTCAACATTTTACAGACTCCGCCCTCTTTTGCCAATAGGACATCCAAAGCAAGGCGATTCTGCAAAACCATTCCCCTTATCGACAACATCTCTCCTTCCACCAACACCAACGACTTTGCTGTATTCATCAAAAATTCATCCACCACCGTCGCTAACCTCCGGATTTTCATATCATTCAAGACTACTCCCAGACTAGGTATCATAGCTCCAAAGATATCTCCCACTACAATTCCTGCACTTGCAGCCCTTCTCGCTCGTGAATGCTCTCCACCTTCTAGAAGATCTAAATCTTCTGTATGGTAAATCTTTGGAAATATTATTGCCAAATAACATGTTCCATACCAATTTGCAGGTAACCTCACATAAGCATTCTTCCCACATACGTAATACACCGTTGGTATCACTTGTACAGGACCTTGGAGAAAATCTTTTGCCACATCTGCCATGGTGAAAACGTGATCACAAGTACTTTGTCCCACTGCTACCTTCTCGTAGTAAGTCTGATAACGCCTTATACACAACTTACCCCTCTGCTCCTTATCTAATGCTATAGGACCATAGCTTCACTTGGTCTTATGCAACTGCTCTTCCTCTGTCCAATCTGTCCTGTGATGCCCCAAATCTCGGGAGTGAGTCAGCTTTCTATACCTATCCTCAACCTGATCTACAAACTTTCTCTCTACATCCAACATCAAACAAGTCAGATTGTGTCTGTGTGCGAATGCTGTATCCAATTCCAAACTCGGTATGAAGTACTTCCTCAGTCTGTCTTCCGTCTTATAATAGTCATATTTATTCAAATGCTTGTAAGCTGGGACTTCAGGAAGCACTGCGTCGAAATTGGAAAAGAAATACTCAAACTGATCTCTCTCATAAAACAAACTAAGCAAAAGACTACATGAAATACCATAAGTCAGTGGAAGATGGTGATACCTAATACCCTCGTCCACTGAAGTAGGCAACTGCATACACACATAACAATCTTTCGCATCCATCACATCAACATACTCATACAACAACTTAGCATATGCATTCAACTTAAAATCACCTTTAGATAAATCTACATGTAATCTACGACTTTCTTCAAATAGCAAAGCTCTGTCAGCTGCCCTGTCTACCCCCTTCTGACTAGGTGTAATAGGTGTAGGTGTCCCTGTCACCCCCTCTACTTCTAGCTCGTGCGAACCAATATATGAGACTATAACTACTATGATTATAGAAACTATTACACTACTTATAAGGATGCCTACAATCCATTTAGATCTACGATTGGGATCTCCCGGCTCCATGGTTTCGAAAGTTCTCAAAAGTCTTGGTTATAGCAAAGAACCCTGAAAAAGTCTCTGTCCTTTTAATTGTGACTTGCTTAACCAGCTCGAGCAACCATGAAATCTCCGGATTTTCCCTTTTCGATCACAATCTTATTTACACAGTCCAGAAAAAGACTTCCCTAGTTTTCGTTCCTCTTCTGTGGAAAGTCCCTAAGTTTATTCTTCTTCCACTCGGACCTAGGTTATCTTCTTCTTTTGGACTTTTATTTACAGTTTATAGTTGATCCACTATAAGATCCTCATTGAGCAATACCAGAACGTGATACAAAAGTTCAAGACGCAAAATCAGCACTTCATGTGAAAACGGCTCAACTCCAAAAGGTGGGAATTCGAGTCGATGCAGAACCAAGTTTCGGACTTCACTCAGAAGCGGGGGATTCGGAACTGTGAGGGTCAGTGTTCCTTCTATCTCGAGCCCTGGCAACTGCAGCAGCACCTTCACCACCACATTCGGGCTCCGACGGACCACTTGCACTGACCTCAGCCTTCCCGTGCTCACCACCCCCTGCATCAAACACAGTGTAAGTCCACTCAGGGGTAGAGTATCTGCGACAAGGCACTCTTGTTCTCTTTGACCTTCGCCGACTGTCTTGTGCTTGGTCTTCGTCACTTGCCTCCGTTTCAGATACTTCAGACACTGGAGCAAGGTCTCTTTCAGGTGCTAACCTCAGGTTCAGTCGCCTCTGTCTTTCAGGCCAACTTTCTGCACTTCTGTTCGTTCGTCCGCCTTCCCCTTCTATACCCAGTGCACTACTTCCTCTTTCTGCTGAATCTGACTCTTCTCCGCCCACTGCACCGCTTCTGTCTTCGGTGTCTGAGTCAGGGTTCGAACTGTGGAAACCCCCTTCGGCTTGCTCTAGTGCACCACCAGCTGTGTCGGCGACCCTTACAGCTTGACTTGTCCTCCCATGTGGCCCTGCCACATCAGCTGGATTTTCATTTACGAGAGGAGCTGTTTCTTCTAAGGGTGCTGAAACTCTGCGGGTATGGGAGGCATGCACCCAGTTCGGCAATCCTCCACACTTCACTGCTGTGTTCGTGATAAGTATCACCTGATATGGGCCACGCCAGCGGGCATCCAAGCAACTCTTCCTCACGTGCTTCCGGACGAGCACCCAGTCTCCGGGACACAAGTCGTGGCACAGATCACTCGAGGCTGGGACCACTGCTGCTTGCACCTGCTGGGATACAGAACGGACCACATCAGAGAGTCCTTTACAATAATCGAGAATCAAATCATCAGTGATGCTTATCAAGGCTGTAGCTGGTACTGCTGGCAATCTCATTGCCCTCCCCATTAATATCTCATGGGGGACAACCCAGTCTTTCTGTCTGGGACGCTTCGCATGCTCATCAGCACGAGCGGCAAAGCGTCGGGCCATTTCAGGGATGTCGAAGAACACATTTTTGCCATCCGGGCCTTCAAAGTTCCATTAACTTGTTCCACCATCCCAGAAGCCTCTGGTCTGTAACTACAGTGGAGTCTCTGGTCAATGTTCAATGCAGCACAAAGTAACTTCATGATTTCACTGTGGAAGTGCCTTCCTCTATCTGATTCCAAAGAGGTCGGGATCCCGAATCTAGGGATGAGCTCCCTCAACAGTAATTTAGCCACTGTGAGAGTGTCACACCTGCGTGTGGGGTAAGCCTCCACCCACCGTGAGAATACACATACTAGCACTAAAATGTACCTCAATCCATTGCACTTAGGCATCTCCACAAAGTCCAGCTGTATTCTATTGAAGGGCCCTCCTGACCTTCCAATGTGACTCAACGTAACTACAGTTTTCTTTCCAGCATTCATCTGCTGACACGTAACACACCTCTGACATACCGTCTCAGCCATTGCTCGGAACCGTGGGTTATACCACGTCTGTCTAAACACTCTCATCATTGCGTCTCTACCAAGGTGTGCCTATCCATGTATCAGTCTTGCCATCGGACTCAACAATTCTTCAGGTAACACGGCTCTCCCATCGTTGGATACCCACACATCCACATCTCCTTTCTCACAACCAGCTTTGATCCATCCCTCTCTCTCTTGGTCTGAAACTTCATCCTGCAATCGCTTAAGCTCTTCCCAAGTGTCTGCCATGGCCAACATTATGCTGAGCTCGGTTCCTTCTTGGCTCTCCTCTACCTCTCTATCTGTGAATATGCATCCTTGTTCTGCACAGAAACGGGCGACTTCGTCCGCGTAATTGTTACCCAATGATACAAAGTCCTCCCCTTTCCCATGGGCTGAACACTTTACCACAGCAATTTCTTTCGGATGCTGTAATGCATCTAACAGTTGTCTTACATATTTTCCATTACGAATGGGTGAGCCGGATGATGTCAAAAATCCCCTCTGAGACCATAACTGCCCGAAGTCGTGCACCACGCCAAACCCATATTGGCTGTCTGTGTAAATCGTGATTCGAATTCGATCAGCGGCCAAACAGGCACGGGTCAAGGCAATGATCTCAGCTACCTGCGCGGAACGTACTCCTTCTAGGCAAGCAGCCTCGACCACTCCTGAAATGGTACATACAGCAAATGCTGCTCTCAATTGCCCCACACTGTCTCTTAAGCATGAACCATCGACAAAGAATATTTCATCTGGGTCAGCCAATGGTTCATCGACAATGTCAGGTCTCGGTTTGGTGCAAAGCTCGGTCACATCGAGACAATCATGGTCCGCACAATCTTCATCATCCGTGTTCGGTGTAGGCATCAATGTCGCAGGGTTCAAGACAGAACACCTTTTCAGAGTCACATTCTCTGCGGCAAGTATGACTTGCTTGTACCTCGTTAACCTATTGTTCGTTAGGTGCTGTGTCTTGGTCCTGGTCATCAATAACTCAACCGAATGTGGCACATGTACAGTCAATGGATGTCCCATTACAATGCTTTCACATCTTTCAATGCTGACACCTGTTGCAGCAACGGATCTTAGACATCCGGGCAACGCAGAAGCTACTGGATCTAAAGTAGCTGAAAAATATGCAACTGGTCTACGGACACCTCCATGGTTCTGAGCTAACACTGCTAATGCACATCCTTCCCTCTCGTAACAAAACAATGAAAAGGCCTTGTTGTAATCAGGCATTCCCAGTGCAGGAGCCCTGCACAAATCCTCTCTCAGTTTCAGGAATGACATCAAGCACTCCTCGTCCCATGGTACCGGATCACTCACATCCTTGTGCGTAAGCCTCTGCAAAGGCTTTGCTCTCAAGGAGAAACTAGGAATCCACTGTCGACAGTAGCCAACCATTCCCAGGAACATCCTAACTTCTCTCTGTGTGGTGGGTACTGCCATGCTCATTATTGCCTCAATTCGATCTGGTGACACCTTCCTCTTGCCTTTTTCCAATCTGTGTCCCAAGTACTGTACCTCATTCAAACAGTACTGCAGCTTGTTCGGGGACACCTTATGTCCATTCTCTGCTAAGTGGTTCAACAGGGCTACCGTGTCAATTCTGCAAGCATCTTCTGTTTCTGAGGCAATGAGCAAGTCATCTATGTATTGCACGAGAACTGAGTTCTGCGGCAACACAAGACTCTCAAGGTTCTTCTTCAGAATCTGGTTAAAGATCGATGGACTTTCCGTATACCCTTGAGGGATACGACACCATGTTAACACACGATTTTCCAGCCTGAACGCAAAAAGAAATTGGCTTTCCTCGTGGAGCGGTATCGAAAAGAAGGCTTGACATAAATCGATAACCGTAAACCACTCGGCTTCACATGGGATCTGGAACAGTATTACTGAAGGATTCGGTACCACTGGACAACAAGGGACAACTATCGTGTTGACCTTTCGCAGGTCTTGCACGATCCTGTATTTCCCGCTCGGTTTCTGTAGTCCCATTATGGGTGAATTACAGGGGCTACCTCTGATCTCTTTCAAAATGCCTTTCTCAATGAAAGTCTCGATCACAGGTCTTATCCCTGCAATCGTTTCTGGCGACAGGTTGTATTGAGGTGTCCTGGGGAAATCAACATTCTGTTTCACCTCAATCCGCACTGGTTCAACCCCTCTGATTAGACCTATTTCGTCGCCTGCGAAATCCCACACCACAGACGACACTACGTCTCTCAGATCAGGTGGAAGTTCTTCCACAGTCACCATTGGGTACAGATCTATACAAAGATGCTGATTGGTAATTTTAAAGTCAGCATCGTCATCTCTCGTCTGGACCTCCACTCCCCGTGGCGTACAATAAATCGTGCAGTTCAACTTGCACAACAGATCTCTTCCCAAAAGGCAAACTGGACTCGTAACACATACTACAAACTGATGTCTAGTTTGGAAAGAACCTATCTTTACTAGGATCGGTTCTGTCAATGGGCTGCTTATTCTTTTGTTCGCTACTCCAACAACCTGGATTGATTGTCCCGAGAGGGGTAGGTTAGGGACTACTGCTGATCTTACAGTAGACCGGGTAGCACCAGTATCAACCAAAAGTGTGGCAGGATGACCCTCAATATCAGCCTCTACAAAAGGTCCTCTCTGGTCTACCTCCAAGACCGCTCCAAGTGTGCAGTCTTCCTCCCCCCTCAGGCACCGTCAGGATAAAGGGTCTGAGCTACTCTCGTCATAGTCTTCGAACAGGGGCATCTGTTGGTACGTTCGTGTTCCTTGTGAAATCCGTGGAGCTTGGGGAACCTGGGCGTGAGAACTGTATACCCCCCTTTCATCGTCCTAGGCCTCGTTACTGTGTTAACTACCTCTTGCGCGGGTGCCTGAGCCCCTCTTCCTCTTCCTGCAACTGATTAGCTGGGTTCAAAGGACACTCGCGTTTCCAATGTCCGACCTGGCGACAAAGATGACACGCCGTGGTCTTCTTCAATGTGGCCACGTCCACTCCTGTCTTGGGGTCTACTGGTTTTCCCTTTCCCATGGCTTGCCCATTCTGGTTTCCCTGGAAATTTCCTTGCTTTCTTCCTAAGGTCCCTCCACTAGGCTGACTCTGTGCTGTCTGCATCTGGACAAGCATCAATTTGTCTTTTAGCTTTCGATGTTTCGATTCCACCTCATCACTACAGTATCTCGCATACCTCAATATTTCATCTAGTGGCTTGTTCTGCCAGCAGATCAAATGGTGCTGTATCATGAGGCTGATTTCCATTCTCAGACCCAGTACAAACTTTGAGACAAACTGTCCCATATCCTTAGGGTCCAAGATATCTAACCCACTATACTGTTTAAAAGCTTGCAGAAGTCTTTCATAATATTCATGCACCGTTTCCTTGGGTTCCTGTACAGTCCGATCTATCTTAACCCAATCTATATCCTGAGGTGAAATCTTCAGTTTCAACCATGTAATCACCTGCTCATACTTTTTCATGACTAGGGGTGATGGACCATTTGTAACCGCCTCTCTATCCGGTTCCGAAGTCGGCCACTCAATAGCGACTTTACAGGCTGTCCACAAATCTCCCGGTACCACTATGTCAAACAACGTGTTCAAATCAATCCACAATACTTTTGAAATTTTCACAAACCGCTCAACTTGTTTGTACCACTCTACTGGTTTTCCCTCAGCCGAGGAAAATCATTTGTAAATGCTGCCAAATCACCTCTATTCCACGGCACATGCACGTACCCTCCATTCTGTACTTCCCGTAAAGGAAAATTTCCAACACCCGTCGCCCCCCTGGAGGCGGCGTTTCCCCTTCAGCTCTCTTTGCTGGTTTCTTCTTGGACCACCTTTCTTCCCATTTGTCCAACAAAATCCATATCCTCATCCCTACGATCAAATCTCTGGTATGTGTCCTTAATCCTGTTAGTCTTTTCTCCTCCAGCTCCTGATCACTGTACTGTAATCTATGTGGCCCCTGCAACGCTTTAGTTTTGTTCAGGTCTACCTCATATCTTTTGGCCAATTCCTTCAATCTATCATGTGCCATCCTAGCTTTTCGAGTCACATCTTTTGCTACAAACAGCAGCTCATCTGATCCATAAATTTCTATCCTTTCCAAGGGCAGACCTCCATTAATCATCTCGTCTACCTCTGCTTTCAATCTCACTACGTCTAGTAACCTTGCCTGTACCGCACTCCTCAGTACATCTCAACAACCCGAGCCATCCCGCTCATCACAGTCACTATTCTGTCCTTGTGACCTATTCCCTTCCATCATATTCCTGGAACTTGGTCTGTCTTCCGAGACGTTCTGTGCCCTATCTCCTTGCATCCTATCCTCTTGGTTTGTTGCTGTTGGTGTCCACATCCTCAAAGCCGACTTGGATTCACGCAAAGACCTTGGTCTTTCTGGTCTCTCCTCTTCTTGTCTAAAGGAAGAGTCTGCAGTAGCCGGTAACGGCGTACTTGTCTCCAATGGTCTTGGGAAATGAACCACTCTTACTCCAAACCCATTCCCACTCTCGCTGGTTACTTCTTCCCTTCCCATCTGTACGGAGCCCCCTTCTCTCACTCGGTCTGGGTCATATACCGGTACTATAGGGCCAATGGTAACCGGTACTGTCAAGGAGTCCGGTAATCTTGTGTTCCCAACAGGAGGCTGTGTTATCATAGACGCCGTTGCCCCCTCTGTTCCTGTGGAAATCCTTCCCACTACTCTCATGCTAGTCTGATTCTGGCTCCCATGAATTGTTACTGCTGGGGTCGGCTTTCCCTCTTCTGAGTCTGGATTAAATGGTGGTGGCCTCTCTGCCAACATCCTATCCAACAAGCTGTCATCTAGATCACTGTCGTCCTCATCGATTCTTATTATTTTCCCATTTTGTACTAACAATGGGTACAACTTATCTCCTTCGATCGTTTCCACCCTCCACCTTTTCTCCAATGCATCCCACCTTGCATCTTGAAATGCCCTGACCGATTTCTTCACCCTTTCTTGGCATCTGTCCTTCTTCCTATCATACGCTGCTCTTATCCACGCATGTAGTGCCTCAAACTGTGTTGGTCTAGGTAGTGGTCGTAAAGAAGCCATTATACTTTTTAGCTGGTACAGCACCTCTAACCTGAAAGTACCATAGCGTGGGAACGACAATTCTCCCTCTGCTTCTGTCATTTTGTGCCAATTCTCAAGCCAAATTATAGTATGCAATCCTACATTCTTTGCCATATAATGTGCTGGTGTATCCTCGGGAGGAGCTTCCTCTCCTTCCCGAACAACCACATGTCTATCACCTCTACAAAGTTCCCGTAAAACTTTAAAGCATTTCATGATGAATCAACTTTGTATTTGCACTCAAAATGTCAGCTCTTGCTTCTCGATTTCACTCCACCAATACCAGCGAGGCTCACACCAACCGGCCTATCGCAGCGCGGCACTTGTCTGACATCACTTTTCCTCCGCTCGCAGCAGTTCCCCTCCTTTCTAATTCACTCGTTCTCACTCGCATCTGTCCCAATCATACTCTGAAATAATGTCCGTCCTACCGAACAATTACCTCTCTGACCGTCAGTCTTACCAATGACCGATCAGCCTCTTGAGCCTGTTGACCTCAATCTGGCAATCGTCTGTCCGCGAAACGACCGGACAATCGCCTCTAACACACTCGATAGGATTCAATCACTCGATGTTCTGCACACAATAACCTACGACCTGCGTTGGTTATTCACACACTCACCCATGTGTTCCCTATCTTCAGTGGGTCTGTCAATGACGTCTCGTGACCCCCACAACCTCTGGTCAACGTTCTCAACTCTGGGTGTATTCTACACCACAATAAATCTCCCGGTCCCGCGCGCGCTCACGGTCCGGTTCTCAATCACACAACTCTCTTTCCAACTCCGCAAGACATCACACAACAATAAAACACCACAATCTGCCAAACATCACTCTTTTCATACTCACTCTACCACGAACTGCTACTTCCGCCGCACCGTCTCTCTCCGTCAATTTTCCACGACCTCCGACATCCTTCTCCCGCGGTCCTCTGGATCTGCGTCACTCGGGCTCTATGGGGCAACTTAATCTCCTATCTTGCTCTAGATCTCCCCTTACCATCAAAGGTAACCATCCTACTCTGCTACCAACTGATAACGCCGATTCTTATCTAATTACCTATAAGAACCTTCTGGTCGCCAAGATCTTTTTACCTGTTGAATAGTGTAAAGGAGAGAATCTCATCAGGTTATATATCAGCATTCATTTTATCTGTAAGGACCACTGACTCCGAATTCAAGTTTGAGAATTTATTATCGCCAAAAATAACTGAACGTGCAAGCACCTCAACACGAGGTTAAAGAAATAAATGGGCACTAATACAAATAATAATCTACGCAGGAGTCTCATCCGACTCAAGATAAGGAGAATAGAAAGTTCTAGAAGGATCAACCAGACTATGATTGCTCCAATTTCTAAGTTGCTCTTCATTGGACTAAACAAGCTTAAAATCAAGTGCTGTCCCTACACTAACGCTAAGTGACATCCCTGCATAACGATTTTCCCAGGCAAGAGTGAATAAAGGTGTCAGCTGTGAAGACTTCCTAAGAAGTGCAATCACATAATACCTAAGCTCAGCTCTGTCCTTCTCTCTGGTCTCCCCTACCTCTTCTCTGGCCTCCTCCCTCAGGGCACTATCCCTAATACAAAACCACAATACAATTGTACACGCCTTTGTCACGCCTCCTTGGCCAGGTCTTCTTTCTTGTGCTTTTCCATCGAAACGGTTACTTCATCCTGGACGGTTGCGATGACCTTGAGTCCCAGGCACCTTCTCCGCTGAAAGTATCATCCCTAAATTCCATTTCACTCCCGTACCATGCCTCCCATCTCTCTAGCTTTTGAAAACAAAGAGTTAGTCTTACTAACGAGACATGTGTCCTTGCACCTGCAACAAAAGATACGTTCAACAGAAACCTTCTACTGTGCAAATTAAATCTACCGTTTGTGCCCAGAGAGCCTTACCAAGAGAATCTTTTCACTGCCTACGAAATAAGCTAACATAAGAATACATCAGGCCTTCCCTAAGCATATATGTAATCAGGCCTTTACATATGACTTTTAAACACACATCTTACTTTTCCCTATAAGCATTTTCATTACGATTCATATGCAAACAATGAATTACATGTGCAACTTTAATATGATGCACGTTTAAACTACTGCAATTACATTACACACGAACTAATTCCTCTATGCATTATGTTCACACAATTCAATAAGCATTACATTACATCGTTATCCTAACACCATTATGCTGCTGAGTTCACTTTCTCTCAGTGAACTATTCATTCTTTACTAAACATGCATGAGTATACAACTGAATATAAATGAATATATGTCTGAATACATGTGGGTGCGGCCTATCAGTGATTATGATGCACCCCTACAATTCACAAGAACATTTCGCTCTATCAAGGAAACATGCGAGCTCTGCACAGAGGTGGCAGCTGCAGCAGTCAGGAGGCACGTGTTGTTCTCACCCCTCTCCCGGTGACACCGGGCAAAAGCAGTGTGTGCGATGGGGGTCGTACACACCCCTCCCATCCGTGTGACTGGACAAACAGTGTATCTGATGGCGGCTGTCCGCCACCCTCTCCCCCCCCAGCAGTTGGTCTGATGTGGGTCGACACTATCTCCCGCCCCCCTACCAGTGGGATTGGACATGCAATGTGTCTGATGGGTGCTGCACACCCTCTCCGACCAGTGGGACTGGACAAGCAGTGTGTCCGATGGGGGTCATACCCTGCCCACCCCCTCCCTAGTGAGACTGGACACGCACCTGTTTCCTCAGAGTTGAACAACACAGATAAGGAGGTGGGGGGACCCCGAGTGCTTGGTGAGGACACGCGCATCCATGTGCTTGGTATGTAGGTCTCAAACCTCCCAGCTCTGAGGCAGTCCTGCATGAGATGCAATAACTTTCGTGTTTGTAAAATATTCTGGTATTTCTCCAGCTTCAGGGGCTCTGACCCCAGATACAAGACAACACAGGGCTTTAGTGCCCCTCAGGCGAGGGCTCGAGCTGCCCACGAGCGCCTCTGATAGATGAGCATGGGGCAGGGTAGTAAACAAGCATTGGCAGTGTCAATCAGTCTCACCTTTACATAGTCGTGAGATCGGGGGCGTTGCGCTCGATTGCCAATTTGAAATGGAAAAAGAGAATTGTATATTTGTTTTCATTGGACTCACCCTCAGTTTTGATGGCTGTGTGAATTTTAAGGTGTGCTGTATATTAATGTTCTGCTTTAATTTGTTTTAAAAACTTCAGGTTGGCTTTATATGATAAAGTTTATATGTTGTAATTTTTAGAATGTCTTGTAGTCCATTAATCTCTCTCATCTATCAGTCCTTTTCTGTATTCATTCATTTTCCTTGCCATCCATACCGGCATCCATCCATCCACCTGACCATTCATCTCACTATCCATCCATCTTTCATAATTTATCTATCATTATCTTCATCCACCTCTCATCCATCTCTCATCTACCTGTCATTCTCTTCTTCCATTCATCCATCTCTCTTCTATCAATCCTTTTCTGCATCCAGTCACTGTTCTTTCCATCCATCACTCAATCCACACCTGCATCCATCCATCTGACCATTAATCTCACCATCGATCCATCCATCCATCCATTTTCCATAAATGTATATACCTATCATTCTCTTTTTCCATCTCTCATCTATCAATCATTTTCTGCATCCATTCACTCTTCATTCCATCCATACCTGCATCCATCCATCTGAACATTCATCTCTCCATCCATCCATGCATCCTTCTCTTCAGAATCATCTGTCATTTTCTTCTTCCATCCATTCTTCCATCAATCCATCCTTTTCTGCATCCATTCACTCTTCCTTCCATCCATTGCTCCATCCATGCCTGCATCCACCCATCTGACCATCCCTCCATCCATCCATTTATCTACCCTTCTCTTTAGCATCATCTGTCCTTTTCTTCTTCCATCCATTCTTCCATCAATCCATCCTTCTCTCAGCCCCTCTTCCTCCCTCCTTTCTTGCTCTTCTTTGATTTGTTCCCCACCCACCAGATCCATCCTCTTATCTTCTTCCAGTTGTGTGTATGGGCTTCTGTGGGAGACGAGCAGGCTCCAAGGAAAGGAAGAGAAGCTGTAAACACAAATGTAAATGGTTTATATTAATCAGAACTGCTCGGTGCTGCCACCCCCACTCAAACTGCTAAAGTGGGGGTTCACGACGCCCTTGCTGGTGTCAAATGCATTTTAAAATTATTGAAAATGATTATCATTGGTCGATAATCCTCTCCAAACCTGCGTGAAGAAGTGTTTGGATTTTTATGCTCGTTTGGTGATGAGAGTTTCTCCTTTAACATGACATAAAAACAGCCGAGTGCCTAAAATATGTTTTAAACTGCAAAGACTAAAGGTAACTTTATATTCTATTAAAGTTATTGCTTCTCTTTTCCGTGGCCTTTTTGATCGTGTGTAGTTGGCACCCAAGGGCATGCCAAGGATCACACGCTTTATGTGTATTTACTTCCAGAGGTGCAGCATTTCCACATACTTGAACCAGACACAAGCTGTGTCTGTGCCCGGTCTAAGGGGTGGACAGATCGGCCTGGCATTGTTAATAAGTAATGGAGGGAGGGGCAGACACATATAATGCAACATTGCACGAGGAAAACCCTAAGATACATCAGGCAGAACTCAAATGAGCAACGATTGTAAACAGTGAACCCATGGATACACAAAGCAACTACACACCTGATATTTCACATTGTTTCTTTGAACACACAACAATCCTATCAGAAGAAAAAGAGTCGAAGCGCCTCTTTATTGTTCATTCTCCATCGAATGCTTTCAAATGTAATGGAGTGATTACAGGTGAGTTCATGCCCCTGGGCAGGGAAGGGCTGGGCCTGCCTGGCCTGCAATCTTCTCTGCCAGCTTCATTCTTGTCAGTGATTGTTCACTGATGCGAGCTCAGAGAACAGTTATTTGTAATGAAATGCAAAGTGAGTTCTGATTCAAAAGTACGACTTTTTAAATGCGTTTTTAAAAGAAATCGTGATTTGTATACAAATAATATACACCGGTAATAAAATAACAGCAGTAATAAAATTAATTCGCGTTTGATACAATACCATTACCTTTAGTATAAAAGAAAAATACCAATTATAATAATGTCTTGAAAAGACCCTCCCTTGTTGTTGTAATCAAGAAAACTTCCTCTATTGTAGAGTTCTGGGAGTAGTTGCTAGTTTATTTTTATTTGTATGCTAATTTGTTTCTTAATGCTGCTATGCGAACTAAATGCACTTTAGTGATTTTATATGGTTTTTACTACTTACTTGTATTAATTGGATGTTTTTATCATGTATCCCTCTTTTATGGCCAAATTTGGCCGAATAAAGATCTTTTGACTTGACTTGACAGGCCCAATCACAGTTCACAGATATATATGTTTTCTAGGTTCCCTTGTTTGCGGTCTCGAATCTGCGCTCCGGTTTCACAAAAGGTGTTGAGGTGACAAGACTGAGTCTGAGTGACTTCTGCATTGTAATATTGTAGTTGTACCGCGGCCTCTTTGTCCTTTTCAAATGAGCAGCGTAGACTGTGAATGTCCTCCAAGGGTTCTTGCTGCACGTGTCTTATTCAAGCAATCTTTATCATGAATGGATGAAGATAATAATAAGTAGATTGTTGGAAGGTGGTATATTAGTAAGGGCAGCTAGGTACCTACACTTAGCAATAGAACAAAATCACAAATAAAGTCTAGTCAAGTCTCAATAAATTAATCCTTGCTCAACCCCTTGTATCTTGGCTCAAGAGCAGTCAGGCTTAATTTAGGAGACAGGTGTGTAAAGCATTTAAAAATGCCAACAACAGTAAATAAGTAAGTCACAACACA
Organism: Calotriton arnoldi; assembly: GCA_963921515.1. Taxonomy (NCBI): domain Eukaryota; kingdom Metazoa; phylum Chordata; class Amphibia; order Caudata; family Salamandridae; genus Calotriton; species Calotriton arnoldi. The sequence goes on from CAWUFW010000041.1 coordinate 457,668, forward strand.
CAATAAAAATCCAACACCAATTTACAAACATAGGAAATATTTTTATGATTAAAATGACACCAAAACGACAAAACACTAATGTAGGGAACTGGAGATATGAATTTTCAAAGATTAAATGTAAAAATGTGCTATTTAGTGCCTAAACGCATAAAGCGCCAACTGGGGACATCTGGTCATGCTTGACCAGGATCAAGTCAAAGTTATAGGCTGACAGCGATGCAGCATGGGTCTGATACTTTGAGTAGTTGGGGCTGGTCAAAATTTTATCTTTGCACTCAGTCACTTTTTTGGTTATTTTTCCCTCGATGTCGAGCGAGTCTCCTCAGCAGGCTGGGTTGCGGTTCAATGATGGCAGCTTGCTTTAGCGCGAGGCCTTGGTGAAATCCTGGAGGTTTTGGTTCTCCTCTTCGATGGGAAGAACTACAGAGCTTTCAGCGGGGCAAACCTGAATCTCAGGCCGAGACAGGGTTCTACATTGTCAGCTTGACTCTAGATGATGGGCTGGTCACCTTATGGAGCTTTTAACCAAAGATTCTCCAAACTTCTGGATCTTCTTCCAGTAGGTCTTTTTGGGGTCTGGAAGGGTCCACAACACCGGGAAAGGTTGCAGAGGCTTTGAGTTGCTCCTTGGAGTGTTTGGACTACAATTCCCACAATGCACCTGGTCAAATCCTTTTAAGTCCAGGTAAAGCTGGTCAGCTGGGGCTCGTCTTGGTGGAGTTGATGCAGATGACTTCTTGAAGCTCTTTTGTACTTGTTGCTTTCAGGGAGTCACTCCTTAAACTTTTAAAGCAAGGTATAGCACTCTTTTGTGAAGCCCAGAGTGTGAAGCAGGTGCAGTCCTTACGAGAGCAGTCCTCTCTTGGTGCAGACCAGGGGTCCAGCAGGGCAGTCCTTCTTCTCTTGCTGTTTCCAGGCAGGGGTCTGAGCTGCTGGGCATCTCTCCCATATTTATCCAGGCTTCTGGGCTGGCAAGAAGGGTGGCACCCCTGATCAATGGGGTGCAGGGTGCCACCCTACGTGATGACATATTCCTTAGAAGTGTGGCATATTTTTGTCCCAGAAAGCACTGTTCACAAAAATCCAAATTGGAAAAAGTCTCTCCTGGAGTTTCAGGTCTGGCTAACCCAACCCACAGGTGTAGCTAACTTTCCCCTACACTCTCCTTCCAGCCCCTCTCCTAATTCAATTAGAGGGGCTCCTATCTGGCTGGGGGTGCAGGAAGTGGGGGTGGGCCTGGTTCCTGTCCTAACAACCTTTCTCCCTTTTAAGACCAGTTTGGCTACCCAGGCCTTCCTGTCCTGGCATCTGCTGCCGCAGATCTCCACCCACCAGATGTCTCCTTTGTCTCAGCCCAAGCCACTTCACACATCATCACAGCAGCTTGGCTCAGCCTGTCCAATCAGAAGAGGCCGCTACAGGGCTGATTTTGGGTAACTTAAGGAAAGCAGTTCTATAACTTCTTTCCTACAATAGTTATAATAAATCCAACTTTGGCAAGTTGTTGGATTCATTGTAGCTATTAATTTGACACTTTGAACTATTATTTTAGCTCACTCCTGTCGAAATATGGACTTTATTAATGTTAAATAGAGCCTTCCGATGTGAGCCTATGGAGCTAACGTACTACAGTGGAGAAAAAACGAAATTGGTGTTTTTTCCCTCACCAGGGCATATATAACACATTTTATAATGTCCGTGCTTATTTTAACATTGCATCCTACCATTGGGGCACCTAGGGCAGACCTTAGGGGTGACCTATATGTACAAATAAGGTAGTTTAAGACTTTGGAAGTACCTTTAACTCAAACGTCGAATGTTGACATCCTTTTATTTTAAAAGTAGCCTACAAGGCAGAGCTGACCTTTAAAATGACAGCAGGCACCACAGCAGGGCACACTTAAGTGCATTAAATTTACTGGGCCTCTAAACCCACTAACCCCACATGCCCTACCATATACTGGGGGCTTACAGGTAGATTATCACACCAATTGTAATTACACCTAATTAACATATACCTTTTACCCAGAGCACTGGCCCTGGGACTGGTTAGCAGAGCCCAGGGCACAACCAGGGTCAGAAAACACCAGTATTAGATAAAAATGAGGGCAAAAAGTGTGGAGACAGCTGTAAAAAGCCCTGCTTTCTCACACAACCCCGCCCCCACCAGCCAACACGCCCAGGTGACTCAGCCCAACCCTGGGTGAGTTTACCTGGCTTGCCAGGCAAGGAAGAAAGTGAAGAAAACTGGCTGTACTATTGCAGGGCCTACTCTGCCTTACAGCTTCCTGTGAAGTCACTCCTTCGGGGCAATTGACCCATCTCAACAGTAACTGGACCCATTTTAAATTGAAACTTCACTACAGTGGTGTCTTTTCCTCCCCCTCTGTTACTTAGGGTAGTGAGGTGCACACCTCTTCTATCCCTAACTTTGCTAGGATAACACCTAGTTTACCCACACAGGCCACTCAACACTTGAGCAACCCCTCCATGACCAGCAGGGTCAGGGGCCTAACTTGCTTTTGGCTATGAAGTCTGCCTCCCACACCAAGTACAGTACTGCCATGAAGGCTAGCACCCAGCAGAGGCTACTGACAGCTGTCAGAATCCAAAACCACGCCCGTCCCCCTGGTCCCTTAGATTCCCAGAACGTGACGTGTGAAAGACCTATTCAAGAGATGCTCTATTAGCTCTGAAGCCCCCAGGTATGGTTTGCAATTGTCCCAAACTGAATCCTTCTGCCTTATACTCGTTTCAGTCTATTTGGCAAGATTGAGGTACCAGAGTCACTCACCTGAGTTCTCAAAGAGATTTAGCGGCAACAGATGTAGTGCAACTAGAAGTGACTAACAAAAGCAAGTCCTTAAGTCCTAAGGCTAATTGTGTGCTGATTAACGTCAGGTCTCTGGTTAAACATAACATTGAATTTGCAGAATTTTTGGATGCACATCAGTCAGACCTGGTATTTGTTAGAGAAAACTGAGCCGATCAGACCGAAATTACTGTAGTGGTACCCATGGGTTACTATCTTTACATTAGATGGACGCCACAAGAGGAGAGGCGGGTTAGCAGTCATTTATCGTGACAAGTTTTCCACCACTTTTCCACCAGCCATGTCAACAGAGTTTGAAGCACTCATGTTCAATTCTGAATTAACGAAAACACCGTCTTTCAATGGCCTTCTTGTATATCGCCCACCGGGACCTAGAGCCTCCTTCACTGAGGCAATTGGTTCCCTCTTGGAATCTACCTCTTTTAAATCACAGTTCACTATATTAGGGGACTTTAAGTTCCATTTAGAGAACCAAACGGATCCTGACACAGAAGTGTTAGTAGACACTTTGTTCTGCCTTGGACTTGCGCAGTTAGTTGTCGGCAGTGCTTAATTTGTGCCGGTGCTTTCCGGTGCTTAGCACCGGCACTTATTTATCAGGGCCGGGTCTACACCTCGCGTCTGCACGTCAAATAGTATCGTGCCAAAGTAAATATAATTACCTCACTGACTAACCGCAAACAGTGGTGTTCGTCTCCCGAGTCCCCGGTGAAGCGTGTTGCGGCAGGGAGAGTCAATAATATAAAGATTCCAACCATATCCAAATGTAAATTTGCCTAAGGCCCTTGGTTCAGTGTTGCCGGTGGGCGGGACACTGATTGGGCTGGATTTGGTTCTGCCGGGGGTAGGGGCTGTGCGGCAGCGTGCGTAGATCTTTTTCAAAATGCCACGCCCCGTTAAACACGCACCCCACGAGTCACCAGAAGTTCAGTCCAACGTCGAGGGTAGGCTGCAGCAGGCTTATTAAGAAAGGCAGTAACCGTAAGTAGACAAACCAACGCTGCTTGATAATAAACAGACTTACTATGTATGAAGTGAAGTGAACCGAGGCCTGCCCTGAGGAATCATATATCCGGGCACCGTGTGCAATTACAATGCCCCGGGCCAGGAGGAGGCTGGAAGAGCAGGGCCTTTAACCTAACCCCTAACGTTTATTGATAAAAATGTACTGTTTTCCGTTGCGTTTCATCTCTCCCCGGTGTGCATTGCAATATGGCGGCATGCGCCAGTTGACATTTTATTTCCATCCTACCGTCGTCATGAAGCCTCGTGGTTGTTTGTGCATGCAGCGGTGCAGTGGTGGTCACTGGTTCCTGATGTCACATGAGGTACGGACTTGTTGGGTGGCGGGCTATTCCATCTGTTTCTGCATGGCCTCTCTCACTTAGTTTGCGGGTGATGTGTAAGTTGACTTCATTCATTGTGCATTTAGCTTGAGTGATGTTTTCCCGCTGCCGGCCACGTTTGGTATGTGTTTGATTTGCTGGATGGCCCGAGGCCCTGGAGGTCCGCTCTGTGCAGAGTTAAGCAGAGTGGGGCAGTACTGTGGTGACCAGATACTTTATATCTGCAGTGCTGTGGGACCTGGGGGAGCACAATAGCTGTCGATGTTAAGCATTTTCATCTCTTTTGCCAGTCAATCAGAGCTCAGATTTTGAGTTTGGATTCGGAGCACACTCGGCGCTGTCATCCTCTGCTCTGCATGCCCTTCCAACGCTAATCAAGGGACAGGAAATCTTATCAGTCCGATGAAACCTGATCCTAAAACAAAATGTGAATTATTCATCATATCAATTACTATTTGTTTAAAAAACAAACCGAATTTCGCATTTTGTTTAAGCCTCTGTTCTCATAGAAGAGCTTTGTCTCTATCCGGGAATATTAATGATTTAAATAATTGCTATGAATGTAGAATGTTCAATTAAGGAGAAGACATTCCACCTGAAGTTAAACAGTTTCACAAATGTTATCATTATTTCTTTATGAAGTAAAAATCCACACTCCGAACCAGGCCAAGCAGGAGTTAGAAAGAGTCATGTGTAACTTACCTAGCAATCTCTATGATAGAGAAAACAAAATTCAAAAATCATAACTATAAATCAAAATATGCAAAAACACATTCATATAAAAAAATCCATAGACAATACTGGCCCTTCCAACTCCCGATTCAAGGAATAAGCGGGGTCTGTGTGAATACTAATTCAAAACCATAAAAACAGAACGTTTTTTGCTTAATTGAATCAGAGGAAAAGCTTAGAATAATCACATACGTTAAATGTTGGCCCACTTAACTTCACTTGGACAATCACAGACAGACATCTCTGAAAGGACGTGAAAAGCACAGAAGTGAATCATACTGCGTGGCACACGCCAGTGTGATGTAGTGATGCTTTCAGAAAAATAATGCTCGAGAAGGGACCGATACTATATGAAGTCGGTCACAGCCATGAGTCTGTAACAGACTTCCAAGTTCCAACACGACTACCCCAGTGAGTTAATGCTGCATAACAAGTGACTCGAGAGCAAAACACATCTCATATTCCACATATTGTTCACATACACTGCTGCTCCCCTCAGCCAATCAATACCTAATTTATAAAAGTATATTAAACAATATGGATTTCATTTTTCTTTCTGTATTCCTCACGATTGCCACACGCTTCTGGCCAGCGTGGGATCAAATGAAAGGGGCAGGAAGCAGCTTGGTTACCTCGCAGAAGAGGCTGGGGATGAGTAAATAGGGAACAGCCAGGCCTGGAAGGAAGTGCTCTTCTCTTGGCAGCAGGGCTCACAGTGGAGATTTTCATTTGCCAGGTAGTGAAGTCCTTCTGCTCTCATTGCAGTGCACCCTTTGCCCAGTGACACTGACACCTGCTGCATAGCTGCCAAAGTTTCAGATTCCTATGAGTGCCATTTTCATAATTTCAGTCAAAATCAGTGTAATTATGAGTGTCATTCCAACGACTATGAATGACACTTTCTGGCGAGAAAAATCAAGCAATGAAGACGAGAGAAACATATAAATATCAGGCAGTGCACCCATTTGTGCATCAAGATTGTCTGAATCGTATGTTTTGAGCTGAATCATCACCCTTTATTAAAGTACCCGCTACATTATGCTCCCAAACAGGGTATTACACGTCCGTGATTGTTCAACACCTTTGAGCAATATTTGTAATTTTTAGGACAAGGTCATGCTGAAAATGTACTCTATTTTGCTCTGGAGCAAAAATATTTCTCTAGTGTGGCCTGCAACAAGACCTTTCTATAATACTTTAGGCCTCGGATTCTTACTCCCAAAAGTCAATAAATTGAAGTTTCTTTTGCAAATGTGTAAGTTTGGGACCTCCTATCAAAACCTTACTATGAGAAAGGCTCCCTTGCTGCAATTCAGATTGGGTATTAAATCTTACTTTTAGCAGCGCCAGTTGAGGATGTGGGTGAAGCCAATAGAATAAGTGGGTGGAGCCAGTGGAGGAAGTGGGTGGAGCCGGGGGAAAGTAGGTGTGGCCTCCGACAAACATTTGAGCACCTGCACTTCATATTTTACAAATTAAGCACTGGTTGTCGGTCCTACACACGTGGCCAGGCATACTTTTGATGGAATATTTACAACCAAACCTCCATCATTTGCCCGGTCATATTTCCCTTATCCTGGTCGGATCATAGCGCAGTACTCTGGGAGATTGAGCTTCCCTGTAAAACGGCTTCTTCTGCAGTTCTTGGAAAGCCATTCGTTTCACACACATGACATAAGGTTTAAGCTTCTGATTTACAGTGTCCTTGCAGGATCTCGGCCAGAAGAATCTAATGACATTGAGTTCATGGCTGGGAATTACTCAGTCTGGCTGAAATCTGCGATTAACAAACTAGACCCTGCAAATACCAAAATATTTAGGAGAAGTAAGCCTCCTGCACCTGGTTTAGTGACAAACTTAGGGTTGCAAAGCAAGGCTGTGGCAGACAGGAATGAAACTGAAGAAGCTACAATCAGATGGAGAAAGAGAAATATAAACAATGTCTTGCAGAATATAAAAAAATCTTGCTGTCTGCAAAATCCGCTTACTACCCATAACAAATAAAAGTAGCTAGTAATTCTAGTAAAGTACTGTTTAAAACAGTTGTCAAGCTTACTGCATCATCAACGAGAAATACAGAAGAAAGCAGTCAGTCTTTCTGCGATTCCCTCACAAATGTTTTTCAAGAGAAATTTGAAGCAATCTTTAGCAGATTTTCCTCTCGCAACCTGGGATCCCAGAATAGCAATACTTTACCATTGCTGAATTCTGGAAGGACTACTTTCAGCGAATTCGATCACCTCATTGCAGAACAAGTTAAACTGACGATTTTGAATACAAATTCTGGATCACCAACTGATCCGTGTCCGCCTCAGATTGACCAACTGGTACTCAATTCAGTGGCCATTCCCTTGACCAAAACCTTTAATGCCTTGTTTAGCCAAGGATATTTTCCAAGACAGTGGAAATCAGCCTCAGTTCTTCCACTATTAAAGAACACAAATTTAAATGAGCTGGATCCCAACAGCTATCGGCCCCTTTCCAGGCTTCTTTTTCCTGCTAAGTTGGTGGAGAGGGCTTTGAATATGCAATTGGCTGTGTTTATAGAGAATAACCATCTTTTAGATGACACACAGTTTGGCTTCCGAAGTGACCACAGCACCAAATCGTAGCTGATTGGGGCCATCGTGGAAATCAGGGCTACGTTAGATAAGGGCAGCAATGCAGCCCTTACCTTACTCGATTTGTCCGCAGCATTTGAGACAGTCAATCATGACCTTTTGATTGACAGGTTACAAAGCTTAGGGATTGAAGGTTCAGCTTTATCCCTGCTGCGTTCTTTTCTTGCAGACCGTGTTCAATGGGTCTCCTTCAAGAAGATTTACATCTGAGCCTTTTTTCTTGCCATGTGGGGTTCCTCAGGGCTCGTCATTGAGCCCAACCCTGTTTAATCTTTATGTAACACCCCTGGCTACCCTGAATAAGGACTTTGGGTTGTCTTTAGTACCTTATGCTGACGACACCCACATTGTGCTTTCACTCTCTAATAATGGTCCCAACATGAGTGATACCATCCGGAACTGTATGAGCACACTTAGTAAATGGATGGACAACAATTGTCTTAAATTGAATCCATCAAAGACAGAAGTCATCTTATTTGGTACTAAGACTTCCTTCTGGTCCCCTTCTTGGTGGGAAGATGAGTTGGGGTCTCCTCCAACGCTCGTCAAGAAGGTTAGAAATCTTGGCGCCCTGGTGGACGGCAGATTAACCTTCAAAGAGCAAGTAAACAGGGTTATCTCTACATCTTTCTATACCCTTCAAATCATCAAGAAAATGCTCAATTTCTCCCATTCGATCTTGTTAAGACAGTTGTCATTGCATTACTCTTATATAGATGAGACTATTGCATAGGGCTCTACCTAAAAGTGCTTAAAGCATCTTTGAATAAGCTGCAAATGCTTCAAAACTCCGCAGCTCGGCTGCTGTTGAATGTCCCCAGATTCCATTCCACCTCTCAAGCTATCAACAGGCTACACTGACTTTCTGTGAAGCAGTGCATAGTTTTTAAGGCCTTATGCATCGCATTTAAGGCACTCCACGAACAAGGTCCAGCCTATCTGAAAGAAAGATTCAGATGGTATTTGCCATGAAGGAACCTTTGCTCTAGCACCGCCAGGAACTTGGTAGTTCCTCCCTGTAAGCGCTCCTCTTGAGGAGGCAGGAGCTTCGTAATCTACACTGCCCAAAATTGGAATCCTCTTCCTCAGGGCCTGAAAGTCACACCTCCTTAATAGCTTTCCGGAAAGCTTTAAAAACATGGTTATTTAGACAGTTGAAAATGAGTCTGGTATTGGATCCTTGACACATACAGCGCCTAGACGCCTCCTAGTAATTGTTGCACTCTATACATTTTAAATCAAATCTATGCTCTCCACTGACAGGTGGCTGAGCTTCTCTAGGGCCAACTAGGTTCTTGGAACCTCTTCTGCCGTTGAGAGTAGAGGGTTACCACATCCTGTGGCAGACTCCCTTCTGTCAGTGCAGGGGCGCCGCCCTGCTGCTGAACAGCTGCCTGACTGCTCAGGACTTCCTTGGGGTCAGGTGAAGCCTCACCAGTGCCAACTTTGGGTTTCACCCTTAATGGGTCAGAAGGCCCTTGGCTCACTGGAACTCTATTTAAGAGTGGCTTTCCTTTCCTCTTTTTTCTTCTTTCTTTTGGGACCCCAGTGTCCTAACTTTAGGGACTGGCTCCCCAGGATCTTTGGGTTGGGAGGCGCCCTAGGCGACCGCCCCATCTGAGATCAGACCAACCTCTGGGCCGTCATTGCCTAGGATACAATCTAATCTAAGGGGAGGTCAGAACTGACTTCCAGTTTATACCAGCTAATGGTACCCTTCCTTTTCAGGGGCACTATGGCTACAGGTTTGGTTGTGACCTCACCTGAGACTACCTTTACCCTTCTTGTCTCTCCTGGCACATACTGATCTGGGAACAGCAACCTGTCAACCACAATGGTGTGAGTGGCACATGTCTCTCTCAGGCCAGTGGCAGACATCCCATTCACCTGAATGGAGTGGAAGTGCATACTCCTACCCTCAGATATCACCAGGTTACCATCTGGATCTGCCTCCCAGCTAAATGCTAAGATGGCCTCCTCATATGAGGAGTCTTCCTCTATGGCTTCACTAGACAGCCCAGTGCTACCCACCTTTTTGGAACAGGCGGGCCACCTCTGAAGTGACCTGGCTGCTGATAGTCAAAACACACCCTGCTCTCAAAAAACTTTTTAAGCCCTAGATCCCCCTGCCTTTGCTTATCACAGGTTTGCCCTACTCCTTATGGGGTACTGAGGGAGTCTCCTTGGTGGGCTTACCACCCCCTCCTTTGGTTTGTGTGGACCGAATTACCCGCTCCTTGGAGTCTCCCCCTGGGACTTCTTGGGTACCCTTGTACGCACCCATACGCACCCACACACACACCCACTTATCATCTGTCTCCCCCAGCTTCCTAGGACCAGACAATTTAGAGTCAACTAGGTACTGGTGTAACTTGTCTGAGGTACAATTAGTCAAATAGAGCCCCTCCTATGTACTTATCTTATTATCCTGTACCCAGCCCTCTAGTGCCTTTACTGAGATATCAACAAAGTCCATCCAAGATTGTATGATGACTTTCTGAGTGTTCCTGAACTTCATCCTATACTGCTCTGAGGTGAGACCAAACTTTCTGATCAGACACTGCTTCATGGGGGAGTAAGACTCTGCTGCATCCCCCTCTAGGGTCAGGAGCCTATCCTTCATAGCTATGGAGATCAACTCCCACAGGAGTGAACCCCAGTATTGAGAGCTTACCCTCCTCATTCTAAGGGCCCGCTCAAATACTGTCAGCCATTTATCTATGTCATCACCCTCTTGGTACTTAGGAACAACCTGTGGGCAGCTTTGGGTCAAACCCACCACCCCTTGACATCTCAAACTCTGTTTCGCTGCCACCATCTCTTTTCTCTTCCTCCCTAGCCCACTGCTTCTTAGCCAGGGCCAACTTCTTCTCCTCCAGAGCTATGTAGGCTAACTGGGCCTCAAACTCTTAGGGACAGTTCTTCTTCCTCTTGGGTGGATCCCACAGACCCTCTATTCCTACAGGCTGAAGGACAGGCCCTGGTTTATGAAGTTATAGACAGGCGGTCATCTTCTTCCCCTTGGATGTTGGAGGGGCCATCTTCACCCTCCCTTTCTATCTCAGGAGCTTCCTCTGTTTCCTCTAGCACTGGCTAGGCCTCAAGGGACTGCACCATCTCTGTCTCCTTGGTACTGGTATGGGCTGGTAACCTCCTCTTTCTGCAAAACACCTTAAGCTCAGCCACAGTGAGAGGGGGTAGGTTAGTCAGATCGAGCTCGATGATCTTCTTAATTTTTGGGTCACACAAAAACTTTGAAAAAATTGAATTAAAACAATTTATATAAATTAAAAATGAATTAATAAAAAAGTTGACCAAATTTAAAAAATCCAAAATCTATTTTTACTCTAGGTCAATTTAATGGATTTTTAAAGATCTTCACTTAAATGCTGTATGGTGTGGTTAAACACAAGTACTAGATCCCACCACTGCGCACCAAATGTTCGAAGTTGGTTTATTAGTAAGGACAAGTAGATACCTACACTTAGTAATACACAACAATCACAAATAAAGTCCCTTGGTAGCTTGGTTCAGGAGCAGTCAGGCTTAACTTAGAAGACAGATGTGTAAAGCATTTAAAAACACCAATAACAGTAAATAAGGAAGACACAACACACAACAAATATCCAACACCAATTTATAAAAATAGGAAAAAAAAATTATGATTAAAATGACACCAAAACAACATACATCCAATGTAGGGAACCGCAGATATGAATTTTAAATATTAAATGAACAAATATGCTTTCTAATGCTTAATAGTATTAAGCACCAACCTGGGACATCTGGTCGCGCTTGACCGGGACCAAATCAAAGTTTCAGCAGACCGCAATGGAGCGCTGGTTGGAAGTCGTGCTGGTCAAAATGTTACTTTTACACTTAGTCACTTTTTTGGTTCTTTTTCTCTCGTTGTCAAACGAGTCTCCTCGGCAGGCCAGGTTGTGGTTCAAGGACGACGGCTTGCTTGAGTATGATGCCTCAGTGAAATCTTGGCTCTCATCATCGACGGGAAGAGCTCTGGAGCTTTCATCTCAGGCCAATCTCAGGCCAAGCTGCGGTTTGATGTTGCTGGCTTGACTCTCGACGACGGGTCGGTCACCTTATCGAGCTTTTTACCAAATATTCTTCAAATGACACCAAACTTCTGGATTTTCTTCCAGAAGGTCTTTTTGGGATCTTGAAGGGTCCACAACATCAGCCAAGGTCCCAAGGCTCTGAGTTGTTCCTTGGAGAGTCGGGACTACAATTCCAACAATGCAGCTGGTCAAATCCTTTAAAGTCCAGTTGAAGCTGGTCAGCTGGGCTTGTCTTGAGGGAGTTGATTCAGGTGACATCTTGAAGCGCCTTTGTACCTGTTGCTTTCAGGGAGCACACTCCTTACACTTTTAAAGCAAGGCAAAGTCCTTTTTTGAGAAGCCCAGAGTGTGCAGCAGGTGCATTCCTTATGACTGCAGTCGCCTCTTGGTGCAGACCAGGGGTTTAGTAGGGCAGTCCTTCTTCTTTTGCTGTTTCCAGGCAGGGATCCGGGTTGTTGGGCATCCCTCCCATATTTATCCAGGTTTCTGAGCTGGCAAGAAGGGGGGAATCCCTGAACAATGGAGTGCAGGGTGCCACCCTCTGTGATGACAACTTCCTTAGACGTGTGGCATATTTTTGTCCCAGAAAGCACTATTCACAAAAATCCAAAATGGAGAAAATCTCTCCTGGAGGTCCTGGTCTGGTTAACCTAACCCACTGGTGTGGATAACTTTTCCCTACACTCCCCTTCCAGTCCCTCTCCTAATTCAATTACAGGGGCTCCTATGTGGCTGGGGTGCAGGAAGTGGGGTGGGCCTGGTTCCTGTCCTAACTGTCTTTCTCCCTTTAAATACCAGTTTGGCTACCCAGCCCCCTTCCTGTCCTGGCAACAGATGATGCAGATCTTCTCCCACCAGATGTCTCCTTTTTCTCAGACCAGGCCACTTCACACCTCATCAGAGCAGCTTAGCTCAGCCTGTCAAAGGCTGGCTTATCAGAAGAGGCTGATACAGGGCTGATTTTAGGTAACTTTAGGAATGCCGTTCTTATTTCCTACATTGCAACTATTAATTTGACACCTTGAATTCATATTTTAGTTCACTCCTGTCAAAAGATAGACTTTAATAATGTTAAATAGAGCCTTCCCATGTTAGCCAATGTACTACAATTGGGAACAACAAAATTGGAAGTTTTTCCCTTGCCAGGGAATGCAATACATCTTTTATAATGTCCCTGCTTATTTTAACAGGACACCCTACCCTTGGGGCAGCTAGGGCAGACCTTATGGATGACTTATATGTACAAATATGGCAGTTTAAGACTTCGTAAGTACCTTTAACTTCAAAGTCGAATTTGAACAAACTATTATTTTAAAAGCAGCCTGCTTTTAAAATGCCAGGAGGCACCATAACATGGCACACTGAAGTGCATTAAATCTACTAGACCTCTAAACCCATATGCCCTACCATATACTAGGGGCTTACAAGTAGGTTGTCATACCACTTGTAATTACATCTAATTACCATATACCTTTTACACAGAACACTGGCCTTGGGCCTGGTTAGCAGAGCCTAGGGCACAGTCAGAGTCAGAGTCAGAAAACACCAGTAACAGTCAGAAATGGGGCAAAAAGTGGGGGGACAGATGCAAAAAGCCCTGTTTTCTCAAACAGACAAAGTATGAAAGATGGATGGATGGGACAGAATGAAGGATAGGGAGCAGGGATGGGTGGATGGACAACATGATGGAAAGAAGAATGGGGAGAAAGAAAGAAGACAGAAAAGAATACGTAAAAAATATGCAAATAAGCAACACGAAGCAGAAGGAAGGCAAGAAAAAAACAGAGAGAAGGAAAGTTCCTATTTCCCTCAAAGGGTAGGAGGGGGCAATCCCCTGGCCTTACTTGCCACATTTGCTCTCTCTTTGCCATCCGGGGTATGGTGCAAAGTGAGGGATATTTTATTTTTCTGGGTACTCCCTATGACACCAGAGCCAGTAGGTGGCGGTGTACAGCCACAGATAAATCAGTGTCTTATGTATGAGGCCTCACTGTCACACATCCTTCAGGAAACAAGCATTGGCAATGCCAGTAGGTCTGACTTTAACATCCTGCTCCCTAAACTCATACAGGCACACTGCTCATCTTGCAGGCAATCACGCACAACCCTGTTCCTGTGCCCTCACAGACACACCGTGCGCTCATACTAGCACACTCAGCACTCATAAAAGAACTTCCCTCACACTGCAAACAAACTTGTCCTCTGCACTCACAGAAGAGCACTACTCAACCTTCACTCACCTAGGCACAACCCACTGTCCATTCATACAAATACACTCCTCCCTCTGCAGTCACACAGCCACACCTCTCACCTTGCAACATACAGACATACCTCTCACCCTACAACACACATGCACACCTCTCACTCTGCAACACACAGACACACCTCACGTTCCAATCACACAGACAGTCTCCTCCCCTTGTGTTCGCACAGGACATCCACTCACACAGGCACACCTCTCACTCTGCACTCTACTCGCAAACAGGCACACCTCCCATCCTGCACTGTGCTTTATGATTACTAATCCTGCACTCATAATGAGACACACTCTGCAGCCACACAGGCATACCCCTCACCCATATGCCCTGTACTTACTCGCCACAGTGCTCAGTCTGCATGCACACCTATGCCATGTACCACTCCTCCTGCACTCACATAGGCTCAACGTCTTCTACACGTATACCGACACACGCTCACCCACACTGGCACACCGACACACACACCTCTTACACTGCACCACAAGGGAATAAAGTTCACCCCGCAGTCGCATGAACACTACCTTCCCCATGCACTCACACTTCCACACCTCTCAACTTACATTCACAAGAACACTCTCCTCACACTGCACACAGCCGGGCACAATGCTCACCCATAACTCACACAGCAATCACAGGTATACTGCACACCCTGCACTCATAAAAGCACACTCTGCAGCCACAGAGGAGGGCCGCTGATCATACATACACATAGGCACAGCTTATTCTACACTTATAAGGATGCACACGTACTCAACACCATGCATTCGTGTGGGCACATCACTCAGGTGCAGTGCTCACCCTGCACTCACACAGGCACACCTCTCAACCTCTGACCCCTGACTCATACAGACTCTGCTCACCGTACACCCACACAAGTACAGAGCTCACCCTGCAGGAACACAGGCACACCTCATGCCCTGCATAAACACAGGCACAAGATTCACACTCATATGGACACACCTCTCACTGCACTCACATGGGCACACACCTCTCACAGGTGCAGCTCTCACTCTGCCATCATACAGCTTACCCTGCAAAACACAAGTAGACCCTTCCCCCTGCACTCATTCAGGCACATTACTGGCCCTGTGCTCACAAGGACACACTCGCCCTGCACTCACAAAGGTACTACTTACCCTGCACTCATAGACACAACAATGCACACATATTCAGAGGTACACAGCTAACCCTGTACTCACAAAGGCCCGCCCCTCAACCTGCATTCACACAGGAACACCGCCCGCCTTGAACTCACAGGGACATAGATCACATTGCACTCACAAAGGCTAACCCCTCAACCTGCATTCACGCTGGACCGCTGCTCACCTTGGACTCAGGAAGACACAGCTCTCCCTGCACTCACAAAGGCCCCCCCCTCAACCTGCATTCACACAGGAACACTGCTCACCCTGCCCTCACAAGCACACAGCTCACTTTGCACTCACATGGGTACCTATCAACCTGCACTCATAGGCACACCACTCCCACTGCACAAACACATTCACACATCTCACTCTATACTCACAAAGGCCCACCCCTCAACCTGCTTTCAGACAGAACGCTGCTCACCTTGCACTTAGGGGCACTCAGATCACCCTGCACTCACAGAGACACCTTCCTTGTGCATTCACATGCGAACATCACTCTGTTTATTATCACACCAGCACACATCTCGGCTGCTCTTATACAAAAACACAGCTCATCCTGCATTCACAAAGGTCTGCATCTTAATTATGCATATTATACACAAATGCAGATATTGTGCAATAGAATTTTGGGCTCAGAACACCTCAGATAGGTCACCATGTGCAGTTGTTTACAAAAAAATAGTACATTTTTATACAAGATCAAATTGACACAATGCGGGGCCAACGATTTATGGGGTGCAAATTAAAGGCATCCAGAGCTGTGTTGTATATAAAACTTTTCAAATAAATAAATAAACACAAAGCACATAACAGACATGAGCTTTCTACAGGTGGGCGAGCCAAATCAGGGTCGAGCTCGAGGCCTGTCTCTGCTCCGCTTGAGGTGCCCTTGGACCCTGAAGCCACAACGAGCTGAGCTCTTACAGGAGGTGATGAGGCCTTGCGGCTACCACTGCTAACTCTGTAACATGAGGAACCAGGTTTGAATCCTGGCTGCTGCTCAGCATCATGGGAATCCGGGCAAATCTGAAAAAAGGTGTCGAATAGTCTCTATCTGTTTTGTTGTTGGGCAAGGTTTGCATTATTTAAAACTTCCAAAAATAAAATGTGGATTATGACTGTCACCAACACTCTTATCTTATCTTCCAAGAATTAAATTATTAACCGTTGATATCAGAAAGAAATAGCCATTAAGTAGTGAAATTATACATTGGGAAACAGGAAAATCTGGGATTTATCCCGGCTTCCCTCCTTCACCAAACTGTGTAGTCCTAGGCAAATACTTTTCACGAACCTCCTCTTTGCTCATTATCACATACAAGATTGCCTACAAATGCATGAGTTCAGGATGTGCGCTGTACAAAAACCTCTCGCCTGTTTGATTTAATTGCCTATGATGTTGCTTCATCTATAATAAACTTCCAGGTCTCACGAGGGTCCTGCTTTCGCTGGTCTTGGTTCCAGTTTCCTTGCTGCTCCTGATGCGCCGCCATGTGTCCTGGATAGCTTTGAATCAGTGTTGCTTCACACTGGCTTCCATGTTGTGATGATCTCGCTGGGCTTCAAAGGGCACGAGAAGCTCTGTGGACTCGCATAGCTCTTATTCTTCTGCTATGCTGGTAAGAGAATTATGCAGGCGGAGTCTTAATAACGTTGTATGCATTAAATTGGAATAATTAGTGCAGTTCTACCTTTTTATTATTTTGAGTTTTGATTTTCCATTTCGGGTCAGAGGCTTTAGTTTTATTTGCCTTTCTTTGCCCCAGGTGTGAAGGCGGGAAGTACTTCCGGTCTTTCAGAAAGGACTCCTTCCTGTTCTTTTAGTATATAAGAGATCTAGATGGAACCCCAATGCATCAAATCTTCGAGTTAGTTGCTTGCTTGTGTTTTCTGTTGAGATTCCTCCCTCCTGCTTGTATTTCTCTTGTCCTGATCCAGCTCTTCAGTAGTCACTTGTCCATGTTATTGGCCTGATCCTTGGAAGATTTTATTTTTGCTGGGAATTATCTTTTTTTCCCTTTCCCACCAGAACCAAACGGCGCTTAAAGTCGTCACCAAGAAGGCCTGCCCTTGACAGGTTGCAATGCCTAGAACCATTGATCAAGTGCTGGATTTGTTGGCAGCAGTAAACACTTTGGCTCTTCAAGTAGTTCACCCAGTTGTTATTGTCCCACTTCATTAACTGGATATAGTGCCAAGATTTTGGGACGAGTACTTCTGTCTCATTTGGAGACTTAGGCTGAAGAAGATAATATTTTTGCAGTTTGGGTTTTGACCTGGAATTAGCACTGCGGAACAGTGTTTTAATCTTTAGCAGGACAATGAGTTATGGCATGGGGAGGTGCTCGCCACCTAGCACTATGGATCTCTCCAGTGTCTTTGATTTGGTAAAAGGCTCCAAACTATGCGCATTAATGGAGCAAATGGGGTGGAAAAAGAATTGATTACCCTGATAACACATTTACATTGGGGAACATCAGTCAAGGTCTGCTATGGCTAGGTGAATGCACCCCCCTAATCAGATCTAACTGTTGTGTGTATCCTGGCTCCATTTCTTTTTCTACTTCATATAAATGGAGTTAGTCATTATTTATCACGGAAGGGAAAGGACATACCCTGGATGGAGAACCATCGCATCCCTATTTTACTATATGCGGATGATGCGGTCCTCCAACTCTTGCTCAACTCTTTTTTACATTTAATGGAGGACTTGGACTTAAATTTCTCTAAATCGTTTATCATGACTTTTGGGCCTTCCAAAACTAAGACCCAGTCATAATAAATGGGGGGGGGGTCCACCTAGGAAAGACAAATACCTTCAACTACCTGAGAATTCCATTTTATTCATCATTAAGCTGGGTCCCTCTTTTACCTCTGAGATGACAAGAATTCAGCAGAGCAACTGAGACAATTTTTAGGTTTACACATAGTCTATGATATAAGCCAGTGAATTAATTACTAAAGGGGCAATGTAATTCAGTCAGGACATATGAAGCAGGTGTTTGAGGATATAGCAACTCGGATATATTCTTCTGATCTGATCTGTTTTTAAGGTTTTTTAAAGGTCTATGAATTAAGCTTTAATTTATTGAAATTTGATGTTTTACAATTCATATATGAATTTATGAGGGTTTTCGGATTGCATCTATTTTGCATTAACTTTTATGGCTTTTTAGCTGAATAAAGATTATTGACTGACTGACTCTTCAAGTACAAACGTTAACCAATGTCCTGGCAGTACTGTAAGATGGATCCTTGGATCCTCCGTAAGTTATATCAGCTGAACAAAAATTCAGTAAGAATCATCATAAATTAAAAGGGTTTTTTGGAGATTTGCCTGTTGTATTCCGCTTTAGGTGTCCGTATATAGGTTTTCCTGAAACGTCCTTATATAGGCACAATTCGCATTGCCCTTATATAGGCATAAGATTCCAGTCCTTATTTAGGCATTAGCCATGCACTCCAAATACAGGCATGGTCACCGACATCCGTCCCCCCCAACGTCACAACGAGTTCTTAGAAACCAGACCCTTAAGCTCTTCGGAGTTCCCCTAGCACAGGATTATTGATTTCTCCAAGAACTCATTTATTATGCATGAACCGCTATACCTTAAGGGTTCATTCCTGACGTCTTCCTCTGTCCGACTTCACGTCAATGCTAACATTCCGAGGCACCTACCGGGTATAAATATACCTTCCCTTGCCCAAGCAAGTAGGAGGAGACCTCGACTTTAGAGGAGCCCGTATTCCGGCCTGACGCACTGACAAGACGCTGTCATCCCTGCTCGCAGAGAATCCAGCTTCCAGTGTTCTGACTCCCTTCGCGGGGTGTTAGAGTTTGAGACCCAGGAAGAAGATTCCCACCTCTCTCATTCTCAAGGTATGGAGCGGACTAGAACCTAGAGGGACTCTTGGCATACTAGACTTGGCATACTAGACTATAGCATACCATACTAGAGAATACTCCACCTACTTCTTACCCTGCACTACACTTAGGTTAGGTACACTGGGGTAGAACTAGTTAGAGAAGCATCTTATGAGTACTCGCATTTTTAGCTTATGTTATTTATGTATCATATATGTGTCATAGCTAAAAGACTATGCTAGTGCAGTATTATTTCTTTCTACTGCTTACGCAGTACATTATATATCTCGCATACTGTCTTACGATTGTAACAGCCCATATTGCTTACACAAGAAACAAGACTGTTCAATAAATCCTTTTATTGAAACGCCCGTCTATTCTTTCTGTGTAACTCTGAAGAAACTAAGCATGCACGATTAGCGGAGTGAAACTGTTATCTATTGTTTCCACGATTCTGAGAGTGTTCCGATTCTAAAGGGAAACAAAGTAGTCATGTTTTTATGCGGTTGCCTGAAACTACTCCCTTCTTGTTCACAAGGAGTTTCTAGCGGCCTCTGAGTTAGCTGGCACAAAGTAATTAAGTTTAATATACTCGATAGGGACATACTGACCTCAGTCCTATGTCAAACCTATAGGGTACATTATTCCAATGCGCAGAGCCTATTAGGGAAATAGGAACTACACTACATGGTGCCCAATGTTTGGTAAGGCACTAATTTAACGCTAGATACTGAGTAACTCAGTCGTGCTTTTCTCTCAGAGACCCCTACTCACATACTCCATAAGACGTCTGGAGTGGGTAGGGTTAAATATCCGTCAGAGCTAAATAGGACAAAAAATCCTATATTTGGTTTGTTCAACGTTGAAGGATACAGTGTTCCAAAATATTGTGCACCTTATCTTTTGTTTCCTTGAAACTTGTTCTACATTTTTCAAAAAACAAATGTCCCTACACGGGGACAATGACGCCGAGAACGGTGTAGCTGCGGCTGATCCAGTCGTAATAGCTTTTAATTTTACCGGTTTAAATGAAACCGAGGAGGGTGTTATAAACATCAATCCAAATTTAAGGAGAGTCATCACTCTAAAACTTATAAAACACGGCCTACCACCAAGAGGTGGTAGAGCAGTTTTCGTGATAGAGGCACACGAATCCTTTCAGACAGAGGTATTCTATTCATGGATAGTATTCCCAGAATCAAATCAAATAACAAAAATGTTTCACTTCTTTAAAGAAGATGAACCACCAGAGGAATATATTCCTTTCGAGGATATTGAAATTCCTCTCACATACCAAGAGCATAATCTCTGGTTTAAAGGCGCCCTAAAACATCACAAAAACATTACCAGGCTCGGTCCACTAGGTAGACAAGGAGCAACATGGCCGATTTTAGCCGGCTACACACCTCATCCTGACATCGAAGAAATGTCAGACGATGAATTACTTACTCAACTACAAGAGTTAATAAAAATTTACAGACAATTAGTCCAATATGCCATGCGGACTTTCACAGTCCAACCACCAATGACAATTCCAAATCAAACCCCTTATCAGGGGAACACACTAAAAATTACTCCACAGACTTTACACGCAGTCATGGGAAAAATGCCCACAAAACGTGAGCAAATTCCATTCTGGATAGCTCAAAAAATTACTCAAATAGAAGCAGTATTTCCAAATACTAGCCCTTTTGAGAAACACAGAATACTAACAATCTGTTTACCAATGGGGATCATACCACAACTGGAAGACTGCACCACTTGAGGCACAGTCTTTGCTGCCATCTATACTAAAACACATGGGGGCCGATTCCGATTCGGGCCGGAAAAAAAGCCGACGACTCGGTCCGGGAATATAGTCCGACCGACACGTACCGGCGCAGCCCGACCTGCGTAGTACGATGAAATGCATGAGAATTATGACCGACTCGTACGGAACACAAGCAGAATGACCGAACCGGACGGAAACAAGCTATCCGGCCGGGAAACCACGCGAATAGAACCGACTGACACACACCAGGAAGAAACCCGAACGAAACGTACCCGCGAAGTCCGAACCGCGCAGTACGATGCAATGTGTGGAAAACCAGACCGAGTCGCACGGAGTTCAAGCCGTACGACCGACACGCATACAAAAGCCAGCAGAAGGAAGCCAATACTCGGCGACTGACTCGTACGCCGCACAATAAAACTAGCAGAAATACAGCGTAAACGACTCGGAGAAGCCCGCACGAGACAACTGCAGTGTCCGACTCGGTCAGAAGAACGTCTCCTACATGCACAAAAAATACTAAGGAAATTTTTTTTTTAAAAAGGGCCAAACAAGCTATGACAAAGTCAATAAATACAGGGGGAAAAAAAATGGAACAAGGACACACCCCCAAATCCACCTATATAAAGACCACAAATCCCGACCATGATCCTTTGCAAATTCAACTGACCTGCCTGCACAGAACACCATCACACAGCAACCACAGACACACTCACAGCCCATCCATCACACAAGACACACACCATTAGCACCTCAACAAATAGCACACTCACATACACCCAGCAAAACCTACACTCACACACCCCCACTTGCACACACACACACATCAATCACCACCACCACCCATCACCATGCCCCTAAAGAAGAATCCAAAGTTCCTAGACAGTGAATTGGAAGTCCTGGTAGATGAGATCCTCAGGGTAGAGCCACAGTTGTTTGGTACATTGGTCCAACAGACCCCCATGTCGCAGAAAACCAAGATGTGGGAGAGGATTGTCGACAGGGTGAACGCACAATCACCATGTTTGCGCACAAAGGAAGACATCCAGAACAGGTGGTATGATGTGCGCAGGAGGGTCAGGGACCTACTAAAGAAGGACTACATCTTGAGTCAGCGCACCGGCTGTGGCACTCCTGCCAAACCAGTCTACCTCAGGCCCTGGGAGGAGAAGGTGCGGGCAATCCTACCACCAGTGAGCGTATATGGACTATGAAACATCCCAGAGCCTGGTGAGTACACAACAAATATACACAATATTGTGTGACAATACACACACATCACTGTCAAGGGGATAGTCAAACAATGCACCCTTAGCAAAGCCACATTAACCAAAAGATAATCATCCCAAGATGTGTATGCTAGTCAGACAAACACAATACCTGCCATCTCATAGTGATATGTAACTGTGTCATGACATGTACAAACCTACCAACAAATAGAGCAAGGCATTGGCACAAATATAACCAACAAACACTGTCAGACATTTTGCCACCACCAGAACACCACCTCACAGGGAAGCTCACTGAAAGGAAGGAATTGTGTGTATGCTGGTGAAGTCAGTGTAGCCAATAGCATGATGGGAGTTTTAGTCACAGATATTGGTCACCCTCACAATTGGCCCATCAACACCACTCTGAACCATGCTCACATCACAGGGAGTGGAAAACAACTGACAAGATGGCTGACACTAGGTACTGCTGTGGGGAGCACAAAGCCCTGCTGGGAACTGGGCACAAACAAACAGGACCACACTGTCAGCCATCTTGCCATTGCTGTCACACTCACACACAGTGAAGTCCACTCAAAAGGAAGGAAGTATGGGCATGCTGGGAAGGGGGCGTAGGCAATAGCATGATGGGAGTGGTAGTCACAGTTCAACATCCCCCACCCATATGGCCCAGCAAGCTCACACTGAAGCATGCACACCTCACAGGCAGTGAAAAGCCACTTCTAAGATGTCTGACACTGGCCTCAGCTGTGTGGAGCACAAGGCCCTGCTGGGAACTGGGCACCAACAAACAACAGGACCACACTGTCAGCCATCTTGCCATTGCTGTCACACTCACACACAGTGAAGTCCACTCAAATGGAAGGAAGTATGGGCATGCTGGGAAGGGGGTGTAGCCAATAGCATGATGGGAGTGGTAGTCACAGATATTGGTCTGCCTCACAATTGCCCCATCAACACCACTCTGAACCATGCTCACATCACAGGGAGTGGAAAACAACTGACAAGATGTCTGACACTGGGTACTACTGTGGGGAGCACAAGGCCCTGCTGGGAACTGGGCACCAACCAACAGCAGGACACCACTGACTGACATCCTGAAAGCCAACTTGCACTCCCTGCAATGGAAGCACATTCCTTGGTGGGATATCTGGCTGGGTGGGAAGGAGGACTCACAGCACTGACCATAGTCACCAGCAGCTTTTCTCACACACCCCCTTAACACAAACTCCACACAACTCACCTGGGAGAATGCATTGCCTCACACTCGAATTAAAGATCCCACCAACAACTACCACACTGGGTTATGCTGTGTGAAGCACAGGGACACTTTTTGGACTTGTAGCCAAACAAACGCCAGGACAACACTGTCAGCCATCCTGTCAGCACAGACACACTAATCCACAGGGAAGCAGAGTCAAAAGGAAGGAAGTATGGGCATGCTGGGAAGGGGGTGTAGGCAATAGCATGATGGGAGTGGTAGTCACAGATATTGGTCTGTCTCACAATTGGCCCATCAACACCACTCTGAACCATGCTCACATCACAGGGAGTGGAAAACAACTGACAAGATGGCTGAAACTGGGTACTGCTGTGGGGAGCACAAGGCCCTGCTGGGAACTGGGCACCAACAAACAACAGGACCACACTGTCAGCCATCTTGCCATTGCTGTCACACTCACACACAGTGAAGTCCACTCAAAAGGAAGGAAGTATGGGCATGCTGGGAAGGGGGTGTAGGCAATAGCATGATGGGAGTGGTAGTCACAGCTCAACATCCCCCACCCACATGGCCCAGCAAGCTCACACTGAAGCATGCACACCTCACAGGGAGTGAAAAGCCACTTCTAAGATGTCTGACAATGCTGCTCTGCTGTGGGGAGCACAAGGCCCTGCTGGGAACTGGGCACAAACCAACATCAGGACACCACTGACTGACATCCTGAGAGTTAACCTGCACCCACTGCAAGGGTGGCATGCTTCATGGTGGGATAACTGGGCTGGGGGGTAGAAGGAGGGCCGGATGCCAACCAAATACCACCAATGTTGGTCATGCACACACCTCAACATTCACATTGAAATGCTTCAGGTTGGCAGGACAATGTGCTACACCAATATCAACCTCTGACTGTCACAATTTAGGACAATGCAATGTACAGGCCCGCATCCAGAGGTACAGTCACAACTGTCAGGTGTTTGAACCATTGATGCCTGTAGAAACATAACATACATTGTGTGTCTCTTCCAAAAACAGGTGATGATGGGGACACAGCAGCAGACGATGAGGAGTCCCTGTCCCAGGCTCCGGGGGACACTGAGCTCACTGGTGTGGATCAGCCTCTGCCCTCGTCGGATGGCGAAGACCTACCTGGACCCTCCGGTGTGAGTCATCATGCAGCACCAGCAGGACTAACATCTGCACCCCCTGCACCCACCCCTCCAACAACTACCAACACACAGGCCACCCCTGCCAACACGGACAGACCAAGGACCACCGATGACAACAGCACAGGGACCCAGGCCCAATGTGGAGCAACCGACAATGAGCCCAGTAACAACCCCCAAGTGGGCCCACGGTCACCTGTGCGTGCCACCGCAGGTCCCGCACGTGTTGCCAGGGGTGGTGGGAGGGGTGGTAGACATAGGTCGCTGTTTGCAGAGGGGTCTGACTGCATGATGACCCACAACTGGCACGCATTGCGGATGCGTACCAGAATAGCACCGGAGAGGTCAGCCAGGTAGTGGGGATCCTCAAGGACATTCAACAGCAGCAGGCTGCCCATCATGCCCGCTTGGACTCCCACATGTCCCGTGTTGAGACACACATGTCCCGTGTCGAGACACACGTCTGGCATGGAGTCCAAGTGGGACACATTGGAACAACTGACAGCGGTGCATAGGGACATATTGAAATGCCTCCGCCAGATTAGCACCAACATGGCCTCACCTCCCTGTGTGCCCACAACATCTGGTGCTGCAACAACTGCAACTGCCACAGGGAGGGAGGATGACTCTGGCGGAGAGTCCTCTGCACCGCAGCAGCCTGCACCTGAGGGTCCCCCCCCAAAGAAGAGGGGCCGTCCGAGGAAGGAAAACTGAGAGGCCGATGGCCATGTACATCCCCCAGGAACCCAATACCTGTTCTGGAAATTTTCCTCTGTGTGCAGACTGCACGCCCTGTCGAATGCAACCCAACTCTCCCACATGACATGGGGAGCTTAAGTTGGCCCAATGTATCAGATGACTGTGGACTTTACTCAGGACATTTCTGCTACCAAGACTTCCAACTCACATGGGAACTTTGGATTCCAATACCAATGTACAGCACCCACCATCCTGTGCACTATCCTCACACATGTATGGAAATAAACTCACTAATACATCATACTTGCCTCTGTTGTGATTCCAACGTGGTTCCTGTCATGGAGATGGTGATCTGATAAATGACACTGTGCATGCTAACTGCTACAGCAAGTCCAACACCGTCATGTGAGTAATGGCGACGTGACACATATGAGGGAGACAAACCACTAGGGCTACACAACACATACACACCAGGGCCATCAGACTCATCGCCTACACTGATGTTTCCAGGAAATACAGTGGAATGCACAGACACCACAACTATTCACAGTCTGTGTCAACTAGCCCACAGGTGTAGTAAGCACATGTCAGTCCGATGTGTGACCACAGACAACGCACATCCCAAAGTGAAGCACAGGTTTATTACACATCTGCAACATGTTGATTCCACTACAGATGCAAGGTAATCCTACGTGGCAGGGGCCACACAGTCAACAAGTGTAGAAGAAATAAAGTCCAGGGGTGTGTGGCACATCACCTGTAGGGAAACGACTGCTTCCACCCTGGAAGTTGAATCATGGTGTCGGGGGATCACAGTTGACCAAACAACTCTGAAAGTACCCTGTGAAGGACAGATATGACACACAGTCAAAAACACTGAAGAACAGGACAGGACTGAAATACTCATGCCCAACACATGTCACAAGATACTCACAGAAAACCAAGTTAGCATGTCAACACTGTTGGGGAGTACAGACTACCTGTAAGGACACATCGCTGCACGCTCCCAGTCAAGTAGCACATGGCCACACTCAAACAGCACCAGAGCACCACCAACACATATCACGCAAACTCACATCATTGGCATGACAACTCTCTGGATACTCACATTCAGCTGAAGAAGTTGGTGATGAGCTGTGTGCGGACATCATCATCATCATCATCACTGGCATCGTGGCCCAGGCCAGGATCCTCCACAGGTGGCGGATGTTGGTCATCGTCATCCAGGATGAGAGGCAACTCCTTCCGCTTGCCAGGTTGTGTAGCATGCAGCAGACGATGACAATCTTGCACACCTTTGCTGGGGCATATGGGAGGGCCCCTCCTGTCTGGTCTAGGCAGCGAAAGCGGCTCTTCAGGAGACCAAATGTCCGCTCAATCACTCTCCTGGTCCGACCATGTGCCTCAATGTAGCGCATCTGGGCTGGTGTCACAGGGTTCCTGAGGGGTGTCAGCAACCACGGCATGTTGGGGTATCCGGAGTCACCTACAGACAGACAATTTCACATTAGCTGGGTTGGAAAAGAGGGCGGAATACAACATAGCAGAACACACACAATAGTACAAAGTCAGTACACACCGACAAGCCAGGCACGCTGGTTCGGCATCTGTGACATCATCCTCGGGATGCAACTACTCCTCATCACGAAGGCATCGTGTGCAGAACCAGGGAAACGGGCACACACATGTGAGATGCTCATATCTGCAAGACATACCACCAGAGCATTGATCGAATGATAGTGTTTCCTGTTCCTGTATGCCTGCTCATGTGCCTGTGGTGGTACCAAAGCCACATGTGTCCCATCAATGGAGCCAATGACATGTGGCATCCTCCCCAGGGCATAGAAGTCACTCTTGACGTCAGTGAGTTGTTGACGTTTTGGGAAATAGATGTACTGGTTCAGGCATCTCAACAGTGCCTCCAAAACATCGCGTAGCACACGGCTGAACATAGTCTGTGACATCCCACCAGCAGACGCCACAGTGTGTTGAAAGGTACCGGTGGCAAAGAAGTGTAGGGCTGCCATCACCTTCACCTTGGGGGTCAGCGCTGTAGGGTACGGCCGGTCAGGTTGCAAATGTGGGGCCAAGCGCACTGCCAAATCCTCAATCAGCTGCCTGGTGAAGCGGTACCGTCGGATGCTGTCACGTTCCACCATCGTTGCAAGGTCAGGGAATGGTCTATGGACAGCTGGTGCCCTGCAGTGCATAGGTGAAGAAAGAAAGATCGTTAGTCACCCCACATGTGGCATTGACCATACCCAATTTCACATGATACATCATTACGAGACACAAGTACTTGATGTGTGTGCCATTCAGTATGGACATATATGGCACCTACATGGCCATCATCTAACATCTCAGTTCAACATGTGTTGACAACAGGTTCCAGGTTGTGCTATGGGACACCAATAGGCTGTGTCACAGTACCCATTTACTACTGTCACATACCAAACACACACCACAGTGACATGTCTGGACAGATGCGCCACAGGCATCACAGCTCATTGACAGGTAGATTCCCAGGGACCCTGTATTGCCACATGGACACTGCCATGACATGGCGTGTCATGTACACGTCAGGAAAACAAACATGACTCCCACAGGTAGTGGCCCCTGTTGCCTCCGCAGGACAGACATGGACATCTGTGACACACACACGCACATCAAAGTCCATGCACAAACAACGTGGATGTGGAGACTGTCTCCCACTGTGCACATGGAATCAGAGACATCGGAAACACAACATGCACACAGACTGTGGAGGGCCATCACTATTGTGGCAATGGGTCACCCTGTGACGTACATACCTTCCCACATGGGACTCAGGGGGTATGTGACATGACATACACATACACAACCTGGAAATGTGACCATGCCACATGCCCGGGAATGAGCAGTTGCACTTCACAGTGGCCATGGGCACAACACACAAAGGACCCTGTCCTCATGAACACGTGCACAGCCTGGGAGTGGCTGCCCCCAAGTGCCACCCCAAAAACCACATGTTGACCCCCATACACAGAAAAGGTAATGCAGCCTTACATGCCTTGGGATACAGTGTGGCCAGACTGTGGTGTTGTAGGTGTGCCCCTGAGTCCCTGGCAACTCTATGTGGCTGGCATACGTTCACCAGTGACAAGCATGGTGACATATGTGAGTGACCTGTACAGGGACACGTAGTACAGCAATGGACCGATCGGTGTGCCCGCACGGCCCATTGCATCTGTTGTGAGCGGGTACGCGTTGTATCCCGGAATACGTGTTGTACAGCAATGGACCGATCGGTGTGCCCTCACAGCCCATTGCATCTGTTGTGAGCGGGTACGCGTTGTATCCCGGAGTACGCGTTGTACAGCAATGGACCGATCGGTGTGCCCGCACGGCCCATTGCATCTGTTGTGAGCGGGTACGCGTTGTATCCCGGAGTATGCGTTGTACAGCAATGGACCGATCGGTGTGCCCGCACGGCCCATTGTATCTGTTGTGAGCGGGTACGCGTTGTACAGCAATGGACCGATCGGTGTGCCCGCACGGCCCATTGCATCTGTTGTGAGCGGGTACGCGTTGTACAGCAATGGACCGATCGGTGTTCCCGCACGGCCCATTGCATCTGTTGTGAGCGGGTACTCGTTGTATCCCGGAATACGCGTTGTACAGCAATGGACCGATCGGTGTGCCCACACGGCCCATTGGCATCTGTTGTGAGCGGGTACGCGTTGTACAGCAATGGACCGAGCGGTGTGCCCGCACGGCCCATTGCATCTGTTGTGAGCGGGTACGCGTTGTATCCCGGAATATGCGTTGTACAGCAATGGACCGATCGGTGTTCCCGCACGGCCCATTGCATCTGTTGTGAGCGGGTACTCGTTGTATCCCGGAATACGCGTTGTACAGCAATGGACCGAGCCGTGTGCCCACACGGCCCATTGGCATCTGTTGTGAGCGGGTACGCGTTGTACAGCAATGGACCGAGCGGTGTGCCCGCACGGCCCATTGCATCTGTTGTGAGCGGGTACGCGTTGTACAGCAATGGACCGATCGGTGTGCCCGCAAGGCCCATTGCATCTGTTGTGAGCGGGTACGCGTTGTATCCCGGAATACGCGTTGTACAGCAATGGACCGAGCGGTGTGCCCACATGGCCCATTGCATCTGTTGTGAGCGGGTACGCGTCTTATCCCGGAATACGCGTTGTACAGCAATGGACCGATCGGTGTGCCCGCACGGCCCATTGCATCTGTTGTGAGCGGGTACGCGTTGTATCCCGGAATACGCGTGGTAAAGCAATGGACCGAGCGGTGTGCCCGCACGGCCCATTGCATCTGTTGTGAGCGGGTACGCGTTGTACAGCAATGGACCGAGCTGTGTGCCCGCACGGCCCATTGCATCTGTTGTGAGCGGGTACGCGTTGTACAGCAATGGACCGAGCTGTGTGCCCGCACGGCCCAATGCATCGGTTGTGAGCGGGTACGCGTTGTACAGCAATGGACCAATCGGTGTACCCGCACGGCCCATTGCATCTGTTGTGAGCGGGTACGCGTTGTATCCCGGAATACGCGTTGTACAGCAATGGACCGAGCGGTGCGCACACATTGGCTAGGGGCTGGCATGGCAACGGACGCGTTTTCGAAGCTTCAACGAGTCTGATGTAGTGAAATCAGTTGGCCAGCCACAACAAAGTTGCAAATTCATGGGTGTCATGAAGTTGAACTTTTCAAGGATGCTGTGGGCGTATATTAGTGGTGCTATTCCATGGATTGGCCAGATTCAGAAGATGCAAACGACTTGGACCTATCACTTTGGACACATGGGACAGTATCTGCCTCTGCAGCACACATTTAATGCTGGCTGTTCCCCTGTGGGCTCACTTGCCTGCACTACATGCTTCAGGACGACATCTGCCACCAACACTGCTGCTGTCTCTGCATCCTCTGGCGACTGCAATGGCACGTACTGTGGAGAGAGCCCCAGCCTTCAGCCTTGAGGAGAACCAGGCCCTGCTGGACAGCCTCCTTCCACAGTACTGCAAGCTGTATGGGACACCAGGGGAGCAGGTGAGTGTGCTGTCCACTGCCTTACTAATTGTGCATGTTGTCTGACTAGCAAGACTTCCAGTGTGCACACCACTGGCTAGCATGCTCACTGAGTAGTTCTCACCCCCCAAGGTGTGTATTTACATGCACTGACCAGGTACAGTGCAGTAACAGTGCATTCCAACTAGGTTTACTTCCAATGCAATGATACCATGTAGTAACTGCTGGCAAACTGTTCATAGCCATCGTTGCACTGCCTGTGTACATCATATGCCCCTGTGATTGAGGCATGTATATCCAACTGTGTGATGCACGGATATGTTGCATGTGTAGTAATGGCCTTTTCACTTTGTCATCCTCACAGGTTGATGCCCACCAGAAGCAGGAAATCTGGCTGACCATCGCCCGGGCAGTAAGATCCGTGGGGGTCTACAAGCGCCGGATCCGCAACTGCCAGAAGAGGTGGCAGGACCTTCGTGGCTGGACCCGGCGGATCGCAAGGGTCCAGCTGAAGCTGTCGCCTCCTCGCAGGAGGGGCGGACACCGGACCCTGACCCCCACATGCTCCGGATCCTGGCGGTGGTCTTCCCTGACCTGGATGGGCAGCTGAAGGCCAGACAGCAGCAAGGAGGGGGTGAGTCCATGACTGCACTGTGAACTTTGTCTGACATGCTATGTGCCCTCCTCTGGCCTGGTTAAACTTCCACAGTACATCAGTCTTGTGGTCCAGGACCCTTGTCCCTCAATTGTGACATGCCCACTCCTCATCTGATACGCAGGTGTGGCCCTTACAGTCAGGAAATTGTGTCACTTGGGTACTGTGTCCTTGCATTTTGCTTCGCTCAAGGTGGGGGACAGCATTTGTTCCCGTGACTTTGTGGTGGGCTTCATGGGTGGGTCAATTGCTCACACAATGCCTAAGTTCTGACATGTAATCTGGGTGTAACTTTGATATGTGGTCCACTTGCTGATCTGAATCACCACATGTCCCTGGGGTATTTGGCACACCCCCATGCTGTGGGTGGGAACAATGTTTGGGCCTCAGGAGTATGTATATCTAGTGTGTCACACATGCTTAGCCACCTGCCTACTGTCCAGGGCTCATCCCTCTTTCAGGAGGAGCAGGACAGTCATGCCTACTCCAGGGCATACAATACACTCTGTACTCTCACTCCCGTGTATCAGCTGACATGTTGTGCTCAGTGAAATGTTCCCTCAGGTGTCTGCCTCTGTGTCATTGTGCTGTGGCTTCGTTGTCAGGACTACTGGGATGTTAATCGGTGATGTGACCATGAGAGACGATACTTCTGTGACTTATAGGTGTTTGATCACTTGAC
This sequence comes from Calotriton arnoldi, assembly GCA_963921515.1. Classification (NCBI taxonomy): domain Eukaryota; kingdom Metazoa; phylum Chordata; class Amphibia; order Caudata; family Salamandridae; genus Calotriton; species Calotriton arnoldi. The sequence goes on from CAWUFW010000041.1 coordinate 489,002, forward strand.
TGTGCAGACAGGGGTATGCGACTGTGAATTTCAGGCAGCTGTTTTTCATTCACAGCAGACTGTGAGGTGCTCAGGTTCAGAGAGTTGTGTTTCATGTCTCCCCTATGTCCAATTGGTATGACGTGGACAAATAAGAGTGCAGATGACGTGGTTTGTGGGGGATGGGCATGTGCACTTGTCAGCTACATAACTTGCATTCCCCATGACCTAGGATTGTGACACAGTGCAGACTGTTGTTGGCTGGCTGCCATGCCCATGTGACTGGAGACAGTGATGTATGACTTTGCAGGCATGCCTGTGCCATGGCATCAAACTTCCTAAGAGTGATCCTGCAGGGGAGTGACATGTGCAACATGCACCCCGTTGTGGCATTGACTATCCGGACATGGGTGCATCATGGTGTCTGGTGCTGGAATGCATCACATGCATTTCTAATTAGACTCTGGCCATCCCTTTATCCGGACACCTGTACTGACTCAGTGGCAAGAGATGTGATGTGTGCATGTTCACATACTTCACCGTGTTCTCTGCAATGTCCAACAACTGAGTAGGTGGTGCATGTGTCCACACTGGGGTATTACCATCAGACAGGCACCAGACAGATGGGTGCAAGGGCAGGAGGGGTGTGAGTTCTATGGTTGACCAACAGACTGACAATTGGCTTCTCCTAATCTGTGTGAGGACTTTTGGCAATGTTCAACTAAGGATGCCAGGGCTTGCTCTGTAATGTGCTGTACTTACTGTGGTGTGTGCGGTCAGTGCAGGTGACTAATGTTTGTCTGTTTACCTAATTGTTTGCAGATACATCCACGGCCACAGGAGGGGACAGCTTCACGGACCAGGAGGAGCTGCAGAGCCAGACTGGGTCAGCAGCCGATGAGTGGTCGGAGGGACCCAGTGGCACGGAGGGCCACTGGGCCACACTCAGGAGTCCTCAGCACCATCCACCTCAGCTGAGGACCACAGAAGCTCGGAGGATGACTCCCTTGTGGAGGCGGGTGTCAGCAGCCACCACACCCCGGCTAGTATGTCTGGCCCGCCACCACCACCACCACCGCCCTCCCATTGGCTCCCATTCCAGAGGTCCGTGGAGGCTCCCGTGTCTGGGAGCGTGTCTCCTTTGTGCCAGGCACCGCACCCCCTGCCCCTGTGTCCCCTGCTGCCGTAAGTGAGGAGTCTGTGTACCTACTTCGCCAGCTCCATGTAGGGCAGACAGCAATGCTGAGTGTCCTCCATGCACACGCCACTCTGTTGACACAGCTGGTGTCGTTCATGGAGGGCATCTCGACGGGTATGTCTGCCCTACAGAGGAGCAATAGGTCCATGGACTCCTCCCTGACGGCAGCAGTGTCCCTCCTCCAACAGTCCCTCACCCCTCCTACCTCTGCCCCATCCACACTTCCTGGCACCCTACCTGTCCAAAGCACATGCACACCTGCACAATCACCCAAACACGAGCAGCACAGAAACACACAAAACAAAGGCAAGACGTGCACACAAGCATCCTCAGGGGACTGATACCACACACACAGGGGATGGGGAACAGACACACACACAGGCATCCACAGTCACTCAGCAGTCCTCCAAATCCTCTCCCTCCAAGACCCCTTCTCTTCCCTCACCTGCAACCCCACCTACACAGCAGCTCTGCCTCTGTCACCTCGGCCCCTTCCCCTCCGATCCCGCTGATCCAGCATACAGGGGGAAGAGGAAGTCCACCCACACAGAGGGGAGTGCCCCTCACCCCTGGACACCCTCCCCCAGGCGCAGACAGACTGAGGTCCCCACCCGCAAGTCCCCCCGGTCCCGGAAGAGCAAGACCCCGCCACCGCCCTGCAAGTCAACCACACAGTCTCCTTCTCCATCCCTCAGGCCCCCACAACCCAGGTTCCCCCACCACACCCTGCCCCAGGTTCCCCCACCCACAGATACACCATCCCTAAAATGATCCGGCCTTCTCCACCTCCCACTTGCTCTTCCAGCACCACACCCCCGCTGCACATGTTAGTGCCACTGGTGTGGGGAACGTGTCCTCCCCCTCTGTCCTGCCCACCTTACCTGAATCCCATTCTACTCCCCTGGAGATGGGCACTGCAGTGGAGTCCACTACCACCCCGTCTGACTTGGGCACTGCAGTGGGGAACCTGTCCTCTCCATCTGGCCAGCCCACTGGAGTTGTGCCGGCACCCACACCATCTGACTCATGCCCCCCAGTTGTGCCGGCACACACCATGTCAGACACGTCCACTGCAGTTGTCAGTGGCTCTCCAGCACCAGCCACCCCTTCCCTGCCTCCTTCTGGTGAGCCCTGATCCTGTCCCTGCGGTGCCTGGCCTGCCCCCCGTATGCCCCCCCGAGGGGAATGTCCCTGGTCCCTAGCAGTGCAGGCAAGCAAGGGGTGACATCTGCCACTGTCCCCCTGTTTGGACTTGATACATGGACTGGCCATTGGCCTTTGTGTTTTTTCAGGACCTTAATTTTCAAAGTGACATATGCTGAATAAAGCTACTTTCAGTTCTCTAGTGGTTTTGCTTCAGATGTACATGATGTTGATGATGCTAACCATGCCCTTGCCGCAGTGATGTTGATATTTTGATGTCAGGTTAATGAAGTGTTACTGTGCAGGACCCCATGTGGTCCATGGAGAATGTGTCCTATCCTGGTGTGTAGCCATGTCATCCTTTGCAGCAATTTGAGGGTGTCATGTTTTCCATATTTGCAAATGTGATTCCCTACCTGTTATTTCAATATCACATCTGTGGCTTACACCCCTGCACATCAGATGTGCTTGCCATTGTTCAATTGGTCTATTTCCCTGACCGTGTGACCATCTCCACTGGACATGCATGTTTGGGCATCAATGGGGAAGGTCTCATCTGTGGTATCAGTGCAACTTGCTATACATGTGTATTTGATCGTTGCAGATGATTTGGGTGACAATACCATGACCAGGCTGATGTGACGTGAGCCTTCATTTTGTGCTAATTGTTGACTGAGTGAGCAAGTGTTCTGCTGACATGATAGCGCCCTGCAGAGACAACGTATGGCACAGCTTTTCTTACACAGGAGTGGAGTCCCCTCATGGCAGTGTGTAATTCCGTGACAGTGCCTGGGCCCAAGGTGTGTGTTGTGTGAGCATGTCTGTGTGTGTTCACTTCCATTTTGCTACGCAGGCTGGGGTCCCTAGTGATGTTCCTGTTTGTGATGCTTGCTGAGTTGAGCAATGTTCCCCCCAAATCTTCTCCCTGGGTGCTCTGTGATGTGGGTGCATGGCACATTACTGGTCATCAGGGTGTCATCCATAGGTGTGTTTGCTGTCAGGGCTGAGTTTGTGGGCAAACGCAGATGAGACACAGTCAGGATTCCCCTTGGCACTTGTTGGTTACACAAGTCATGTAATTTACAGTTTGTGTTAGCTTCCAGTGATTGTGACACGTTGTGTGTGTGACTGCTGCCACTCCTCAGGGTCAGAGCTGCAATGTTGGAAGTTGTCTATGTGTGTTGTATGTGGGTGAGCTTGCCTTCTGCATTGGTGTGTGACTGTGGCTGGGATCCCATTGGTTGGTGTGGATTTGTCGTCATGCCCATGTACAGCGTACTGTGCAGTGTGTGAGACATTCACAAGTCTTGTTGACTGGCCATGTGTGATGGGTATCTCCGCCTTAGTTCCCCCCACCACCCCTGGGATTGTCATGGGTGCATGTGCAATGTCAGCAGTCCATGTGAGCTTCACTGCTGCACATTGGTGGAGATCAAGGTGTGTGGTGTTGAGTGTGTGCAAATGAGAGTTGTTGCATGGCTAGACCCCTACCTCCATGTTGGCCTTGGCTGACAGGCCGTGCTGTTTTATTTGTGCTTGTGTAGGTGTGATGGTAGTTAGTTGCTCAGGACACATGACTGTGGTTCACAGTGTGTACGACATCTACCTTTGTCATCACAGTGGGATTATCATGCAGGCCAGTGTCACCACAATGTGGCCTCCCTGGGGGTAGTGCTGTGGTGGGTCTGTCTCTTGCTGTGTTAGTTGCTGTTCCTGCAAGCTTGTGTGACATTTGTAATTTGGGCTCCCTCATCTAACAATACCGGATTGCCCACATAGGTGAATCCGATCCATGAGTTACTTTTGTGTGGCACTGTGTTGACATCTGTGTAATAGGGATTCAGGCCTCCTCATGTGTTGTGTGTTTGCCTGCGGACACTGGCACACCACCCCCTCACCTGTTGTGTTTGATATGCAGTGTGAGTCTGCCTGTTTGTGTTTGTGCATTTGCACCACTGCATTGGCATATCTTTAGTGTGCCATTGGCTGTATGTAGTTTGGTGGCTTTCCCCTGCTGTCCCTGGGACTCCTAGGTCATCAGTCAGCACAATGATCATGGTTTGAATGTCCCATTGCTGCCATGGTATGGTATTTGTTCACCTGACATCTACAGTCTCCACAGGATATCTACATTTGTGTGTCCATTGGTGCAGATCTGTGGATCTGCATTATGATGGTCACTTCTGTCATTGTGTTATTTGTGAATGTTGACAATGTGAGCCCCCATGGGTGATGTTTGTCTGCACATGGCCAAAGCGATGTTTCATTGGCACTGCACTGTTTGCCTCACCCAATCTATGTTGCAATGGGACACAAGCACTACTATGCCACTGATGTGTTTGTTGTTGTGTGACCAGGAATAATCCATGCAGTTTGGCATTTGCAGCGTATCCCATGACTACACTTACATTTTGGTCACTGTGGTGATGGGGCTTTAGGCCCCATTGCCACACTGTTCAAAATGTGATTCAGCTATGGACCCCACACTTGCCTTTTGCTCACTGTGGTGATGGGGCTTTAGGCCCCATTGCCACACTGTTCAAAATGTGCTTCAGCTATGGACCCCACACCTGCCTTTTGCTCACTGTGGTGATGGGGCTTTAGGCCCCATTGCCACACTGTTCAAAATGTGCTTCAGCTATGGACCCCACACTTGCCTTTTGCTCACTGTGGTGATGGGGCTTTAGGCCCCATTGCCACACTGTTCAAAATGTGCTTCAGCTATGGACCCCACACTTGCCTTTTGGTCACTGTGGTGATGGGGCTTTAGGCCCCATTGCCACACTGTTCAAAATGTGCTTCAGCTATGGACCCCACACTTGCCTTTTGCTCACTGTGGTGATGGGGCTTTAGGCCCCATTGCAACACTGTTCAAAATGTGCTTCAGCTATGGAACCCACACTTACCTTTTGGTCACCGTGATGATGGTGTGTTCTACCCCATTCCCACAGTGGTCATGGTCGGCTTGCATTGTGGAGGCCACACACATTTATGTGTGACACAGGTGATAGGGGGTCACATTGTATGTTCAATGTCATGTTCAGTGTTGTAGGCATTTGACACAGACTACACACGCTTGTCATGGTGTTGTGGGGGATGTAATTTTCAGACATTCCTTATGTTGGAGTATGCTGGTTGTGTCATGCATTACCCGTCCTATGAGTAGGGGTGGTGGTAGTGGCAGGCATCCATCCCCCTATGAGTGGGGATGGTAGTAGTGACAGGCATCCAGGCCCCCATGGGTAGGGGTGATGGTGGTGGCAGGCATCCAGCCCCCCATGAGTAGGGGTAGTGGTAGTGGCAGGCATCCAGCCCCCCATGAGTAGGGATGGTAGTAGTGACAGGCATCCAGACACCCATGGGTAGGGGTGGTGGTAGTGGCAGGCATCCATCCCCCTATGAGTGGGGATGGTAGTAGTGGCAGGCATCCATCCCCCTATGAGTGGGGATGGTAGTAGTGACAGGCATCCATCCCCCTTTGAGTGGGGATGGTAGTAGTGACAGGCATCCAGGCCCCCTTGAGTAGGGGTGGTGGTAGTGGCAGGCATCCAGCCCCCCCATGAGTGAGGGTGGTGGTAGTGGCAGGCATCCAGCCCCCCCATGAGTAGGTGTGGTGGCAGTGGTAGGCATCCATTCCCCTATGAGTGGGGATGGTAGTAGTGACAGGCATCCAGGCCCCCCTGAGTAGGGGTGGTGGTAGTGGCAGGCATCCAGCCCCCCCCATGAGTAGGGGTGGTGGTAGTGGCAGGCATCCAGCCCCCCCATGAGTAGGGGTGGTGGTAGTGGTAGGCATCCATCCCCCTATGAGTGGGGATGGTAGTAGTAACAGGCATCCAGGCCCCCATGGGTAGGGGTGGTGGTAGTGGCAGGCATCCAGCCCCCCATGAGTAGGGATGGTAGTAGTGGCAGGCATCCAGGCTCCCATGGGTAGGGGTGATGGTGGTGGCAGGCATCCAGCCCCCCCATGAGTAGGGGTGGTGGTAGTGGTAGGCATCCATCCCCCTATGAGTGGGGATGGTAGTAGTGACAGGCATCCAGGCCCCCATGGGTAGGGGTGGTGGTAGTGGCAGGCATCCAGCCCCCCCATGAGTAGGGGTGGTGGTAGTGGCAGGCATCCAGGCCCCCATGGGTAGGGGTGGTGGTAGTGGCAGGCATCCAGCCCCCCATGAGTAGGGATGATAGTAGTGACAGGCATCGAGGCCCCCATGGGTAGGGGTGGTGGTAGTGGCAGGCATCCAGCCCCCCATGAGTAGGGATGGTAGTAGTGACAGGCATCCAGGCCCCCATGGGTAGGGGTGGTGGTAGTGGCAGGCATCCAGCCCCCCATGAGTAGGGATGGTAGTAGTGACAGGCATCCATCCCCCTATGAGTGGGGATGGTAGTAGTGACAGGCATCCAGGCCCCCATGGGTAGGGGTGGTGGTAGTGGCAGGCATCCAGCCCCCCATGAGTAGGGATGGTAGTAGTGACAGGCATCCAGGCCCCCATGGGTAGGGGTGGTGGTAGTGGCAGGCATCCATCCCCCTATGAGTGGGGATGGTAGTAGTGGCAGGCATCCATCCCCCTATGAGTGGGGATGGTAGTAGTGACAGGCATCCAGGCCCCCCTGAGTAGGGGTGGTGGTAGTGGCAGGCATCCATCCCCCTATGAGTGGGGATGGTAGTAGTGACAGGTATCCAGGCCCCCATGGGTAGGGGTGATGGTGGTGGCAGGCATCCAGCCACCCATGAGTAGGGACGGTAGTAGTGATAGGCATCCAGGCCCCCATGGGTAGGGGTGGTGGTAGTGGCAGGCATCCAGCCCCCCATGAGTAGGGATGGTAGTAGTGACAGGCATCCAGGCCCCCATGGGTAGGGGTGGTAGTAGTGGCAGGCATCCAGGCCCCCCTGAGTAGGGGTGGTGGTAGTGGCAGGCATCCAGCCCCCCCTGAGTAGGGGTGGTGGTAGTGGTAGGCATCCATCCCCCTATGAGTGGGGATGGTAGTAGTGACAGGTATCCAGGCCCCCATGGGTAGGGGTGATGGTGGTGGCAGGCATCCAGCCTCCCATGAGTAGGGATGGTAGTAGTGACAGGCATCCAGGCCCCCATGGGTAGGGGTGATGGTGGTGGCAGGCATCCATCCCCCCCATGAGTAGGGGTGGTGGTAGTGGTAGGCATCCATCCCCCTATGAGTGGGGATGGTAGTAGTGACAGGCATCCAGGCCCCCATGGGTAGGGGTGGTGGTATTGGGAGGCATCCAGCCCCCCATGAGTAGGGATGGTAGTAGTTACAGGCATCCAGGCCCCCATGGGTAGGGGTGATGGTGGTGGCAGGCATCCATCCCCCCATGAGTAGGGGTGGTGGTAGTGGTAGGCATCCATCCCCCTATGAGTGGGGATGGTAGTAGTGACAGGCATCCAGGCCCCCATGGGTAGGGGTGATGGTGGTGGCAGGCATCCATCCCCCCATGAGTAGGGGTGGTGGTAGTGGTAGGCATCCATCCCCCTATGAGTGGGGATGGTAGTAGTGACAGGCATCCAGGCCCCCCTGAGTAGGGGTGGTGGTAGTGGCAGGCATCCAGCCCCCCCATGAGTAGGGGTGGTGTAGTGGTAGGCATCCATCCCCTATGAGTGGGGATGGTAGTAGTGACAGGCATCCAGGCCACCCTGAGTAGGGGTGGTGGTAGTGGCAGGCATCCAGCCCCCCCATGAGTAGGGGTGGTGGTAGTGGTAGGCATCCATCCCCCTATGTGTGGGGATGGTAGTAGTGACAGGCATCCAGGCCCCCCTGAGTAGGGGTGGTGGTAGTGGCAGGCATCCAGCCCCCCATGAGTAGGGATGGTAGTAGTGACAGGCATCCAGGTCCCCATGGGTAGGGATGATGGTGGTGGCAGGCATCCATCCCCCCCATGAGTAGGGGTGGTGGTACTGGTAGGCATCCATCCCCCTATGAGTGGGGATGGTAGTAGTGACAGGCATCCAGGCCCCCATGGGTAGGGGTGGTGGTAGTGGCAGGCATCCAGCCCCCCCATGAGTAGGGGTGGTGTTAGTGGTAGGCATCCATCCCCCTATGAGTGGGGATGGTAGTAGTGACAGGCATCCAGGCCCCCCTGAGTAGGGGTGGTGGTAGTGGCAGGCATCCAGCCCCCCATGAGTAGGGGTGGTGGTAGTGGTGGGCATCTATCCCCCTATGAGTGGGGATGGTAGTAGTGACAGGCATCCAGGCCCCCCTGAGTAGGGGTGGTGGTAGTGGCAGGCATCCATCCCCCTATGTGTGGGGATGGTAGTAGTGACAGGCATCCAGGCCCCCCTGAGTAGGGGTTGTGGTAGTGGCAGGCATCCAGCCCCCCATGAGTAGGGATGGTAGTAGTGACAGGCATCCAGGTCCCCATGGGTAGGGATGATGGTGGTGGCAGGCATCCATCCCCCCCATGAGTAGGGGTGGTGGTACTGGTAGGCATCCATCCCCCTATGAGTGGGGATGGTAGTAGTGACAGGCATCCAGGCCCCCATGGGTAGGGGTGGTGGTAGTGGCAGGCATCCATCCCCCTATGTGTGGGGATGGTAGTAGTGACAGGCATCCAGGCCCCCCTGAGTAGGGGTGGTGGTAGTGGCAGGCATCCAGCCCCCCATGAGTAGGGATGGTAGTAGTGACAGGCATCCAGGTCCCCATGGGTAGGGATGATGGTGGTGGCAGGCATCCATCCCCCCCATGAGTAGGGGTGGTGGTACTGGTAGGCATCCATCCCCCTATGAGTGGGGATGGTAGTAGTGACAGGCATCCAGGCCCCCATGGGTAGGGGTGGTGGTAGTGGCAGGCATCCAGCCCCCCATGAGTAGGGGTGGTGTTAGTGGTAGGCATCCATCCCCCTATGAGTGGGGATGGTAGTAGTGACAGGCATCCAGGCCCCCCTGAGTAGGGGTGGTGGTAGTGGCAGGCATCCAGCCCCCCATGAGTAGGGGTGGTGGTAGTGGTGGGCATCTGTCCCCCTATGAGTGGGGATGGTAGTAGTGACAGGCATCCAGGCCCCCCTGAGTAGGGGTGGTGGTAGTGGCAGGCATCCATCCCCCTATGGGTGTGTATAGCATTGGTGATGGCCATCCCGCCCCTATGGTTCTGCTGTTGCTAGTGTACGTCATCTCTGCATCCCTATGTGTGTATGACATATTTCGGGTACGTGTTGTTTGTTTGTGTTGTTGGTGTTTGACTTACCGTCTGCGCCGTACGCGTCCGTACCGGTCCCGGTAATAGATGTAGAGTATTTGTAGGACCTGCGCGATGGGATTCATGCTTGGTTCGTCTCGTTCGGGTTTCTCGTGGCTTCGACTCGTACTCGTCGCTGGCTTGTTCGTCTCGTCGCCGTGGATCGTCTTGTGTCGCGAATCGGAGCTTATGTACGGCTCTCCCGGATGCTCAAACGTGCCGGACGTAGCGACGGGTTCGGCGCGTACGGAAGGCGCATCGTACTAGTCCGGCCGGAAGGTGCTGTGTATTTGCTTCCGTGCAACTCGATTCGGCGTTTATGGATCCGGCTCGGACGGGGAACAGGAGCTGAAATGGGTAAGTACGGCTCGCTCGGGCTGTTGTGCGCATCGTACTTGTTCGTTCGGACGAATATTCGAATCGGTCGAGAAACACGCGTTCGGCTTGTATTTTTTCCGGACGAATACTGTTAGGTGCGCTTCCGGCCGAGATCGGAATCGACCCCATGGTGTTCCGTCTACTGCAGTAATACCAGATGTCCTGAAACAAATTCAAAACGAATACGGGGCAGAGCCTGCTTTGAATTTAGGTATGAAATTACTGAAAAACTTCGACCAGGTCTCAACAATAATATTATCTAATATTAAAGGAGAGGCAGCATCAGTGGCGATCCGCCAACGCTTAAAGGAATTTGATGTTACAGAACATCAACATGAACTACCCAGAATAATAGAACAATCTTATGCAGAATTAGGCAGAGATAGTTTGGGTGGAAAACCTTTGAAGCCAAAACTATCTGAAAGTCTTGAGAAGGACTCTATTAAACAAAATCCTACATCTCCTAAAAAGAAGTGGGAAACAAATAAACAAAATTCACAAGAAAGACGTTCTCAATTCCGAGGTAGGTCTCCTCAAAAGGAGCCCTCTGAAAGGAGGTATAACCTCAGGAATAGGGATAATTTAAGAAAACCTGACAGGTATCAAGATACTGATATACGTTCCTCTCGTACCTTTCAGATATCGTCACAGACATCAGAAAGAAGAGGACGGTCAGAACACAAAGAAGAACGCGTGAAATCCCAAGACGATAAACACGTTCAGAAAAATAAATCAAAACCTCAATTCACAAAGAAGAAGGTAGCAGGTCTGAAGATCAGACATGAAATTGCCACTAAAGAGCATCCCCCACCTCTGTGCACACTGGCAGAAGTCTTATTGGCATTGTCCAAACTACTTCCCAATAAGGCTCCAGGGTTGGACAGGATCCCTGGTGATCTTTTTAGAAATGAACAAGTGGTTTGGGCCCCCTATCTACAAACTCTATTTAATGCCATCTTGTGTGGTATGGCTGTTCCATCAACATGGGTAGGGGCAGAAATTATCCCCATTTTTAAAAAAGGCTCTCCATTAGACCCAGCAAATTATAGACCAATAAGTCTCATTGATGTCAGCCAAAAGTTATTTGCTCGTGTTCTTTTGGGTCGACTGCAATCCTGGATGGATGAGACGGCAGTTTTAACACCACTACAAGCCGGATTTAGGTCTAAAATATCAACAATGGATCAGTTATTCAGGTTGCAGTTGATCCATTGGAAAACTGTTATTCTGGGTGGTGGTACCCTTTACTTAACTTTTGTGGATCTCAAATCCGCGTTTGACATGGTCCCCCGCGATCAACTATGGGCCCTTCTTCGCGATATGGGAGCCCCAGTATATTTATGTCATCTCCTGAAGCGCTTACATGAAGGCACTTATGCTAGGATTAGATACGGCAAGCATGGGGAGCTGTCAGCTCCATTTCCGGTTGAGAAGGGGGTGAGACAGGGTTGTGTCCTGGCTCCGACCCTGTTCTCCCTCTTCTTGAACGGTTTAGTGAAAACCTTGCTTTCAGTTAAAGAGATCGATTCTCCAAGGCTAGCCAATCGCAAAATGCCAGCCCTAATGTTTGCAGATGACACGTTGCTTCTATCAAAGTCGCCAATGGGTATGCAGCGGGTTTTGAGCGAATTTAGTCTCTTCTGTAAGAGAAGAGACTTGGAGATTAACCTCCAGAAGACCAAATATATGGTATTTGGAGTTAATTCTAGAAATTGCCTGCACCCTCGCTTGGATGGTAGACAACTTGAGCGAGTATCTATTTTTGACTACTTGGGTCTCACACTCAACGACAAGATGGAGTGGGGGACTCAAGTTAAGAGAGCTAATCTTAAATTGACTCAGTCAATAGGGGGAATCAAAAAGTATTTAATAATTGCACTCATAAAGTACTAGCTCCCCCAGTAGAAATTTATAAAATCCAAGCGAGGGAGCCTCACTATACGGTGCTGAACTTTGGGGCCACTGCCCGACAAATTTACTTACAAAAACCGAGAATACTTTCATCAGACAGCTGACAGGGCTTCCCATGAGTACTCCCTTAACCCCATTAAGGATGGACCTGGGTATTAATCCAATAGCCGATCAAATTGCCTCTCGTCCTCTCCATTATTGGCGACGCCTTTGGAGTACGCCCGAGCTACAACCATATAGGGAGGAACTACAGGATGTTATGTCTATCTTGGGAGCAGGTAACATACCGTGGTTGACTTACATTAGGAACACGTGCCACCAAATGGGTTGGGCTAACATGTGGACAACTCCTGAAGTGACCTGCTCAGCTATCCCAAAAAAATCTCTTACAATTGCTTTTAAAAATTTCAAGTTAGCCTTGATTTTTCAGTGCTCAGCTTCTTCCTCCTTGACGTCCAGGTTTTTGGACATTAAACACCAATACATTCTTGAGCCTGTCCTGGATAGTATCCAATTCCCCATGGCTAGGAAACTATACTTACAATTCAGGCATGGGACGCTCCCGTTACGTGCATTTACCAACAAATGGAAGGGTGCTAGAATCCAAGAATGCCCGGGGTGTACCTATAATGAAGAAACTGAGCTTCATGTTATCCTCTTTTGCCCCGCATACAGGAATGCGAGGTCTAAGTGGATTCTCCAGCTTTGTAGGAACCTGGGGATTAGACATTATGTTGAAGTGTTCAGGCTTCTAAAATATGACTTGCAGCCTCTATTTGTAATTGTCACCTCAAGATACCTCTTTGCAATGTGGAATATACGGAGAAATATTATTAAGACGCAAGAGTTGGGAAATAACCCAGTTTCACTTTCTTTTTAGACAAATTAGCATATTTGCACAAAGTTTAAAAAAAAAAAAAAAGAGAAATTTTGCTTCCTCTCTCATCTAGGAAAGCTTCCCTCAATTGTTTTTTAAAACTATTATAAGATTAGACATTATCAAGTCTTTTTATCGTTTTTAACCTATATTAAATACTTTTGATATTAGAGGATTCATAGTCTAGTTTTAACCTAGGTGATGACCTGGAATTTGGGGATGATGATTGATTTCTTATTGATGAGGTGTAATGATGTCCATTTGTTATATATTTGTCTTACAAATGTTCTTTTTATTTTCATTATCCCGATCATAAGTGTAACCAATCTTAAATTTCTCTAAAAAAGTTTGTTTTAAAAAATGTTTATTGTACTTTTATGGCTGATTAGCCGAAATAAAGATCTTTTGATTGTTTGATTGACAAAGAAGAAGGTAGCAGGTCTGAAGATCAGACATGCCGAGAATACTGAGAACACAGCTCAAGAACGGAGAATGGGCTCAGACAATGCTGGACAGTGCAGCAGAGGTCACAATAGCTCGCCAGAACCTGAAGGAACTTCTGGAGATAGTGGACTTGAATGAGTATATCACAGTAGAGACTGTAGACACCAGGGTTAGTACTCCACAAACGTTATATGAAATAACACTCCGAATGGAGGGAGACATAACAAGAAAAGTGAAAATACTCTTTTGGGAGAAACTTTCAAGGGGTTATGATATACTTCTAGCAGAAAAAGACTGGCCACCACAATTTGTCAGGGAGTGCCCACATGGCGAGGACATCATTATGCCTGCCTTCTCCAACCATATTCCAATACACCTAAAATATACTTATGCCAGGAAATGGGCAGTTGCCCAGGCCCCAGCCTTATACAAAAATCATGTAGGATGGGATGAGGACTCACCTCACCACAAAATACAGTTAAAAAATCAACCTACTGCACAAAGGCAGTACCCAATAAAGCAAGAAGCTAAAAAACAGGTCAGGGAGATCTTAGATCAACTTGAATACCAAGGGGTGATTGAAACATGCACCTCCTCAATGAACAATCCTTTGTTTCCTGTATCCAAACCAGACAATACATACCGTCTAGTTTTGGATTACAGACACTTGAACACTTGTTCTAAAACATTTGCAGTGCAAAATGCACATAATACAGCATTAATGAATAACATTGTGCGTAAAAAATATAAAACCACATTGGACATTTCAAATGGTTTCTTTTGTCAAAACATAGTACCTGACAGCAGGTACTTAACAGCTTTCTCAATAATGGGGACCCAGCGTCAATTTTGTAGACTCCCACAAGGGTTCAAAAACAGCCCGGGGTTATTCTCAGCAAGAGTAACAGAGTTACCACAAATCTATGAAAATGAGGCATTGTCATATGTCGATGATATCTATCTGACAGACGATGACCTAGATAGGCACTTGAACAGGGTGAGTGCCATTATATTGGGCTTCGTCTCTGAGGGCTATAAATTCAACTTTAAAAAATCCAGAATTGCCCATCTCAATGTCCTTTTCCTAGGATATGAGCTTTCAAGTGAAGGCAAGAGCTTAGCAGCCAACCTTTTAGAAAAGTGCGCGCTGCTCCAACCTCCAAAAACGCTGAAAAATTTGCAATCCATCTTGGGTTTCCTAAATTTTGGAAGAACTTACATTCTAAATTACGCAGAAAGGGTTAAACCTCTCTACGTATTAATCAAACCTGATTTTTCAATCAAACATTGGACACAAGAACACACAGAAATCCTGCGTTCACTCCAAGCTAACATGTTAGCAACAAATCACTTACAAACACGCGTAAGTCAACGCAATTTAGTGATCCGAATAATTTCGGGTCAATGCGGATTCACCTATTTAACATTTAATGAGGGTGAACAAGTACCAATAGCATACAAATCACATTTGTATACACAAGCAGAAATGCGCTTTACTTCAACAGAAAAAATACTGACAGCAGTTCAAACCGCTGTAGCAAAAGAAAGAGCTCCAGCCCAAGGGAAACGCATTATTGTCGTAAGTCCAGTACCAGCCTTAGAGGCGGTTACAAAAGCGAGCATTCCAGATGCAAAAGCTTTACATCCTAGATGGATACAATGAGTTAATTCTCTTGCTGCAACAGATGTTGAATATGTTTTTGATCCTGATTTAAAAACACAAGCGTTCCTGCAATATGAACATGAATGTCCTCTGCCCACTGAAATTCTGCCTCTCGATCAGTACGAATTTATAATTTATACTGACGGATCAGCACAACCCGCTACAGGGAGTAAGCAAGCTTACAGTGCAGCGTGCGCAATCGTTAAAGGTCGCATGCGCGATGGTAACTTCAGACCAATGGTCACTAAAACTCAATCTCTAGGAGATTGTACAGCTCAGCGAGCTGAACTACAAGCATTCAAACTGGCACTTGAAAGTACAGATCGCGAATTCCCCACACTCATAGTGTGCGATTCCTTTTACTGTGTTCAGTCGTATAATGAATATATACAAAATTGGCTTGAAAACGGGTTCAAAGATGCAAAAGGTGGCACAATAAAGCATAAACGCTTTGGGAACAAGTAGTTCAGTTGAGAAACGAACTACCAAAGGCTCACGTAATACACACGCTGAGTCATCAACGTGATGGCGTTCACGTTGCAGGGAATTCATTGGCTGATGAAGCCGCAAAGGGGGCTGTTCAGACGGCTTCCGTAGCTGTGATCACTCGTTCAAAAACGAGGATAGACAGTGAGATATTGTTGGCTGTCAATGCTTCAAGCAAAGGCAGTGGTGCAGCGTTACCCAAAAAGTTTCCACTCAAGTACTCTTATGTAATTGATGCAAACAACGTTCCTTTTGCTCGAATCCCTGGAGTGGGGGATAGGGTAATTCCAAACATGGAACGTAGATTAGGACTGATCCTAGCAGCACATGAAGGGATAGCCTCTGCCCATGCAGGTGTTTCTGCAACAGTATCTTTACTTAAACAAAGGTATTGGTGGCCAGGCATTACGAACCAAACCAAGAACTATGTTTTGGAATGTGAAATATGCCAACAGATGAAAGTCTCCACAGTGAAACGTCCTGCGCAGACACCCCTGTTGATTTCAGACAAACCATTAGCTTGTGTTTACCTGGACCACTGCGGTCCCTTGCAAAGGGACGGTAACTATAAATATATAATGGTCGCAGTGGATTCGTGCTCAAGGTTCCTATGGATATGGCCTCAGCGCTTGGCTGACGCTTGAACTGTTATAAAAGATTTGGGAGTCTTTATCTGCACATACGCAATAGGCACACTACATTCTGACCAGGGCCCTGCGTTTAGCTCTCGGGCTTACAAAGAAGCCATGGCCATTTTGGGTGTAGCATTGCGGTACTCCTCTCCGTTTCATCCTGAGGGAAATTCTGTTGTGGAAAGGAAAAACCGGAACATAAAGCAGTCTATAACAGCTAGAGTATTAGGTTCGGGTGATGGGTGGGTCAAACATCTTTATGGGGTCCAACGCTCATTAATAATTTGCCAAGAAGTTCTCTAGGGGGGTCACTCCATATGAGGTCCAATTTGGGACAAGAATTTGGGTTCCTGATCTCGAATGTAAAGGCACAGTGGTGGAAAATAAACCCTTTGATATCAAAGATCGTTTGGCTGTTTTACAGGATCTAAGGGCCATATGTATCAAATCCATGTTTTGCGATTCTCAAATAGCGATTATTTGAGAATCGCTATTTGAGAATCGCAAAACGCGATGTATGTATGATTTGCAAAAAGTTTTGCGAATCCTACATATTCCTTAATTGCGAATCGCAAATTGCGATTTGCAATTAAGGAAACCCTCCCCATTCATTCTTATGGGCCTAGAGGCCCATAGGAATGAATGGGAAGACATCCTCTATTTGCGATTAGCAATTAGAGAATCGCAAATTGAGAATGCAATTTCAAGGGTGCAAGGGTGTCAAAAGGACACCCTGTTGCACCCCTGAAATTAGCATGGGTGCACATGTGGCGCAAATACATGCCCTAAGGGCATGTATGTGCGCCACATGGCACTTTGAAAAATGCAAAAAAGTGAATTTTTCAGAGAACTTGAAGTTGGTGGTAATTTGCGAATACTTAAGGCCAAATTGCACTTTTTTGTGCTTCTTACATTGCATTTAAGGAATCGCAATTTGTGATTCCTCAAATGCATTCGCAAAATAGGGAATCGCAAATTTTGCGATTCCTTATTTTGCGAGGCAGTTTTGCCTTCATACATGCCACTTACCCAAATTGCGATCGCAAATGCTGAAATTCTGCGAATTTCAGCGTTTGCAATCGCAATTTGGGTTGATACATATGCCCCTAAATGAACTAAGATCAAAACAAAGCAACGTGTTCATGAAGCCAACCACCACTGGGGAAAAACCGGCAGTCCCAGCAAGGCCTGTCTGGATCCCAAAAGTTGGGGATCTAGTCAGAGAGAAGATTGCGGACAAGAAGGAATTTGGACCTTCTTACAGACAACCAGTAACTGTCCTAGCCATCCACGGAACAAGAACAGTACTTCTGCCGCCCCTTGCTGGAAAAAAGGAGAAAAGATTTGTGTCAATCGACCTCATCAAACCACAGTATGTGGCCAATACTAAATAGTAGGCCTCATGGACTCCGACCTAGTAGCAGACGCACTCCTCTCGCTACTATCCAAGAGGTTCAGACTGAAAGACTCATAACCATCGAGAATTCAGCAGTAAGAGATGAAGGACTAAGCAACAATGCTATGGAACTCATCCCTCTTGAAACTCAAGTAACAGTTCGTCCAGATACACCTGTCTACACCAACGTAACAAGTGATTAACTGGTTCCAGCGATTTCAACGAATCCTGATGCCATTCCAACAATTGACCGAACTGCTTCTGGCTACTTCAATAACTTTGATACGTTTTCTGAGGATCCCAGTGAGCCTGAAACCACGCCAGTCCTAAAAACTTTCAAGCAACAAGTACAAGACCTTTTTCATTTCCAGAAAGAGACTTATCTGGTTTCACCATGGATTGAACTATGGATTATTTCTGGAATATTTTTCTTTCTGCTTTGGCTAGCTTTGGTTATGACTCTCAGCGTGCTTATAAATGGCAGATACATCCATATGGACACTGAAAGTAAAAATGTGAACTTACTTTTGAAACCACACAAATCATCCCATCGTGAAGCAAGAGACTTGTCAGCAGTGAACATCACAGCCGTTCCTATACAGGATGGTATAGTGTGGGACAAGATTGATTTCGATATCTTCGGCCCTGCGGAACTTTTGAACATTCCACATTTATTTAAAATTTCATTAAGTGATTTTATTACCTCTAGTACCTATTCTGATGATTGGGACTTTGAGACTGTTAATGATATGATGTCTGATCTAGAAAGGTCTGCTGCATTCTCTAACAATGAATACTTAGAAGGTTCATCAGACTACGAACAGCTTTACTGTTATAACCACTATGGTCATCATTTCTTGCATAAATCTGCAACACCTAGAAATGTGTTTATGTTTAACCAATGGGAACATTGTCCTACACCACCAAAAGGCAGTTCAAAAACGTTTGCAAAAAAGTTTCTATATTTTTCAGGGTACAATACATCTGATCCAGAAATGTTTTACTATAAAAATGTAAACAAAATAGGAAAGAAAATTATGTTAACTAATACAAAACAGATTTATTCTGCAGCCTTTATTACCCAACTGTCTAGACAAGGATTTGACTTTTGGAAAGACACAATCGACACAAAATCTGTCTGGGGTTCTAAAGATTGACAAGTGCAGGGGATAGAAGCTTTGTTTAGAGCATGTATCATCCCTCAGCAAATAATGTTTTTGAATGACACTGTGCAACAAACGTCTTGCTTTGGTTTAGCCAAGATCAAAGACATGAACACACCTTCTGTACCAACACCTGCAAGTAATAGCACTACACAGGGAGCGGTCACAGTAGACACAATACTACAAAACAACAGAACAGATTCTGATTGAAAAAAATTGTTACTCTGGCCCACAGACACAAACATCTGTCAAAAAAGATTCCTGAATAGAATACAGGGCTTTACTACCCATAGGCTAGATCCACGTTATCTTCAACAACAACATCCAGGGGTAGTAACAACATACAGTGTAGGAAAATTATGCCTCGACTGGTTACAAAAATCTACACTCGAGGATGTGAAAGAACACTTATCTTTACTTAAAGAAGACGCAGACCTTAGGGATTTCTTGCTAGGACCGAGAAAACCGCGTCAAAAACGTTTCATATATGCCGGCATTTATGCTGCTTATAATGAAATATGGAAGGTTTCACAGGCAGAGGCCGCAGAACGAATACGTGAACTTGATCGTATTAACTTAGAGAAATCTCTCTCTGTGGTCGACAATGGGTTAACAACTTTGTCATCCAGAATTTATTCATTGGACAACATTGTATCCTCTGCTATTGACATACTGGAACAAGATTTAGCCATGTTACAACAAGGCCAATCTCAGTTACGTTCTGTTATGTTATTAGGCTGGACGCTGCAATCTTTGCGTGCGGGCTATGTGCCTTGGCGTTTTATCAACACGTCTTCTCTATTTCTGGAATACAATCTAACAGATAAACAGATCGAACTGGCACAAAGGGGAGCAAAGTATACAGTGCTGAGCATTGAAAAACTAGAAAAATTACCATTTACGGTAGCAGAAAAACCAGCTACAGAATGGCTTATCCATGGCAAAATAACTCTGCCTGTCACTACTTTTCAGTTTCAGTATTGCCTCAAACAAATGCAAGCAGGCAAATATGAAAGGTTGGGTAAGGAATACATTCTGGAATTTACCATACCAATACAGATGTTGGAGTAGAGATCGTGAAGTGTTTCTAAGCGGTACAAACTGTGAAAATGCACTGAGCGGTTCACTCATATGTCAGGACATTTTTTTACACGGGGCTTGTAATGGTTCTGTGGCAAACTTATCCTGTCACCTGCAAGGTACACCAGCTGCTGTGATTAATTCAGCGTTTGGACAACTTTCTAACGGGAGTTACCTCATGTTGAATGATCAGAGTTGCTGTGGCATGTTGCCAGGCATCCCATATCTGGTAACGGTCGACTCCAGGGTTACTTGTTGTATGCAAGTATTGTTCCCCCCAATAGACACAGTCAGGGAGTCGCCTCTATGGCCTTCACTGAATGTTTCTTTTATACGTTTTGATACTCTAAGCAGAATGAAAGCCATGCTTCTACAACAGACCGTGCCTTTAACCTCGGCCAAAGAAACTTATGATCTACAAATCGCAAGGACTTCGGCTGAGATAGAGGCTCTAATTCGTACAAACTGCCCTATACATTTCGTAGAAATGATGGCACGTATCTTAAACATGTCTGATACGAGCGGAATTGTACATGTATTTAAGACCATCTGTTCAGGACTGTTAACACCTTTTCAGGCAGTCCTCGGAATCATCCCAAACTTCGCACATTCGTTGTTTGGTGGTGTGCCATTAATTCTAGCACTGGTTGCGGGAATCCTGTTTTTATTCCTACTACTACGCTATGGCAAGCCTATCCACCGACGTCACTCCGAGCGACATGGAGAAAGCTCTCCTAGAACGGAAGTGCAGTGAGCGCATAGTGCAACTTTTGAGCATACCTCGTCTACGGGAACTTAATACAACATAGTTTCTGTTGTTTAGACCAATCTGGCAAGATTGCATCTTACCTGTTCTACGCTGCCTGCTTTGCGGTGAAGAATGTGTGCTAGACATCTGTCTAACACTCCCATCAGTCATGCCAACGGATATCGATACTCTGCTGGACCCGATAACGGCCCATGCTCTGTGTTGTCCCCAGAGGCTACCAATCCTGATGACGGCATTCATTGAGATCTCACAGACGCTTCCTGCTGCTGCTGAGGTACGAGATGGATCAACAGGCACACAGGTAACAACGGACGCGAACATTGGTACGGCATCCTATGCTGCAGACGATGCTTCACATCTTTGTGCAATTAATCTTCTACAGGAGGTGTTCCAAATGTCACCAACATCGGTAGACGATATTTTGTCTACAAGCGTAGATGATTTCATGTTTACACCAGACCCATACACTGACTTTGATTCAGCTCACAGTGTACCAGGGACGCAATGAATTTGCCCTTCATATTTTCAAAAACTTGGAACTCTTCCTAAAATTGACTTTTTTCTTTTTCTTCATTTTTACAAAAAAAATACATGGCAAATCAGTCTGCTTACAGTAGAACTATTCATATAAAACGAACTTCTTTGAATACTTCCAGGGACACATTGTCAACCTATTTATTCATTTAGTACCATGATATGCAATGGCTTTTGTTTTTTGAAAACTTGTCAACCATTTCATCATATGTATATATTTCTGTTTATTCATTCAGGTTGCATTTTATTTATGATATATGCCTCGGATGAAAAAATGCTTTAATGTACAGTACCTATTGCATTCAACAGTTCTTTTTAAAAACTTCTTTTAATATGCTTTTAGAAATGTTTTTAGCAACATGTGGTACTCAATTTAATGTTTAGCATTTCATGTTTAGCATTTAGTACTATCGTTCATTCGAAAGTGGAGTGGGTGTTGTATTCCGCTTTAGGTGTCCGTATATAGGTTTTCCTGAAACATGCCCTTACATAGGCACAATTCGCATTGCCCTTATATAGGCATAAGATCCCAGTCCTTATTTAGGCATTAGCCATGCACTCCAAATACAGGCATGGTCACCGACATCTGTCCACCCCAATGTCACAACGAGTTCTTAGAAACCAGACCCTTAAGCTCTTGGGAGTTCCCCTAGCACAGGATTATTGATTTCTCCAAGAACTCATTTATTATGCATGAACCGCTATACCTTAAGGGTTCATTCTTCCTCTGTCCGACTTCACGTCAATGCTAACATTCAAAGGCACCGACCAGGTATAAATATACCTTCCCTTGCCCAAGCAAGTTAGAGGAGACTTCGACTTTAGAGGAGCCCGTATCCCGGCCTGACGCACTGACAAGACGCTGTCATCCCTGCTCGCAGAGAATCCAGCTTCCAGTGTTCTGACTCCCTTCGTGGGGTGTTAGAGTTCGAGACCCAGGAAGGAGATTCCCACCTCTCTCATTCTCAAGGTATGGAGCTGACTAGAACCTAGAGGGACTCTTGGCATACTAGACTTGGCATACTAGACTATAGCGTACCATACTAGAGAATACTTCACCTACTTCTTACCCTGCACTACACTTAGGTTAGGTACACTGGGGTAGAACTAGTTAGAGAAGCATCTTATGAGTACTCGCATTTTTAGCTTATGTTATTTATGTATCATATATGTGTCATAGCTAAAAGACTATGCTAGCGCAGTATTATTTCTATCTACTGCTTACGCTGTACATTATATATCTTGCATACTGTCTTACGATTGTAACAGCTCATATCTCTTACACGAGAAACAAGACTGTTCAATAAATCCTTTTATTGAAACGCCCGTCTATTCTTTCTGTGTAACTCTGAAGAAACTAAGCATGCCCGATTAGCTGAGTGAAACTGTTATCTATTGTTTCCACGATTCTGAGAGTGTTCTGATTCTAAAGGGAAACAAAGTTGTCATGTTTATGCGGTTGCCAGAAACTACTCCCTTCTTGTTTACAAGGAGTTTCTAGTGGCCTCTGAGTTAGCTGGCACAAAGTAATTAAGTTTAATATACTCGATAGGGACATACTGACCTCAGTCCTATGTCAAACCTATAGGGTATATTATTCCAATGCGCAGAGCCTATTAGGGAAATAGGAACTACACTACATGCCAGATTCACTTAACTTTCAAGCCCCATTATCTATGCCTCAGATAAGGCTTTATCAATGGGAAATACCCTAGCTTGGGTCACACCTCTCATCTCTTGGGATACTCCTGTCCTGGATAACTTTCTGGGTCATTTGGTGGAGTTTAAAAAGATCTTCGATCGTCAGGTTCAAAAATACTCTGCTCAAAGGAGATTTTGGAAGTACGTCAGGGAACTTCAGAAAGCTTACTTTGTGAAATTGGAGTAGTAGCCCTGCCAAGAATTTTCACATGTTTTTTCTAAGCCTCAAGAAAGAGAACTTCCTCAGTGCTGTACTTTCGATTGCACAATAAGCCTGATTCCAGATGATGTGGTGCCCTTTGGTCGAATCTTTTCTATTTCACCTCTAGAAAAGGAGTATCTGGATACAAACACAAAGAATGGATTGACAGTCCTGCTGGGGCATCATTATTTTTTCGTTCCAAAGAAAGATTGAAGTGGACTATGCCCATGGTTATATTGCATGGGACTAAATAAAAAAAAACAACTAAAGATCAGTACCCATTGCCCTTGACCTCTGATATCCTTGCAAAAGTCGTTTTCAAACGTGATTTAAGGGGAGCTTATCATTTATTATGCATCAAACCAGACGATGAGTGGAAAACTGTGTTCCAAAGTCCACTTGGATTCTTCGAATACAGTTATGCCTTTTCTCAAAAGACCATCACCAACATGAGAGAGATGTGATGGAAGTTCTATTTGGACTCTGTCAACAAAAACCTATGTCGAAACATGAAAAGTGTCTTTTTCCTCAGTTGTCAGTCAAGTATTTAGGTTATGTCATCTCTGCAGAAGGTGAGGCTTTGGATGATCACAAAGTTCAGATGATTTTGGATTGGCTGGTATCTGCCTCAATCAAGGATATTGGGCTAGCCAACTATTATCAGGAAATTTATAAAAAAATTCTTCAAACTAGTTATTCCCATCACTGATTTACTAAAGAAGAACAGAAGGCCGAGCTTGGCCAAGAGTGAGATGGCCGCCTTCAAAACGGCTCCAACACTCTGCCGACTATTTTGCCAGAGTGTCCAGCGCTGAACAAGTGCTAGTTGTCATACAGGTGACATCTCTGAGTTCCAGAGCGGGTTTTATCATCTGCTGACCGCCATTGCCCGCAACTTTCATTTTGACACCCGTCTCTCCTGAACAAAGGGCGGCATAGTACCTGGACAGAGAAACTAAGGGATGGACTCGCCTCCTAACTTATTCCCACCGCTGTACTGTCCCTGGAAAGACCAAGATGCTGCACCCCCGGGGATGCTTGTGCTGCTGTGGCATGCTTCTCCTCCGACACAGTAAGCCACTTTCGGTACGCGCAACCCACACTCACCGATTGCCACAACTGGCACTGGGCCTGAAGCTGGAGGTATGCCATGAGTGGGTGAGCTATAACCTTTCCTGTTGGCAGACACGGGGCTCCTTCTTGGATTGGGCTGCCATCTTCACCTGCTCTCGCTCTTTAACTAATTGCACTGACCGTGTGGGATTCCTAGTCCTGATGATAGTGGAGCAGTTTGGCTGGCAGAACCGATCCGGCTCATTGGCACAAGCGCTGCTATGAACCAATTTCCCTGTTGGATTCAAGAATCAAGATCCTGGGGCGAGTGCTTTTGTCCCGCCTGGAAACCTCGGCTGGAGAAAACAGGATCTTCTCTGAAGCTCAATTTGGTTTCAGACCAGGAATTGGCACAAGGGAACAATCTTTAAATCTCTATCTTATTGCAGGGAAATATGTCACGGCCGAAAAGGGAGCACTGCATATGGCATTCATCGATCTAACTAGTGCCTTTAATTTAGTCGACTGATCAAAGCTATGGGTGATAATGGAGGATATAGGTGTCGATATTGAACTCCTCACTCTCATAAAACGCCTTCAGCAGGATTTAACAGTAACAGTCCCTTTTGGCCCACAACGCGAAAATACTTCTCAAATTAGTTCTACACGGGGTGTGAGACAGGAGCCATTTTAGCCCCCTTCCCTTTCCTGCTGTCCATAAATGAGATTAGTAAGCACCTGATAAGGACAGGAAAGGAAATTCACAGGATGGGAAATCAATCCATACCCATTCTGCTTTATGCGGATGACCCGGTACTGACTGCCTGTACTGGAAATGGCCTGCAGGCTTACTAGCCTCCTTTACGTCCTATATGAAAGATTTATAATAAAATGTAAATTGTTCTAAATAATACATTATGACCTGTGTGCATACTAACACGAAAACATAGCATTTTGCAATGGGGGGCACACCCTTGGAGGAGGCCAATAATTTAAATGATCTAGGGATTATTTTTACTTCATCTCTCCTTTGGAAATCTCTTTTTACCCATAGATTGCTTGTAGTTCCCAAAAGTACCTCCACATTTATTTGCCATGAGGAATTGGGATTACCTTATGTGGAGGACCTGATTGGTTTAGCCCCGCTCTTATTGTAGATTAGGTGCTGAGGGAACCCGCAGACAGCTCTTGTTAGGACCAGCATCTCTGATTGTTTATCCCTAGACCAGGTTAATCAGATACCTTAGTCTAAATTAGGCCATATAGAAGTGTACACCAATCCGCAAAACATTATTGTTGTAAAAAGAGAGTGATAGTGATAGTTGTAAAGAAAGAGTGAGGTAGAGCTATCTTGAGTACTGCATGCAAGTAAGGTTGGCGAAAGCCCAGGCATTGCAGATGGTAGCCAGATAGTCACTGGTGTCAACCACCAGGATCCTCGAACCGCATCTATTGTAGATTGTTAACCGAACCCATTGTTTTTATCTCACCCATTTTAGATTGAATACAGTGCACTTTAAGGATCCCTTACCGTTACAAAGTGCCTGGCAGCATGATTTACCCCTGTGTTGCTGTAATGATGCCTTGAAAGAGAGCACAAGTCGCTTTATATTGTTTTGTTCACTATACTCGGCACCTCAGTCCTCTTTTCTGGTTCCTGTTTTGCGTAGGTAAAAAGCAAAACAGCACCAGTTAGGACTGTACTTTTTGCAGCAGCTCTCGACATTACGGATCTGTTATGCAGTGCTAAATTTGATTAAGATGGCCTTAAAAATCAGGAAACGATATGAAGAGTTATACATATGATTTAACCCTGTTTTTCTGTCAGATCATGAACTTGATGGTTGTACTCCTGATGATTTAAGTGGACAATGGTAATTTTTATCATAAATTTATTTGTATATGATTTTGTTTTGATGAATTTTATAACATTTGCTGAATAAAGAATTGAAACTGAAACAGAACTGACAACTGCTGGTGGCAGACAGTCCCAATACATTATTACATCAGTAAGATCTTGGTCTCATATGCTTACTTGCAACACCAGATGTCGAAAAATACATCACGCAAGCAATTTATTTTTTCAAAGATAGTCGCCACTGGTCATAAAGAACCTTTGCCTACGTCTGTTACACAAACAATGTCAAAGGGTTACATTGGACCCTTTGATGGCAGACTTGAAAGGCTTAAAAGTTACTGTAAGCGTTATGAAAGTCTCCACCTTCTCCAAGAATCAGAAAATTAAACGTTTACATGCGGAACGTGCGCATTGCAAATCATAACTGTACAGTGCAGAGCAAAGCCTTAGGGCCTTGGAGGGCAGGTATGCCAATACCCCAGAAGGGGGCAATGAACTTAAGAACCTAAGGAGAAAGGTCCCTGACCTAGAAGATAGGAGCAGGAGGAATGACATCTGGATCCTTGGGCTTCCAGAATAAGCTAGAGGAGTGAATTTGATCACCTTTCTTTTGGAGCTCCTGCCTACATTAACAGGTCGGAAATGTATCTATCACTTGAATTCCAAAGGGTGCATAGACAATGTTCTAGATCCCATCCCACGGTCTCACCCTCGAACCTGTCATAGCCTGTCTGTTACGCTACCAACACATCAAGGCATTATTGCAGGCCTCTAAGCACTCTATCCCATTTAGCTATAAGGGTGTTATCATCTCCATGGTGGCGCATTACTCCTATGATAGTAATATTCTTAGGAAAAAATGATTGGCCCTTCTCCATCAACTACAAAAGTTGAACATTCGATACAGCCTCCGCAACCCCGCTGCTATGATCATCATGATAGATGGGGTGACCCATGCATTCACTGACCCTGGAGCACTCAAGCAACTTCTTTCGGATATGAGTCATAACTAGATGGACATTAATCCGCAACGGAGTTAGGCCTCGCTGACATGCGGGGACCCTGCCAGCACCTATCCTCGATCTTCGAATCCTTGCACTAACCTGCTCTTCCTTTCCAGGCATGCGGTACTAGATTGACATAATGCGAAGGACCCCAATTCCAACAAGATAAATTTTGATCCCCGCTTAAGCCTTAATTACTTTGTTCAGTTTTCTTGGGGATGCGCCCTGAATATCACTATATGTTTTGCATACAATCGCAATACCTTGCAAAAGTTTCTACATGCTGTTTCTTCATGGTTTTGCCTATGTGGCAGAGTCACCACAATGGGAGTCATGGACGCCAGTTTAAAGTTTCAAACACAGAGTTTCAAACCACTTGGATCCTGCACACCTGATCCCTGCAGAATCACTACAGTGGTCAAGTATTGGAAAGACCTCAGCACCTCCACATTTTTTGATCATCAATTGCAACAGCCCGCTCTCCTCAACTAGCTGTACCAAACTGTCTGTCTATCTTTTTGTAATAGATTTTTTATTGAGCACAAGTACAAAACAACAAATCAAATATAAACAAATCAACCGAAGTCACAGCATCGCATTACATCAGGAGCAGATGTATTTGGGATACAGAACACTGAGAAGATAGAGGAATACAGCAGACTCAAGCAATGCTTTAAGACACATATAAACCACGAGAGTGGAACATCTCCGGGGGTTGTTACAAATGAATCTAGAGAGAGAGAGAGGGTGAGGGGGCATTTGCGGTCTACCTGAGGTAGGAGCGGAATGGGGCCAAAACGTCCTGTGAGCGAGCAGTGACACTGGACAAGTAATGTGTCTGATGGTGGCTGTGCACACTTCCTCCTCTACCCAGTGAGAGTGCCCAAGCAATGTGCCCAATGGTAGTCGTACACAGACCCTCCTCCTCAGTGAGACTGGATAATAATAAATAATAATAATAATACTTGGATTTGTATAGTGCGGCTAATCGCCTGTGAGTGTCTCTAGGCCCTGTCCATAGGCACTGGGAGATTAAGGGCCAGATGTACGACCCTTTTTTGCGGCCACAAACGGGAGATCCTCCCGTTTGCGGCCGCAAAAAAGGGTAATAGCATTTCCGACTCTCGCTATTAGGAAGGGGCGTCCCTTCCTAATAGCGAGCCAACATGCTATGTACTAATGTTTTGCGGCAGCAAAACACTCGCAGTTTACCACCTACTTCCCCTTTGTGAGTATGGGGGTAAATATTTTTTAAGAGCAGGCAGTGGTCCCAGAGACCACTGCCTGCCCTTAAAAAAATGAAACTGAAAAGTTTCATTTTTCTTCTCTAAATGCATCCCGTTTTCCTTTAAGGAAAACGGGATGCATTTAAAAAAAAAAAACTGCTTTATTAAAAAAGCAGTCACAGACATGGTGGCCTGCTGACCCCAGCAGGCCACCATCCCTGTGCACGCTAGCCATTCCTAAAGTGGTCACAAATTGTGCCTGCCTCATTAATATTAATGAGGCATGCAATTTGCGACCCCATTAGGAATCACAAACAGTGTCTGAGACACTGTTGTGCATTCCAATTAGCGAGTCGCAAATTGCGAGTCGCAAATGCGACGCAATTTGCGACTCGCTAATTGGTGCGTCGTACATCTGGCCCCTAAGTGATTTGCGCAGAATCACAGGATGTTGAGCTGGAGGTGAGGCTTGTACCTGGATCCCTAGGACCGAAGTCAGCAGCTCTGGCAGTTACGCCACACCCTCTCCTAAGCAATGTGTCTGTGCACACCCCCTCCAGTGAGAGTTTTATAACAATTGAATTTTTTTTATTTTTTATTTTTCTCAAAAAAGTTCCACCTCCCCACTGGCTTTCATCCAGGCTTACTTTGGATAAATGTCACTGGATTAGCTGGAAAACACAACTTACATTAAAATAATGTCAGCCAAAAACACCCCAACTGACACCTGATAATCAAAACCTAACTCTATGGAAGCCACAACCACATCCTCTTGAGGAACACAAATAATGGGGTGGCAGAGGTGAAACTTGAAGGAATCTAGTCATCACAACTACCACCGTTCTTCAAATAAAAGTGAGCAAACAACCTATGAATGAAGGCTACTGAAGAAACACAATCAAGAAACACAAGGGATGGGAAAAATGGACCAGCTCAGATGTGTAGATAATTGTCAGAAGTATTTGAAAGGCTTTCAAACATCCACGTCCTTCTTGAAAGGAGGACATATGCAGATGGAGGGAAATATCTGGAACCCAAAATATAAAGGCCATGGACAATACATACAATGTGATGCAGCCAGGCTGCTATAAGGCTAATAACATGGGATCAAATGGGAACACAACCAAAGGGAGTGAAGAATGTCATTTTAGGCTAGACTACAGACCTTAAAGGCCCACGAATGCGCATAAGAATCCATATACATTATGGCTGCATCTTCCAGTCCTCTCTCACGTTTTTTCTCTCAAAACTCTCAACTTTACAACACTTTACCACTCTAGTAAAATTATGTTTAACATGAATACATATTTGTTCTTTGCTTCAGAAAATACAACTTAAAACTGAATTTGGACATCATTGTGCAGTCCTTTTTGGGCAATGGAAAATCCAAGGGCCTATTTCAAATCAAATTTTAAGTACCTTTCTATGGCACCCTAGATGTAGAGTTGGGTTTCATTTACACATTATACATTACCCAGAAGAAATTCCAGGGTATAAGAACAATTCTGGATCTAAACCATTTTTATGGAGGTTGCAAGAAATTAGGTTTTTAGCTGACTGGGGTGTGAGCCCTGGTCAAGCAACAGCCACAATCCCTTGCAGGGTGAACCACAAAAGATCACTAAATTAAACTGTGCTTAACCTTGGGTAGAGTTTGGTGCAAAAAGCAGTCAGGATTAACTTAGAGGCAATGTGTAAAGTATTTATACAGCACACAAACAGTAATAAAGTGAAAACGCAAAAGAAAATTCCAACACCAATTTAGAAAAATTGAGTAATTTTTCATGAATTATTTGACACCAATATGCCAAATATCCAATCAGAAGAACAAGAGCTATGATTTTTTAAAGTCTTTAGTAAAAACTATCGCCTAAAAGATCAAAGGGCCAACCTCAGACATCTAGTCCCTTGAGACCGGATCAAAGTTGAAAAATGTGGCCCACAGAGATGGAGCGCATTTCGGATACAAGAAGTGGATTGGGCCCGGTCAGTGCTTACCTTCGACTTAGAAGACATTTTGAGAAACATATTCTGAGAAGGGAAAGTTCAGCGGGGCAAGGCTGCAGGCGGTGTCCGAGGAGGGAGAGTCGTCGTTGTCGGTGAGCCTTGGGTCGAAGCCGTGGTGAAGGTTTTTACGTTCGGACTTTGTCTCTTTTTTGGAAGTCGAGAATCTCCAGTAGGACAAGGCAGAGGGCTGTGGTTGACTACAATTCCAGGGGCTCGGATCCCTCTTTGACGAAGGACCACTGAACAGGATTTGCTGCTGCGGAGAAGAATGAGGTGGGAGAAGCTGCAAAGTCAATCTGACTGGTGATGCACCTCACAAAGATAGGTGAGCTGGCTGTCCCCAGTCTCCTCTTGGTACTCAGAGCAGTTTTTGCCCAAAAAGTTTTAAGTCCTCCAATTGGAATTTTGGCCAACTGGGCACCTTTAGCACCAAAACCAAGGGCACCATTTGGGAGTTTGCTCTACCAGGACATTTAAAACTTAAAATTACATGTAAAACCTTTTCATTACAGTGAACTTTGGGCTGCCGAGGACCTACTCAGGCTGGGTCTAGGTGTGGGTTCAAGATGGTGGGAGCCTTTTGTGTCCCTGTGGCTCTGAACAGGAGGTCAGCAAACTAGCCCTTGAAGTCACTCCGGTAGTCCTGGGTTCAGGAGAAGATGCAGGGTTTAATAGCAGGGCTGGCTCTGAGGTTTTAAGGCAGGCTCCAAACATCAAAGCAGTCCATCCAGGTACAGCAAAGCAGTCTTGCAGAGTACACAGCAGGTCACAGCAGCAGGCAGTCCTCTGAGAGTCCTTTCGCAGGTCCATGCGTGAACTGAAGAGGTGGTGTCTGAGGTACAATATTTATGCCTAGAGTCCTTCCTCTGAAAGGAGGGAGAAGCTACTAGAAAGTTTCTTTGAAGTGCATGGATTTTTTTAACTCCCCTTCCCTGGCTCCAAGCTGACTGCACTAACAATGTGGAAGTGAGAATTCCTTTGTATGAAGGCAGAGCACAACTTATTCAGTTGCAAGTGGGGCTGTGCTCAGCCCCCCACCACCCTGCCAGCAGATGGCTCAATCAGGTGCACTGAATCCCTCTATTGTGTGACTGTCTGGGAGGAATTCACAAAGTCTAACTGTCAGTTACACCCAGTTATACGTCCCAAGAAAGGCTGCAGGCAAAAAAAGGCCAAGGGCAGAAAAATCCTAACTTTATAAAAGTTACATTTTCAAAATTGTAATTAGAAAATCGGCCTTTACCATTAAAGAGGATTCTTCATTATAATTTTGTGATACCAAAGATGAACTGGCTGCCTGGTCCCAATCAAAAGTTAGCATTATTATTAGATGTAATAAGGCAACCCAATGTTATCCTATGGGACAATTAGGCCTCACAGTAGTGAAAAATGAATGCAGGAGTTTCTCACTACAGGACATGTAAAACTTAAAACTACATGTAAACCCTTTTAATTAGAGTATGCTAAAGGGCTACCTAGGGCCTACCTCAGGGGTGACTTATATGTAATAAAAGAGAAGTATAAGCCTTGGGAAAGGGGTTATTTTATCGAGTCTAATTGGCAGTTTAAAACTGCATTCAGGCTGCAATGGTAGGCTGGGACATGTTTTAAGGGGCACTTAAGTGGATGGCACAGTGAGTGCAGCAGGCCCACAAGCAGCATTTAATTTACAGTCCCTATGCATATGGTATGTCTCTCTACAAGGGACTTATAGGTAAATAAAATATGCCAATCAGGTGTAAGCCAATCAACCTATGTTTAGGGGAGTGAACACAAGCACTTTAGCACTGGCTAGCAGTGGTAAAGTGCATTAAGTGCACAGAGTCCTAAGGCCAACAAAAATGAACTTTTGTATACAAATGGATGTAAGTAGGCAAAACGTTTGAAGGAAAACCACCCTAAGGCTGACAAGTCTAATAGAGGTTTCAGACAAGGTTTAGAGACAATGCAGTGTGGGGAGGTTACAGATTGTTCTGTTCATCTTTATCATTTTTGTAAGCTTGTAACCTATTTTTTAGACTGTCCTTCATTACAACATTCTTCCAGCAGCATCCAACCTACAGCGGATAAGGAATGCGGAAGCAGATACTCTAAGAAGGCCTCATCATGCACTACGTGAATTGGATTTCAACCTCAAGGTCATGGAAATAGGTTTAAGAATCCAGGCTTCACTACTAAAGGCCCCCTTGTCACGCTGAGCAATTCTCATCACCTGAGTTTGTCTCCAGTCTGAGAATGATGGAAAATTCTCTAAGTGGTATACTCTGCTCAGGGTAATTCCTAATTTCCTTCCCTATAATTACTCTCAAGAAATTCAAATGGCCCAGAAACTTGGAAATTATTCCACTAGCTCTTTTTGTCCTGATCCCCATCTGAAGTGCTATGTTGCTCTCTACTTGTTACTCAAAAAAGATTTATATGCACCTGGGAGTTTCTAACAAAGCACTGTGTGCTTTGTCCATGTATAATGTTTTCAATGATTCTTTTAATTTCGGTTCACACAGAAAAACCAGATGCCATAGCGAATTGTACAAGTGCAGGCCATACATTGATCCACTGATGCAGTCAGTTCTATCAAATAAACAGTGACTTTACAAAACACAAGAGGTCAACAAGAAGCAATGCGAAAATGAATCGCAGGCAAAACGCACGTCTCCCGGTCGAGCAGGAATCAATCATGCCAACATTATGCACAAAATATTCCACAATGGTCGTCCGGATACCTTCCCTGAACACCTGATCCAGCAGAGCACCCACGGGCAAGCGCCATGCATAGGCATGGGACCAAAACTCAGGCAGGGGATCTGCAAAGCACGAGGACATGATCTGATAAAGTCTGGTCCAAGTATCCACATAGCGCGTTACTAGCCAATAATCAATTTGCAACCACGTCGTGTAAGCTGAGGTCCCGCATGTTCCCTCTTCGCTATCTCTGGCCCTCTAGAGATCCATAAGGTAATTATCTGCCATGATAGCCTGCAACTGAGCAGCCGCTCTCGGGTGAGGGCGGCGGGAATCCCCAGATCCATCTACCAGCTGGTCTAATACCTCATTTTAAACTCCCCTCATTTGATCGTGCCAGGGCCCAGCATGTCTGCAAGCCTCCAGACCTCAGCGAGAAAGAGGGGTTCATCCACATTGAGGCCGTAGATAGATATAAACTTGAGCGAGTGTCCCTGCAGGGAAGTATTACATAACGCCCCTGCTTTATGCCCTCTCACAGGATATGGCACGTGTACCAGTGATCACCCTTCCCGATGAGAATAGCAACCCCCTTGCATAGTTTGAGTATCATGCGACCTGTCCCTCCTGTATCCATCCCGCACACAGGCGCGGTAGAGAGTGTTACGTCAGGTGCAGCTCTTGCAGGAAGCAAATATTGACCCCATGCTGCTGCAGGTATGCCGTTACAAGTTGCGCCTATCATTTAAAATGCGAACATTCTACGTTATACAGTTTAACGAAGCCATAATAGGTCTAGTATAGTGCGCAGAGGCATCAGCCCGACTGCAAAAGAGATCTAACTATTGGGTCATTAGAAGCATGTCGCGAGGAGGGAGAAGGAAAAAAGAGAGAGGGAGGAAGGGCACTTTGAACTGTTGCAAACAACAACCCAAAACATCACCCACCCAGCACCCACTACAGCCCCTTGACCGGGCTGACTGCAGCCATCCCACCCCAAACTCGGCCTCAAGGGGCCAACATTGTAAAACAGGTAGGGAATCATCCCCCAGGGGAAAGCTAGAGTCCTGGCACACTCCAAGTTAGGGGGAAGCAGGGTGGCCGGAGGAGGCAGTAATGCGGTAGTCCACGCTCGCCATGTAGGAAGAGACTCAAAGGGACGTCTTCATTTGTTCTATGACAGGAGGCATGGCAGTGGGGTACAGCCGCGGGGCAACATAGCCAAGTCAGCCAAGCCTGAGAGCAGCACACAGCTGGCAGCCAGAGATCAATACACAATTGTGTCTGTAGTTAATCGTTGTCACTGATGTGGCCTGAGTTGACATTGTTCGGTTCGGTGTGCGGCTGAGCCACCACCAACAGGAGGTCCTTGACAGACTTGGCAGCCACCTTGGGATCAGTGAAGTACATGATCTTCCCTGCATAGAAGCTACACAATTTGGCTGGATATAGGAGGGAATATTTGGCATCGGCCTTGAGGAGAGATCGCCTAACAGGCAGGAAGTCTATTCTGGCCGCTTGGACTGCCATCGTAAAGTCCGGAAAAAGGACACATTGTTCCCCTCATAATTGAGCATCTGTCTGTCTCTGCAAGTCGTAATACCTCATCCCTATCCCTGTAATTCAAAAGACGGGCAAGCCGGTGCCCCAGGTGGAGGTTGTGGACCCAGTGATCTGTGTGCCCTTTCTACTATGCATACAGCAGAGAGTGCCTCCCCAAAGAGGGAGTGGAGCATCGACTCCACAAAGTCCTCTATACGGCTCATTGAGGTGGACTCCGGGACCCTTATTATTCTGAGATTGTTCCGTCGAGACCACTCCTCAAAGTCTTCATTTTTTTTCCAAATAACCTCCAGTACCTTTTCCATTTGTAGCAGTTTCTCACTTGCAGCTGAAACATTACCCTCAACAGCCAATGTGTGCTGCTCAAGCTGGCTGAAGCGTTCGTCATGACTGGCCACTTTCTCCTTGAGGCGATCGAACCTATCTGTAAACAAGTCTATTTTAGTGTTGATGGCTGGCAGACTATGCTTTAAGTTCACGAACATTGCCCGGATTCTAAGATGAGTCTCAGGCACTCCTTGAGCAGAGGGGTTGGCCCTCTAGTGGTGTGTCCACGGTGCTCGTCTGCCTCCGCTGTTCAAAGGACAGCTTGGTTTGTTTGGCGTCAGCATTTCCTATCTTGAGCCCAAGGGACATTCAGCCACCAGCAGCAGCCCTGGATGGTCAGGCCTCAAGCACCAACACCCAGTCCATGGTGCTTTCCTGCCACGTCCCAGGCGATCTGCTCCAGGAAGGCTCGAGCAGACAGTTGAGCCCAGCTGTGTCTCCAGCCAAGGGAGGAATGCAGGCCACCAAAAGGAAAGATCTCAAAGTGAACATGTATACAGGGGCCTTAATGCAGGCAAATTATTGTAGGCCACGCCACACCCCAGCAGTCCACAGGAGAACAGATCCAGACAACCCGCACATGTGGCCCCCAATGCCAGCAAGGCTGGTCGGTACGGGGCAGGCAGAGGGTCAGTCACTAATCTGGACGTCGGGTTTCCGGGCCTCATCAGTGAATCAGGGTCTGCAGCATCAAAAAGGTGCCCACACACAACCCTCAGCTCCACGTCTCCCGGGGCCCACCGCTCCACAGCGAGCACTCACAGACGTAAGGGCCTCGACCCCTGGGCATGAGCCGTGATGTCGCTGATCTCTCCGAGGCCCAGGCAGGCAACTTGGAACAGCGGCAGATGTGGGCAGGGGGCTTGCCCGAGTCCCAACCGGGATACACGAACCAATCACTGCCCCCGCATCACCCAAGGCTGTACTGTGGGGTTGGAGTCTAACTGAAAGAGCAGGGCCTTCGTCCACGACTGCAACCAGTCCGGCCGTGCCATGGCAGCAGGCGGACGAGTGCCCCAGCACGGGACTGTCCGCAGCCGACCAAGTCCATGGGGCTTAACCAACAGTTCATCAGCACCCGTGGGCCCAGCCAGGCCACAACAGTGCCACGCAGGCAGCAAGCCCATCCCGCCTCACCCGGCACAGGGGCAGCCGCCTCACAGGGTCCCTCGGGTCACACACCTTCGTCCATCAGGGCCTCCTCCGATATTCAGCGGCAGCCTCAAGGCTAAGCTAACTCTGCAGCAGTTCCTCCATTCGTAGCCGCACGCCTGTCCTCCGAGCGGTTGTCTCGCATCTAGGCCGCAGATCCCTCTACTGCAGCTATCACCCTCCCGGCGCCCGGGCACAGAAAATGAAGAGCTCAACCAATGTAGCAGGTTTAGCTGCATTCAAGCAAGGATCGTCAAAATCAGATTCTGTCGCAGAGACTGGATAAGTGTAGGATAATTCCTCCGGCCGGCTGAGCCTCACAGAGTGTTGGCCATCTTGCGACCAGGCTCTCTAGCCCCCCCAAGGTTTTCAATGATTCTGAGGGCACTACATGGGTGTAATGCAATAGCTATATTTTATTGGGATTTTATAATCACATCTCAGTGTCCAAGGTTATTGCTTACAATACCTGGAGTCCTTCATATCCTCAACTACAAAAAGTCCAAAGAGAAGGAAGGTGTCAGAATCTTACTTGGGCTGAGTGAAATTTGTCACATCTTTTTTCTACCACATGGATTCTCTTCCTACCAGGGCTGAAGCCACTTTTTTGGGGAAAACAGATGGCAGATGTTAGGATCTTCCTTGGACCACAAGAAGTCCTCCCAAGCTTCCTACTATTTTCTAATTCGAGGATTGTTAGAAATGGGATTTCTGGTTGGCTAGGGCTTGCGCCTAAGCCAGGCAGAAACCACCAC
This sequence comes from Calotriton arnoldi, assembly GCA_963921515.1. Lineage (NCBI taxonomy): Eukaryota > Metazoa > Chordata > Amphibia > Caudata > Salamandridae > Calotriton > Calotriton arnoldi. Next base: position 525,367 of record CAWUFW010000041.1, read on the forward strand.
TCTAGTCAGGGCAAGGGAGTTACACTCTGAAGATAACCCCTGCTCACCCCCTTGGTAGCTTGGCACGAGCAGTCAGGCTTATCCCAGAGGCAATGTGTAAAGCGTTTGCGCAACACACACACACAGCAGCAACACACTAGGCACACCACAAAAGAAACTCCACACAAGGTTATATGAAAAAAATAGCCTTTGTATTATCCAAAACACATTAGAATCATAATCACAAATATACACTGTGCCAACTGGCACCAGGTAGAAATTCACAAGGGATTATATACATGACAGGGCCAATCGGGCCGCTGTCAGAACCATTAGAAAGCACAAGTAGCAATTATAAAACACAACCAGTAACTACTGGCAAAATACTGTACTCAGCATTAGCACTAGCAACATAAACGCATTATGGCTGCATCACTTTGGGCAAAAACATCATAGCATGACATTTGGCATCATCATCAGCATAAACACATTATGCAACAATCATTTTAGGCATAAACGCATTATGCAATCTCTTTAGGCATCACCATAAAAATGACCCCAGGCCTTTCACTGGGGCCCAAATGCCCTCTGTCCCAAAGTCATGGCTCTTAATTGTAGGGCCTTCCACTGGCCCTCTGGCTGCCTTGACAGCAAAAACACTGTGCGCAATGCACTGGGGGCAGGGTGCGTCTCACCCCCTCCTCCTCATGAAGCAAAAACGATGCCCCTTTGTTGCAGCTGCCCGTGCTCTCGCGGTGCAGCTGTGGCACAGAAACAAGCACTGGCACTAACAGTGCCTAGTGGGCCCCCTTCAATGGGGGCCTTCCGGTGCCGTTCTCGGCACCTACAATGCGGCCAACACGAAATCTGCACTGGCACTCTCCGTGCCGGAGGAGCCCCGTTCACCGGGACTTCTAAATACAACCGCCCCCTTTGGTGCAGCTGCCCGCACTCTCGCGGTGCAGCTGTGGCAGGGCAACAACTTTGGGAGCACCAACACTGCTCCTCTTAGCCCCCACTCACCGGGGCTCCACACTCACAGGGAGCTTGGCAGGTCCAGGAAGCTGGCGGGCGGCTCCTCTTCTCTGCGGCCGCCTGGGGAGACTCCGGTCGAGCTCTTCTTCCTGCCACCACTCGCCGGCAGTGCGCAGCGACTGCGAGCCGCTCAAGGCTCTGTCTCTGTTGGGGGAAGCTCCCTCTTTGGCACTCACGAAGGCGCGGTAGGCTCCTGCCTGGGTTTTCTCTCCGGGGCTAGACACGCGGGGCTCCCACCAGCACACGGGGGCCCCGCCTTCCTCCAGGCATGATCGGCCTGGCTTCCCGCGACTTCCTTCCTGCCGGCCATGCCCCCAACCAGGCACAGCTGCCTGGCTTCCTCTGTAGTCGTGTTTTCTCTGGGGCGCTGCTCGTGAGGCGGCGGCCCCTCGGCATCCCACAAATGCGGGGTGGGCTCCTGCTCCACCAAAGATACGGGGTAGGCTCCCGCTTCCCTGCGGAAGGCACACCATGCGGGGTGGGCTCCCGCTTCGTTCCGATGCAATGTGGGGGAGGCCCCACGCCGGGATTCCCTCTGGATGATGCGTAGTCGAGCGCTGCAGGGCTCCAGCACTCTCCCTGTCTTGGAGCACAAGAAAAACGGTGCAGCGCTCACGAGGTGCTTTAATCCCAAAGTTCAAGGGCAAAAGGCTCCCTCTTTGGCACTCACGAAGGCGCTGTAGGCTCCCGCCTGGGTTTTCTCTCCGGGGCTAGACACGCGGGGCTCCCACCAGCACACGGGGGCCCCGCCTTCCTCCAGGCATGATCGGCCTGGCTTCCCGCGACTTCCTTCCTGCCGGCCATGCCCCAACCAGGCACAGCCGCCTGGCTTCCTCTGTAGTCGTGTTTTCTCTGGGGCGCTGCTCATGAGGCGGCGGCCCCTCGGCATCCCACAAATGCGGGGTGGGCTCCTGCTCCACCAAAGATATGGGGTAGGCTCCCGCTTCCCTGCGGAAGGCACACCATGCGGGGTGGGCTCCCGCTCCACAAAAGATACGGGGTAGGCTCCCGCTTCCCTGCGGAAGGCACACCATGCGGGGTGGGCTCCCGCTTCGTTCCGATGCAATGTGGGGGCGGCCCCACGCCGGGATTCCCTCTGGATGATGCGTAGTCTAGCGCTGCAGGGCTCCAGCACTCTCCCTGTCTTGGAGCACAAGAAAAACGGTGTAGCGCTCACGAGGTGCTTTAATCCCAAAGTTCAAGGGCAAAAGGCTGGGCCCAGGCAGGCCAGCTCACAGGGCCTTCCAGCAGGGAGGCAGTCCCTCGTGGCTGTTCCTCCTGGGGCCCAGCAAGCAGCAAGTATCCTCAAGCAGCACACCTTTCATGGGGTCACAGCCCCAATATTTATACAGCATTTCTCTTTGTCTGCCCTGGCACATGGCTTGGGGGAACCAGTCTCAACTGGTTCGGGGGGGTGTTGAAGCACTCTGTTTACCAGGCTTCCACCCTCCTTTGTCAGATTGGGCTCGGTCATCAGACACTCCACAGGGGGACAGAGCCAGCATTCACCCAGGCAGGCACAGACCTATTCAGTGTCAGGGACTACTCCTCCCACTACTCCAAATGCATATCTGCCCATTCAGCCTAGTGCTGACTCACCCTGCCCTAGCTGGAGCCACACACACCTCACCAGCACCTGTCACTCCAAAGCCAGACATGCAATCCACATCAGGCAGGCAGACACATAGCACACAGAAATGCCAACGTCTTGGCATTTCTAAAATAGTGATAATAAATCTGCACACACCATTGCGCAGCATTTATTATTACTATTCCAAACATACCAAACTTGACCACACTGCTCCTCTCATATCAGGAATTACCACTGAAACATTTATCAGGGAACCCCCAATGCATTCCTATGAGAGGGCAGCCTCACAGCAGTGAGAAACCAAAATCACTACCAGGACATGTCATGCACTTAAGGTACATGTCCTATCTTTTACCTACAATGCACCCTGCCCATAGGGCTAGCTAGGGCCTACTTTAGGGGTGACTGACATGCAGTAAAAGGGGGGTCACAGACATGGCACACACTTTAGGTGTACGTCACAGCGGCAGTAACACTGCACGCACAGGCCCTGCAATGGCAGAGGCCTGAGACAGGTTTGAAAGGCTACTTTGGTGGGTGGCGCAATCAGCGCTGCAAGCCCACCAGTAGCATTTAATTTACTGGCCCCGGGTATATGAGATACCACATTACTGGGGACTGACAGGTAAATTAAATATGCCAAACAGGTGTAGACCAATCTTACCATGTTAACCACAAAGAGCACATGCACTTTACACTGTCCAGCAGGGCTAAAGTGCCCAGAGTCCTAAAACCACCAACATCATGCCAGAAAAAAGGCTAGGAGGAAGGCAAAAAGTTCAGGGATGACCCTGCAAAAAGGGCCAAGTCCAACAAGGATTATGTACAAAAAGCTGTGCTTTTCTCTGTCCTGATCTTGGGATAAGATTGTGGGCATATCCTGTCCTCAGACTGGTCCTATGTCTTGCTGGTGTGAAAGGCGTATGGCGTGGAAACTCCAAAGACCCACACTTTTTCAACAAGAACTTGCCCTCTGGTCTGTGAAGTGTCAATATTCATGTGAATATTGGAAAGGGAATTTCCTGGTACCTTTCCTGTACTTCCTAGGGTCGTGGGAAGGGTGGGTCGTGGGAAGGGTGTATTGAGTGATCTATGTTGTGTTGTTCCAAACTGCAATGGAGTCATGCTTTGGCAACCTAACAACCAATTCTGCCCCACCACCATGGAATATATTCAAATATGACAAGGACAACCCTCTCTGCCCATGGGATGGAGGTCAATGTTTAACTATCTAGAACAAGCATCACAATGAGACCCCTTAACTAATTCGGAGTTGAAACATCGACAAACCCCCACAATCAGTTGGCATTTGCAATTAGCAAGAATAGATGGTAGAGTCCTCAAATTAAGAGACAAGGGGCTACATGTACTAAGATTAGAAATTGCGATTTCCTATGAATTGCAATTAGGAAATCGCTATTTCTAATGTATAAAACTCTTCGGAGTTTTATTTGTGATTCCTTGTGGGTCACAAATAGACCTACTTCATGAATATTAATGATTTAGGTCACAATTTGCAGCAAATTAGGAATCGCACCCATCACAGGGATGGTGGTCTGCTGTGGTCAGACCATCATGTCTGTGAATGTTTTTAAATAAAGCAATCTTTTTTTTTAAACGCAGCCTGTTTTCCTTAATGGAACGCTTTTGAAAAGAAAAAAATGAAACTTGGAAGTTTCATTTTTTAAGAGTAGGAAATAGTCCGGGGGACCACTGCTTGCTCTTAAAAAATATTTTACCAAGCATTCTCAAAGGGGACCCCTTCGCTTTTGCGAATGAGATACCACCAACTTTCTATTGGCAGTAAATTGCAAATGTTTTGCAAATGTGTTTCAGTCACAAAGCATTCGTACATACCTTCCCGATTTAGTATTAGGAAAGAACGCCCTCAACACGCCCCTTCCGAATACCGAATCGCAAAACCCAAATTGCGTTTCTGTAACAAATGATTGAATCCCAATTTGTGCTTCGTACATGCTGCCCAAGAGCTCTACTTTTGAATGATTCCCACGTGACGCTTGTTCCACCAACCTGAAAGTCAACAGATGGTATGCTGTTTCCTGCCTTCCGGGAGGAATTCTGACATCAGTCCACCTCTTGTGGTGGTAGCCCCAAAGGATGGGGTAAGCCATCACTGCAGGTACTGCCTGGGAAGGAAACATAGTGGCAGCACCAAAACTGAGTGGGACCACATTCTGTAAAGGCTCTTGCCTCAGAGAACCATGTACAGTCACATATATGCCCCAGTACCACAGGGGCTCTTTATCATCTGCAGGCTGTTTCATATATTAGAAAATCATTGATATATTGCCCCCAGCAATCCTAGTAATTGACATCGCTGGCATAGGTGGCATATTCTTCATCACATTGCAAGCTTCTTTCCACTTTGCCCATGAAAAGATTAACATTTTGGGTACATACGTGGTCCTTATCACAGTGTCTTGTATTTATAAATAGCTTTACTGAAATTAAAATGTTATGCATCCAACGACATTTTAACATCTCCAGGTGTATTTTAATTGATGCTATAAACTGAGCTGATCCTGTGAAAAGGACACGCAGTATGATGGATAGTCCATGGGAAGAGGTGTGGCGCAGCGGCCAGGGTGCCTGACTCCGGACCAGGGGGTTCATGGTTCGATCCCTGGCACCGGCGGCAGGTTAGCCCAGCACCATGTGACTCTGGGCAATAGCTCACTTAATCTTCCTGACGGCCCCCAGCGTTTTGACACCCTCGGGTAATTGTGCGCTTTACAAATACTGGATTTCATTTCATCATTGTTTCTGATAGATGTATATAGACTGACCATGTTGACTGTAGCTAGTGTACAGTCTGGTTGTCAATGGATATTCTGTTGTGTGCTTGATATTGTTTAACCTTAGTAGTACTCTGTAAACAATAAAAATTGACTATCAGTGTCACATTGGAAACATCCTAGACACCAATAGGATGCGGAGAAGACTGCCTAAGGTTTGTTGAAGACCACAGAAAACTGATAATTAAGTGAGCAAACTGATACCTCAGTACATTATATTTATCTCACAGCGGACTACCACGAGCCTTTTTCACCTTCACTTTTTCACTACAATGCTTCCTTGACAGTTAGTTCAATTTATCAACTGATCCTGAACTCCATTTCCTGCAAGACTGACCTATATTTACCCAAACTGATGCAATTGTGCACTATGAAACAATATTATTGTTTGCTTTTAATAAACCTGTTACTAGTTAATGCTAATTTGTGCATTCTGACATTTCTTCTCGCCGTCATGTTTCAATATAGTCTTATAGCCCACTCCAGCGTTAAAGGTGAGGGCCTTAAACAAGCAAGCGGGCCTTTAATGGCCGATATAGCCCAGCTTATAAGTTTATTCGAATATTCCGCCACTAAAGGGCAGAATGTTCTAACACATAAAACAAAGGCCACAGTGAGCCCGAGGGGATTTAAATCCCCTTGGGCTCCATGAGGCCTTTGTTCACAGCAACACCTGTGAACGACAAACATTGAAATGTTGGAGCTCCGGGCTTATACCAGCCATTAGAAGCTCGGAGCACTTCATTGTCTTCAATGGAGCTCCCAACATTGCAGTGTTCCAATGTGCAGTATTGCCAGAAGAACGTAAAGATACATCTTGTATTTTGCCACACGTTTAGAAGATTTGCATAGTTTTTTATTTTATAGTGTTCAGTTTTGAAGGTAAACATGATTTTCTTATTACAGTGCAATCGTGAAATTAATGATGAATCAAATTAAAAATCATGCTACAATTAACAACAAAAGTCTTGGATGTCTTGATTACTGATCAGGAAAACCATTTTGCAAAAGAATCAGTTGAAAGCTCGGAATATATCAGTGGTTGCACTGTTATGCCCCCAGAGAGCTGTTCAATAATGCCGGATAATGGATCAGTCATGGATTCACACCCACTCAAAGATTATTTTACTCTGCCGTATATTGACATTGAGTTACCAAAGCAGTTCCTGTACTGATGGGCTTGTTACTCCTCAGTGTAACTCTCAAAAAACTATGAAGAAACTCTTTAGCTGTACCTCTAGTGACAAAATCTATCATCTTCCAAGACCTCAGTTACACCAAAGGTAGAATTCAGTCTAATATCTTCTTGTAATCTTCCTGGTAGAACTATGTCCATTATTCCGAATCATTACAATGTTTGGAAAGAATTTTATCATCTATTTTGTCTCTTTTAGAAAAATCAGTAAATAACTTGGATCACATAGTGGACTTTCTACTGGCTGCTCTATTCTATTTATTTTCCATAATAAAGAGGCTTCACTAGTAACAAAGGCTGGGTGCCAGAAGGCATTGCAAGCTAAAGGGGGGTAAATTCAAAAACTCCAGAGAAAGAAAAAAGAAATTAGGATTATCAAAAAAAGTGTGTTTTGCTCTAATTGAAGTACCGATATTGGAAGAGGACAAAGCGGTGAAAGAGTTATCTGGGCTACAAGCTAGAGACTCTATTGTGCAGCAGGGCATCGGGGAATCACCATCACACCAACCACAAACCAGGTGGACTGTCCGAATGGAGGATCACTCCCAGTTCACTCAATTACCCCCCTTAATCCACATGCTAAGATTTTTTTCTTCCCAACTGAGAGACAATGTTATTTACAGTCGGGGAAATGTGGGGTCTAATCTATTTCGTCATGTGGCAAATGTGCCAGCTATTCTGGAATTTGTGCAATCTTGGACAAAGAAACAGTATTGAATCGATCATTTTTGTTGGGCTCTTTTGCAGATATTGATGAATTGAGGTTGGTTCAAAATAGTGATATTTACCTAGTGCAAAATGAGAACTCCTGTGAAAGCAATATGACCAGAGCCACACTGAACACTAATGTGGTGGCAAATTAAATTTTTATAAAACTGAGAGCATTTACTTAGTAATGGTATTTATTACTTTCCTATTCAACAGGTTAAGGTCAAAATAGCCTTCCACCTCTGAACCTCGGGTGAGGCTGTTGGTTTCTCAAATATATTGGTCCCCTCCCCAATAGATGAGAGGTTCAGGGAGAGTGTAAAAATGTTGTTTGTATCTGAGGGTGAAGGTGGTATGAGAGTCTCTATACCACATTTAGAGGATGACAGCCTCCACCACCCTCCCCCCCCCCCCGAAGAGGAAGAGCTGGGAAGGTGGAGCTAGTTAGTGGGGGCCCTCAACTCTAACACGGTCCTTGTGGACCAAGAACAACTGGTGCAGTTAATAATGGCTTAAAAGTGTTTTCCTGAAATGCGGTGGGCCTCTTAAGAAATGGTAATAAATTTGCATTTTTAAATAGTTTGTCCTAGCTTGTCCTTAGCTTGTTGTGCAACTCCCTCTAGGACGGGGTATGCTAAGGGGGCCATAGCTATACTCTTGAGTAATAATTATAGCTGGTCGTACAGTTGTTTTACTCATGCCTCCAACCTAATCCAGTCTATAAAAATCCACATGAGTGTGAGCCCAATTTTAGGAGAGTCACTTCTACTTGTGAATGCGTATATCCCCCGATTCCTCCTGCGTACAGTTGATTATTTATATATTTTCCTTTATAACTGAGATCTTGAAACTGTAGGTTTGTAAATATGTAATATTAGTTGGTGATCTTAATGTCAAAGTATCAAACCATGCGCTAAGGGTATTTGCAAATCTTGAGAAAGAAGCAAAGTTAAAAATTGCCTCCACTATTTTTACCGCAAATATATAAGCAGATAAAACAGGTCTTAAACTTCTGGACCTATTAAGAAATGAGGAATAAATGATACCCTGCTAATTTTAGCCATAAATGTAATACTGGCTGTTCTGTTATTGATTAATTGATTCTTCCCTATTTTACTTTTGGTTTGATCTCTGAAATGAATGTTATCAATAATCCGTTTAACTTTTTGATGGGTTAGGTTTCTGGAAAATTAAAGAAGATACAGTGAGGTTTGAAAAATTCAATGGTAGAACCCACTGGAGATCCAATTAAATCAATAAGCTAAAATAATTCCTTTGGCCAATGATTGAAATATATCACAACATCCACCAAGTAGACCAGCTTTTCATCCACTGATCCATATAAATTGGGAGATAAATAAATTGTTTAGAAGTTATTTCATATCCTTCTCTCTTGAAAGGGGTTAATTAATCCTTCACCTGAAAAAGGAGAAGATTGAGATTAAAAACTGCCCTAAAAAGGAGTGTGATTGTAAATTGATTGACTTAAAAGTGGCTGCTTCTTGTAGTGATAACAAAGAGATTCTGGGAGATTATTTTCAATTGCTGTGGGAATAGAGTCAGGTGTCTCACAATTCCAATAAAGGAGGAGGATTGGTGCAATTACATCTCGAGTTTATATGTGTCTAATGATGTAGAAGAGCTGCCTGCTGGGCTTCCTGTCCCCGTTTAAAATTGTGTGTTCGTATATGGGACCCTATCCATGAAACAGGTTGAGGGTTATATCCGGAAACTAAGATCCTCTGGTACGATGGGCTTAGATAAGATCCCCATCTCTGTAATTAAGGGGGAGGCCATGTTATGGCTGCCTTTCTAACCCCAGTGTTTGAAAACTGCTACCAACAATATGTAATCCCCTCATCTCGATCTGGGATAATCTGCTGTCTTATTACTGTCAAACTGATCTCTTAGTTGCAGTAGAAAACATTTTGCCAAAAGTATTCTTCAACATATACTTCTTTGGCTAATAAAGGAAAAGATAACACCAACTGAACAAGCTGGTTTGAGGAAGAATCACTGCACTTTAGATAACATATCAATGTTGCAATCAATTGCGGAAAAACAGGTAACTTTTAGTGTGCTCCATGTCTATACAGCTTTTATTAATTTTTCCACGTCATTCGATAAAGTAGATCGCCCAATGTCATAGAAAGAACTGCATAGATAAGTTATACCATATAATTTGCTTCAATTAATGATTGCCTTACATTCTGCTACTTGGTGCCAAGTGCTATTAGGATGTGACCAGGGGTTGCCTTCTGTAAGTCCCACTATGAATGGTCTAAAACAAGGATGTCTGCTAGGCCCTATATTTTTCTCCCTATACATTTCTAATCTGCCACAAGACCCAGGTAGCAGCAAGGGAGACCGACCAACTATCAGGGGCCATTACTTCCCATGCCTGTTATGTGCAGATGATATAGACATTCTTGATTTAACACCTTAGAAGCTGAGTCATCAATTGTCATATTTACAGCAGTTTGTTGAGTCTCACTTTTTGAAAATCAATGTGTCTGAAAGTAAATTCTTGATTTTTAAGGCTAATAAACCTGGAAAATCGCAGAACTGCTGCTGGGAACATGGTAGAGAGAAGCTGGAAGTGTTGAAATCATATCTACCTAGGGAAAATTATGTCCAGCTTCCTGAATGATAAGGATCATATATGATATAGCTCTACCAAGGCTTTATCTCATGCCAGGAGGCTAAGGGCATTGTATAACACAGTGGGCTGTAGACATTTTGTACATCTGCTTTTGTTATATTGGGCAAAAATCCCCCTGACCCTGTTGTATTCTGTAGAGACAATCGATATAGTGAAGTGGGGTTTTTCCTTTAGAGAACAAGGAAGGCTACATTTTAAGGAAGCTGTGCAAATTTAACTCCCTAACAGTGGCACATGCACTAAGATTAGAATTTGGATTAACAAGTACTTATGTGCATGGTCTGTCTGGTGTAGTTCAATGGGGATCTAGGCTGATGAAGGGTGAGGAGCACAGAAAATGTTAATATGAAAAAAGAAAAATCACTGTTTTATAGGAATTTTTAACATGTACAAAGAAGGATTGAGTTATAGAAGGAAATTCTTTGTTCTGTTACATTGTTCAGCTTAAAAGCTTTTTAAAGCATTCTTCCAGGATCTTAAGGCAAAGTGTAAATGTGAAATTTTGTGAAGCTAAGAAGAAATGTTATGTAATAACTGCTTCTTATGAGAACCCCAGCAGTTTCAACCTTGGAATCCTGATCACGAAGGCTGCAGTTTTTGGACATTGTTACGTATTAATTTACTTACTTTAAATGTCCTAACTGAGCACTGGTCTAACTTTCTGACTAAGGATAAATCTTGTATTTTTTGTAATATCGGCATTCAGGACTTTAATCATGCATTATTTGTTTGGCCAGCCCTAGAATCAGTGTCACCAACTCTTGAGGCCGTTTTGCTTAGAATATAATTTTCAAATGGCAGCAGAAGCTCGTCCTTTGGTATTTTGTCCTGTGAATGTGGTAATTCGTCAAAAAGATTTTAGATTTAAAAAAAATGTTTTTCATATCTGTACTAAACTGTTATGTATACATGAAGAACAAGTTATTTACCTTCGGTAACGCCTTATCTGGTAGAGAAATGATCCAGCCGCAGATTCCTTACTTTGAATTTCCCAGGCATCAGACTGGATCCAAAAGATTTTTCTTCGAGCAATACCCATGCGTACCTGTAAGTGTCGTTGGTCGGCTGTGCATGACATCGTCGGTGCCGTTGTGACATCTGCGTCACCTCTATAGGCCCCACCTTGGCGAGCCAATGTCAGTTACTTTCCACGCCAGGAGCGCGGAGCCATGAAGTGCACTGACACTGGTGTGTTTGAACAAATAGGGCCCTGAGAGGGAACAGCCCTGACCCTAGAAACCTGTCCGCAGTGCGGGGAGGATGGGTGGGTAAGTAAGGACTCGGCGGCTAGATCATATCTCTACCAGATAAGGCGTTACCGTAAGGCAAATAACTTGTTCATCTGATAGAGACATTTAAAAGCAGATTCCGTACCTTTGAATAGATACTCAAGCAATACCATCCCCGGAGGAGGGACATGTTTAGACCTGAAAGTCCTGCAGGACAGAGCGGTCAAAGAGGCCATCCCTGACTTGACCTTCAAGGCAGGGCGGCTTGGTAAACATGTGCAAGGATGCTCACGGTGCTGCCTGACCAATATCCAGGACTGGAACCCCATGATGCAACACTGTGGTAGCAGCCTTAGCCCTGGTGGAGTTAGCCCGTAGGCTTTCAGGATGCTGCTTCTTGGCCAGAGTGTAGCAAATCTTGATGCAGAGCATGACACATCGAGAGATTGTCCTCTTCTGCACTGCATGACCCTTCTTCACTCCCACGTAGTTGGTCATACACCCAGAACTCTTTAGTGCGGTCAAGGTAGACCGACAATGCTCTTTTTGGGTCCAGATAGTGGAGTCGCTCATCCTCTTTAGAGGGATGTGGAGGAGCGGAGAAAATGGGCAATGTGACGGATTGCCCCACACAAAATGGTGTCACCACGTTCAGGAGGAAAGAAGCCCTAGTGCGAAGCACCAACTTGTCCAGGAATATTGTGAGATAAGGAGGCTTGGATGACAAAGCCTGCAATTCTCTCACCCTCCTGGCAGATGTTATCACCACTAGAAAGGCTGTCTTGATGGTGAGCAGCCGAAGGGGGCAGTAGCACTCTGGACAGGAGTGGTATAGGTGGAAATGTGTATAGGAGGCCTGTGCTCCACTCAAGATGAAAAGCGTCTCAGAGCGAGAGCCGTCTTGGAAACTCCAGCGCGCAAACTGCTGACACTATGCATTTTCGGTGGAGGTGAACAGATGTAACCAAGACTCTCTCCACCATTGAAAGAGACCTTGCGCCACCTCCGGATGGAGTTGCCATTCATGATCTGCTAGGCATCGATGGCTGAGTTAGTCCGCTCTGGCAACAGAGAACCTTCCAGGTGTTGAACCACCAGGGATATGCCCTGTGTTCCAGCCATGTCCAGAGACCCAGGGCCTCTTGAAAAAGGTCTGAAACCCCACCCGCCCTGTTTGTTGAACACTTGAGCTAGCTTTCCCTTGATTGAAGGAAGAAAGGCTTTCAATGCCAAACAAATCTCTCAGAGTTCCAGCAAGTTGATGTGGAGTCTGGATTCTGCCAGAGACCAGAGTCCTCTTGTCTCCACCTCTCCCAGATGGCCCCCCCTTCCCAGGAGTGACGCATCTGTCACTACTGTGACATCTGGTTTGGGAAGGGAGAGGGGTCTGTCACTGATCCATTTGCGGTTTGTTAGCCACCACTGCAGGTTTTGTGCAGTTCCCCCCCAAGAGCTGGACCATGTCAGAGCGATTCCCCTGATGCTGCGCCCACTGGAAGTTCAGGTCTCACTGCAGAGCCCGCATACGCCATCTGGCATGAGTAACTAGCAGGATGCTGGAGGCCATGAGGCCCAGCAGCCTTAAAGTTGTTCTCACCGAAATCCAGGATGGAGGCTGAAACATTGGTATAAAAACCTGAATATCCTGGTCTCGCTGCTCAGTAGGATAGGCCCGAAACTGCACTGCGTCCAGAACATCCGATGAAAGGGAGCATCTGAGACGGACTCAGATGTGACTTTGGCATGTTGATAGTGAACCCCAGCAAATGCAGGAGGTTCACCGTAGTCTGGAAGTGGGAGACGACAGCCTGGGGCGAGTCCACCTTCAACAGCCAGTCATCGAGATAAGGGAAAACGGACACCCCTGATCTACGCAGATGAGCTGCGACCACCGCCATCACCCTGGTGAACACCCGAGGGGTCCTGGTAAAGCCAGAGGGGAGCACAGTGAACTTAAAATGCTTGTGGCCTACTGTAAGCCGCAGGTATCGCTGATGAGAAGGCAGGACGGGGATGTGAAAAAAAATTAATGCCACCATCCAGTCTTCTGGGTCCAGGGCAGACAAGACTTGTGCCAGAGTGAGCATCTTGAATTTTTCCTTTCTGAAGAAGTAATTCAGGGCTTGCAGATCCCTTTTTCAGGACCAGAAAGCAGTGGGAATAACAACCACAGCCTACTTCTGGCACCAGAACCTTCTCAATGGCTCCCTTGGACATGAGTGATGACTTCCTCCTGAAGTAAAATCAGGTGATCCTTCGTCAGCCGATCGTAAAATGGATGCATAGAGGGAGGAGTAGTCTTGAAGGGAAGGAAGTAGCCCCTTCGGACTATCTGGAGAACCCACCTATCTGAAGTGATGTTTTGCCAGTGGTGGAGGTGATGGCTGAACCTGCCACCAACTGGCCGCCCATGATCTGGAAGGGCAAGACTAGGGGAGTTTGGAGGCTGAGACTGCGGGGGGTGACTATCTGACCCGACAACTGGCCGCCCGACCCTAGGGGTCAAAACGAGCTATTCCCACGGCTGCACAGAAGTTGCTGAACTTGCGCGGTCTTGTGGTTGGGTTATGGCATGCGTGTCTGAAAACCCTTACAGTAGCCATGAAAGGGTAGAGAGGCAGACAGGGCACGAGTGGCCACTGAGGGGCCAAGGACTTAGCCATAGCCCGGGAGTCCTTAAAGTGCTCAAGCACCATGTCTGCCTAGTCTCCAAAGGAATGAGTGCCATCTAAGGGCATGAGCATGAGAGAGGCCTGGATATCCCCTAAAAAGCCTGAAGTCCACAACCAGGCATGGCATCGAAAACCCACCGTCAATTAAATCTCTCTGCACAGCAAGTTGGTCGTGTCGAGACCACAACGAATGGCAAACCTTGCTGTATCTTTTCTGTCTGATACCACTTGGGAGAGGACGGCCCGGGCCTCCTCCAGGGCCTGTGGCAGCACGTGCACAAACGTTTACCACAGGGTATGGGAGCAACGGCCCAATAAGCATGCAGTGTTCACCGACCGCAATGCAAGCCTGGAACTTTGGATCACCCGGTGCAGGGCGATGGTGGCGGGCGATTGTCCTAGTCACAGGAGCCCCTGTGCTGGGCTTGGACCAGGTGCCCAGTAGGACATCAGATAAGGCCTCGTTGAAGGACAGCAAGGATTCCGAGGAGGAGACATCTGCCTGCAGGACCTCTGTCAAGCTATTCATGTTGACCGCCGGGGAAGGGAGCTGAAGGTTCAGGACCTCAGCTGCCCTTCGCACCACCACAGCATAGTATGTGCCCTCCTTTGTAGCTACAGAAAGGGGAGAAAGCAGGACAGAATCTGGAGAGGTATCTGGTCCCCTGGCTTCACCCAATTCCTCATACCAGTCTATTTCCTGGTAAGGCTGGTCTTGTAAAGGGTGTTCCTCCATTCCTAGCCCTTCAGAATAAGGCTGAGGAAACAAACCTAGGACCTAACAGTTCTGTCGGCACCGGTATCGGTAGGCGCCGAACCGGCTCCAGGGTTCAGAATGAGTCTGGTGCCACAGTGGGAGGGGCACCGGCAGCATCGGAAGTCTCACGGCAATTGCATGATCGTCATCAGTTTGGATCCATCGGCGGATCCATGGGGGGTATTCGGAGCCACAGGGCGCGGAACCCAATGAAGCTACCTCTGAGCCTCCAGGGCCCGAAGGCATCCCGGTAGGGTCAGGCCACCCAAATATGAGGCACATGGTGTCATAAAATTCTTTAAGCTGGGCAAGGGTGGCTCTGGCTCCCGGAAAGGAAGAAAAGTGCAGGCCGACCCAGGAGCAGCGTCAGGAGAACGAGACCAAGAACGCCGAGACTCCTCCGTTGCGTCAGCCGATGGACGGGGAGAAGCTGAAGCACGCTTCGACTGCTTCTGTTTTTGTGCTTCTTACCTGACCTACTTGACGACTTTGAATGGGAGGATGAAGACTTAGGACTCCCTGGCCTTCTTCTCGACCGGGACCGTGAACGAGACCTCTGAGGAGACAGACGTGGTGCTAAGCGCCGGGCCGCAAGCAACTTTAGGGACCGCTCCCTCAAAGCTTTCGGAGCCATGGCCCGGCAGTCGGAGAATGACTTGAGTCATGGTCATGCTCCAGGCACCAAAGGCAAAACAGATGTGGGTCCGTCACCAACATGGCGCGGTGACAGGTGATTAGTTATAGTTAGGAAAACGTATTTTTTATTTCCCTATACAAACCAAGTGTAAACTACACAATCCTTAAAAAAATCTAAAGTTATAGTTATAACTTTCATTTGTAATTTATCCACCACCTTCAAATTATTATAAATAGCCGACCTCATCACATACTCTTTTCAGCTGGCCAACCAGACAACACTAACTATAACTCATTACATATCAGTGATATCACTGACCATGTCATGAGTGATGTAGTACGTGAGGTCATAAGCAGTGCATTGAGGGGCATAAATTATAGTTAGCTCAGGTAACTATAACTGTTGGATTTCTATGGTTTCTACGAGTGAAACCTGAGCCTAACTATAATGTCCCTGTAAGGTTTTTTTTACTCTATTTCCTAACTACAACTTCCCTGTAACCTTTGGTCTTTTCAGTAAATATCCAAGTTTTTTAAATTTTTCTTGATAATCAATTTTATTGATTTTTGAATGAACACATAAAACATTACAGCACGTAAAGGCATTAGCAAATTGGTACATTGGTAAGCCACTGATATTGTTATGCGCGAACATACACAACACAGTCTTTTCCTAGCGCATTGTCATATACAATCTGATTTTGAGAAGAGACAGAAAACCCTTTTAGCACAGTTGCTTCAACCATTTGCCCCAGATTTTTAAGTGTTTGGCTGGACATCCCCTAGCTTCGTAGAAGGGTTTCTCCTGCGCTGCACACCATTCTACGCCCTTGCGCCATTTAGACATGCTTGGGGGAGTAGGTTGTTTCCATGCCGCGGCGATATCTCGTTTAGCCACCATGGTGGTGGTATCCAGGAAGAGCGTGTCTGCCCTGGACCCGTCTAGACCGTCCATGACTCCTAGAAGGAGGTTCAAAGGGTTGTGTGGCACTTCCCAACCCAGAACACCCGTGAACTCAGATTCAAGGGCCTCCCAATATGAGGTGAGATGGGGGCAGGACCAAACCATGTGATAGTAATCAGCCGGTTCTTACCAACAGCATGTGCAGGATGGTGAGGGTCGCAGACCTGCTTTATAAAGGCATTCTGGGGTTAGGTATGCATTATGTAGGTAGTATAGCTGAATCAGGCGGAGCTTAGCTGAGGTGGTAATGATTTTGGGGGCGTTAGAGCGTCACACCAGTCTTCGTCTTCGAGGGGACCCAACCAACCCTCCCAGCGGTGCCTGAGCGAGTCCAGTGTGGCCGGACCTTTGTTGGTTAGGGAGCGGTATATTCGCAACACCCCTCCCTTCCCGAGGTCCCCCATCATGATTTGTGCTTCCATTGGACTTAACTCTGGGAGTGTAGTGCCAGTTGTTAGGTGTGTGCTGAGGGCATGTCGTAGCTGTAAATATCTGTAAAATTGTGAGGGGTAAAATGTAAAAAAAAAAGAGTGTAGCGGTGTTGTAGGTCTTGGAATGATCGTATGAGGTCACTCGTCGACACGTCACCCAGTTGTGATATGCCAATAAGGTCTCATCCCTCAAATCCCTCCAGGGCTCCCACCTCCCCAAGCCACACGCCGTGCCAAAGAAGTGTTTGTTGGGTCAATTTGTTGTCCCAATGAGTGTGACGTAAGGCCGAACGCCAGGCCAGCAGGACCACCTGGGGCACCGATGGCAGGGCTCTGGGGACGGGGCTTCCATACAACATTGCCTGGATTTGTGAAAGTCCTAGGTTTCTTAGTTCGGTTCTGTATGCTCGGTCAGCCCAACCGCCATTGAACCAGTCGTACAGGATGAGTAATCTGGTGGCTAGCTAATATAGATAGAGGTCGGTCATACCCATTCCCCCGTCGAAATGTGGGATCCGGCAGTGGGCAAAAGCCATACGCAGTCTTGCGTTCCCCCAGAGAAATTTCGTGGCCATGCTATCTAGTTCCTTGAACCAAGATCTTGGGATGTGAAATGGGGTATTTTGAATGATATACAGGAAGTGGGGGAGAATCATCATTTTAAAAAGGGCCACTCTACCCAGTGGGTTAAGAGGTAGGGTTTGCCAGCTTCAGAGGTCTTCTTTAGCTTTCTTAAGCAGAGGGATGATATTGAGCGCCCATTCCAATTCTGGGAGCAGGGCAATCCATATCCCAAGGTATTTAAATGATTGCTGCCTGATGGGGATAGTTGATTGCCAGTCGAAGCATTCCCTTGATAGATGAAGCGGTATTAGTGTAGACTTGGCGGGGTTCAAGCGCAGGCCTGAGACCCGTTCGAAGGAAAGGAGCACCTGGAGGCACCTGGGTCCAGACTGGGGTGGGTTTGCCAGAAAGAGCAGCACATCATCGGCGTATAGTGCAATTTTGTCCTCGTGGGAGTCTTTCCATTTCCAACCCTGGATCTGGTCATCTGCGCGGATGAGACATGCCAGAGGCTCCATCGCCAGGGCGAAGAGGAGGGGTGAGAGGGGACAGCCCTGCCTTATGCCTCTACTAATCGGGACTGCCTATGAGAGGGCTCCATTAATAAGTACTCTCGCTCTCAGTTGGGAGTACAAGACACGGACAAAGCGGTGGAAGGGTTGTCCCATTCCCGCTGTGGCCAATTCACCATCTAAGTATAGCCAGTCGACCGTGTCGAAGGCTTTCTCAAAATCAATTAGGAGGAGTGCTAGGTAGGGGGTGAGTGATTGGCAGTTCGCTAGGACCAGGTGTAAGCGCCGCAGACAGTGTCTTGTGCTATGCGCCGGCATGAAGCCGCATTGGTCCGGGTGGATCAGCTTACTGAGGGTTGGTTGCAGGCGCTGGGCCACGATCGTGGCGTATATCTTCACCTCTGTGTTGATTAGTGAGATTGGGCGGTAGTCCGCGCAAGTGGGTAAGGGTGGCTGAGTCTTGGGGATGACGACAATGGTTGCCGCATCCGTTTGAGGGGGAAAGGCCCCTGTCTCAGTGACCTCTTGGAAGAGGGCAAGGAGGTGGGGGATTGGAGTGTCTTGGTAAGTGGCGTAGTATTCTTGCAGGAACCCATCGGGGTCCGGCGTTTTCCCTGCCGCTATCTGGGAGATAGCGTTGCTTATTTTCTCTGGAGTGAAGAGCTGATCCAGGTCATCCACCTCGCTCGCTGCAAGGCTGGGAAGCCGTACGCCTCTCAGGTTGATCAGGTCAGGGAGTGAGGCTTGAAGCTTTTGGGCTCAGTAAAGCCGGGAGTAGTATTCAGCGAAGACTTGGGCTATTGCGGCTGGTTTGCGATGTATGGCCCGGAGACGTCCCAGACTTCGGGAACTATACGGTTTGCCATGGGGTACGACGCCAGCCTATGTAGTATTTTCCCGTTTTTGTCTCCTCACCCATACACTCTGGCGATGGAGGATCTCCATAGTAGCCTAGCTGACTCTAACAAGATTTTTTATATTTCTTCGCTTATGAGCGTAAGTTGCCTTTCTCACGAGCCATCTGGCACCTCAGGAGAGTGTTCCCCTAGGCGGAGCGCTTGCGCCTCCAGGAGAGCAAGTCGGCCGTCCTGGGATAGTCGTTTCATCTTGAGTTGGCCCCTGGCGAAGCCATGAATGGTGGCCTTACCCGCTTTCCAGAGGGTACCTGGAGAGGGAACGGAGTTCTGGTTTGTGAGGAAGTATTGTCGGAGTTCCTCCCCTATTGCTTTGTTTATGTCCTCATCTTGAAGGAACCAGGCGTTTAGTCTCCAAATGGGGCGAAGTGTGTCGGAGGGATCGGCCAGGCAGAGGAGGAAGGGTGAGTGATCCGAGATGCCTCGGGGAAGGATATTGATGTCAGCCACTCTTTGACATTCAGGGGCGGGGATAGAGATCATATCGATACGTGCGTGTGTATGATGAGCCGCTGAAGTGTGAGTGTACTGAGTGTCATGGGGGTTCAATATTCTCCAGACATCACAAAGGCACAGGGTAGTCGCCCAGTCCACTAGTCGTTTTGCGTTTGACGTTCTGCCAGGGGAGGGTGTGCCAGTGGTGTCGTGGTCTAGTTGCATGACCGCGTTGAAGTCGCCCCCTATCACTGTCTCGCCCAGGGGTAAGCTGGAAATAATATCAATAATCAGTTTTAGTGACGAGGCGAGCGTGGCGGGAGGGACATATATGAACAATAGGTTAAGGGTGTTCCCCCCGCAGCGTCCCGGTTAGGGCCATGAATCGACCTTGTGGCTCCCTAGTGACCTGGGTGAGCACGAAGGGAAATCTAAGGTTTTTTTAATGTTAATTCCAAACTATTATGTCCCTGTAATCTTTGGTTTTCTCATTGAGTTTCCAAGGTTTTTTAATGTTAATTCCTACATCCCGGTTACCTTTATTTTTCTGTAGTGAATTTCGAAGGATTTTTTAAATTATATTTCCTAACTGCAACCTGTAACCTTTGAGTGTATGTGTGGGATTGGCTGAATAGGTTCGTAATTGTGTGTGTGAGTGGCTGCATGGTTCTGTGACTGGTTGTGTGAGTGGCAGTATGGGTCTTTGAGTAGGTGTGCCTGTATGGGTCTGTGAGTGGGTCTGTGAGAGTCTAGGGGCGGTGTCATTTAATTGGTGAGTGAGTGGGTGTCGATGTGGGTGCATAAGTGAGTTGGTGCTGAGTGGGTACATGAGTGCCTGAGTGGGTCTGTGAGTGGGTGCATGAGTGCCTGAGTGGGTGCACAGCCCTGCCAAGTGGCACACATCAGACGTTATTCTAGTGCATTTTAATGTGGTGGTCCGCATCACCACATTAAAATGCATTGTCAGACATTTTTAGCTTCTGTGTTGTCCACCTGTGCAGGCTGTGAGCCTAGTGAAGTATTCAACTCTGTATATTACAATATGGCGGTTGTTACGTTCATTTAACATGGCGCTGCAGCACTGTTTTCTGTTTCTAGGGTGGTTTTGACGTAGTCTTACATCCTCTTTCAAATTAGGTTGCTGACTGAGGCAGCTCTAGATCCATGAACCGCGGCATAACTGTTAACTGACGTCACAGGAGGTGCCCAAAGGCTACTACTGAGCTGAGAATCTCTGTTTATGAAAGAGGAGGGAACAGAGTTAGAGAACTAAGATGTTTAGAATCTAAAATGATTATAAAATTTGAGACTTCGCATCCAATAGGCTTAAATAAGGATGAAGAATTATCCGTCCATTTGGGCTAATTGTGAAACTGTGATAACGTGTCTATAAAATTGAATATACTGTTGTTAATCGCACGCCTCTCATGTATGTTTGTAATTTTAATTGGTGATAGGTAGATCATTGATGATCTTGCACTTGTTTTTCATTTGTAGGAGACGGAGATATCATCATACAATGCGGAGGAACGCAAAAGAGCTACAATGTTGGAATGTTTTTTCTGTTATTTAGGAGGAAATTATTTGTGATAAAGTTAGTGTGAGAATAAGGCCCACTACGGCAGAATTGAAATTAAATGTATTGCTGACATATTGAAATTAATGGCATATACGTTGTCGTTTTGATGCATCTAATGATGCAGGTATAAGCCCACTTCGGCTTGACGTTAAGTTGCCAGATGGTGAATATTAAGCATTTGGTACTTGCCCACTGGGGCGGAATTGTATTGTTCAAAATTGACTTAGGCATTAATCATGTTTGTCATTAATGTAAAATGAAATTATGTATGACAGCGACATGAAATTGGCGATTCTTACACTTATCTGTTATGAATTTACTTAGTATATTGTTAACATCCAATAATACTGTGGCTTGAAACAGTTTATGCATACGAAGTCACCACTTCAAAATGGATGCCGTTTTTCAAAGCTTGTGATCTGATATAGTAGTCCTACTTTCATTTTTGTTGATCTATGTGCACTATATGTAATAGGTGAATACAAACGGTACTTGACCCGTGATCAAGGAGCGGCTGCTCCGAAACGCGTCAGTTGTTTTTTGCCATATGAAATATTTAAAAATACCACGGTAACAAGGAATTGGGCTCGGCTTCGTTTGTGTCCCTACAAAGGATTGTTGGGATTTCAGAGGTTCGCGACCTCGCTGTGAGCCTGCCGCCCATTTGAGGCAGAGATACTCACGACAAAGAGGAGGGACATCTATATATATTACCTACTGGCGGTCGCCAGTAGGTAGTTATAGTTAGGTCCTCGTTTCTATTCAAAAAGCGTTTTTTCTTTTGCCAATATCTTTGGCGCCGGTTGATGAATCTTCGCGAAATTTTCAAAACTAATGGGGCGAACCGGTCGGTTCCTGTGTTGAAAGTTTTGGGGTGATTCGTTAAGTGGGGGCCGAGAAAAAAGGGGGGTCCCAAAGCGCGTTTTCCCCATGTTAATTTCCATAGGAATTTTGAAACAGGTTACAGTCCGAACTGCCGAACTGAATTACACCAAATTTGGCAAAAAGGTAGGTCTTGGTCTAGAAAGAGTACTTTTTTTTAAATGGTGTAGATCCGTTCAGTAGTTTCTAAGAAATTCAAAAATAAAAAAATATCGATATCTGAGCGGAGCCTAACCACACATCTCATCCTGAGATCTGATTGGCTGCCAACACTCCAAACCAGGAAGTGTTGGCAGTCATCTTGTGACTCGGTAACCGAGTCACAAGAAAAAGGGGGGAAAAAAGTGAAAAATGAAGAAAAGGGGGCAGGGTAGAAACACCCTGACCCCCTAGGCCTGCTCAGGGGGTCCCACAAGGACCCCCAGGGCCAAAAAAAGATGATTTTTTTTAAAAACAGGCAAATTCTCGCTGGGTGCGCGAATCCGGCAGAAAGAAATTTAAAAAATGAAGCAGGGGCTTCCGCGCTTCGTTTCTTAAAGCCCCTGGGTGGGCCAGGTCCCGGGGGCAATGGCAAATTAATTTGCGGGGGCCCGCGGGGGACCCCGCAGCCCAGGGGACTGCCACCTCCCCGGGGCTTTATTACAATAAGGACGGGGGCCTCACAGGCCCCTCCAAGCCCCGGGGGACCGCCACCTATCCGGGGCTTATTAAAATAGGGTGGGGAGCCTCGCGTGCCCCCCCAAGCCCCGGGGACCGCCACCTCCCCGGGGCTGAGATAAATAATTAGTGTAAGGGGCTTGAGCCCCCCCACACTGCCCCGGGGACCACCACCTCCCCAGGGGCATTGAATATTTAAATGCGGGGGTCTGTTGCGGACACCCGGGGACCACCACCTCCCCGGGGCTTTGAAATGCTAGGATGGGGGCTGCGCGGCCCCCCCCTCCTGGAGCCCTCGATGGCCCTGGAGACCGCCACCCTACAGGGCCGGCTCCTGCAATGTCCCGGGGTGCCCACCCCGGGGACATTGCTGTATGCTATGGCAGGGCGGGAGCACGGCTGCCGCCCTGCCATAGCAAACTCTGCTTTGCTTCATTGAAGTGAGAGCAGGAAATCCTGCCCTCCCTTCAATGAAGCAAAGCAGGATTGCTTTTGAGCAAGGGGAGCTGCATGTCAGCCGCTCCCCTTGCTCAAAAGCAATGCCGGCTTCCGCAGGAGGCGGGGAGCCGGCAGGGACCGTGGGGGCAATGGGGCTCCCCCCACGGTCCCCAACAAAAAGGGCCGGTGCCGGGGGATGGGGTCCCCGGGGCCAGAAGTGGCCCGGGAGGGGGGCCACTCGGCCCCCCTCCCATTTAATTTAAAAAAAACTGCAGGCCGGCCCCGGGGGATGGGGTCCCCGGGGCCAATAGTGGCCTAGGGAGGGGGGGCCATGTGGCACCCCTTCCTTAGAAATAAATTTTAAAAAAGGAGGCCATGCCCCGGGGGATGGGGTCCCCGGGGCTGAAATTGGCCCAGGGAAGGGGCCTTGAGCACACTCAGCAATCTAGCTGTATGGGGCTTACTGGAGGTAACAGGTAGGCTAGTTGGCCCCCAGGGACCCTCAGTATTCAAGGGGACTTAATCCCCCAACTTAGAACGCGCCAGGAGGGGCGTTTGCAGAGTGGTGGAGAAAGGGGGCGTGGCCTGTGTCCAGCTTTCAGCAATCTCACTATCTGGAGGTATCAGGTAGGCTAATTGGCCCCTAAGGATCCCCAACAGCGAAAGGGGCTTCAATACCCATCCAAGAGCACGCCAGGAAGTGTGTTTGCAGAGTGGTGGGGAAAGGGGGCGTGGCCTGTTATGACAACTTAGCAATCCTGCTATGTGGGACTTACTGGAGGTAATAGGAGGAGTAGTTGGCCCCCAAGGATGTCCTTGGGGGCCAACTACCCCTCTTGTTACCTCCAGTAAGTCCCACACAGTGGGATTGCTAAGACGTCTTCGGAGGCCATGCCCCCCTTTTTCCACCACTCTGCAAACGCACCTCCTGGCAGAGTACGGGATGGGGGAAGAAGTCCAATTTACTCCTGAGGGACTTTGGGGGCCAAGAAGCCCTCCTGGTACCTCCTGTAAGTCCTACGCAGCGGATTTCCTGAGCGCTGGTCAGAGGCCCAGCACCCTTTTTCCACCACTCTGCAAACGCGACTACTAGTTAAAGAAGTGTTTGCAATGTTGTAGGTTTCGCATTTGCGAGAGTTAGAGCTATTGGCAATGTAAATGTAAAAGTTTTTTAATGTTTTTCTTAGTGGAGTGGATGTACGTAGTGTGTAGTGGAATTATGTGGTAAGTTGTGCAGTGAAATTATGTGGATAGAAAGTATGTGGTATTTATTTTATAGGAATTATTTTGAGTGGGATCATGTGTTCTGGAGAGTAATTATGTGGTATGGTAGTCTGTGTTGTGGAGTGGTAATGTCAGGTTTTCCTCGTTTCCATAGAAGCTCAACTATGAACTCAATGAGACAAAAAAAAGAAGGAATCACTGAGGAGCACTTCTGGACCTTGTCAGAGGTATGAGCAGGGCCACTGGAATTATGCGACTGTTTGGCTGCACCGACTTCCGCACAAATATACATTTTCCGCACTAGCCACATAATTCATCATGTGCTCCCTAATCTGCAGATTTGAACAAAAAAAGCCTTGTTTCTAGCTCAAACTGCTCAAACGTTACCAAAAATGCAGCGACAAGTGTGACAGCGTGGTGGAAGGCCGTTTGCAATCCTAGAATGGTCACCTGTTACTTATTGCTAAATGTGGGTGTTAAATTGGTACTAATGGTGTTCAAGCCACTCTTGCTTCCTTCTGCGCCTCTCTTGCCTCTTTCTGCATTTCTGTTGCTTCTTTCTGCACATTTCTTTTTCTGCACTTCTCTTGCCTCTTTCTGCAAATCTCTTCTACTTTCTGCATCTCTCTTGCCTTTTTCTGCATGTCTGTTGCCTCTTGCTGCACCTCATTTGCTTCTTTCTGTACCCTCTTGCCTCTTTCTGCACCCTTCTTTCCTCTTTCTGCACCTCTCTTGCCTTTTTCTGTACCTCTTTTATGTCCTTTTTTTTGCCTCTTTCTGCACCTCTGTTCCTTCTTTCTGCACTTCTTTTGTCTCTTTCTGCACCTGTCTTTCTGCACCTGTCTTTGCTTCTTTCTGTACCCCTCTTGCCTCTTTCTCCACCCCTCTTTCTGCACTTCTGTTGCTTCTTTCTGCACTTATCTTGCCACTTTCTGCACCTCTATTGCCTCTTTCTGCAGTTCTCTTGCCTCCTTCTGCACTTCACTTGCCTCTTTCTGTAACTCTCTTGCCTCTTTGTGCACCTCTCTTGCCTCTTTCTGCACCTCACTTGCTTCTTTCTGCAACTCTTTTGCCTGTTTCTGCACCCCTCTTCCCTCTTTGTGCAACACTCTTGCCTCTTTCTACACCTCTCTTCCTTCTTTCTGCACCACTCTTTCCTCTTTCTGTACCTCTGTTCCTTCTTTCTTCACCTGTCTTGTCTCTTTCTGCACCCTTTGAGCCTCTTTCAGCACCTCTGGTGCTTCTTTCTGCAGTTCTCTTCCTCTCTGCACCCCTCCTGCCTCTCTCTGTACCCCTC
The DNA here is from genome assembly GCA_963921515.1 of Calotriton arnoldi. NCBI lineage: Eukaryota > Metazoa > Chordata > Amphibia > Caudata > Salamandridae > Calotriton > Calotriton arnoldi. The sequence goes on from CAWUFW010000041.1 coordinate 550,544, forward strand.
TTGCCTCTTTGTGCACCTCTCCTACCCCTTTCTGCACCTCTCTTGCCTCCTTTTCCACCTCTATTGGTTCTTTCTGCACCTTTCTTTCTTCATTCTGCACTTCACTTGCCTCTTTCTGTACCCCTCTTGCCTCTTTCTGCACTTCTCTTGCTTCTTTCTATACCTCTGTTGCTTATTTCAGTAATTCTCTTGACTCTTTCTGCACTTCTCTTGCTTGTTTCTGTACCTCTCTTGCGTCTTTCTGCACCTCTGTTGCCTCTTTCTGCACTTCACTTGCTTCTTTCTGCACCTCTCTTGCCTCTTTCGGCACCTGTTGCTTCTTTCTGCACCCCTCCTGCCTCTTTCTGCACCCCTCTTCCCTCTTTGTGCAACTCTCTTGCCTCTTTCTAAACCTCTCTTCCCTCTTTCTGCACCACTTTTGCCTCTTTCTGTACCTCTGTTGCTTCTTTCTGCACTTCTCTTGTCTCTTTCTGCAACCTTTGTGCCTCTTTCAGTACCTCTGTTGCTTCTTTCTGCAGTTCTCTTCCTCTCTGCACCCCTCCTGCCTCTCTCTGTACCCCTCTTGCCTCTTTGTGCACCTCTCCACCCCTTTCTGCACCCCTCTTGCCTCCTTTTCCACCTCTGTTGGTTCTTTCTGCACCTCTTTTTCTTCATTCTGCACTTCACTTGCCTCTTTCTGTACCCCTCTTGCCACTTTCTGCACCTCTGTTGGTTCTTTCTGCACTGCTCTGGCTTCTTCCTGCACTTCTGTTCCAAATTTCTGCATCCCTCTTGCCTTTTCCTGCACCCCTCTTCCCTCTTTCTACACCTCTCTTCCCTCAGTCTGCCCGACAGTTCCCTCTTTCTGTACCCCTTTTGCCTGTTTCTGCAACTCTCTTGCATGTTTCTGCAGTGATCTTGCCTCCTTCTGCACCTCACTTGCCTCTTTTTGCACCTCTGTTGGTTCTTTTGCACTGCTCTTGCTTCTTTCTGCACCCCTCTTGCCTCTTTCTGCACCCCTTTTACCTGTTTTGCACCTGTTTTGCTTCTTTCTGCACCTCTCTTGCCTCTGTCTGCACCTCTGTTCCCTCTTTCTGTACCTCTTTTGCCTGTTTCTGCAACTCTCTTGCCTTTCTGCAGTTCTCTTCCCTCCTTCTGCACCTCTGTTGCTTCTTTCTGCACTTCTGCTTTCTGCACCCGTTGCTTCATTCTGCACTTCCCATGCTTCTTTCTACACCTGTCTTGCTTTTTTCTGCACCCCTGTTGCCTCTTTCTGCATTCGTCTTCCCTCTTTCTATACCTTTCTTGCCTGTTTCTGCATCTCACTTGCCTCTTTATGCACTTCTCTTGCTTCTTTCTACACCTCTGTTGCTTCTGTCAGCAATTCTCTTGACTCTTTCTGCACTTCTCTTGCCTGTTTCTGCACCTCTCTTGCCTCTTTCTGCACCTCTCTTGCCTCTTTCTACACCTCACTTGCTTCTTTCTGCACCACTGTTGCCTCTTTCTGCACCCCTCTTCGTGCAACTGTTGCCTCTTTCTGTACCTCTCTTGCCTCTTTCTGCACTTCTCTTGCTCTTTCTGCACCTTTCATGCCTCTTTCAGCACCTCTGTTACTTCTTTCTGCACTTCTCTTCCTTCTTTCTGCACCCCTCCTGCCTCTTTCTGTACCTCTCTTGCCTCTTTGTGCACCCCTCCTACCTTTTTCTGCATACCCCTTGTCTCTATTTGCACCTCTGTTGGTTCTTTCCGCACTGCTCTTGCTTCTTTCTGCACCTTACTTGCCTCTTTCTGCACTTCTATTGCTTCTTTCTAAACCTCTGTTGCTTCTTTCAGCAATTCTCTTGACTCTTTCTGCACCTTTCTTGCGTCTTTCTGCACCTCTGTTGCCTCTTTCTGCACTTCACTTGCTTCTTTCTGTACCTCTCTTGCCTCTTTCTTCACCTCTGTTGCTTCTTTCAGCACACCTCCTGCCTCTTTCTGCACCCCTCTTCGTGCAACTCTCTTGCCTCTTTTACACCTCACTTCCCTCTTTCTGCACCACTCTTGCCTCTTTCTGTACCTCTGTTGCTTCTTTCTGCACTTCTCTTGCCTCTTTCTGCACCCTTCGTGCCTCTTTCAGCACCTCTGTTGCTTCTTTCTGCACCCCTCGTGCCTCCTTCTGTACCTCTGTTGCCTTTTTCAGCACCTCTGTTGGTTCTTTATGCACTGCTCTTGCTTCTTTCTGCACCTCACTTGCCTCTTTCTGCACTTCTCTTGCTTCTTTCTAAACCTGTTGCTTCTTTCAGCAATTCTCTTGCCTCCTTCTGCACTTCTCTTGCTTGTTCCTGCACCTCTCTTGCGTCTTTCTGCACCTCTGTTGCCTCTTTCTGCACTTCACTTGCTTCTTTCTGCACCTCGGTTGATTCTTTCTGTACCACTCCTGCCTCTTTCTGCACCCCTCTTCCCTATTTGTCCAACTCTCTTGCCTCTTTCTACACCTCTCTTCTCTCTTTCTGCCCCACTCTTGCCTCTTTCTGTACCTCTGTTGCTTCTTTCTGCAATTCTCTTGCCTCTTTCTGCACCCTTCGTGCCTCTTTCAGCACCTCTGTTGTTTCTTTCTGCACTTCTCTTCCTTCTTTCTGCACCCCTCGTGCCTCCATCTGCACCTCTGTTGCTTCTTTCTGTACTTCTCTTGGTTCTTTCTGCACTTCTCTTGCCTCTTTCTGCACCCTTCGTGCCTCTCAGCACCTCTGTTGCTTCTTTCTGCACTTCTCCTCCTTCTTTCTGCACGCCTCTTGCCTCTTTCTGTACCTCTGTTGCTTCTTTCTGCACTTCTCTTGCCTCTTTCTGTACCTCTCTTGCTTCTTTCTGCACCCCTCTTGCCTTTCAGTACCTGTTGCTTTTTTCTGCAGATCTCTTGCCTCTTTCTGCACCTCACTTGCCTTTATCAGCACCTCTGTTGCTTTTTCTGCAGATCTCTTGCCTCTTTCTGCACCCCTCTTTTCTCTTTCTGCACCTCTCGCTTCTTTCTGCACCCATGTTCCCTGTTTCTGCAGCTTTCATGCTTCTTTCTGCACCTCTCTTGCCTTTCTGTACCTCTGTTGCCTCTTTCTGCACCTCTCTTGCTCTTTCTGCACCCTTCACACCTCTTTCAGCACCTCTGTTGGTTCTTTCTGTACTGCTTTTGCTTTTTTCTGCTCCTCACTTGCCTCAACCTGCACTTCTCTTCCTTCTTTCTGCACCACTCTTGCCTCTTTCTGTACCTCTCTTGCCTCTTTGTGCACCTCTCCTACCTCTTTCTGCACCTCACTTGCCTCTTTTTGCACTTCTGTTGCTTCTTTCAGCACTGCTCTTGCTTCTTTCTGCACTTCACTTGCTTCTTTCTGCACCTCTCTTGCCTCTTTCGGCACCTCTTTTGCTTCTTTCTGCACCCCTCCTGCCTCTTTCTGCACCCCTCTTTCCTATTTGTGCAACTCTCTTGCCTCTTTCTATACCTCTCTTCCCTCTTTCTGCACCACTCTTGCCTCTTTCTGTACCTCTGTTGCTTCTTTCTGCACTTCTCTTCCTTCTTTCTGCACCCCTCGTGCCTCCTTCTACACCTCTGTTGCTTCTTTCTGCACTTCTCTTGGTTCTTTCTGCACTGCTCTTGCCTCTTTCTACATCCCTCTTCACTCTTTGAGCACCTCTTATGCTTCTTTCTGCACTTCTCTCGCCTCTTTCTGCACCCCTCTTGCCTCTTTCTGCACCTCTGTTGCTTCTTTCTGCACTTCTATTGCCTCTTTCCGCACCTCTCTTGCTTCTTTCTGCACCTCACTTGCCTCTTTCAGCACCTCTGTTGCCTTTTTCTGCTGATCTCTTGCCTCTTTCTGCCCCTCACTTGCGTCTTTCAGCACGTCTGTTGCATTTTTCTGCAGATCTCTTGCCTCTTTCTGTACACCTCTTTCTGCACCTCTCTTGCCTTTTTCTGCACCCCTGTCCCGTTTCTGCAGCTTTCCTGCCTGTTTCTGCACATCTCTTGCCTCTTTCTGTACCTCTGTTGCCTCTTTCTCCACTTCTCTTGCTCTTTCTGCACCCTTCACGCCTCTTTCAGCACCTCTGTTGGTTCTTTCTGCACTGCTCTTGCTTCTTTCTACAGCTCACTTGTCTCTTTCTGCACTTCTCTTGCTTCTTTATACACCTCTGTTGCTTCTTTCAGCAATTCTCTTACATCTTTCTGCACTTCTCTTGCTTCTTTCTACACCTCTGTTGTTTCTTTCAGCAATTCCCTTGCCTCTTTCTGCACTTCTCTTCCTTCTTTCTGCACCCCTCCGGCCTCTTTCTGTACCTCTCTTGCCTCTTTGTGCACCCCTCCTACCTTTTTTTTCACCCCTCTTGCCTCTTTTTGCACCTCTGTTGGTTCTTTCTGCACTGCTCTTGCTTCTTTCTGCACCTCACTTGCCTCTTTCTGCACTTCTCTTGCTTCTTTTTGCACCCCTCTTGCCACCTTTTGCACCTCTGTTGGTTCATTCTGCACTGCTCTTGCTTCTTTCTGCATCTCACTTGCCTCTTTCTGCACTTCTCTTGCTTCTTTCTACACCTCTGTAACTTCTTTCAGCAATTCTCTTGCCTCTTTCTGCACTTCTCTTGCTTGTTTCTGCACCTCTTTTGCAAATTTCTGTATCCCTCTTGCCTCTTTCTGCACCCTCTTCCCTATTTCTCCACCTCGTTTACTTCTTTCTGCACTTCTCTTGCTTCTTTCTGCACTGCTCTTGCTTCTTTCTGTACCTCTGTTGCAAATTTATGTATCCCTCTTGCCTCTTTCTGCACCCCTGTTCCCTCTTTCTGCACCTTTCTTGCCTCTTTCGGCACCTCTGTTGCTTCTTTCTGCACTTCTCTTGCTTCTTTCTGCACTGCTCTTGCTTCTTTCTGTACCTCTGTTGCAAATTTATGTATCCCTCTTGCCTCTTTCTGCACCCCTGTTCCCTCTTTCTGCACCTTTCTTGCCTCTTTCGGCACCTCTGTTGCTTCTTTCTGCACTTCTCTTGCCTCTTTCTGCACCTCTGACTTAGAGGTAGTTTTAATCCCCCTGCCCTATTATGTACTAGGGCCTTACAGGGGAGGTCATGCCAATCACAGGGGTACCCCAACCCATAGTGTACCCTAGTGTATGTAGGTGTTTCCACTGTATTCTAAGTGTCTTTTAGCATAGCACTGGCTCTAGTCCTGGTTAGTCAGAGTCAGTTACCACCAGTACCCGTCAGCAAAAAGTTGGGGGCACAGGATGACTTTGCAACAAGGCCTCTTTCTGCACCTCTGTTGGTTCTTTCTGCATATCTTTTTCTTCTTTCTGCACCTTTCTTTGTCTTTCTGGACTTCTGTTGCCTCTTTCTGCATTTCTCTTGCTTCTTTCTGCGCCTTTCTTCCTCTTTCTGCACATGTCCTACCTCTGTAGGCATAGTTAGAAATTAGCATTTAAAAAACCTTAGAAATTCACTGAAAAAACCATAGGTTTCAGAGACGTTATAGTTAGAAATTAGCATTTAAAAAACCTTTGAAATTCACTGAAAAAACAATAGGTTTCAGGGACGTTATAGTTAGTTGGACATTTCACTCGTGCAAAACCAGAGAAATTCGGCCGTTATAGTTAGTTAAGGTAACTATAACTCGCGCCCCCACAATGCACTGCTGATGACGTCACATATTACATCATTCATGACATGGTCAGTGACATCACTGATGACATCTCAAATGACATCACTGATGACATCATCCACGTGATCATCTGATGCACCTCCTCACACCCTAATATAACCTTTGATACACCCACTCTAAAATACAGACTACCATTTTGGAAACAATAGACACACCAATACCAGTTACTACATACCCACTCACTGATTCCTAGGTCTACACACACACATCCACTCATTCACCCACACAGTCACTCATACATTCAGTCACTCACCAATACAGCACTATCATTGCACTCATACACCTATACAGACACTCACATACCGCCACTCATCCATAGAGTTACTCACACACCTAGTCAGTCATGCAAAGAATCAATCACACTCCCATTTACTCACCTATACAGTTATACACACACCACCTCACTTATTCATACAGATAATAACACATACTTACTCTCTTATACAATCACTGATACAAGCACACACTCATCCATACAGCTACTCTCACAATCACTCATTCTCACATAGTCATTTATAAACTCCAACACTCACATATACTGCCTTTCACATATGTAGTTACTCCACATGTACCACTGAGACATCCATTCACTCACCAACACACCCATACACACACTCACCCAACCGTACAGCCCTTCCCAGATGCACTCTTGAACCCATACACTCAGTGAATCACCCACTCACACATCTATGCACAGTCACACACCCCCACCCACCCACACAAACACTCAAGCACCCATACAGATACTCAGACAACCAATCAATAACCCATATAGACACTCATGTAGCTACTCACCAACCCATGCAGCCGCTTGCACACCAACTCACAGACTGATACAGACATTCACACAGTTTAGTCACTAATCCATGCATTCAGTAAGACACGTTTATTCACTCACTTATAGTCAGTCACGCACCCACTAAATCATCCATTCAGACACTTATACACCCACTCATTCTTCAATACAACTTGGCATATATATACATATAAAACATATTTAAACTTTACAGAAACACACAGTCACTGGATGATGTCATCAGTGATGTCATTTGAGATGTCATCAGTGATGTCACTGACCATGTCATGAATGATGTAATATGTGACGTCATCCGCAGTGCATTGCGGGGGCGCGAGTTATAGTTAGCTTAACTAACTATAACGGCCGCATTTCTCTGGTTTTGTACGAGTGAAAGAACCAACTTACTATAACGTCCCTGAAACCTATGGTCTTTTCATTGAATATATATATATATATATATATCCTCCAACTGTTTCTATCCCTTGCTTGGAGACGCACTCAATAAACAAGCAGGACTCCCATCAGTGGTAACAAAGTCCTTTAATAAAGCAAAACCGGCATTTCCTTTCCAAACTCTTTGCAAAAGCCCTACGCGTTTTGGTGCTCCTGCACCTTGGTCACGGGCTGGCACAGTAGTATTGGGCAGGTTCACGAGAGCGCCAAGTCACCTGATTTAAATAGCATTCACCTGCCCCCTGGTGGGCTGACTCCGGTGCGATCAATAGAACGGCATGCTGGGACTTGAAGTGTTCCCTCGTGTGCTCTCACCATTCAGTGGGTTCTGCCGGCAACAAACCATTTGTGCAATTTTTATTCCCTCCAGTGGGTCTTTAAAAAGGATTCCAGTTTCCAATAACGCTAAAACTTGTCATTCCGCTATGCTGAGATTCCAGTATCTCGCAGCAGCCCATCTATATTCCGATGGCGGTGCAATCTCCCTGACCAAGGACTGGCCGTTTTATGTCCTCCAACTGTTTCTATCCCTTGCTTGGAGACGCACTCAATAAACAAGCAGGACCCCCATCAGTGGTAACAGAGTCCTTTAATAAGGCAAAACCGGCATTTCCTTTCCAAACTCTTTCCAAACGCCCTACGCGTTTCGGTGCTCCAGTACTTTGGTCACGGGCTAACACAGTAGTATTGGGCAGGTTCACGAGAGCGCCAAGCCACCTGATTTAAATAGCAATCACCTGCCCCCTGGTGGGCTGACTCCGGTGCGATCAATAGAACGGCATGCTGGCACTTGAAGTGTTCCCTTGTGTGCTCTCACCCTTCAGTGGGTTCTGCCAGCAACAAACCATTTGTGCAATTTTTATTCCCTCCAGTGGGTCTTTAAAAAGGATTCCGGTTTCCAATAACGCTAAAACTTGTCATTCCGCTATGCTGAGATTCCAGTGTCTCGCAGCAGCCCATCTATATTCCGATGGCGGTGCAATCTCCCCGACCAAGGACTGGCCGTTTTATGTCCTCCAACTGTTTCTATCCCTTGCTTGGAGACGCACTCAATAAACAAGCAGGACCCCCATCAGTGGTAACAGAGTCCTTTAATAAAGCAAAACCGTCATTTCCTTTCCAAACTCTTTCCAAAAGCCCTACGCGTTTCGGTGCTCCTGCACCTTGGTCACGGGCTGGCACAGTAGTATTGGGCAGGTTCACGAGAGCGCCAAGTCACCTGATTTAAATAGCAATCACCTGCCCCCTGGTGGGCTGACACCGGTGCGATCAATAGAACGGCATGCTGGGACTTGAAGTGTTCCCTCGTGTGCTCTCACCCTTCTGTGGGTTCTGCCGGCAACAAACCATTTGTGCAATTTTATTCACTCCAGTGGGTCTTTAAAAAGGATTCCGGTTTCCAAGGTGCACCGCCATCGGATTATAGATGGGCTGCTGCGAGATACTGGAATCTCAGCATAGCGGAATGACAAGTTTTAGCGTTATTGGAAACCGGAATCCTTTTTAAAGACCCACTGGAGGGAATAAAAATTGCACAAATGGTTTGTTGCCGGAAGAACCCACTGAAGGGTGAGAGCACACGAGGGAACATTTCAAGTCCCAGCATGCCGTTCTATTGATCGCACCGGAGTCAGCCCACCAGAGGGCAGGTGATTGCTATTTAAATCAGGTGACTTGGCGCTCTCGTGAACCTGCCCAATACTACTGTGCCAGCCCGTGACCAAGGTGCAGGAGCACCGAAACGCGTAGGGCTTTTGGAAAGAGTTTGGAAAGGAAATGCTGGTTTTGCTTTATTAAAGGACTCTGTTACCACTGATGGGGGTCCTGCTTGTTTATTGAGTGCGTCTCTAAGCAAGGGATAGAAACAGTTGGAGGATATATATATATATATATATATATATATATATATATATACACACACATAGAGTTCCACATCATTAGCACTTTGTCTATCTTATTCTCCGCTCCTCAAAATGTAATTTTAAATATTTATACCAAGCTGGTACTCATTGATCTCTCAGTTAACTTTGTCCATGCAATGTATTACTGTAACGCAAGCAATATCGAATTTTTGTACTGTACACATTTGCACTTTCATGGTCGTAAGGACCGAATAAAATTTTCTGACTAATATACATATATATTTATTCAACAACGCCAACCCTCAAAAATCACACCCTCCAAGTAAGGATTGATCCAGATACTTCAATACTGCTCGACTCCGTTTATTTAATTTGCCATTCCATCGCCATGAGGCGTTTCAGACAACACATGCGCCTTGATCACATGACATGTACCCCATTTTACTTTCCTTTTATTCGTTACATCATCATAGACAAAGAGGAGTTACTGTTGTATTCCGGCATAAACATACACGACATACTATGTCCGTGTAGTCTGTCAAACAGCAACATTAATTATAAATTCATCGTATGGCTATAAAAAACGTGTTTGTTATTTACTCTCTTTAAACAATAGAACAAAGTGCAACAATATAGCATGACTGTGACAACTATCAAGTCCAAGAGTGCTTCTCTCAGGATTCATTAACATTTGCATGATTATCATGATTATTCATAACGGATTAGATCTCACAAGAAATCTATTGTATGCTTGCAATTTTCAATTCAAGTCAAAATTGAGCCCAAGTGGGCATGTCACCTGCGCCTATTCATATACCTTTCAACTGTACCATTATGTAACATCTGATTACCAAAATTATGCCGTAAAGTAAACAAATACGAAACATAACATACCAGATTAATATACATGATGAAAAAACAACTCTCTGTAGAAGAAAAATATGATAGTTGCTTCCTCTTAATTTTAGACCTCACAAAGAGATCGTTAAATGAGATGTTGGACAACTATCCCTCAATTAATATTGGATTCTTGTTAACTCACAGTATCAGATATCTCACAGACAGGCATATAATTCTAGTGTTTAAGCACTCATCGTTAGCGTCCCCCCTAGCACCACCTACGATTTGGCGCAAGCAGGCAAACTACAAGCTGTGAGTGGAGATTGATGGCCAGCTTGCCCCCAGACCTTCATTGAACAAATTTGCGATGGCTGAGGGATGAGGCGGAAGCTGAGGTCCGATGCCGAGAGGAAACAGACTCTCAGGCCAGGACCTTTGTGTCTTGCGGTAAGCCTGTCCCAGTTAGTACACTGATACTGGAATTCACGTGTTAAATTCACTCCAGGACCAGTAATAACAAATTCATGAAGAAGATTTATTCATAACTGCACAATACCCTTCACTTCCATCAAACCCTCTTGCACAGTTTTTTTCCCTAGCCCCTCCATTCTATTCTAGAACCTTATTACCTCATGCTGCCAGGTGGCATTATACAGGTGCAAACATGACGAATATATAAAGATCATAATCCCAACACATCCTCCCCCTATAAATATGGCAAAACTAAAATTAGCAAACTTATATCCAAAATTTACATATACAAAGAATGATGAGATAAAACTCCAATAAAACAAAATATTTACACAAACTATTCAAAATTTGGTCGGAGGACGTCTCACACGTGTTCCCATTTTCACATGCGAGGCTACAGATTCTCCTCCAATTGGTCTTTCACCATCAGCTCCTTCCACCATATCCAAACCCCCAGACCAATCACTCTGACCACTGACACAACTGTCTTGTGTTTCATGTAAAAACTGGGATGCATTATTTCCTAACCTTACTCTTACAAAGGATTCATCACACTTTTCCTCATGTACAAGTCCACTGTTTTGGTTGCATTTCGCCACCCTTCTCACATTCCAGACTTTACCATCTTGTGTCACCACACTCTTATTATAGACTTTTTATTTCTTTCATGCTCTGCCAAATTTTGCCACACCTTTCCTCACCAATCCAGGTATTCGTGCTCTCACCCAATCTCCAACCACAAAAGAATGATTCGTGACTTTCCACTCATCATACGTCTTCTTAACTTTCACTTGCTTCCTCTGCACCCTTTCTTTTATTTTCTGTATATTCACTTCAACTTGAACCACATCCTGTTTTTTCCTGAACCACCAGGGACACAATTTGGACATGGGTGGTCTACCTCTCAACAAACTGAAGGCACTGACCTCAGTAGTAGTCTGTGGAGTAATGCGATACCACCATAACTTCTCCCTAAACTTATCTTTCCACTGCCCACCAAATCCACATGTCCAACTAACACACTCTTTAAGAACCCTATTGAATCTTTCAACCTGTCTATTCCCTTGGGGTTCATATAGGGCAGTGGTAACATGTTTGATATTACTGAATGTGAAAAAGCTTTGCATCTCTCTCGGAACAAGCTGAGTACCATTATCAGAAATCAGCACTACAGGGTATCCTTCCTTGGCAAAGACCTCCTTGAAAAATTCAATAATGGCATCCAAAGTAGCATGAGGTACCAATTTTACTTCTGACCATTTTGAGTGATAGTCCATGAGCACCAAAGCATAGCAGGAATCAGTAGGCAAATTATAAAATGATCCAGATATGTCAAAACCCAACTTCTGCCAGGGTGAATCTGGCCAAGGTACTGGTTGAAGAGGAGCAGGTACTGGCCTCAACATCCTTATACTATTCACACAGACATTAAATTCCCTTACTACCCTCTCTGCCATTCTATCGACTCCTGGACAACAAAAGATGTTGCGTATAGGTCTTTTCACAGATGACATTCCCGGATGTCCTTCATGTGCCATGCGTAAAATCTCCCCCTGAAATCCCTTAGGAGGAATACATTTCCCATTCTTAAAAATCAGGTCATTCGCCATTACCAATTCTTCAGGTATCCTAAAAAACTGAATAATTTCCTCTGGCAACACCCTTTTATCTGGCCATCCTTCCCTCATGTCCTTTCTTACTTCACCCAACACTCTGCCTTCTTCATCATCTTTCATCCATGTCTCCTCCTGTATCCCTTTGAACTCATCAGCCACATACTCCGAAACTTTAACTACAATATATTCATCAATTCTTGTTTGACCAACTTCCCCGTCACACAAAGGAAGACATGACAGACAATATGCCATCACATTACTTTGTCCTGGCATGTATTCCACTGTGAAACAATATTCTTGCAGTTTAGAAACTAACCTTGCTATACGGGCCATAGCATTCCAACCTACATCAGGAGAAATAATTCCCACCAAAGAATTCCCACCAAAGGTTTGTGGTCCATTTTCAAGACAAAACGTGAGCCCCATATATAGTTGCGGAAATGCTCAATAGCCCATATGCACAACAACAGTTCCTTTTCTATGACTGCATATCTCCTTTCAGCATCAGATAAAGTACGAGATGCAAATGTGATATTCCACGCTTCTTTACCATACCTTCATGATAACACACCTCCAATTCCATACATGCTTGCATCCACTGTTACAATACATTGTGCACCCATTCGGAAAGGTTTCAATGTGGGCGCATTAGCAATCTCATTTTTGATCACTTCAAAAGCAGACATTTCTTTTTCAGTCCACACCAGGTCCACATTTTTTTCCTAGTAAGCTCTCTGAGTAGCTCCATTTTTGTAGCAAAATTCTCAATGGACTTACTATAAAATTCGCAAAGTCCTGCGAAAGATAGCAACTCCTCCCGATTGTTTATAGCATCAACCAGAGATTTTTTAGGTATCACACCATCCTTTGATACAGTGTGTCCCAAATATTTAACTGATTTTGCAAAGAATTGACATTGCTGCCCTTTGAGTGTCGGACCACTCCTCTTCAGATCCTCACAAACACTCTTAATATGTTCACTATGCTCCTTTTCATCTTTAGAGAATATCAATATATCACCCTGAAAACACTTGACACATCTTTCGATGTCCTTAAACATGTGAAACATGGCCCTTTAAAACACTGACGCCGCAGAGGCTAATCCAAAGGGCATTCATTTAAATTGGAATAACCCCTGTGGCGTAATGAATGCTGTCAGATGACGAGAGTCCTCAGTCAGCTCAATCTGATGGTACGCTGACCTTATATCTAACGCAGAGAACACTCTCGCTCCTTCTAACATGCAGATAACTTCATTTATATTGGGAAACATATGACAGTTTACCACAATATTAGCATTCACAGCTCGTAAGTCCACACAGAGCCTCAGAGAATTCTCTGCCTTACGTGTCCAAACTGTGGGACACACCCACTCAGAAGACTATCTCCTCTATCACACCCTCATCCACCATTTCTGAAAGCATATTCTTTAACTCCTCTCTCACATTGATGGGTACATTGCATAGTTTCTGTATCACCGGCTTGGCACCCGTCTTGAGCTTGATCTTATGGGAATAATCTTCCAAGCCTTTCCTTGAACACTTCTGGAACTATAGATGTAATGCCTTCTCTCCCCACTCTCCATTACCAAAACAGGTTCACTGTTTCTAGGATTAAGTATTATTCCCAACTTACACTAGTCCTTCCAGCCCAAGACTCCCTTGGGTGCCACATATAACTTTATAAACGCCTTCCTGCCCTTAAACAGAATATCTGTCTCTACGTAACCTATGATGTCTATAACACTCCCATCAAAACTTTCAGCAATGAGGTCATCCATGCCCTATACTTGCTCAAACTTCTGAACAAAATACTCCCTCGTAATAATCATCCAGGGTGATCCAGAATCTGCCATCAACTCTAGATTAATACATTTAACGCTTACCATAAATTTAGGAGAACTCTTAACCTCCTCATCTACATCTTTCATCACACCATCAGAGATGGACAAAACCACCCCTCTTTCGCCATCATGTTTCTCCACACAGTCCCTTCCATGCTTAAATGTTCCTTCATCATCCAACCTCCCACTACTCAGGTAGTATACCTTATTCCTGTTTCCTGTATTATTCTTTTTCAAATCTTGACACACCCGGGCAAAATGTCAAATCCTGCCACATTTCACGTCTTCCCAATAGCAGGACACCAAGGTGACGAAGCAATATGACCGGTGCTGCCACAGTGATAACACAATTGTTTTTCATTTCTAAACATACCTTTCAGTCTCAAACTTGTTGTACTTGTCACTTGTATCTCTATTATACTCCTCATACCTTTTCTTAACAATCCCCCACGGGTCTTAAAACCACTATCTGCACCTAAGGTACACATAACATCAGTCTCATCCTTATTGACCTTCTCAGACTCATGTACTGATCTCATCCATTTTTCAGATTGTTCTAGCGCCTTAACCGTAGAGATTACATCCTGCAGCTTTGGATCCCTATGACCCACAATGAACTATTATCTGATCTCTGATCATTTTGTCAGTTATTGTCCCAAAATTGCAATGTAGAGATAATCCTTGCAAAGCAATCAAGAATTCATCAAATCCTTCCTTGCTTCTTTGGGTCCTAGTATAAAATTTAAATCTGTTCAAAGCCACACTCGCAGTAGGTTTGAACCTACTTTTTAGTATCAATAACACCTCCTGAAAAACATTAACTTCATCTGTATTATCCTCTCGCTCAAGAGGAACCTGTGGCAAAGCACGAAAACCAACTGTCTCTGTGAACCCAAACAATATAGGAGAATATTTTTCTTGGGTTCATTAGACATATCATCATCTATAGCCTTCATGTAATTTAAAAAAATTTCTTTCCATCACATCCAAGGAATAGGTGGAACTCCTTTGTTCTGGAGAAATTTTGTCGGAGGCTCAAACTGCATAGTAATAATGTGGTTTAAAAATATGTAATCACTGATGTATAGGATAAATATACTGTTTTGAAAATCACACAAGAATAAGTTGGAGATCACCTAGAAATAGCTTGTACCAAGTGTGCAAATCAATGAATCAATAGAATGTGCTAGAGACAACAGTGTGCAGATCACTGAAAGAAGAAATGGAGGAATTGTATTTGTTGTTGAAAACAGGGTGCAAATCACTGAATTAATATTAATTAATATTAACGGTATCTGCACCATTTTGTTGAATATCGTGTGCAAATCACTGCATTAATATGCATAATCTAAACTTGACATTGAAAATTTTGTGCAAATCACTGAATAGCACAAAGATGATCTGTACTTGCTGTTGATAATAGTGTGCAAATCACTGAATTTAACATTAACTGGACTCGATGAAAACACAAGCTTTCCCAAAGCAAAAGTTTTGCATAAAAGTTAGTGCCATTTTCAATGGTTTGTAGGGCGTGTCAATTCATCGCAGATCAATACGCAGCACAAGCATGTTGAACGTCGCAGTGCGAAGAGAGACAATGCAGCAGACGCGCTGTGTGAAGAGAGAGCAATGCAGCAAACGTGCTGTGGGCAGCACTCTCACTGCGGTCTCCCGTTCAGAACCGATTGCTCGTGTAGGCACACGAGCTGCTTACAGTCAATTCATTTATCCTGCGCCACACCCTCGCACCCATGAATCCGCTAGGCCGAAAACCCCAAAGTCTGAATTGGCCTAAATGACGAAGTTATAATTACATCATTAGGATTAACTAAATGTACTTTTAGAGATGTCATTTACAAAAAAACTTAGATATCGTACACACTTCAGAAGCACAAGGTATAAGACTTAATTTCCAATGAATCTTCACCCTGCAGTATATAGTCGCGGAGTTAGATGAAAGTCAGTACATTAACACAATGTCGGTACCAAAGTCCAAGGTCCTTAGCAATCACTTTCCTTTCAAATACTAACATTCAAGAGATAAGGAATCCAGGGGTTCTGTAGGAGACAACACTGCGCCTGTGCTGTAGAAGGGTAACAAGTGTTCCTCCAGCTTATTGTCACGTGTTCAATTCACTCCAGGACCAGTAATATTAAATTCAGGAAGAAGATTTATTCATAACTGCACAGTATGAATAAATCCCATCCATCAGTATGACGATCCCATCCTCGTCGCCAAGTGTAGTAAATAAAAGTAGCGTAGTCCATGTAGATTCTTAGGTATATTTATTCCAAGTATGATGGTAAGATCAGAGCCCAACCAGGAGCAGCCTTACTGCTGCTCAGCCCCTCATCCAACTGACACTCTCACACACGAACATTCCAATCACCAACATTCTCACACACAGTCACCCAGGCTGAGCAGCAGCATCACAACACCTTCACTACCATCAAATCCTCCCATCCTGTTTTCCCCTGCCCCTCCATTCTATTCTAGAACTTTATTACCTCATGCTGCCAGATGGCATTATGCAGGTGCAAACATGATGACTATATACAGATCATAATCCCAACATCACGGAGCAGGGCACCGAGAATATAATCCAAGCATTGAGGAACAGAGATTTGCAGAAAGGTATGCCACCAGTACTTGGAAACAAATTGTTGTGTGAAAGCAGCTAGTAATTTTAAACATTATAATACTCACCGCGTACAATCATGGAAATATGGTGTTAACATTTATGTTTAATATGACGACATGATTAAGGAATTAGATGTGGAGTATTTTTTCCATGTTGATTCATTTTATTTTGCATAAAAGGCGTATCCACAAAACCGAACTTTAAAGATTGAAAAAGGCAGGAAACTGCAGAAATGTGCCTCTTTATTCAATTGTGTAACTGCAACAAATGATGGACGGAATGCTGAATGATTCAAACATTGTCCCCCAGTCAAGAGATCTGGGTTAAATCCATCATTCTTTTGCCCACTACGCCACCCCAGTTTGGACCCAGCCATATGTAAATCAGTCTTGACCCTGTGCCTCATGGGAACAGTCCAGACCGAACTCCCAAGCCAGGTCCTCCCTGGACAGGAAACAAGCATCCTGGGACCGGTTTCAGGGTATGTCACCCTTCATCAGCCAGGCTAGCTTGACTCCAGTGGCACAGTGAGCAAGGGACCCACGTCTGGGCAAACCCATCCCACTTAGGGAAAATAGTGTAACTGCAACAAATGATGGACGGAATGCTGAATGATTCAAACATTCTTCCCCAGTCAAGAGATCTGGGTTAAATCCATCGTTCTTTTGTCCACTACGCCACCCCAGTTTGGACCCAGCCATATGCAAATCAGTCTTGACCCTGTGCCTCATGGGAACAGTCCAGACCGAACTGCCAAGCCAGGTCCTCCCTGGACAGGAAACAAGCATCCTGGGACCGGTTTCAGGGTATGTCACCCTTCATCAGCCAGGCTAGCTTGAATCCAGTGGCACAGTGAGCAAGGGACCCACGTCTGGGCATACCCATCCCACTTAGGGCAAAAAGTGTAACTGCAACAAATGATGGACGGATTCAAGCTAGCCTGGCTGATGAAGGGTGTTACCCAGAAACTGGTCCCAGGATGCTTGTTTCCGGATCAGGGAAGACCTGGCTTGGCAGTTCGGGCTGGACTGTTCCCGTGAGGCACAGGGTCAAGACTTATTTGCACATAGCTGGGTCTGAACTGAGGTGGCGAAGTGAGCTAAAGAATGATGATGGATTCAACACAGATCTGTGACTGAGGGGGAGTGTCTGAAAAGTTTCAGCGCTCCGTCCATCATCTCCTTGTGTTTGCTTTGTTCGCCCTAAGTTGGCAGGGTATGCCCAGACGTGGGTCCCTTGCTCAATTTGCCACTGCATTCAAGCTATCCTGGCTGATGAAGGGTGTTACCCAGAAACCGGTCCCAGGATGCTTGTTTCCCGTTCAGGGAAGACCTGCCTTGGCAGTTTGGGCTGGACTGTTCCCGTGAGGCACAGGGTAAAGACTGATTTGCATATAGCTGGGTCTGAACTGAGGTGGCAAAGTGAGCTAAAGAAAGTTGATGGATTCAACCCAGATCTGTGACTGGGGGTGAGTGTCTGAAAAGTTTCAGCGCTCCGTTCATCATCTCCTTGTGTTTGCTTTGTTCGCCCTAAGTTGGCAGGGTATACCCAGACGTGGGTCCCTTGCTCACTTTGCCACTGGATTCAAGTGTCAGAAGCTCTTGCCACACTTGCACGGGGGCAGAATAGACGCTAAAACCCAATGCCCCTCTTCGACTTCTCCGGCGTCAATTTCTAACTTGCCCGCCAAGATAACTCAAAGGCGGGAAAGGGGGAGCGGACAGAGAAGAGACAGCCAAGTCTTCAGTATTCTTCTCCAACTATTCTGGTTCACTTCTGCTTTTTACTGTTGTCTTCTAGTTTCTGAGCATGGATGAAGTAACTGCAAGAAACCACATAACTTACTTCTCATCTTAACATTAACTTGGGTTTCCCTATTTAGTTATTCATTTGTCTGTACATACCCTCTATTTACTTGGCTATTGCTCCTCTTCTTAGTTGTGATGTTTAAGCTCTTGTAGTTTCTTTTATTAAGAACTAATTTAATTAGAGACTGAGATGCTACACCTTTTCCTGCTTGCATAACATTAATCTCTATTTTCTTCTTTTATTTCTAGGGGCTTTCTCCTTGGATAACTCAACTGAAAAATGTTGGTGTATAACTCTCCCTACAGGTAAGTGAATAATAACTGGGACACACTAGCAAACACTCTCCTTCTAAAAATCTCACTATGCGTGCCTCTATTTCTTCCAACTGAATTGCATAACATTAAATTTGTCATTCATGTTTTCAACATTCCCTGAACAACTGCCTCACTCGCTTAATGAGCCCTGAACAGTTCTCCCTGTAACGTATCCTAAAACTTCGGGATAACCAGGCATGGATAACCCAGCTCAGTCGTTCTCGTTACTCAGACAACCTGAGTTAATTTAAAAAAGGGCATGCGCAAACGCGGAACACTGCGTTTCACACACAACACCAAAATTAGTACTGCGCAGATTCAAGAAGAATACTTTTCTGCGCGCCGGCTCAAACATCACATTATACTGCGCAAACTCCACAGGACCTCACTGCCTCTACACGCAAACTCACTGGAACAAATCCTTTGACAGGTAAAAACTTACTTGGGTTGCACTGAACTGCAGCGTCTCTTTAAGTAATTCAAAACCCGTCGCGACGATCTAAAAACGACGGGGAAGCGCGACGTCATTACCCTGACTAAACTTTCACGACGAGCGAGGAATCAGAACCTTCTCCTCAGAAATCTTGAGTGAAGTGCAAGATTCCAAAGGAGACTCCTGTGTACATTCCACACCTGCCGCCTGATTGGAAACACTAGTGCGCTGACCTGCATTGTGTTTCTTGGCGGCCATCTTGAACTTTCTTGTGCCAATTGTCTGCCTTAAAACCTCTAATCTCTTTAAGTGTAGGGGGGTTCTAAGCGTCACAGAACAAACTGCCCCACTTGGATGACCTGATTTAGGCAAGGTCCTGACATTAAGCTAGCCTGGCTGATGAAGGGTGTTACCCAGAAACTGGTCCCAGGATGCTTGTTTCCGGTTCAGGGAAGACCTGGCTTGGCAGTTCGGGCTGGACTGTTGCTGTGAGGCACAGGGTCAAGACTGATTTGCATATAGCTGGGTCTGAACTGAGGTGGCGAAGTGAGCTAAAGAATGATGATGGATTCAACCCAGATCTGTGACTGGGGGTGAGTGTTTGAAAAGTTTCAGCGCTCCGTTCATCATCTCCTTGTGTTTGCTTTGTTCGCCCTAAGTTGACGGTATGCCCAGACGTGGGTCCCTTGCTCACTTTGCCACTGGATTCAAGCTAGCCTGACTGATGAAAGGTGTTACCCAGAAACCGGTCCCAGGATGCTTGTTTCCGGTTCAGGGAAGACCTGGCTTGGCAGTTCGGGCTGGACTGTTCCCGTGAGGCACAGGGTCAAGACTGATTTGCATATAGCTGGGTCTGAACTAAGGTGGCGAAGTGAGCTAAAGAATGATGATGTATTCAACCCAGATCTGTGACTGGGGGTGAGTGTCTGAAAAGTTTCAGCGCTCCGTCCATCATCTCCTTGTGTTTGCTTTGTTAATCCTAAATTGGCAGGGTATGCCCAGACGTGGGTCCCTTGCTCACTTTGCCACTGGATTCAAGCTAGCCTGGCTGATGAAAGGTGTTACCTAGAAACCGGTCCCAGGATGCTTGTTTCCGGTTCAAGGAAGACCTGGCTTGGAAGTTCGGGCTGGACTGTTCCAGTGAGGCACAGGGTCAAGACTGATTTGCATATAGCTGGGTCTGAACTGAGGTGGCGAAGTGAGCTAAAGAATAATGATGGATTCAACACAGATCTGTGACTGGGGGTGAGTGTCTGAAAAGTTTCAGCGCTCCGTCCATCATCCGTCCACAATTAACATGCAGGCCTTAAAGAAATTAACGCCTTTAGATGCAAAATAATGTAGGAGGCCATCACATTTACACGTATTAGGCTTGTAAGCTGTAATGTCTGACATGCTGACCTGGGTTAAGAATGTGAAATGTTTATTTTACTGATCTTCCCATTACATATCTTTCCTAATAAATAACTAGTGGATCAAAATGTATTCGTTTAGCTTTGCAAATTTTTCAACCCATATAAAGACTACTGTAGAATTAATTAATGAGTAGTTATATTCTAGTGAGGTAATATGGAAGCTTACATTTGTAAATGCTATTTCTTAAAGGCAAATGAATGGTGTGAACCTGCTGAAGCTTTTACAATGTAGTTGATAGAATTGTTTCATTTAACATTGCTGTCTGAGGACTATTGTACTATTGTATTCTCGGTGAGAAGACAAAGGAGAGTTCTTGTTCCCATGAAGACACCGACAGCTGATTGGCTGATGGGAAAATGAAGATGCCGCATGTTGCAAGGCTTAGATTACGCAGTTTATAAAAAGTGTGTGTTAGGGTGGATTGAGTTGAATGATTGTCTGGCTGGTTCTTTTGGTGAACTTTCATGTGATTTCTGTCTTCCTTCAAGGAAGACTCTCTTTGTCCCATTCTGACAAAGAGTCTACTGAGTTTCATGAACCTCTCTTTATGGGAAGTTCTGTTTTTATTGATTTTGATATTTGGCACTGAAGCTTTATGCTTTGGTCTTTCTAACTGGAGCTTTTTATAAGTTCTGACTGACACCTTTTGTCTGATTCCTAACCATTCTAAATTCTTAGAGTAGGTATTCTTACTTTATGGAACACGCTTTTGTATTGATTATGATTTATTGATTGCTTATTCTGATCATTAATAAAAACTAATGACTGATATTGATTGATGAATATTAATTCAATAAAGACAAAATAAATACTAAAAAGATTTATTAATAAAGCTTTTAAACTCACAACTCTCATTATTGGCTGAAAACAATTGAGACTGTGATGATGAATTAATATATGTACAGCTCCTGGTTAATCTAATTAAAATGTCAAAGATCCTTAGTTGATAAGCTTTACCTCGTAAACCGATATTTAACTGAGTTCCCAACTCCAGCACCTCTCTAGATCAGTCTGATTACCTGGAATTGTCAGACATCCAATCAGACATGGCAGAGCAGATAGTACTCGACAGTGGAAGGATAGTCAATTCCTGCTTTGTAAGAGGGCTCCTCTCAAAAAAGTTCAGAAGACATTTTATACATTGTAGCCCTTGACTTGATGTCAGACATGCATATGATGACAGTCACAAAACCAATATCATATTGCGCTGCGTGACACAGAACTTTTAGAACCATGGAAAGAATGGAAAGACTGCTATTTTTGTTCCATGAGATATAGAAATGCAACACTGATAAAGTTCAATACGATATGAAATTGTAATTTTGCCTGCTTTTTAAACAATAAATGCCCATTATATGATGTATGTTGACTGGAAGACTATAATTCTGATTTTCAAAATTTTCTATTAACAATGTTATATTTGAAAATCAACACCAATACCTTTCAACATGATGTTTTGCAACTATAGGTGAGTAATGTCACTGTGCTGTAACTCTGGTTTATCAGAGCCCCTCCCATGTCTTAGTTTAACCCCATGTTCTCATGCCCCTCGCTGTTGTTCAGTGTAACTCCAGGCTATTAAAGGCCAACCAGAAGTTTGGTTTGGTCTTTGGTATAGCCCACTGGTTAACTTGCTATAACGCCCCTGTTGTTTTAATCCCTCCTTGTAACATTAGGGCCTCTCATTATCCTAACCTCTCCCATGTCTCACGATGATCCCATATTGTCAAAGTCATAGTTATGTAAATGCTCTGTTGACTCTGTCTGCTCAGTAGGACCCTCATGGTGTCTTAGCTTCAGCCTGTGCTTTAGTTTGACCCAAGGGTATCACAGCCTGTCCTGAGGTGAGCATAACTCTGGTGATTATAATCCCACAAGTGGTTCAGTATAAGCCAAATTCATTGTCTTAACCACTCTCAGAAAGCCGAGAAAGAGGATGCAGAGTTTGGTATTATCAACCTGAATACGCTTTACTCACTTGCATAGGTTTTCATGTATCTCCAATCTGAAAGTAAGAATAGACAACTTAGTTTGCGAAATCAAATAAAACAATGGGAAGTGAGTTAAACAAAAATATATATGATAAATAAATACCTTACCCAGTTCTACTGGAATTGTTGCTGTAATAAATGAGAAATATTGTATTAGATCTCAAACAATTTTGTAAATTCTTACCTGTATTCCTAATGCTTGAACAACCCATCAATCTTAACTCATTCTCTTCATCCCACAGTGACGCAACTTGTATTCTTGCTAAGTTTATTAGCTGAGTTGCAATGTTCGATACAACCAACAGTGCAAAATACTTCATTTCAAGGTGTAAAGTGGGCATCTTGTCTGTTTGCAAACATTCTAGTTCTCAACTTAGTAAAAATTAATTTTCAACGTGATCAAATGTGACCAAGACAGATTTAACAAAGACAGACATGTAGTAACAAATTCTAGGCTAATATGCAGTATTCTCAGCATAGTATAAAAAAGTGAAGATGTTATGTTATGTTCGAATATGTACAAGCCCTCCGGTACCCAAAAAGGGTGTCTTGATGCTGAAAGGATATCAGACGAGAGCAAAAGATAGATTCGCGTTGGGAGAAGAGGAGATTCTTCAGTTGCCTATGGAAACCCACATGGACAGACACAGAAAGAAGTTTGGTAGGCAACAAATTCCAGTGTTTAACAACAACTAAGGGGCCGATTCCGATCTCGGTCGGAAGCGCACCGAATACGATTCGTCCGGAAAAAATACGAGCCGAACACGGTTTACCCGACCGATTCGTACAGTCGTCCGAGCGAACAAGTACGATGCGATTGAATGTGAAATCGCCGACCGACTCTTTTCCGGGTCCGAACCGCTACGTCCGACTCGTTCGCACTCGATTTGTACCGCGCAATGGAGACGTTTTACGACCGAGCCAGTACGATGCACGATCCGGACAGCCGGATCGAGTCGGAGCCTCCGACACGAAAAAGCTCTTGGAAGAGGACTTCGGGGGTCCGTGCCGGACCCCCCTTCACCCATAGCCGTACGAGTCGGACCCAGGGGGGACCCATGGGTCCCCCCTATACATGCATGTATGGTGCGGATGGCACCAACGCGTGCCCACTACAGGGAGCCCCCTTGTGCGCAACGTACCCATTGAGTCAATGGGAGCCCATGTACACGTCGTACGACCGGCTCCCATTGACTCAATGGGAGTCCGACCGAACTGAGTCTGGCAGAATACGGCTGCATCGTACTCGCTCAGTCGGACTGCAGGGGTCCGGCTCGGTCGGAAAACAATCCGGATCCGGATCGGTCGGAGAGCTTTCCGACCAAGATCGGAATCGGCCCCTATGTGTGAGTAAGAGCAGCCACCAATGTAAGCACAAACGATTTTAGGATGTTGAAAGTGATCTGTAAATTGAGGGTAATGCTGACGTTAAGCAGGTACTAATTTCTACAACCAAAAGGGGTAAGTACATACAGAGGACTTTAAATAAGATGTGTTTGCATATGGGGAGCCAATGCAGTGTGTTCAGATAGTAGGGAATAGAAGGACGGGCAATTAAGCCTAGAAGGAGACCTGCTGCTGCATTTTCAGATCCATTAATCCACAAAGGGGTGTCTCTAAGAATCTGGGTATAGTTTGGCATCAATCAATCAAGGAGTTATCAAGCATGGCATATCACCCGTGAGGGTCTCAAGGCACTGGAGATGCTAACTGCTTAATGGGGATCTGCTTATTCGCACAGCTAAGTCTTGAGTCTTTTCCTGAATTGCCGGAGTGATGGGGCGGTCCTGAGGTGTAAAAGAAGGTCGTTCCAAGGAGTGAGAAGGAGCGTCCTCCACTGTTACTTCGGCGGATTCGGGGGCGTCTGTGATGAAGAGGGAGGTGGATCCTATGTGTCTGGTCGGTTGGTGGACGGACATGCATTTGTTGATGTATTCCGGTCCTTCGTTGTGCAGGCCACGTGCACGCTTCAACGGTAAGTGATGTTCCGTCTAGCAAAATGTGATAGCATTTTCTGCAAAGGTGGAAACGCACAAGGTGTAGTATGTTGGAAAGTGTTCCCTGATTGAGTCTTAGATTGTTTGTTCTATCATCGCATTTCCAATGATTTCACGATCCATATGTGAAAGAGGTAATAAATACATAATATTAATATACAATGTTTTAAACTCCTTCCTGATTGAGAGTGTCATATTGTCCATTTTAGCATATTTAAATGATATCACGATGCATGCGTGAAAGATGTATTGAGATTTAATGTTTGATCTGCAAGTGTATGATGAACTGGAACATGATCGTTACTGAAAGAAACCAACTAAATGAAAGTATACTAACCTGAGCCAGCGCGGTTTCACAATAATTGTGTGAATGTTATTCAACCAATTTTGAAATATCAAGAAGGTTTTCGTTTTCATTTTTATGAGATTAACACGTCCTCAATTTGGTGACCATTTACATTTGCTGTAATATTGATACTAGGTCCAGTGAACCAATATGGAATGATACATTTTAACCATCATAAAATTACGACCTGTGCGTGAAAAAGTTATTGAAAGATACAGGCGTGTGGAATTTAATAAAATATCTATTAGTCCATGGGACAGGTTGCTTCATAAATATATTTGTTCTTTAACAAAATCCATTTGCCCATTTAGTGCCATTTAATGCGGCAACATATTATGGTAGAGCTCATACTATAGTAGGGCTTGAATACTTGCAATTCCCTTATTTTGCCACCTTTCCGGCAATCTACATACTGGGACTGGAAGTAGCAGTAGCCAACAGTTTCCCATGGTTGAAATGCCCCCTTTTGAGTCTGTAGAAAACATTTGGTTCTGTTGGGCGGTACAATTGCTGTGATTATTGTATTAAATACAAGGGTAAAGGTATCTTACAATTCCTTATTTCCAATAGAATGGAAAACGATTTCAGATAAGAACACACCCAAAAGACAAAGATTGAGTTGATTTACTCTTGTATTCTCAAAAAGTATTGAATACTAAATGGCTGTCAGCAACACAACTAAATTTGCAGCAATACAAAAGTGAATATTGTGAGAAAGTGACATGTAGTGACTAGTGAAGTGAAACAGTACACTATATACAGAACATACATATGTGACATAAAATAAAAGAATATTATCAATTTTGGTCTGTCTCCTTCTTTAGTACATGTAATACAAGACACAATAATGATTAGTATGGTCAAGAAAACTGTTAAGACGTGCAATGAAAAGATGCAGCTACTGCGCTTTTGATCCTTATTGAATAGTTAGAACACACCTGATCACAACCTCTTTATAATTAATTTATAGGCTGTCCTCCCCTTCATAGTCCTGAGGAAGACCCGCAGTGACGCTCAACATTTTTGCGCCATGTCCAGGGTCGTAACGTCGACATCTTTTCATTGCACATATCTATACAGTTTTCTTGACCATACTAATCATTATTGTGTCTTGTATTACATGTACTAAATAAGGAGACAGAACAAAAATTGATAATATTCTTTTATTGTTTGTCACATATGTATGTTCTGTATATAGTGTACTGTTTCACTTCACTAGTCACTACATGTCACTTTCTCACAATATTCACTTTTGTATTGCTGCAAATTTAGTTGTGTTGATGACAGCCATTTAGTATTCAATACTTTTTGAGAATACAAGAGTAAATCAACTCAATCTTTGTCTTTTGGGTGTGTTCTTATCTGAAATCATTTTCCATTCTATTGGAAATAAGGAATTGTGAGATACCTTTACCCTTGTATTTAATACAATAATCACAGCATTTGTACCGCCCAACAGAACCAATTGTTTTCTATAGTATCAATACCCAGGTTTTGAGGGACACCGGGTCCCCCATTATTTCTAATGTTGTACCCATTTGAGTCTGTGCAAACCTACTAACTTACTTGTTTTATGGGTTTTCATCAGCTCGTCAGTGACTGTCCAACTCCTAAGGCGGAAGTAAAGAGCCTAGAAGTTATACTTGACAGCAGAGTCATCATGGGCACCCACGCCAGGAAGCTGTCCTCCAGCTGCTTTGACCTTCTGCAAGCTCTCAAAAAGACACTTAGATGGCTCCCTCCCGCAGTTCTGAGAGTGGTGGTTCAAGGCTTGATTTTATCTTGCATTGACTATGGGACTTCCCTTTATCTAGGGGGCCCACTTTTAGTCATTAAAATACTGCAAGTAATTTGGAATGCTGAGGCCCGGATTCCCAAGCCTCATTCTGCTTCCACAGCACTCAACACATTGCACTAGCTACCATCAGCAAGAGGATTAGTCCAGCCCCCGCATCCTCTATCACCTGATTTGTCCTTATCAGCCAAACAGAGCACTCAGATCAACAAGCCTACACCAGCTCTGCATTCCTAGGGTGAAAAAGCCAGATGTGGTGGGCCTTCCTTTGCTTTTATTGCCCCTAAACTCTGTAACACTTTGCCTCTCCTCCTCAGATCAAATAACAACCTTCTCAGTTTTAGAAAACAACTGAAAATCTACATATGTGACTAGGACTCCTTATCTGAGCAGAACGTTCCCAGCACTGGGAAGCCTGTTGAGTAGCCATGCTCTTAATAAATCTCCCTGAATTGAATATTTTCTCATAGAGACAAAGGTTGGAAATTTTCTCCTAACAAAGGCAGAAGTAAAACTTCTTCCAGGGTTGGGGAAAAAAGTGATTGGTGAGAAAGTGAACTTGTTACCGCTCAACAGATTTTCGCATGAGTAAATCTACATATGCATATATGCATATTTGCTGTGCTAAAGTGCAGTTCACAAAGATTTTCTCGGAGTACGACTTCCTGACCTACTTATGTAAATTTGTGTGAATTCATGAAAGTCGTAAATATGCACTAATGCAAGGGCATATAACAGGGGTGCACTTTTGTGACTTTCTTTAAGAATTGGGTCTTTGCTTAGGTCTGGAGTTAAACAAGACCTTTTGTTTTTATTAAAATTCACTCTCTCTCTCCATCTTGGATGGCTTCACTGTGAAAGACAGCATTCTGCTCTTTCACAAGGAGCATATGGGCAGACAAAGTAATTTTGTTCAGTGCTAGTAACTACGGTGGTAATGTGTGGTTTTTGAGACCAAAAATATTTGTGATTTTGCTATAATGATGTGGACCCAGCATGCTCCCACAACAATAACGTTTTACAAAAACCATGTCAAAACAAGACATGCATTGACAAAACCAAAAGGCTGACCACCAATGTCATACTATTGCCTTGCTATTTTCACGTTTCCTATAATTTTGTTGAAACTGGTTACACTGATTTTACATTATGAATATTTTTTGGGAATACTAGCAGCATCAACGCATTTTACTAAATGATGCTTCAAAGAAACGTTTTTCCTAGTTGCATTTTTTATGAAAATTTTATTTTGAAAGCAAAGAGTCATCAATCTTGCATTCAAGCTTTTGCATTTATTTGAATCTAATGAGAGAGGATCCTGGAATAATTATACGTAGCCTCATATTGTTCAACTTTGCAAACGTGTGTATAAATCTTTATACTAGAACCACTGACAATAGTGCAGTCTGAAAGTACAACATTTCCTTAGAGCGCTCACCCTAATAATAAAGGCTTTGTATTAATGAACCATAAATACAAGTTTGAACAGTATTAACATATGGGCACAAATATTACCTTAACTGCAGTCAATGCCCTTCCCTGATCCATAATGTGGTACTGTAGACTGGCCCCACATGGTTTGTGCTGCAGGGGGTTGGGACGACTTGTTCCAAGCACAAAATAAACATGAGAACTTGCTGTCCTTGACCCCAAGCAATATGTCCTGGGTATCGGGCTATAGGAATTCCATACCCCTGCATTTAATGTTAAAACTAGAACACAATCATCATTGAGAGAAACCTGCCTAATGCCACTGTACTCAACTAAGCCAGCCCAGTTTGAAAATGATTGTCAATTGACCGATTTTGAAATATTAAGAAGGAATTTGATTTATATTTCTATGAGAATAACACTTGGCAATATTGATTTTGAAATTTTAAGAAGGTTTTCGGGTTTACATTTCTATGAGAATAACACTTGGGAATATTGTAATACGGTTCTGTGATCTAGCACAGATTGATTCATTGTAACCATTGCCCTTTGGGTGTTGAGCATTGTATAGACTGGTAAACACACATTATAACAAAACGGGTGTAGGGATTAAAGCATTTGGGTAGTGTATAGCCTACCTCCCGATGTCTGCCATTTCGGTAGACGGAAATCACTTCCGGGCAAAACAAGTATTTGATTCCCATTCAAGACATAATACGACTCCAGGTGGGTCATATATGAACTAATATGTCTTTTGATCTTAAAGTTTGTCACATTTACACATGAGGTCTAATACTGAGTATATAATTTGTCACACACGCTGCACTTTATCTAGTCCTGATGAAGACCCTTATTGATGCTCTGTAGCAACTATGGGGCCGATTCCGATCTCGGCCGGTAGGGCACCGAATCGGATTCGGCTTAACCGGATCCGATTCGGAGCCCTGTTTCCCGACCAATTCGTACGTGCGTCCGGGCGAGCGAGAACGATGCGAGTGCCCGCGAAATCGCTGACCGACTCATACACGGGTTCAACACGCTCCGACCGACTCGCACGGACACAACTCGCACCGCGCAATGGATTCGTTCCCCGGCCGGGCAAGTACGATGCGCGCCGCGAGCAGTCTGACCGACTCGCGCCGTCCGGCTTGAAAGAGCTGTCGGAGCCGGACTTTGGGGGTCCGCGTCGGACCCCCTTGTACGCGTAGCCGCGCAAGTCGCACACAGGGGGGACCCATGGGTCCCCCCTACCTGTGCATGTACGGCGCGATGCGCATCGCCGCGTACCCGCTGTAGGGGGGGCCCTTGTTCGCCTGCACCCATTGAGTCAATGGGAGCCCGCGTACGCGTTGTACGACCGGCTCCCATTGACTTCAATGGGAGTCCGAGTGCATGCGTGCGCATCGTACTCGTTCGGTCGGACTGCCAGAGCCCGATTCGGTCGGAAATCTCTCCGGGTCCGGCTCGGTCGGAGAGTTTCCCGGCCCGAATCGGAATCGGCCCCTTGGTCTTACAAGGGCCGAAACGTTGATGATTTACATATTTAGGCTGTACTATATCACAAGTCCAGTGGACAACAGAAGAGATATAATTTTCTACCATGTACAGTCGGGACTTATGAATCTGTTGTCCAAGACATGGGTCTTTGAATCTTTAAAATCAATCAGATATATTAATTATGGGAAGCCATTTTCTAGTTTTTATGTGTGCAAATGTAATCACCTTTCTCACCTGATGCACTGCACAAGCACATTTTCACTTTACACCAAGAAGCAGCCTTCATGATTGTTTCATGTGATTTTGATATAAAATATTTGAATACATCAAAGAAATGTGAAACAAGACCCATGTGTGCTGTGTCATTTAATGTTTTTATTTTAAAAAAAAAGATATTTAAAGAGAAATTCATACATTTTGTATACAACGAAAAAAGTGATTGTATGTACAGGAGTATGTTTTTTTTAACTCCAGCAGAACCAATTGCATTTTCAGACACTGCATTGAATAAGCCAGTGGACCAAGATATAATAAATGACAACAGTCCAGGTGTGCAAGAATAAGCACTGGAACTGTGCATTACATGCAGTTGTGCAGTAATAAGAGCAACAGTTTTGCAGAGAAAGAGATGAATAAGGAAATAAGTAGACATTACACTACTGACCTCCTCCTAGAAAAAAAGAACTGTCAAAAATTACTCAGCACATTACAGTTAGAAGCTGAAGGTGATGGCGAAGGGCCGCCACACAAAGGCACATACAGAGGAGCCAACTCCAAAAGTCAAAACCTTAGTTTTATCACTGCAGAGCTTCAACAAATTAGTACTCATCTGGTGGCCACCGTAACCATAGAGTTATAGTCCTGATAACAAGGATTTGTGTTTTGCCAGCTTAATACATTAATAAGAATTCAAAAGTTATGATTAAGAAACTAGATGAATCATAGGCAAAATATGACAAATTTTAACAAGGCATGGGCTTGTTCTTGGATATCAAACTGAAATAAGAGGTAGCAAAGAGTGACTATGAAAAGTTGCAATGAGATCCAGTGCCGCCTTGCTTCTTTAATGTAAGATGAGGTGAAGATCAGCTGATAAAGCAGGAGCTTTGGAATCTGTCCCAGGTAAAAGGCGAAGGTCAGAGTGCACTGGGTCAAGTAGGCTACTTACTTCAACAAAGCAAGCTGATTTACTTCCTGTTCCAAGATTTAGCTTGGAAAGTGCAACTGAGAAATTGGTCAGAGACTGCCAAGAGGTACACTGACTAAAATATCAACACCCAAAATATACCCATACAAAAATATTGTGACCAAAATATCGATGTCAAAAATATCTATATCCTATACTTATAATGGTAAGTACAAAAATATCCCCCCAAAAATATTGGTGTCATAAATATAGCTCTACAAATTATGCCTTATATATATATATATATATATATATATATATATATATATATATATATATATATATATATATATTCACTGAAAAAACCATAGGTTTCAGACACGTTATAGTTAGAAATTAGCATTTAAAAACCTTTGAAATTCACTGAAAAAACCATAGGTTTTAGGGACAGTTATAGTTAGTTGGACATTGCACTCGTACAAAACCTGTGAAATTCCCCCGTTATAGTTAGTTCAGCTAACTATAACTCGCGCCCCGCAATGCACTGCTGATGACGTCACATATTACATCACTCATGACATGGTCAGTGACATCACTGATGACATCACTGATGACATCTCAAATGACATCACTGATGACATCATCCAGTGACTGTGTGTTTCTGTAAAGTTTAAATATGTTTAATATATATAGGGAAAGGCGTATTGAAGAATGAGTGGGTGTATAAGTGTCTGAATGGATGATTTAGTACGTGCGTGACTGACTCTACAAGTGAGTGATTAAACGTATCTTACTGAATGCATGGGTTAGTGACTAAACTGTGTGAATGTCTGTATCCGTCTGTTGGTGTGTAAGTGGATGCATGGATTTGCAAATAGCTACATGAGTGTCTATATGGGTTATTGATTGGTTCTATGAGTATCTGTATGGGTGCCTGAGTGTTTGTGTGGATGGGGTGTGTGCGACTGTGCATAGATGTGTGAGTGGGTGATTCACTGGGTGGATGGTTTCAAGAGTGCATCTGTGATAGACTGTATGGGTGGGTAAGTGTGTGTAAGAGTGTGTTAGTGAGTGAATGTATGTCCCAGTGGTACATGTGTGAGTAACTACATATGTGAAAGGCAGTATATATGTGTATTGGAGTATATAAATAGCTATAAGCAAGAGTGAGTGATTGTGATAGTGGCTGTATGGATGAGTGTGTGCTTGTATCAGTGATTGTATAAGAGCGTAACAATGTGCTAGTATTTGTATGATTAAGTGAGCTGGTGTGTGTATAACTGTATAGGTGAGTAAATGGCAGTGTGTTTAATTATTTGCATGACTGACTAGGTGTGTGAGTACCTCTATGGATGAGTGGCGGTGTTTGAGTGTCTATATAGGCGTAAGAGTGCATATGATAGTCCTGTACTGAGTGACCATAAGTATGAGTGACTGTACGGGTGAGTGAGTGGATGTGTGTGTGTAGACCTAAGAATCAGTGAGTGGGTATGTAGTTATTGGTGTTGGAGTGTCTATGGTTTTGCGAATGGCACTCTGTAATTTAGATTGGGTGTATCAAAGGTTATATTAGGGTGTGAGGAGCTGCATCAGATTATCACGTGGATGATGTCATCAGTGATGTCATTTGAGATGTCATCAGTGATGTCATCAGTGATGTCACTGACCATGTCATGAGTGATGTAATATGTGACGTCATCAGCAGTGCATTGCGGGCGCGAGTTATAGTTAGCTGAACTAACTATAACGGGGGAATTTCACGGGTTTTGTACGAGTGCAATGTCCAACTAACTATAACTGTCCCTAAAACCTATGGTTTTTTCAGTAAATTTCAAAGGTTTTTTAAATGCTAATTTCTAACTATAACGTGTCTGAAACCTATGGTTTTTTCAGTGAATTTCAAAGGTTTTTAAAATGCTAATTTGTAACTATAACGTGCCTGAAACCTACGGTTTTTTCAGTGAATTTCAAAGGTTTTTTAAATGACAATTTTTAAATGTATTAATTTTTATATTAATTTTTTTCACACTGATTTACTACATTTTTAGAAACAATTTCTTTTACATATTTTATTTTTTAAATTACATTGTAATTACATTATACATTACATTACAAAAAATACTTTCTCAGAATGAATTACTTTAGTTTAAATACTTTGCACATAGGCAATAGACTTTTAAGTACAGTAGTTACAGTTGTTGCAATGGGCAACACATTTTCGAACACAATGCAACATTCAGCTCAATGTGAATTTCTAGTTAAATGCAATTAGTTACTTTATGGATTACTTTTCTAACCACAGGACTGGATCCTAGATTCAGTCCTGGTACATCTCCTGTAAACAGTTGAGTAAAAGCGTTTTGGTTACAGTCGTGATTTTTAAGGAATATTATTGTATTTTAAAAGTTGACACTTAGAAACTTTTTCTCATAGAATCACCAATGTTATCCTATGGAAGGAAATTCACTTAGCAGGTAAAAACTGTTATCGTTACTTTTTCTTACTCAGTGTTGGATCCTGGATCCAGCACTGGTGCATCTCCTGTAAACAGTTGAAAGAATGCGTTTAAGTCATACAGGCGATTTTTAAGGAATATTTGTAGTTTGTGAAAATCGACACTTTGAAACTTTTCTGCTGAAAACCAGACAATGGATTCCTATGGAAGAAAATATAAGTTACTGGTAAGTACGGTTAAAATTACTTTTCAGGACCAGTACTGGGCTGAAAGATACAGCACTGAGGTCTCTCCTTATAACAGGTGAGTAAATCGGAATTCGTATTTCGGCTGATTTTAGAGGAATATTTGTATGTTTCAAAAATCAACACTTAGAAACTTTTTCAGCAAAAAGCAGGCAATGATATCCTATGGAAGGAAATTCAAGTTACTGGTAAGTACGGTTAAAATTACTTTTGAGGATCAGTACTGGGCTGAAAGATGCAGCACTGAGGTCTCTCCTGATAACAGATGAGTAAATCGGAATTCGTATTTCGGCTGATTTTAGATGAATATTTTAAAGTTCCAAAACTCCACACACAGAAGAATTTCCAAGTGAAACCAGTCAATGTTAGCCTATGGAAGGAAATTCAAGTTACCGGTAAGTACGGTTAAAATTACTTTTCAGGACCAGTACTGGGCTGAAAGATACAGCACTGAGGTCTCTCCTGATAACAGGTGAGTAAATCGGAATTCGTATTTCGGCTGATTTTAGATGAATATTTTAAAGTTCCAAAACTCCACACACAGAAGAATTTCCAAGTGAAACCAGTCAATGTTAGCCTATGGAAGGAAATTCAAGTTACCGGTAAGCACGGTTAAAATTACTTTTCAGGACCAGTACTGGGCTGAAAGATACAGCACTGAGGTCTCTCCTGATAACAGGTGAGTAAATCGGAATTCGTATTTCGGCTGATTTTAGAGGAATATTTGTATATTTCAAAAATCAACACTTAGAAACTTTTTCAGCAAAAGCAGGCAATGATATCCTATGGAAGGAAATTCAAGTTACTGGTAAGTACGGTTAAAATTACTTTTAAGGATCAGTACTGGGCTGAAAGATGCAGCACTGAGGTCTCTCCTGATAACAGGTGAGTAAATCGGAATTCGTATTTCGGCTGATTTTAGAGGAATATTTTAAAGTTCCAAAACTCCACACTTAGAAGAATTTCCAAGTGAAACCAGTCAATGTTAGCCTATGAAGGAAATTCAAGTTACCGGTAAGTACGGTTAAAATTACTTTTGAGGATCAGTACTGGGCTGAAAGATGCAGCACTGAGGTCTCTCCTGATAACAGGTGAGTAAATCGGAATTCGTATTTCGGCTGATTTTAGAGGAATATTTTAAAGTTCCAAAACTCCACACTTAGAAGAATTTCCAAGTGAAACCAGTCAATGTTAGCCTATGAAGGAAATTCAAGTTACCGGTAAGTACGGTTAAAATTACTTTTCAGGACCAGTACTGGGCTGAAAGATGCAGCACTGAGGTCTCTCCTGATAGCAGGTGAGTAAATCGGAATTCGTATTTTGGCTGATTTTAGAGGAATATTTTAAAGTTCCAAAACTCCACACTTAGAAGAATTTCCAAGTGAAACCAGTCAATGTTAGCCTATGGAAGGAAATTCAAGTTACTGGTAAGTACGGTTAAAATTACTTTTCAGGATTAGTACTGGGCTGAAAGATGCAGCACTGAGGTCTCTCCTGATAACAGGTGAGTAAATCAGAATTCGTATTTCGGCTGATTTTAGAGGAATATTTGCACAATGGTGAAGGGAGGGGCGGGGCCTGAAGTGACATCTGTGCAAACGCGCTCCGTGGCGCGCTTTAAGTTGGGGGATTAAGTCCCCTTGAATCATGAGGGTCCCTACGGGCCAACTAGCCCACCAGGAACCTCCAGTATGCGCCAGGGGCTGCGTTGCAGAGACATGTACAGAGGCCACACCCCTTTTACACCTCTCTGCAACGCAGCTCTGTGGCGCTTTCTGGACATACCTGTTGGGCTAGTTGGCCCCCAGGGACCCTCAGGATTGAAGAGGATTTAATTCCCCATCTTAAAACGCGCCACGGGGCCTGTTTGCACACATGTCACCTGAAGCCCCGCCCCTCCCTTCACCACTGTGCAAACGCGCCCCGTGGCGCGTTTTAAGTCGGGGGATTAACTCCCCTTGAATCCTGAGGGTCCCTGGGGTGCAACTAGCCCACCATATACCTCCAAAAAGCGCCATAGAGCTGCGTTGCAGAGAGGTGTAAAAGGGGCGTGGCCTCTGTACACCTCTCTGCAAGGCAGCCCCCTGGCTCATACTGGAGATTCCTGGTGGGCTAGTTGGCCCCCAGGGACCCCCAGTATTCAAGGGGAATTCGTTCCTCTCTGCAAACGCGCCAGGGGCGCGTTTGCAGAGTGGTGAAGGAAGGGGGCGGGGCCTACGGGCCCGATCGTTTTTTTTTGTTTTGTTTTTTTTCCCCCCTGAAGGGGGGCTGTGTGGCCCCCCTTCCTTTTTCCTATTTTTAGGCCCTGGGGACCCCATCCCCCAGGGCCTTACCCCTTTTTTTTAAAATTAAAATAAATTTTAAAAAACGGGAAGGGGGCCGCGTGGCCCCCCTTCCCTGGGCCTGTATTGGCCCCGGGGACCCCATCCCCCGGGGCATGGCCTCTTTTTTTTTTATTTGGAGGGGGGCTGCGTGGCCCCCCTCCTCAGGCCATTTAAGGCCCCGGGGACCCCATCCCCCGGGCCGGCCTTGCACTTTTTTAATTTTTTTTTCCCTTTTTTTACTTTGGGGAGGGGGGCTGCGTGGCCCCCTCCGTGGCCACTTATGGCCCCGGGGACCCCATCCCCGGGGCCTGGCCTCTCGTTGGGGACTGTGGGGGGGGTCCCCAAGCCCCCCACAGTCCCGCCGGCTCCCCGTGTCCTACGGGAGCCGGCATTGCTTTTACACATGGGGAGCAGCTAACATGCTGCTCCCCATGTGGGCAATCGGCTTTGGATATTGGAAGAGAGAGCAGGTTTCCCTGCTCTCTCTTCCAATATCCAAAGCAAGTTTGCAATGACAGGACGGGAGCCGCGAGGCTCCCGTCCTGTCATTGCAAACAGCAGTGTCCCGGGGGTAGGCACCCGGGACACTGCAGGAGCCAGCCCTGGGGGGTGGCGGTCCCCAGGGCCACCACAGGCTCCAGGAGGGGGGCCGCGCGGCCCCCCTCCCTACATTTTGAAAGCCCCGGGGAGGTGGTGGTCCCCAGGGCTTGGGGGTCCAAAACGGACCCCCATTTTAATTTTTCTTAGTGCCCCGGGGAGGTGGTGGTCCCCGAGGCGTGTGGGGGGGCTGGAGCCCCCCCACACAGGTTTTTAATTTAAAAAAAAGAAGCCCCGGGGAGTTGGTGGTCCCCGGGGCTGCGGGAGGGCTCAGAGCCCTCCCGCACCATTATACATAAAGCCCCGGGGGGTGGTGGTCCCCGGGCTTGGGGGCCCTTAGAGGCCCCCACACATAAAATTAAACCCCCAGCATGCCCCCGGGACTTGGCCCACCCGGGGGCAATTAACATCGAAGCGCGGAGACCGCGCTTGATTTTTTTTTTGGCAGGATTCGCGCACCCTGAGCGCATCCTGCCGATTTAAAAAAAAATTTCTTTTTTTGCCCAGGGGGTCCTTGTGGGACCCCTGAGCAAACCTAGGGGGTCAGGGTGTTTCTACCCTGCCCCCTTTGTGCGCTTTGCGCACTTGTTTCTGTCCCTCGGTTCTACCGAGGGATAAAATGGCTGCCAACATTTCCTGAATCGGAATGTTGACAGCCAGCTGACAGCCAATTAACATGCAGCTCGTGATCGGGAGGGTACGCGGACCCTACTCGGCCATAGATATCACTATCTTTTTACTTTTGATTTTCTCAGCAACTACTGAACGGATTTACACCATTTAACAAAAAGGGTTCTTTCTGAACCAAGAACTACCTCTTTGCAAAATTTGGTGTAATTCCGTTCAGCAGTTCGGGCTGTAGCCGTGTCTAAAGTTTCCTATGGAAAATTGCATGGGGAAAACGCGTTTTGGGACCCCCCTTTTTTCTCGGCCCCCGCTTGACGAATCCCCCCGAGACTTTCAGGGTAGGAGCGGACCGGAGCGGGCCACAAAGTTTGAAAATTTTGCGAAGATACGTCAACCGGCAAGAGAGTTATTTCAAATAGAATGTCGCGGATTTCCTATGGATAATAGGTTGTAACTATAACTATCTACTGGCGACCGCCAGTAGATAATATATATATATATATACATATATATATATTCACTAAAAAAGCCATAGGTTTCAGGGACGTTATAGTTAGAAATTAGCATTTAAAAATCAATTGAAATTCACTGAAAAAAACATAGGTTTCAGGCACGTTATAGTTAGAAATTAGCATTTAAAAAACCTTAGAAATTCACTGAAAAAACCATAGGTTTCAGGGACGTTATAGTTAGTTGGACATTTCACTCGTACAAAACCATAGAAATTCCGCCGTTATAGTTAGTTCAGCTAACTATAACTCGCGCCCCCGCAATGCACTGCGGATGACGTCACATATTACATCATTCATGACATGGTCAGTGACATCACTGATGACGCGAATTCTGCCAAAATTACCAAAAAAAATGCTTTTTTTGACCATTGGGGTCCTTGTGAGACGCCTAGGGGGTCAAGGTGTTTCTACCCTGCCCCCTTTTCTTGTTTTTTAACCTTTATTTTACTGTTTTCTTGTGACTCGGTTCTACCAAGTCACAAGATGGCTGCCAACACTTCCTGGTTTGGAGTGTTGGCAGCCAATCAGAGTGAAGCTCGTGCCCGGGAGGGTTCGCGAACCCACCGCGGCCACAGATATCGAAACTTTTTCTTTTTCTAATTTCTCAGGAACTACTGAATGGATTTACACCATTTAACAAAAAGGGCTCTTTCTGAACCAAAGGCTACCTTTTTGCCAAATTTGGTGTAATTCCGTTCAGCAGTTCGGGCTGTAGCTTTGTCTAAAGTTTCCTATGGAAAATAACATGGGGAAAACGTGTTTTGGGACCCCCCTTTTTTCTCGCCCCCCGCTTGACGATTCACCCCGAAACTTTCAAGACAGGAGCTGACCGGAGCGCCCCACTAGTTTTGAAAATTTCGCGAAGATTCGTCAACCGACGCCAAAGTTATTGGGAAAAGAAAAAATGCTTTTTGAATAGAAACAAGGTCCTAACTATAACTACCTACTGGCGACCGCCAGTAGGTAATATATATATATATATATATATATATATATATATATATATATATATAAACACCAGTCCCGGTCGTTGCAAGGCTGTCTCAGTGGGCGGTCCGAGTTTAGGTTACCGGGTAACCCACAAATCCAACACTCCTCTCTTCCATACGAAGAAATTACTCAGACGCCCGTGTATGCTTCAACATAATGACAATGGCAATCCGACGCGTTTCGGCTTTACGCCTTGCTCACGGCAATAAGATTTACAAAGCATTGTTCCATTTTTAAATACATGTTTAAAAAGTGAAAAAGGACTCACCCATCCCTCTGTGATTTAATAGTGAAAATGTGTCGGCCATCTTGACATGATCATATACAAAACTTTATCAGGCAGCATGTTATTAGTCGCATCGATAACGTTATAATTCAATGATATACTGTAATTACATCAATACATGAATTTATCCATATATAGCACTGAATATTTAAATATTTAAATGTTCAATACACAAAATTAAAGAAATAGGAAAACTTTTATAATAAAAAAGATTATTATGTGTATTCCTACTGTCAACCTTTGAGAGATTCATCACTAAAGTCTCGCCCTAGTGGGCAATTATAATCAATCTATGACCCAATGGATTGGTTAATATTATTAAATACAACCTTTCTTGTGAATACAAAATTTGCAATACGGTACATGGTTTAAAGACATGTTAAAAACCAATTCTAGTACCTATTCAACATCTATACATTCTACCAATAAGTGCCTAATTACATTTCTACGGCAAGACTTAATACCCTCCTGGGTCATTTCATACCTCTCCGATGGAATCAAATGTTTAAAATACAACAATTCTACCCAATTGGGGTTATTCACAATAGAATTCATGTATTATGCCTGCAATCATCTGAATATCAAAAGTAGATGGCTCCACAATATATACTCAAAAGAACGAAGGTGAAAAGTGCCTGCACCTGTGTAAAAATAACAAAAACAAAAACTATTACCATTAAAAGCCATCTGGAAAGAATTATAAAATCAAAATGATTTAAATACTCAAGTGGATCACCAATTCTTCACTAGAATTTAATCCCTTTGGCATAAGGGTTTCAAAATCAATAATGTACTTTGATTCAAGCTTCCTTAATGTTAACTCTCGATTTCCACCCCTGACATCAATATTTACAGCATCAATTTGATGATGGTAATTGATTATAATTGCCCACTAGGGCGAGACTTTAGTGATGAATCTCTCAAAGGTTGACAGTAGGAATACACATAATAATCTTTTTTATTATAAAAGTTTTCCTATTTCTTTAATTTTGTGTATTGAACATTTAAATATTTAAATATTCAGTGCTATATATGGATAAATTCATGTATTGATGTAATTACAGTATATCATTGAATTATAACGTTATCGATGCGACTAATAACATGCTGCCTGATAAAGTTTTGTATATGATCATGTCAAGATGGCCGACACATTTTCACTATTAAATCACAGAGGGATGGGTGAGTCCTTTTTCACTTTTTAAACATGTATTTAAAAATGGAACAATGCTTTGTAAATCTTATTGCCGTGAGCAAGGCGTAAAGCCGAAACGCGTCGGATTGCCATTGTCATTATGTTGAAGCATACACGGGCGTCTGAGTAATTTCTTCGTATGGAAGAGAGGAGTGTTGGATATATATATATATATATATATATAATACATTAATAAATATTAAATATATTAAAGAATAAAATTAATATAAAATAAATAAATTAGATTTAATATACATTTTAACATATATAACAAATAAACGTAATTTTAAAAAGTTAAACACACATATATAATATATATATTTACTTTAAAACAATTATTAAACTAATAATTTTAATGTATTTTATAATTTTAAAATTATATAAAAAATAACAAATAATATACATACATATACCAATAACATAAAATCTATTTTAAAAAAATAGTATAAATTAAAATATTAAACTATTTAATAATCTTTAAACTTAAATTTCCCACTCCAGTGAGTGCAACAGTAGGAAAAGTGTTAGATAGCGGAGGGATAAAATTTACTATTTCCACTCCAGTGAGTGCAACAGTAGGGAAAGTGTTGGATAGCAGGGGGCTAAAATTTACTATTCCCACTCCAGTCAGTGCATCAATAGGGAAAGTGTTGGATAGCGGAGGGACAAAATTTACTATTCCCACTCCAGTCAGTGCATCAATAGCGAATGTGTTGGATTGCGGAGTGGTAAAATTGACTATTCTCACTCCAGTCAGTTCAAAATAAAAAACAAACAAAATATCAACAAAATAAAAATATATTTTTTCAAACTAAATAAAAAAATATAAATGTTAAAAATATATTTTATATTACAAAAACGTATTATAATGTCAAATATATATCACAAATACCTACAAATATTATATTAAATAAAATAAAATAATGATTTTCAAACAAATAAATATTTTTATTTAGAAATTATTTATTAACAAAAACATTAATTATAACATATATTTAGGGTCCGATTCCGATCTCGGCCGGTA
Organism: Calotriton arnoldi; assembly: GCA_963921515.1. Lineage (NCBI taxonomy): Eukaryota > Metazoa > Chordata > Amphibia > Caudata > Salamandridae > Calotriton > Calotriton arnoldi. Next base: position 591,129 of record CAWUFW010000041.1, read on the forward strand.
GGGCACCGAATCGGATTCGGCTGAACCGGATCCGATTCGGAGCCCTCTTTCCCGACCGATTCGAACGTGCGTCCGGGCGAGCGAGTACAATGCGAGCGCACGCGAAATCGCCGACCGACTCGTTTGCGGGTCCTAACCGCTCCGACCGACTCGCATGGACACGACTCGCACCGCGCAATGGAGACGTTCCCCGGCCGGGCAAGTACGATGCGCGCCTCGAGCAGTCCGACCGACTCGCGCCGTCCGGCTCCAAAGGGCAGTCGGAGCCGGACTTTGGAGGTCCGTGTCGGACCCCCTTGTACGCGAAGCCGCGCGAGTCGCACACAGGGGGGACCCATGGGTCCCCCCTACCTGTGCATGTACGGCGCGATTCGCATCGACACGTAGCCGCTGTAGGGGGCACCCTTGTTCGCCTCGCACCCATTGAGTCAATGGGAGCCCGCGTACGCGTTGTACGACCGGCTCCCATTGACTTCAATGGGAGTCCGACCGAATCGAGTCCGACTGCATGCGTACGCATCGTACTCGTTCGGTCGGGCTGCTAGAGTCCGATTCGGTCGGAAATCTCTCCGGGTCCGGCTCGGTCGGAGTGATTTCCGGCCTGAATCGGAATCGGCCCCTATGTCTATTTACTTCCTACCCCTATAACGCCACAAAACCCACTACCCACATCGAAAATAAAGAAAACATGTATTTGCATAATTAACATAATTAATTAATTAAACAAATATCAATTAAAAAAAAATTAAAATACATAACATTTAATTAACTTCCCACCCTTTACACCGATAATCCCCACAACGCACACCTAAAATTAAACTGTAAAAAAATTAATTCCACAATTAAAAAACTTTTTCAAGTAAATAACTAACAGTATTTAACAACTAATTATAAAGTAAGTAAAATTAATTTACTCCCTCCCTTCACCACTATAAACCCAAAATCCACACACAGAAAAAGTAATTAAACAATTACACTAATTATCAATTAATTATCAACTAATCACTAATCAATAAAGAAAAAAAATTACTTCCCACTCTTTACCCCTACAAACCCCACAACCTGCAACTAAATTAATTACACAATTTCCATATTTAACTGGCAATTAATTAATAAACAATAATTAAAAACTAATTATTAAGGCGTCCATTACGATACCGGGCGGTTAAAAATCCGCCATCCACCATAGCGGTAAAAATCCGCCCCTCTACACCGTCTGAATACCGACAGAGCAATTACGATCCCGCGACCCGAAAACCGCCGGCGGCGGTAAAAACACAAAAAATACCGCCCGCCCATGTCCGAGTCGAAGTCCATCCGCCCGCCATGGACGCAAATACGCACGACAACCCAAAACCGCCCGCCCTGACGATCGAGACACCGCCAGTGAAATTAGGATCGCACCGACATGAGCGCGGAAAATCCACAAATACACCGCCCGCCAGCGTATACAACACTGATGAAAATGGACATGGCGGAAGCCCTGGCGGCCACGTCCCTGCACAGAAATCATCCGCGGACCCAAACAAACGCACACAACATGGCCAACAAGTCCACACAGCAACCCACGCACAAATACACAAACACAGTACACATCCCGAAAACACCCCCCCCCTTGCACAAACAAATAAACTATAAATCCCACAACACCAGCCACAACACACCTGAAAACAACAGACCATCATGACACACCCACATAGGTAAGTTCAAAAGCAGCCCCTTCACAGACCACAACCCCTTGCAACATCACAAAGCCAACAAGAGAGGAGAGGACAAAGAGACACAGCAAGGACAGCAGCACACCACAGATACGCACCCATCACACCCACCACCACCACCACCACCAGCACCACCAGCACCACCAGCACAACCACCAGCACCACCACCACCAAACACCGGCACTACCAGCACCACCAGCACCACCACCAGCACCACCACCACCAAACACCGGCACCACAAACCCCCTGCACATCACACACCACACACCGCACCACAAGCACCAAAACACACACCATGGCATCACACAGAATGCCCAAGTTCACCTCCACTGAGCTGACGGTCATGGTCGACGAGATCGTCAAGGTGCACCCCCAAATCTATGGCAACATGGTCCAACAGACACCACTAGGCACCAGAAACCGGTTGTGGAGCAGGATCGTAGACCAGGTCAATGCAGTCGGGAACGTTCCACGCAACAGGGGCGAAATCAACAAAAGGTGGAACGACCTCAAAAGCGTGGTCAAGAAGAAGGAGTCCAAAAATCGAGAGCTGGCTGACAGGACTGGCGGAGGTAATCCCGTGCTTTTCAAGACCTTCAAGGTGTGGGAGGAGAAGGTGTGAGTCATCATACATCCGGAGATCCTCACCGGATTACCAGGGGGAGTGGAGGCTGGTAAGTACAAACAAACGTATACCAGCACACCACTATGTACTCACATGCACTACCACTATGCAATAGCTCCGAGGGACCAACACCCCCATGTCCACTACACAATACACAACACATCACTCACACATGCAACAGACACTACCACACACAGCCCAAACCTAACAACTAACAAAACCATGGGGGCATGTGTACAGTCAGCCAGCACCGCAACTACCACCAGGTCCCCTTCTACTCCAGAAGCGCCAGAAGGAGCACCCCCCACACCCATGTGTCCACCATAGCTGCACCAACCGACAAGTAACAGGTAAGTAGCCGCAACACAAAGGCAGTGGGTGGGAGGGGGGACAGCTGAAGTACAACACACACCAGGCCCATAGTCCCACAGCCCAGCAAGGTGGAGCACCCCCCCACACCCATGTGTCCGCCATAGCTGCACCAACCGACAAGTAACAGGTAAGTAGCCGCAACACAAAGTCAGTGGGTGGGAGGGGGGACAGCTGAAGTACAACACACACCAGGCCCCCAGTCCCACAGCCCAGCAAGGCGGAGCACCCCCCACACCCATCACCATGTGGCATCCATTGCATTGCGCACTCTAAAACAACCTGTAGTTGGAAAACTGTACAGGGCGGGGTGTCTGTAGGCATGAGGACTGTATTACGACTAACACATGGGACATGTCACGTAGCAGAGGAACACGCAGCACTGCTCCCTGTCACAAGCATGTGACCAATGTGCACACGGACATGTATTACAGAGTCATACCCCACATGACCCATCACAGATACAGCAACACCTGAGGAGCCACATCTGCATGCACAAGTCCCACTGGAGCACAGACCCACACGGCAGGCACTGTGCCACCCATCACACACATCAGCAACACCATCCAAGTCATGTCCATGTAGTCCTTACTGCCTGTCACCCACACATCGTACAACTACGCCCATGTAAGACAAACCTTACTAGAAGTAACAGCGTTGAACCACAATATTGCACACAAACACCACTGGACCCATGAAACACACAGGCACACAATGCACATTCAACATATCATCCATCCCATCTGTCAGCCCCAGTGTCATGTAAGGTATGTCATCCGAACAGCTGGCCCTCATACAGTAGTTATGCAAAGAAACCTGCCCATGACAAATCATGTGCCTGCAGTGACTGAAGCGCACGTCACACTGTGAGTAACAACACACATAACATAGTCAACACCCCAAGACCACTGCATTGATGCACATGTCCGAAGGCAGCACGCACACCAAGGATTTGGCCCATCTGCAATACGTTGTGTAGCACACAACAAGCACGCACTCACAACAGTGTTACCAATGTAAGGTCCATAAATGATAACAGCCAGCAGATATGCCGGGTATGTTAGACAGACACACACCTTTGTCTATGCACTGTCATGTTGCCACAACACATGTCACGTTCTGCACCCATGACCCACAGTATGTACCCCAAAAGCATATTTCACTCCAAAAGCGTTGTGGGGGATGTACCCCCTTTTGCCATCTGCATTTCTAAGCGTTCCATTTGAACCCCAAAAGCATATTTCACTCCAAAAGCGTTGTGGGGGATGTACCCCCTTTTGCCATCTGCGTTTCTAAGCGTTCCATCTGAACCCCAAAAGCATATTTCACTCCAAAAGCGTTGTGGGGGATGTACCCCCTTTTGCCATCTGCGTTTCTAAGCGTTCCATTTGAACCCCAAAAGCATATTCCACCCCCACATCGTCGATGGGTCCGGAGACCGCATACACCCGAGCCACAGAATGTAGGAGGTTAGCAACACACACCCATCGGCATTGCTAATCCATCCCATGCCACATGTCCACATCACACAGTTCCATTGCCTAGCCCACGCATACACACATCGTACATCCACACACACGCCTCTGGGAAACCTATGCACGAACTGTGAATGTCAGACAACCAATACATACCTTGCTAGGTGCAACACAATAACCTATCTCATTCTCCCCACAGGTGCCGAACTGCAGGAGGTTGCAGAGGGAGACAGCAGCCAGCACAGCCAGTCCGCAAGCCCCCGAGATGGACTCACGGATGTAGAGGAGCTGGACACCTCATCGGACGCGGACCACCTAGCAGGCCCATCTGGATTGGCAGGGCACAACCGCTCCCCAGGGCCCCTCCTACCCACCAACCCATCATCCAGGGCTGCTGACCAGTCACAGCCCCCTGCTGCCACGGTCGTTGCGGCAACCACCACCGCCGCAACCACCACCACCGCCGCAACCACCACCACGACATCACAGGCCACAGCCCCAGCGCAAGTGGTGGTCCGGCCGTCGGGGTCCACCCTGGGAGCCAGGGCGAGGACCGTGGTGAGCAATGTGGCAAGTGGGCAGGTCGGTGGCAGCAGTACTGGTGGGAGGAGCAGGGTCAGGCCAACGCCATCCGTGCCTGGGAGCCAAGCCCTGCCACAAATCGCCAGAGTCCTTGGGGCATATGAAGATGCCCAAGGACAATGGGCCAGGTCAGCTACCGACACGCGGGAGGTCCTAGGAGTGTTGAGGTCCATGGACGCCCATATGGGCCAATTTGTGACCCGTTTGGACCAACTCGTGGACCTCATGGGCCAGCTGGTGTTGTCGGTGAGGGCACAAGCAAGGCCAGCAACACCACCTCCGCCACCACCTGCTGTGGCGCAGGGTCGAGCAGCAGTATTGAGTTCCCCTGCGTCCACAGCCAGTGAGCACACCTCAGCCACCACCAGCAGGTCACCACCACACCCCCCCTTCCAAACGTGGAAGGGGCCGTCCGAAGAGGAAGCAGGTGTCCAGAGAGGACTTCGCACGCACCAAACGCCAGTGAGTCAGCCAGCCACCTTGACCACCTACTACATTGACTTGGACTACGATCCTACCCCACACAGCCATCTTAATGGCATGTGTCTGTTGGACTATGGACATAGAACTAAATGGGTACACCTTGAGCATCACGCAGCCATGACCGTCAGCTCATTGTCACTGCACGCACCACTTATGTCATCACCTTGCACACAATAACATGTCACCGATGAAAATAAATGCACCTTGATCACAATCTGCTGTCTGTGCCCTGTGTTTATTCAACGATGTGCAACCGCCACCATGAGCAGAAATGCATCTTCTGTGTGGTATGTCGATGGGACAGGAGAGGCTGTAGGGACCTAGGGGTGAAAGACAGAACAAGAGGCCATTGAATGAGTGTGTCACACACTCATCACACAGTACATGTCACCAACTACAAGCAATGTACACACATCTCACAGAGCAACACGGCACAATGCAACAGCCACTGTGAGTGGCATACTAACCTAGACATGGACCATTACCACACAGCACTCAGTGAACAAAATGCCTCCGTGACAGAGCACACATACACCAGCACAAATACAGCTACATCAGCCGTCGTACATGGACACTCACCGTCAAGTGAAGTAGCGGGCGATGAGCTGCTGACGCACATTCACAGCTTCCTCCTCTCCGCTGTCCTTGTCACTGGACCCGTCCTGGTCTGCAGGCTGGGGCCCTGGCTGATCACCGTCATCCACTATTAGGGGGATCTGCTTGCGAATAGCCAGATTGTGCAGCATGCAGCAAGCCACTACTATCTGGCACACCTTCTGTGGGGAGTACGCCAGTGCACCCCCGGTGCAGTCCAGGCATCTGAACCTGGACTTCAGGAGGCCAAAGGTCCGCTCAACCACACGTCTGGTCCTCCCATGTGCCTCATTGTAGCGGTCATCAGCTGGGGTCCGAGGATGTCGTAATGGGCTGAGCAGCCAGGGCCCATTCGGGTAAGCAGAGTCACCTGGGTGTGAGGGACACAGAGAATTGTTGCAACTCCAACTGGACACAGGACAGCATCGCACACCCAGCACGCTACATGACTCCGCATACTCACCAACAATCCAAGCACGGTCCGGTTACAGATTGGCCATCAAACGTGGTAGGATGCTGTTGTGCATGATGTGACCATCATGGGCCGATCCTGGAAACTTCGCACAGACGTGTGAAATTACCATGTCCGCAAGGCACACCACTTGCACATTCAGTGAGTGGGTGTGCTTCCGGTTGCGGTAGATGTGTTCCGTGGCCTGTGGTGCAACAAGGCCAACATGGGTGCAGTCAATTGCACCAACAACGTGGGGGATCCGTCCAAGGGCATAGAATGCACCCTTCACTGCCGCTAAATCACGGGCCCTGGGGAATCGGATGTACCGGTTCCTGTACAGCATCATAGCTGACAGTACATCCCGTAGCACCATGCTGAACATGGGCTGGGACATCCCACCTACACTGCCCACTGTGTGTTGGAATGACCCAGTGGCAAAGAAATGCAGTGCAGCCATCACCTTAGCCGTGGGGCTAAATGCAGTTGGATACACCCTGCGAGGACGGAGGTGGGGTTCCAACAAGGCACATAGGCGAAGCAGGCTGGGTCGGTCCAGGCGAAATTTCCGGATTACCTCTACATCCTCCATGTCTGGCAGCAATTGGTAGGGGCGATGTATGTTTGGTCTCCTCCTAGGAAAGATGGAAGTGGACACATGTCAAAGCAACACGCCACATGGCATTACCACATACACAAAACATAGATGATTGACCAAGCAATTGAATCACAGTACAGCTGACAAGTAGGGACAGCACAGCCACAATACACTTACACAGGTCCCATACCAATAGCAATGGGCAGTGACACACAACATTGCAATGAGCATGCACATGTGGATTTAGGCCTTAATAACTTGTAAGGTATGCTGACGTTATCAGACAGCATATTTGGCAAGCGGCAACACCACGGCAACATAACTAGCTGCTGTGCATGACACTGCTTCCGAGGCTGGGTGAGTATGGCACACACCAACAACGCTATGGGCACAGGCTGAGCGGCCAAAACAAGTGGGACCTGTGGCACGAGGGGATATGAGACAGTCATTGATGTCCCTACTGCACCCTATGTACAGCACTGTACGGATCACACCTCCAGAAACATTGACAGGTGTACACATTGACAGCTCCATGCCAACACGGCTGTGTGATTGCAAATACACAACACAAGTGACACGTAACGTTGCACGTGCCAAGTGTGAGATGTACATAGTGCAAGATGGCATGTGTGTGCATATGCATCTCCCATGCTCCCATGCCAATGTGCAGATGATGATATGGCAACAGACATTTGGAGGCTGGCCACTGGCCGTCCCTGCCTATGCACACAGCATGTTCTGGCCCTGTCCATTGTGGACCTGCTCCCACACACTAATCATGGCCTCCCCTCGCTCAGCCAAATATGCGTTTGCACCTGGGAAGCCAGCGCATGCTCAAGCAGCTCCAAGCTCGCCCCAGAGAGGCCAAGGAGTGTATGTGTGGGTCCAGTTGAACAAGTGGTCTGTCACGCGGTATGATAAGTTGCGGGACGCCGTCCACCTGCGTGGTGCCATGACTCGAGACCCGGGCAACATTGACAATGCATGACAGGCTCCGCAGTCCGGTTACACCACCTGCAACACACAGAGGCTGTAGCTGCCCTAGCGGCCCAGGCCGCGTCCAACTGGAGCTCATGGACCCATACATTCACTCTTTGGCCTCTCTGGGGCGAGCTTGGAGCTGCTTGTGCACGCGCTGGCTTCTCTGTTGCAATGGCATGTAACGTGTGTGGGAAAATAGGCAATGAGAGAGATGGTGCGAGCCACCTTCCGTGACGTCACTCCTGCTCGTGATGTGTGCGTCCCCCCACTACTTCCATTTGACTTCTGCCATACTACAAATTGAGGATGTGTTGCCTGCGTGATGTGACCAGGAGGAGCGCGCCATGACCTCTCGCCCACCATGCCCCACTGCCATCCCGTGCCCTGGATTGCCTGTGCCGGTGGAGAATGTTGGGGATACACCTGGTCGACAGGGGATGTGAGTGCCTTGGCAAGGGCCTGACTGACGCACTGCAGTATCCAGCATGTCCACAGAGGGTGGTCTGACGTCTACACCTGATGCAGCATTGATCGCGTGCCCGCCTGTTGTGCACACACGAGTTCACATTCATCCCCAGACAGGTGGTCTTTACAAATGCCCAGGAGAGCGGGAATGTACAGTTCCGGAACCCTCCCAACACAGCGTGTTTCAACATTGCATGTGCGCATCTACCCGTCACACCCACCCACCTGAGCCAAGCGTAACTCCCGCTTCACATGACACATGTGTGTCTTCCACAGTTGTGCTACTCTCTCAGGGGCGGACTTGCAATTGTCCCGTGGCGCACACACACTGCACCGAGTCGTACTGGCATCCTGTTAGATTGGTAGGCACACTAACCCATCTCCTTCTGAGACAGTGGTGGCTGTGATGGATATTGTGACTGCCATGGCGGTGTTGGCTGGCCATGGCAGGGCACACTCACACACATGGCATCCGCAGCACTTCGTGTTACTACTCGGCACATGGAACTGGGCACTGTCCCTGGGGTTGATGAGTAATGGCGCCTGTCGATGTGAACTGTGACTGTATGCTGTTGCTCCTGTAGTCGGTTGTGTCTGTGTAGTTGATGATTGGAGTTGTTGCAGTGTGTGGTTGGTTAAGTGGGGCAGCTGCCGTGTATGTGACCTCAGCAATTGCAATGTCCGGGCTCACATTCGAATGTGTTGTACACGTGGCAGGGACTTCCCTTCTCTCAGAGCGTGCTACTTGTGAGTGTGATGTATCTGCTTTCCGGTGCAACGTATTGACTGCATGTGATTGGTGTTATTCCTGTGTTAATGTATCCGTGTCATGTTTACGTGCATGCATTGCACAGGGTTTGGGTGTAGCTACAGGTGGACTGGCAGCATGCGAGGAGTATGCGGTCATGTGTGGACTTACGTGCTGTGTGGCCAGCAGTGTAGGTGTATGTTAGTCATGTGATGTGCATTGTGGCTGGGCACATGTCTTACTTTCAATGTGTGCATTTGGGAGGTGGTGGTGTGTGTTTGTGGTAGCGTTGGTGTGTATGTGTGTGTCGTGTCCATGTCGACTACACACATATGTCACCCCAGGACATGGTGGATGTTTGTAACCGTGTTGAGGTCTTTGAATATGGTGAGATGTGTGTGTTGTATGTTGCACAGTATGCGGTGTGTGGGTGTGTCCTTGCAGTTCCGGCTGACTCCTACTTGTTATGGTTCAGACGTTGTGTGTGTGCAGGGTGTGTGACTGTCAAGATTGTGTCTAGTCCAATTGTGCATGTCAGCATTTCAGCAGTTCTTACTCACTGTGTAGTGCTGCCCACCCACACTGACGTCGAGTGTGTGTTTTGTCAGGCATCGCTGTGGCATGCTTTGGCGTGGCTCCCACTTTTGGTTGCTGAGTGTGTGGTCAGACTGTGTGGGTCATTGTATACATGTGTAGGACTGTGTTTTGTAGTGAGCAGGCCGTCAGTGTTGTTGTGTTGATCTTTCGTGCGACTTCAGAGTGTGAGGTGTCCTGCTCCACGAGCTGTGGTATTTCCCTGTGGCCACTGTTGCGGCTACTCGTTTGCGTTGACATCTAATGACGGTGGACTACATGGTCATCTCACGGCTGCCGTGTACTTCACACACTCTCATCCTCTCTCATTCGTACTTGTGTTTGTGAAATGATTCAGCGGAGACACATATTTGCTTCAAGCCATGTATTAGGACTTATGTCCTCTGTGATGCAGTATAGTGGACACTACTGGCAGCGAAATGCATGTGGAGGATATACTCAGCATGATTACACATAGCATAGGGTGTAGGGGTACATGTGATTAGTTGTTGCCTGTGGGATGTGGGCTTCAGAGTTCCAACTGCTTAGCCGTTGCTGTGCTAATGTACATTTGCAAATTACTGAGGAGCTGCTGACTTTGACACAGACAGTATACATTTTGCCTACCAGACCGCTTGCCATCATGGGCACAGTACATCTCAGTTCCATGTTCCAGGTTTGCTGCTATAGTTACTCATACACACGTGCGTGAGAGGTGACATCAGGGCATGGGCTCACGTGCATGCAACGGCGTCCCACTTGTTGTTGCAATGTGGTGGCTACTGGACATGTCACAGTCACTGGGGTGATGTTGTTGGTGGATGCACTTGTTGTCCATGCAAAGGTCCTGGCACGGAAGTTCAGAGGGAGGTGAGGTCTCAGCTCTCACATACTACAGCCGAACGATTACTGTCCACTGACCGGTGCATCTGTCCATGGGCACAGGATCCATATTATGGCATAGTTGTACGTGCAGTCATGTCCATGTGGTTGCCATACACAAATCCCATGCCTCTGCCTCCCCCTGTTCATGCAGAGTTACTGGATGTGATGAGGAACAGAGTGCATGTCCCGTAAATATCCGATGTCATGGCAGTGTAGTTGATGGTGTGGTGTCAGTTGCAGGTTGTATGTTATAGTTGTTGTACTGGTAACTGCCCAGTCCGTGCGGAAGCCAAGCATGGGTACGGTGTCGGACATCATTGTTCAATTGGGGATATTGCGTCGGGGGCCGACGAATTGACAGGTTGTCAGGTATGCGATACCTTCCAGCAGGGTTTCCATTTCATTGGTGGTAAACATGGATGCCATCCAATGTAGCGGATGGTGGCTGTCAAGGTGTTGGTCGTGAGTTGTCCCTTGTAGGAGCATGATGGGACATGTTGGATGACATTCGATGTAACTCTGATCCATGATCCGTCGTGTGGAGGCACAGTGGTCCCATTGCAGTGTGGGTCCGATTGCAGCCACATACGCCATGCCCCCATAGGCTGAACAGACCCTGTCGTGGACGTCCATGGGGTGGAATAGTTGTAGCAGGTCCGCCCTTGGACATGCCGGGTTGGAGAGACATAAATCCACGGGATAGTGGAAGGGACACCTCCGACAGTAGAAGACGGGGATGACGCAGCTGAACAATGCGATGCGGTAAGTTAGTCGGTAACTTACGTTCAGCAAGGCCAGAGTATCACATCCCAATATCTGTATCAGGTTATGTTTGTACAGCTTTATCTGTCCGGCGTAGTTGGGTAGGTGTGGTGAAAGTGCCATTTTGCTGCAGGGCGATTTGATGGCGTGCTCCGGCTGTCTGTGCAGTCTGCAGAGTGCAACCTCCGACGTTGCTGGGAATTCTGTGATGGTCGTAGGGAGGCAGGGGTTGTGTTCTAGTAGCTTGTGCGGAGGACACGGGTCCTCATCCCACATGCTTGTCTGTATGGTCAAGGTCAGTGGTGTCTGACTCCTTCCAGATAACTTGCATGTGAACCACATGGGGGAGTGTTATCATTTCTTTTTACCGTTCGGAATGTTCTTTCGTGTTGTGCGCTATCTGCCCTGTGGACGGTTCCCTCTGCATGCCTGTGGTGGGCTTTTTGTTTGGGATAATGACTGTATTGTCCTGCTTAAATATTTGGGCTGTGGTTGCGGTGTGGGTATGGAAGGCCATTCAGTGCTATCTCCCTCCCGTGTGTGGGTGGCAGGCTGCGTTTCCGCTATACGTTGGGCCTTGTGTGTCAGGGTGTTATAATTGAGGCCACCTGTTGTCGGTCCCCGGCCTCTTTGGTGTTACGTATTGCATGTCTTGGTATTGGGTGCAGGGTGGTATCGGTGTTTCTGTGTGGTACTGGCGTACCTTTTGCCGACGGGGTCCATATTCTGCTGGGTGATGTTGCCGCCGCTGTGTGCTTCGCCATGTTTTGCACATAGGGGTGTGTCCTAATTTGGCGTGACATCACTGCCCTTTTCGGGTCAGTTGTGTGACGTTGGTTTGCAACTGTGAATTGCAGGTTGGAGACATGACTGTGGCAGGACTGTCACGTGACATGTGCGTTCAGGGTGGGGCTGGTGTGTGTGGTGTTTGGTTGTGACCCTGTGTTGTTTGTGTGCGGCGCATTCATGGCGCTGTCGTTGGCCTCAGCGTTGTGCGCATGTGTGGCTGCGTCATCGCCGCTGCGCTGCGGGGCCGTGACGGGGACGTTAGTTCCTGGTCCCGGGTGGTGTGTGCCCGGTAGTTGCGAGTTGTTACTATTTGCCCGGTGTGACATTTGTGGGTGCAGTGGTGGATGTGTCGTGTCCACGCAGGGGTGTCGGGGGGGGGCCATGTCCTCTTTTTCCGCCCTTGCACTGTGTGCGGTGTTTGCGTGCCCTTGTTGTGTGTCTGCTTACCTGCGTCGCCGCTGCGCGTTGACTCCTAGGTGGTGCATCAGGTAGAGCATGGGGAGGGCCTGCAGTGCTGGATTCATGCTCGGGGGGGCCGCCTCTTTGGTGTCCGTGCTGGTCGGTCGGGTTTCCGCCTTGCTTTCGCGTGCGGTGTCTCTTAGCCGTGGGAGCAGTTTGTTTGCGGCATCGTAATTTGTAAGGCGGGCGGTACGTGATTTCGTCGGTCGGTGTGTCTCCATTGGGCTGCGCCGCTACGTGAGCGGGCGCACTTTGATGGCGGACGGCGTAACTGGCTTACGGGCGGTGTTTGGCTGGATTTTCACATCCTAATTTGGCGGGCGTGTGGGCTGCGGCGGGCGGACGGTAACTGGTGGTTTTTGCATCCGCCGGCACGGCAGTAGTGCTTCCGCCCAACATCCTAATGGGCCCCTAAATAATTAAAAATAAATTACTTCCCACCTGTTACCCCTATAAATCCTACAACCCGCACCGAAAATGTACCCAAAAAATTTAAAAACACAATTAACATTATAAAAACTCAAAAAAATATTAATAAATAAATATATTAATTAATTTATTATAATTAAATTACTTCCCACCCTATTCCCCTATAAACCCACAACCAGCTACAGAACTAAAAACACAAAATGTAATTAGAATAAAATTAATAACTACTAAAAATGTAACACATATATTAAAAAACATAAACAATACTTATACAAAAAATAGATCACATACATTTAAAATATATACTAAAATACATAACACTAATTAAAAAATCTATATTTTAAACAACTATATTTTTGCAAACAATATTAATGACTTCTGTATTTTTTAAATCGATACTTCTTACCTTAAAGTCGATATTCTTGACCACGATATTCTTGCTGTCGATATTTCTGTGTCACACTATTTAAAACTCAACATTAGTGTAAGTCGACATATCCAACTCAATATTTTGACTGAATGCCCTGCCAAGAACTGATACATCACCATTCAGCTTTTTAAGGAGAGGAATAATCGGGAGTTTCTTGCAGTCCAAAGTATAGGAAGCTGTGCTCAAATGTATTATATAGGCAATTAATGACTAGGCAAATGGTATCTAAGATATTGGAGGAAATATGAACAGCACAAGGATATAGTGGGGAACCCATATTAATTGTTTTATTTAAGGACAGTGTAGATACATTTGTAAAGAGCACCAAAACCATTAGCCCGTTATTAACGGCACCAGACCATGGAGCATAATGAGATGACCGATTAGCTCAGGTAAAGAATATGAGGGTGTTCCTAATTTTCTCTGAAAATAGATAGAGTTGCAGAGGTCAGATGAGGGCTTAACAGTATTATAGCAAACACCAGAATTTAAATAATTTTTAATACTTTTTTTCTTTAAAAAAAAATATCTTTATTGACATTTTTAAACATATGCAAAGGTTGTTCAGCATACATGTATATCTGAAACATCATGGTAGAAAGTAGACATTTACAGTCTCAATCCGGAGCATTCACAAACAGTCAATTACCCCTTCATTATATTCCCAACCATATATGTTGTACTACTCTCAAACAGTGTATCCTTTGCCAACAGATACTCATAACCTCCCTATGTACCACCTCCCTTCCCACCCTCTTCAGTGTCGTTATGCTAGCGCTACATTTCTTCCTGATTCGAATATGCTGCCCATCTCGTGTCAGCTCATGTCTTGTCTTGTTGGTTATCGTCTCTTCCCTGGGATCCACAAGGTGCCCCTAACAGTCAGAATCTGGATCCTGGGGTACTGTGTGTCTCTCATATCCCTTAGCATTGTCTCCCAGGCTCGTGAATCATCCTCTACTTTTTCATCGCACCTAAGCTGTTTCAATCAGACTGCCTTTGCTGTTGCCCATTCACATACATCCCTTACCCACATCATTATCCTCAGCAGAGTGTGGCTCATCCACAATATGGCTATTCAGCGTTTTGCAAGTACAAATCCAAGCATCACAAATTTCCTACTGAGTTTTTTATTCTTGGGATTGGGTAATAGACCTAACAGCACCGTACGGATCTGGGGACCTCCCACACCATAGCTTCTTTCAAATTGGCTAAAATTTCAGTCCAGTAAGGGGCCAGAACTAGGCAGGACCAGACTATATGTACGAAGTCCGCATCTACTTCACTGCATTCACTGCAGAGGGGACAATGCCCTGAGCGGTTTTGGTAAATTCTACTCAGTGTTTTGGGGGTAAGATAAGTTTGGTGTATAAAGTTATATTGCACCAGTTTAAACGGTGCATTCACTTGTTTAGCCCCTTCATGTATTTTGATCCAATCCTGTGGTGTCAGGGGGTCCCCCACAACTGCCTCCCACTGCGTTTAAATAGGGAATATCTGGTTCATCTTATTATCCCATATTGCCCTGTATAGATGAGAAATAAATCGGCATCCCTGGGCCATGTAGAGCATTACGTGAAGCACATTTGTAATGGGGAGAAATAAGGACCATAATTACTGAGCCACCTGGGAGATCTTCCTATTTTTTTTTTTTTTATATTTATTTTATTAAGCATTTCCAGAAAAATACATATATATGAAATAACAATCAATGATAAAACCAGTTTATACATTAAAATAAATTAATTAGATTAATTAAAAGGCAGTTGGTTTAAAAGAGAAGCAGTCTTAAGATTTTACATTTCATCAGAAATTAAAACAACTTGATGTTATAAACGAACAGCTAACCTCTCTTGCACAGTATTTTGGAGATATCTACAAGCGAGTCAGTTCATTAGAGCCTATCTCTGATAACACTAAGGGCCTCCTCTGTTAATCCCTTCCTATACCACCCTTACATCTCTGCTCCAGCTGGCGATATATGCCCAAACCTTCTGCCCCCGAATTCTAGCCTGTCTACCCCTGCTAGCGTAGATAGCCCTCTCTGATTATAGATTCCGAGAAGCCTGGCAAGCCACATGTAGAAGGTTGGTGGTTCAGCATCTTTCCATCTAGTTGCTAATAAAATCCTATATACCGCTGTCCCCAGAAAGAGACAGTATTCCTCCTCTACACTAAGTTCCCTTGAGCCATCATAACCAAGAATCAACAGGGTAGGGGATAGTTCTAATCTACGGCCAAATACTTCCTCCCAGTACCCTGATAAACCTTTTTTTTAGCAAAGTTAGTTTATCACAATCATAGAGCATATGAATCAGGGTGGCTGGTCCTGACCCGCATCTAGGGCACTTATCATCTATCCTTTTCCCCCATGTGTACAATTTAGCTGGCGTAAAATATAAATTAAAAATAGTTTTGTACAATTGAGCTTTTAGGTTCGAGGATAAAAGTATTTTAGCTGTTAAAGAGAGGCTCTTATAGATGTCCACATCAGGATTTCCCAGCTTCGATGCCCAAGATGATTCCGTTTTTTTCTAAATCGTCTGGAATCTTATCAAGAAGTAAGCCATAAAGGTTCCTAATTTTGGTGGACTTCCTAGTTATGATATCTAAAAGTGGAATCTTATCGAGCGTGATCTTAGGGGTATTTAAGACAAGGATGTTTTTAATCTGAACAAATTTAAAATAATGGTTACTCGGTATATCAAAAACTTTCTGAAGCACGGGAAATTGAAAATCTTGCTCCCCACCACAAAAGTCCCCAATTGTTCTTACCCCTAACCTTTCCCATTTCTTCCCCATATCATCGTTAACCTGGGACGATAATAGTGATGAGCGCCACAGGGGGGTATATCTATTGACTTTCGGGATTACCATACATTTGGAGACCTGCTTCCACACATTCCATGCGCTGCGGATCACTTTAAACCTTACTTTCTTATAGTAACTTGGTTCCACTTGTCTTAATAGAAGCCCAGGAGCTTTCTTCCCAATAGAGAGTTCGTAGATAGTTGGTATTTTTGGGCCGTGCTCTGTTCCAGTGTCGTTATCTACGATAAGTAGAGTAGCCATTTGATGGAGAAGAGCCGCCCAATAATATAGGGTGATATTAGGGATTGCGAGGCCACCCCTATCTTGTGGTAGAGCTAAGTATTTCATTGCTCTCCTAACCTTCCCATGTTGCCATATAAACTTGGTAAACATTGATTCCAATGACTTCAATAATTTATCTTCTAAAGCCAGTGGTATAGCCCGAAACAACTATAATAACTTTGGTAGCATGGTCATTTTAAAAAAGTTTCCCCTCCCAATAATGGACAAGTGTAAACCATTGATTCTCCTTAGATCGTTCCCTATGGTTTTAATCAGAGGTTCAAAATTACATTTATTAATTTCATCTATTTTTGCGCTTATGCAAACCCCCAGATAAACTGCTGTATTTGATTTCCTTGGGTCATTAAAATCAATATTATCTGTACATAGCACAATAGTTTTCCCCTTATTCAAAGCATATCCAGAGAGAAGCCCATAGCTCTCAGCGATTTTATTAATTTCTATAATTGCCTCAGCTGGGTTCGGGGTTAGTACCGCAACATCATCGGCATAAGCCAGTACTTTAGTCTCATAACCACCTGTAACTATTGGTTTAATATTCCGGCTTTGTAGAAGTTTAGCCACCAAAGGATTAATATATAAAGCAAATAAAATCGGAGAGCAAGGACATCCCTGCCTTGTCCCTCTTGATATATTAATATTATTAGACTCCTTTCCCATAAGTTGCAGTCGGGCCCTTGGTTGACAGTACATGGCTTTAATTGCTTTTATAAATTGGGGCCCAAAACCATTTAGCTCCAGTACCCCCCATAAAAACTTCCAGGAGACCCAATCGAAAGCTTTCTCGGCGTTGAGAAGGATCATAGCCATCTGGCCCCCTGTCCCAGACATGATATCAAAAAGGGAGATAACACTGCGGGTATGGTCAGTTGTTCCTTTGCCCGGGATAAAACCATGTTGCCAGGGGGAGACCAGATGTTCTATGACCCTCCCAAGCCGATTGGCCAAGATTTTAGAATATAATTTAGAGTCTGAATTAATCAAGGAGATTGGTCGGTATGATGATGGATTGTCAACCGGCTTTCCTTTTTTAGGGAATATTGTTATATCTGTCTCTTTCCAAGACTCAGGGGGGGCTCCACTATATTGCACTCCCTTAAACAAGTCCAGAAGAAGAGGTGTTATCACTGTTCCTAAGATTTTATAAATCTCTAGCGGGATTTTATCGGGTCCTGCGGCTTTCCCCGAGGCCATTTCTAGCAGAGCCAAATGAACTTCCTCTAGAGTAATTTCTTCTTCTAGTTCATCTCTTCTTAACCTATCCAGGCCCCCTCCAAATTCAATGTCTACGGTCAGTTCTGCTAGGGCTTTCATGACTTCTGCTGTATTTTTCATGATATCATCTTGATACAAGATTTGATAATACCGTTGAAACCCTTTAATGATGTCTTCTGGATCAGTATGTACTTGTCCATCTATTTTAATAGCGGGTATTGCGTTAAAAGAAATCTTCTGCCCAGTACGAAGGGCTAGCCTCTTACCTACCAGCTCACCGTTTTCATATATACTATTCCGATGTGATTGATATGCTTCTGCTGATCTCTGCGTTAGCCAGCTATTTAATTCCGCCTTTAAAGCAATTATTCGATGTTGGATATGGACCCCATCTTGTCCCTGTATTATTGTCAAGACACGTTCCTCTTCAGCTCTGGCCAACTCACGTGATATTTGTTGATTCTTGTTTTCCCGCTCCTTCTTAGCTCTGGCCACAAAACTGATAGTTTCCCCTCATAGAGTGGCCTTAAAAGAGTCCCAAACAGCCCCCCTGACTGCGCTAAAGCGATTCATATCAAAATATTCTTGTGCCCAATCCTTAATGAATTCGATATACTCATTATTCACTAGCAATTTTCTATCGAACGTTCATTTACTCCGTGGCCTTTTAAAGTTAGTTAATTCAATTTCTAAAATCAGAGGATTGTGGTCAGATATTAATTTAGGGAGTTTCTTAATTTCAGCTCGTATTAATAAATCTCTTGTTACAAAAAAGTAATCGATCCTGACATGTTTATTATGTGGGCAGGAGAAGTATGTGTACCCGGGCTTAGTCGGGTTTTTTAAATCCCAGATATCCACCAGAGCATGACTATTCTTAAGGCAATTTAGGGCCCTGTAAACTCTAGGCTTCCGGCCAGAATATCCACCTTGCCTCTGCTTCCCAGTATCTATATCTAAAGAAATGTTAAAATCTCCGCAGAAAATTAGGGAGTTTGGCCATGTAGCAAGTTCTATTTCTAGGTCTTCAAATATTTGAGGGTCATCTTGATTAGACCAGTAAATCGAGCATACCGTAACTCCTGTTGTAAGCTCTACTATGGCCCACCTCCCCAGGGCATCCGCTGCCTTGCGTTTGGGTAATCCTAATGATGTTTTGGCTAGAATGGGAGATCTTCCTGTATTGCAGAAACTTCCCGCTCCCTAATTCCTCGCGTAAAAATTGTTTATTTTCAAAAAGGTCACCTATTGTTAGGCAACCACCCTCTTTTCATCTGCAGACAGACAGAGACTGCAATTTTGGAGAAGGGTTTAGACCTGGCTTTTCCAGAGGCTATATACCCTTGTGTTTTGGGCCCTGTTTTTGTTGGTTTTATGACTCTGGCCACTTTACCACTGCTGATCAGTGCTAAAGAGCATATGCTCTCCCTGTAAATTGTGTTTATGGATTGGTGATTCCATGATTGGCAAATTTGATTTACTGGTAAGTCCCTAGTACAGTGCACTGTGTGTGCCCAGGGCCTGTAAATAAAATGCTGCTACTGGGCCTGCAGCACTGATTATGCCACCCACATGAGCAGCCTGTATATGTAACTCAGACCTGCCACTGTACTGTCTGTGCACAGTTTGGTACTGCCATGTCGACCTGGCAAGTGCACCCACTTGCCAGGCCCTAACCATCCCTTTTCTTACATGTAAGACACCCCTAAAGTAGGCCCAAGGTAGCCCCATGGCCATGGTGCAGTGTATGTGAAAGGTAGGACATGTACTGAGGTGTGTGACATGTCCTGATAGTGAAATACCGTGTATTTTGTTTTTCACTATTGAAAGTCTATCTGCCCCATAGGATAGAATGGGAGTTTATTTATAACATCTTATAAATATAACTTCCCATTGGGACAAGATGGAAAGATGGAGTTTAGTATGCCTGAACTCAAGATATAAAAATGCATCTTTTCGTAAAGATGATTTTTATATTGTGTGTTTGAAAATACCACTTTTGGAAAGTGGGTATTTTTTTGCTTAGCCATCCTAAGTGCCTCTGCTGGTTTGTGGATTGACTGGCTTTGGAGTGACAGGGGCTGGGGATGTGCATTCTCTCAGACAGCCACGGGGGTTGATGTGTGTCCTGCCTTTCTTGAATGAGTCAGGACTGGGCTGAACAGACCTGGGCTGCATTCAGAGTAGGGGGATGAGATTTCTTTCACACCTGAATGGGCCTGGTCTGCCTTGGACAAGGCTGTCTCCACCTCCTGCCGGGCAACTGCACCAGAGAGGACAGAACTGGTTTTGGCTGGGCAAAGAGCTTCTCTGCCACCAGAAAACAAAGGAATTTATGCTATAAAAAGTGTGGTCCAGACCCCAGACTTTTAGATTACTTCTGGGATTCAAGAGGAACCTTTGCCAAGGAAAAGAGCAGGAGAAACTGAGGAGAAGTACTGCCCCTTTGCTGTGTGTTGTCTGGGGTTGGCCTGCAGTGGCTGTTTCTGCCAAGAAAAGGACAAGGACTTTTCTGTGTGCTGTGTCCCCTGCTTGAGGAAGATCTCCAATGGCTTGAAGTAGAGCTTGACTCCTGTTCTGAAGTCTCAGGAACACAAAGACTTCACCCACAGCTCCCCTGAACTTCCTTGCTGGGAGTTCTGACCTGCCAAGAGGTGCATGTTGCTGTTCTGGGCCTCTGGATGTTGTTTATGCTGTTGGGAGCTGGAAAAGTAACACAACGACGAGAAGCGTGATGCATGCGCACCGGTTTCCAAAGCATCGCCACCATGCGGGAAAAGGTTCCACGCATCGTCTTCGCGCCGTTGAAGAAACTGACGCATTGCCTCCCTGCGGCTGGAGAAATCGCTGCACGTCGTATCGAGTGCACCGATCTACTGAGTCTGAGGTCACCACACTGATTCCGACGCAGGCCCTGCTGTGCGGATGCAAGAACTAACGCATTGTGGGACCGCGGCTGAAGAAACCAACGCAGTGCCGTTGTCACCACCGCATGGAGAACCGCGGCATCCCTGATCGTCACGTATTGCACCGGGGCGCCAAGTCGACAAGGACACCGGGGCTGCAGTAAGAAACTGACACATCATCTCCCCGCGCAGTAAGAAACCGACGCATCACCTCCCCATCAGAAAGGAACTGACGCATCACCTCCCCTGCGTGGCAATAAGGAACTGACGCATCACCTCCCCTGGAGTAAGGAACCGACGAATCACCTTCCCTGCACGTAAGGAACCGACACATCACCTTCCCTGGGGCTGTTCTTGCTTTTGATTTTGATGGATCCAAGGTTCCTTGTGTTGAAAGTGTTGCATTTATAATTTGCTATGGACACAACTGTTTCTACCTTTTAAAAGTCATATTTTGATTACTGTATTGTGGATTTTTGTCATTTTAGTCTTGTTTGGTTTAGATAAAGTTTACCTATTTTTCTAAACTGGTGTTGTGTCCATTTGAGGTGTTTTCACTGTATTACTGTATGTGTGCACAAATGCTTTACGCACTGCCTCTGAGATAAGCCTGTCTGCTCTTGCCAAACTACCAAGGGGTTGAGCAGGGGTTATTTTTAGAAGTGTATCCTCCTTAGCCTGACTAGGAAGAAGGGTCCCTACTTGGACAAAGGTGCCAACTATGGACCCCCATTTCTAACAGGTTGTATCACCCATAGTGGCATATCTGGGGCATATGGTGCCCAACCTATCACCCTTTGAACTGTACGTTCCCATACCTCTGAAGCGTGATGAATTATGTATGAGCATGCAAGAGGAACACTCGCCCCCATTATCAGGAGCTCCGGAAATGAGCCTCCCATGAATGTTCCCGTCAGAAGCCTCCTCTCCCATTTATCGGTTTCATCTAGCCAGTGGATTGCATGCTGCAATTGGGAAGCCATATAATAAAATTCTAGACACAGCACCTCCAGTCCCCCCTTTTGCCATGTTCTCTGTAATGTCGTCAAGCTAACCTGTTTACGTTTAGAGCTTCATAACAGTTCTACCATCAAACTATTTAATGTTTTTAAAAAATTATTAGGGATTTTATAGAGCGAGTGCTGTACCGCATATAAGCATCGGGGCAAGCTGATCATTTTGGTTAATTGCGATCCTGCCCATGAGGGACAGAGACAACTCCTGCCAGGAATGCACAGAACCCTGTATAACTTCTACTACCTTCCCTATGTTAAGCTCCAGATATCGCTCGGGGTACGCGCCAGTCAAGCAATCAAATATAGCTTTATTCGATTTTTTGTCATTAAAAATCATAAAAGCATAGTTCATATACACATGGTCAATTACACAATAAAAATAGTCTCATTATATATACATATCCAACAGAATAAAAAATACTTAAGATTTAATACTATTTTACATTGTATTCCTGCACCTG
This sequence comes from Calotriton arnoldi, assembly GCA_963921515.1. NCBI lineage: Eukaryota > Metazoa > Chordata > Amphibia > Caudata > Salamandridae > Calotriton > Calotriton arnoldi. The sequence goes on from CAWUFW010000041.1 coordinate 613,257, forward strand.
ATAACACTTTTTAAAAAAGCAACAATGATCATTGTATGCAACTGATTTTCTAGGCACTGCAGCTTCAAATAAGCTGTTCTACATTGCCGCAAATTCATACTCTTCAGGATTGGTAATAAAAGCATCTTCCTGGGGAACGTATAAAATTTACAAAATAAAAGGATATGCATAGTAGATTGAGATGATAAATCATCACATGGACACGGGAGTAAATTTCTCGACCAATCATTAACCTCAGGGAACGTGAGCATTCTATAAAAAGTGTCAAAGTGAAAGCGAGTTAAAAGCATACGATCAAAACTTCTCTCAACTTGTTTAAGATATGGTTGTAAGCCTGGAGTAGTTAACATTAATTGGTTTACCATAACTGACTTTTTTGCCCTTTCTTTCAACCAACGTTGGTTTTCTAAAAACGTCATACACTCTATTTTTAGAGACTTTCTTGAGATATCAACCATACTCTCTGGGGCAGTAAATAATTCTGGTCGGCCAATATCATTGTCCATTCCTTTAATATAGCCAAACCAGGGTATACGCGCACCTCTATCAAGTTTTAAACAGTCCTTGATGATGTCACGATTAAAACTAGTTTCTGTTGTTACCCAGACCTTATGCCAAAGTAATAGGGGATTGGTTCTAATAACATCAGTAATAAAATGTAATCCAAGCTCCGAATGGCAAATAAAATTAGATGTTGAGCTTGGTACTGCCAATAAATATCGAATAAATAGATTCTCGCAGGTTTGTAGATGTTGCACGTCCGCAAATCCCCATATGCCTGCCCCATATATGGCCGTTGATAAGCATTTTGATTTGTATATAGCCAATAACTCTGGGACAGGCCTGCAGCCTAATTTCCTGGAGAAATTAGTCAATGCACCTATAGCTCTGGAAAACATTAATTTTCTTGCTTGGATAGCCGCATTCCAAGAGCCTGTGCGATCAAAATTTATTCCCAGATAAGAGAATTTATCTGCACTTTCAATTTTTTTGTTATTAATAAAAATATTGCATTTTTTTGTCGCTTTTTTCCACATTGCATTGTATAAGTTTTGCCAATATTCACGTTTAAACCCCTATCAGACATAAAATCTACAAACTTGTCAACTGTTCTTTGCAACCCTATTTGCGTCCGCGCCATTATGACTGCGTCGTCGGCATATAAAAGGATTGGGATAGGTATATTATTAATGATCGGATAATCCTGTCTAAAATCATTAAGATATTGTCCAATATTATTGATATACAAAGAAAAAAGGAATGGGGCGAGTACGCACCCCTGCCTTACTCCCTTTCTTATTCGAAATTTGGCTGTACACTCTCCCTGCCTCCCAAAACGCACCCTTGCCCCTGCCTCCCTATACAATTCCTTCAAGAAATTGAGTAGTGGGGGATCCAATCCCATCCCTTCAAGTGTACTCCACAGCTTCTCATGTTCCACACAGTCAAACGCTGCGCTAAGATCAACGAATGTTAAAAATAATTTTTCATCTTTTACTACCGTATATTTACTTATAATTAAGGTTAGGTTTAGCCCTTGTTCTATTGTCCCCAGCCCAGCACGGTACCCATATTGCAAGTTAGATAGAAGTTCTTTTTCATCAGCCCATGTTTGCAGTTTTTTCAATAATACCCTCCCTACTACTTTCAACAGAGAATCCAATAGGGAGATTGGGCGATAGCACTGTGGATCACTCCGGTCACCTTTTTTAAAAATCGGGATCACTATTGCATCCGACCAAGTAGGGAGGAAACCTTGTCGTGTGCATCTAACTAAAATGTTCGTTAAAATTGGGGCCCACAGTTCAGTGTTACTTTTATAGACATCAACAGGGATGCCATCTGGCCCTGGTGCTTTACCAGATGCACTCTCTTTTATAGCCAAATTAACTTCCTCCAAAGAGAAGCAGAGATCCAACGGGAATACTGAATACTGTTTAGTCTCAGCCTTCCCCGCACCAACTAGCACTGCCTTGTCATATCCATCAGTCATCTTGTCATGTAATCCCGGCCTACCTTTATAAAGTCCAGTAAAGTGCTGTAACCATTTCTCCTCCGGGATGGCGACATCTATAATGTCTGTATCCCTAGTTGCGAAAAAGGGTGCGTTGACCGCTTTCCAAAAGGCGTTATTATCTTTACTTATGGATGCCTCGTGTAGTGTCTGCCATGCCTCCTGTTTCAGCTGTAACTTCCGTTTTTTTATTACCTGTTGGTATGTCTTTCTTGCCTTTCTAATTTCCTCCCTGTCTCTATTCTTTTTTTGCAACACTTTCTTTAGGTAATTATTTGCCTTAGTGCATTCCCTATCAAACCAACCATGTGACTTGAACTCACCCCGTTTATAGTCCCTAGTTAATAATTTCTGTATCTCGCCCGTAAGTTTATGGAAGGCGTTCAAGACATCTTCATCATCCCTATCTTCAGAGAGGCAGACTTCTAGATCTTCTCTAGAACCTTTTACTAGTTTGTTGATAAAAACAATGGGATCCACTTTCGACCAATTTAAGGTATACGCGCCAGTCTAATTCTAAGATATTTGTGTTCGGTCTCCACCCATGGAAGCCCCACCACGAGTAACATCTTCCGGGGCTCTAGGGCCAGCCGTCCAATCGGAAGTAGCTTTGATTTACTAGGGTTTGTTTTAAGTCCTAACATTTCGCCAAACCCCTGCAACGTGTCCAATAATGTAGGGATCGCCTGCACGGGTTGCCGAATATACACTAAAGTATCATCTACATACATAGAGACCACATGATTAGTGTCGCCCACAAGATCCCCCACCTACCCATCTTCTCCCTCAGAGCCTTTTATCACCGCCGCCCAAAAAAGCGGCGACATTGTACACCCCTGTTTAGTGCTGCGCCGCAGCCCAAATGCCCTCGAGACCATACCCCCACTTGTACCCTGGCGTGGGGGTCAGTATATAGCAGTTGTAACCACTTAAGGAACCCCATCCCCACCCCCATTACTCGCTGGACCTCCCAGATGTAGGATGTGCCAGCCCCCGTAGATTATGGGCAGTACTACGCTTAAGGATAAATCCGGCCTGGTTTGGATGTATCAGGTAAGGCATATGTGGCAAAAGTCGAGCTGCCATTATCCCACTCAGGATTTTCATATCTATATTTAAAAGGCAGATCGGTTGGTACGAACTCGGCCACTGGGGGTCTCTGTCTACCTTGGGGATCATGACCACCAAAGCCTCCCTCATAGAGGCCAGTAGGGCCTGTGTCTTTAGGGCTTCATTATATACCTCTCAGAGACGGTCCACTAACAAGGGTGCAAACCTCCCATAGAACTCGCGGGAGACCATCACTCGCTGGGCTCTTAGCTGGTTTTAAACCCTGTATGGCCTCCATCATTGCTTCTATATTGATCGGGGTGTCTAACATCCTACTCGCCTCGTTCTCAAACTGGGGAAGATCTAGCGTGGCTAGAAAATCCTCAATCCGCTCCAGTGGCGGAGAAAGTTGTTTTGTATATATTTGGGCTAGATGTTCTGTTAAGATACTAAGGATCCTGATCTATCTCCCTCCATATGCAAGCGTTACAGGTACACTGTATAATTGAATGTTTCTAAGCGGCTTAGGGATTCCAATAACACCCTACGGGCTGTACACCATTCGTCCATAAGGTGAGGGGCTGTGGGGAGACTCACCTCTATGTCTCCCAGTTTACCTTCTTGTACCTTTACATCCCTACCAAGCTGACGGCGTACTCAATCAATCAATCAGGTATTTGTTAAGAGTGACTACTCACCCGTAAGGGTCTCAAGGCACTGGGGGAGGAGGGGGTGCAGGTTCCAGTCCATCAAGGAGGTGGTCTGTCGAAGAGCCAGGTTTTGAGGTTTCTCGCAAAGATGGGGAGCGATGTTGTCTGTCTGAGGGGGAGCGGAAGGGCGTTCCAGGCTCTGGCCGTGAGGAAGGAGAAGGAGTGGCCTCCCGATCTGGTCTTTCTGGTGCGGGGGACCATGGGGTAGGAGAGCTCGGCTGATCGTAGGGTCCTTTGGGTGCGTGGAATTTGAGTCGGCTGTTCAGGTATGCTGGTCCGGTGTCGTGGAGGGCCTTGTGGGTGTGGGTGGGAATCTTGAAGGTGATTCTAGCCTTGATGGGGAGCCAGTGGAGTGTGCGCAGGTGCTGGGAGATGTGGCAGTGTCTTGGCAGGTTGAGGACCAGTCTTGCGGCGGCGTTCTGATGTTTTGTAGCTTGCGGGTGAGGTCTTTGTTTATTCTGGTGTAGAGTGCATTGCCGTAGTCGAGTCTGCTGGTGACGAGGGCATGAGTGACGGTCTTTCTGTGCTCGAGGGGGATCCATTTGAAGGTCTTACGTAGGAGGTGGAGGGTGTGGAAGCAGGAGGATGCGACGGAGTTGATCTGGCGGTCCATTTTGAGCTTGGAGTCCAGGATGATTCCAAGGTTGCGTGTGTGGTCTGTGGGGGGGGGTGGTGGGCTTCCGAGGGTGGGGGGCCCCCAGTGTCGCTCCAGGCGTCGAGGTTTAAGCCCATGATGAGTACTTCTGTTTTGTCGGTGTTGAGTTGTAGGCAGCTGCTTTTCATCCATTTGGCGACGGCTTCCATGCCTTCTTGAAAGTTGTGTCTGGCGGTGTTGGGTTCGTTGGATAGGGAGAGGATGAGTTGGGTGTCATCTGCGTATGACATAATGTTGAGTCCGTAGGTTCTGACGATGGGGGCGAGCGGAGCCATGTAGACGTTGAAGAGCGTGGGGCTGAGGGAGGACCCCTGGGGGACTCCGCAGGTGGTTGGTGTAGGGTCCAAGAGGAAAGGAGGGAGTCTGACCCGCTGCGCTCTACCGTAGAGGAAGGAGTGGATCCAGTTGAGGGCCATGTCCCGGATCCCTGCGTCATGGAGTATGCATACTAGGCTGCGGTGAGAGACTGTGTCGAACGCCGCTGAGAGGTCGAGGAGGATGAGGGCTACTGTTTCTCCTCTATCCAGTAGGGAGCGGATGTCGTCTGTTGCGGCAAGGAGGGCGGTTTCTGTGCTGTGGTTTTTTGTGAAGCCGGATTGGGAGGAGTCGAGGATGTTGTGCTCTTCGATGAAGGTGGCGAGTTGGCTGTTGATGGCCTTCTCAATGACTTTCGCTGGGAACGGAAGCAGGGAGATGGGTCTGTAGTTCTTGAGGTCGGTGGGGTCCGCTGAGGGCTTCTTCAGGAGGGGGTTGATCTCAGCGTGTTTCCAGTCGTCAGGGAACGAGGCGTTCGTCAGGGAGCAGTTGATGGTGTGGCGGAGCATGGGTGCGATGGTGTCGGCGGCTCTGTTGAAGATGTGGTGGGGGCAGGGGTCCGTGGGTGCCCCGGAGTGGATTGACTTCATTGTCTTCAGTGTGTCTTCAGTGGTGAGGGCTGTCCAGTTGTCAATCGTTGGCTTCAGGGTGTCGGGGTGGCTGGTGAGGGTTCAGTGTGTTGGTTGTCCTCGTCAAAGTTGTTGTAAATGTTCTTGATTTTGTGGTGGAAGAAGGTGCTGAGTTTGTTGCAGAGGTCTTGTGAGGGAGGGATGTCAGTAGACTTGCTGGTGGGTTGGGCGAACTCCTTGATGATGCTGAAGAGTTCTTTGCTGTTGTGCGAGTGTGTGGAGATTCTGTCTTCAATCGCTTTTTTTCTCATTTTTCTGATGAGTTGGTGGTGGGCATTGATGGCGGCTCTGAAGTTGTTGTGGACCTCTGTGGATTTGGAGTTCCTCCAGGCCTTTTCGAGGTGGCGGCATGTGCGTCTGGACTCTTGAAGTTCGGTGGTAAACCATCTGTCTTTCTTGGCATGAGTGTTGTTGTTTTTCTTGAGGGGGCTATGGTGTTGGCGCTGTTGGAGATCCATCTGTGCAGAGTTCGGGCTGCGGTGTTGGGGTTGTCGTCTTCCGAGATGGTTGGGGTGGAGTTGCTGAGTGAGGAGGTGAGCTGGTCGTCGGTGATTTTGGTCCAGTTTCTTCGTGGGAGCAGGTGTTGGTGTCTGTGGATGGTGGGTGTTCTGAAGGTGAAGTGGACGCATTGGTGGTCTGTCCATGGGAGTTCGTTGGTGTGGCTGAAAGTGATGGAGTTTCCTGTTGTGAAGAGGGGGTCGAGGGTGTGTCCTGCTGAGTGCGTGGGTTTGGTCACGATCTGGCGGAGTCCAATGTTGTGGAGGTTGTCCAGGAGGGATGTGGTGTTGGGGTCCAGTTGGTTGTCGAGGTGGAAGTTGAGGTCTCCCAGCAGGGTGTAGTTGGTGGATGCGATGGCATGCGGGGAGATGATGTCCGTGATGGAGTTGGCGAATGGTCCGCGGGGTCCAGGGGGTCGGTAGATGAGGGTACCCCGGAGGGTGGTGGTGCGGCTGGCCAATATCTTGAAGTGAAGGTGTTCCATCAGGTCTGTGGGCTCGTCAGGGAGTGTGCTCAGGCGGAGGGTGAATTTGTGGACAATGTCGATTCCTCCTCCCGGGCGGGTGGGGCAGTCCTTCCTGGAGATCTTGTATCCTTGGGGAATGGCGATGGCGATGTCCAGTCCTGAGGTGGTGTTGGTCCAGGTTTCGGTGAAGAATGCTAAGTCCGGGGTGGTGCTGTCGAGGAGGTCCCAGATTTCGGTGGCGTGTTTATGGAGTGATCGGACATTGAGGAGGATGCATTGCAGGGTCTTCGGTTCGGGTGTGTTCTTGCGGGCGGGGTGTGCTGGGTCAGTGTTCCTGGCGGTGCTGTAGGTGTGCTGGCATCGGTGACAGCTGAAGGGTCCGTGGGTGTCGGCTGGTGATGCTAGCTTGCAGTTGTTGTTGTGGCCTTGGTTGAGTGCGTGGAGTGCCGCTGGGTCGTAGCATTGCCGGTACAGAGGTCCAGGGTTCCTGGCGCTGGTCGCAGTTGGGTCGCGGACAGGCGCAGACGGGCTTGCCTTTGGCGCGCCTTTAGGTTTGTGGGCTCATCGGGGAGTGTGCTCAGACGGAGGGTGGATTTGTGGACGATGGCGATTCCTCCTTCCGGGCGGGTGGGGCGGTCCTTCCTGGAGATCTTGTATCCTTGGGGAATGGCGATGGCGATGTCCGGTCCCGAGGTGGTGTTGGTCCAGCTTTCGGTGAAGAATCCTACATCCGGGGTGGTGCCGTCGAGGAGGTCCCAGATTTCGGTGGCGTGTTTGTGGAGTGATCGGACGTTGAGGAGGATGCATTGCAGGGCCTTCGGTTCAGGTGTGTTCTTGCGGGCGGGTTGTGCTGGGTCATTGTTCCTGGCGGTGCTGTAGGTGTGCCGGCAGCGGTGACAGCTGAAGGGTCCGTGGGTGTCGGCTGGTGATGCTAGCTTGCAGTTGTTGTTGCGGCCTGGGTTGAGTGCGTGGAGTGCCGCTGGGTCATAGCGTTGGCGGTGCGGAGGTCCAGGGTTCCTGGCGCTGGTCGCGGTCGGGTTGCGGACGGGCGCAGATGGGTTTGCCTTTGGCACGCCAGCGGCGCACCAGCGGCACGCCCGCTGCGCTCCGCACTGCGGCCGCCATTAAGTAGGGGTCGGGGAGGGCTGGACAGCTGGGAGGCGGGGAGGGGAACTAGAATGGGCCGGTCGCGCTGGTCGTGCTGGGGGGGAGGGGCTGCGGGGGCATCAGCGGCGGGGAAAATGGGCGGAAAAGGGAAAAAGAGAGGAAAAAGTGGAATAGGGCAGAAAAAGTGCAAGAAAAGTGGAGGAAAGACAGAGAAGGAGAGTGAAAGGGGGAGATTTAAATGAGGGTAAAAACGAGTGAAACGGGGAGAAAAGCGGAGTGAGAGAAAGGAGACAGAGGTCCACTGGACCACCAGGGATGAGGCGCAGGTATAACCTGGGGGTGGAGGAGGGCCTCGGACACCAACACTCGAGAGTGCAGGGGCTTGGGGGAAGGCCTCACTTAATGGTGGAGCTGCGAGGGAGGGAGAGCAATTTCACTGACTGGCTGATGTCTTTATACAGACCCCTCTGACTGACTGATGTCTTTATACAGACCACTCTAATCACTACTTTCATGGCCTCCCACTCCATTGCCCTCGAGGACGCCGAGCCCCAATTCTCTTCAAAATACCTGGAGAGCTCTTCTTCAATTGTTGCGGCAAAAGGTGGGTCTGTGCACACCTCAACCTGTAACCTCCAAGAGTGGATTGCTGTTCGGGGTCGCCTGGTACCAAGAGTAAGCAACACTGGGGAGTGATCCGAGAGATATCTAGGCAGATAGGCTATCTCTTCTATGTCAGGAGGCAGGTCCATTGATAAAAAGCACTGGTCTAATCGGCTAAACGTGTTGGTTGCCAGTGTATGACAGGAGAATACCCTTCGGTCGGGTACCTTACCCTCCATATACCCCATAAACGCAACACCATTAGGGTGTCTCTAAGGGCTACTGTCATCCCTGGTTTGGTATTCTGTCGGGAGGGGGGGGCTCACGGTCCAATGTCCCATCCATCAAAAAAGTTAACGTCCCCCATCATGACCACACCCACCCCCAGATATGGGGTCGCCGCATCTACCACGGCAGGGAAGAAACCTGGGCAGTTGGAGTTAGGAGCATATACATTAATGAGGCATACCTCACGACCATCGAGCTTGCCATGCAAAATCATGTATCGTCCCTCTGGGTCTGTCACGTGGTGTAAGTGTTGGAAAGCGAACACCAGGAGTCACCCAAATGAGGGCCCCACGTGGAAACTCTGAATATGAAGTGGGGTATATCTGCCCTCTCCACCTGCGTCTTATACAGGGAAGTGTACCACCCCATACATGAGTTTCCTGTAGACATACAATAGATATTCTGTTTCTTTTCAGATAGGTAAACACCGGTCTCCACTTTTCGAACATTGTTATACCCCGTACATTCCAGGTAAGCATTTTCATACTAAGGGAAACCATATTGACCAATTTTAAGTATTGTCTCCTTGCTCCCAACATTCCCCCCTCCACAGAGGTAATCTTAGTAGCGCTAGACTGACTTTCATGCACGGGATCCCTGAACCCCCCCTAAACCTTTGCAATACAAAATCAACTGGTTTAAATCCCCCCCAACACCTAGGCAGTGATGTGGGTCCATCCCTCCCCGTAACATGGAGAGCTAGAATCCGATTCCCCCGCCCCATTCCCCTCCTCACAAGTTCCCCAAAAAACAATAACTATCCACTGCATCATTATCCATATCATTGAGCTAAATATTCCCATGTCTCTCATTATGCACTAGCCATGTCCCCAATGGTAAGTGCGTTGTCAGTGGCAGAGCGGTCACCGGGATACGAGGCCGAGGCCTCTAGCTCCCTGTGCGGGTCTCAGACTGTGAAGGGGGCAAGGTTTCCCCGCCGGCCACAGGGAGTCAATACTCTATAGTGCCCCCCACATACAATACAATCTGAAATCAACCCCTCAAAGTACTTATCTGAGTATTCTAGAGGGTGGCCGCACACCATCTCTTCAACAAGCAGTATCTCGGTAAGCATTAGAGTTGAGGAGTAAGTCTTGTGTGGCAGCATCAGAGTCAGCCAGCGCCTCTGCCAATTGTAGTGTTTTATCGGAGCACACCTGCACCCGGCTCGAACTACCGGCGTCTTCCCGAGATGGCCCCCTAGGCAGCCGACCTAGTCTTGTAGAGTGATCCAAAGACTTTGTTGATTTGGTTGATCCGGAGTGTGAGTCCCAGTAGGCGTCTGGCTCTCCCGTGGCATCCAACCATTCAGATACCTCCGCTGCAGAGAAGAATACAGTTTTGCCTTTGTGTTCAAACCGCATTTTGGCCGGGAAGAGTAGGCTATACTTTATACTGGCATTTCGTAGTCATCTCTTGACTGCCATAAATGTCCTCTGTTGGTCTTGTACACGTTGCGTGTAAACAGGGTAGACTGTGATCGGGCGACCCTCAAATAGTAGGGATTCCCTGGTGCAAGTGGCCTGCAGGATCATGTCCCTATCGTGATAGTTAAAGAATCGGGCAATGATGGCTGGCGGTGGGGCTTCAGGCCGCGGCAGAGGGACCAGCATCCTATGGGCCCTTTCAATATTAAAGAATTTGGACAACCTCTTGGGAGCAAGTACCTCAGTGATCCAATCCTCCAGTTACAGCTCGGCCGAGGGACCCTGCACACGTTCTGGAAATCCCACGAATCTCAGGTTATTTCTTCTTGACTGTCCCTCCTGATCCTCTGCACGGTCATCAAGTTTGATCGCCTTTTTCTGTAAGTCAATGACCGTTTACCTCAGTGATTTAACTTCCCTATCAGAGACCTTACGCAGGTCACAGCGTAGAAAGTTGATGTCGATGGCTACCGCATCTATTCTTTTCACCATGTCATCTTTGGTATACTGAATTGCTGCCAAGATATCCTTTAGGGAAGGGTCTCGCTGGATTGAGTTGGGGGCCCCCTCCCCATGTTCCTCCGTACTCGGTTCCTGCTGTGGTCTGATCCCTGGGTCAGGGGCTGCGCGTATTTCAGCATCTTGTTGGCCTGTACTTGGTTGCTCTTATCTTTCACCATGTTGTCTTAACCCCTTATATGTAATTCTGGGTCTTGAGCAGTCTTTACAGCGATCCCGGGTCACTCCTCACCTGTTTAACACTCCAGGCATCCAAGTTAAGATGGATCTGTATTCGGTATTCGGAAGTCCTCAGTTTCCTATTGTGTCCCTTTCCGAAAACAAGGGGGTTTGCTCCTCTGCATGTGGTGTTAGGCTCAGAAAGCACCTGGCTGAAGCACACCCTCCCCCCAGCTCACTCCCTCAGGGGTCCGGAGATCAGGTAATCCTCACTCAAGGTGACTCCTACTCACCAGCATGCCATATCTCTGTTGTCCCAAGAGCTGGCATTAAGTTGTCTGGAGGGGCCGCCTTGGTTTGCTCCTGTAGCACCCAGAAAGGAGTCAGGTCTACCAGCGACCCGGCAGCCGAGGTGCCCGCCCATTTACTGGTTCCCGGTGTCCTTGTCCCATGCAGAATCTGGGCTATACCCTTATGTCATTATCGCGGAGGGCAGTCTAGTACTGGTGTGCCCCCCTGCCCCAAGACAGGTCAGTCCAAAGCCTCCCGAGTTCTTGGTAGGCCCGGGCCCACCTCTCATGCAGGGAGCCGAGGTCGCATCATCCGCCGCCCAGATCAGCAACAGGGACCAGATGGACCCCGGCCCAGGGGGCGGTCATGTCCCGACCCTCTGCTGTCCTTCCTGTTTTTCCGCTGGTCCACCGAGCTCTCCGGCACAGTGTATGTCGGCCGCAGCAGGGTTCAGAAGGGCAGTCACCCACACCGCAACCGGTGACCCGGGATATCAGGAAAACTCCGCTACCCTGCGGAGGTTCGCCTTCCACTGCTCTGAGCAGTACTTATACTCGCTGGGTCGGCCGCCTCGTCTCAGCCTCCTCTATGCCGCCAGCAATACAGGTCTGACTCCCAGTCCAAACTCCAAGGCGACCATGGGCGCCGGGGGAGCTCCATCCCCCACGTGATCCTCGAGGGGTTTCCTCGGACGAGATAGTCTGTTTCCCCGATCGGCAGCAGGATCCGACTGTCTCGTGGACTGCCGCCACTTCAGAGCCACATAGGGGTCCCCAGTGCCTGCCGTACTGCTACGTGGCAGATCGTGGGTCCGTCTTCGGTCCGCCCAAGATGGCGCCTCCACTTCCGCAGTTTCTGTGCACTTCCTCCTCTTCTACTGGGAGGATGGGGTCGATTCCTCGATTTTAACTACCCCAGGGGGAATCACCTGGTCATGGTGTTGACTGTAGGGCAGATGCTAGTATTGCATCGCAGGATTACAACGGATCTCCCTGTCGCCAGCAGGAGCGCCAAAAAGCACATCTTATTCAGCCATCTTGTCGACCACGCCCCACCCAAATTGCTAGTTGTCTCATAACATATGCCTATGAATTAATATCCATTGATGGTCAGAAAGCATTTTTCATCATCAATGACCCAGTATGTTTGAAGTACTGAAACAGTATGGTTTACCATCTAAATTCATTAATTCAATTACAATTTTGCACGGTTGCGTAAAGGTTTTTGTGAAAATCCTTATTATGTAAACCTATCCTTATATCTTGGTTTATATCATGGTTATCCTCTTTCTCTATTGTTATTAACCTTCATCTTTGAAACCCTTCTAGAACAAAATGACATTCTTAGACTTATGATGAAAATGATCCCTATAGTAGAATGCTGGTATCCCCTTAACCTATGATGGTGGAGACACTTTGTTACAACCTAAATAATAAATATCCCATTAGTATTAAAATATCTATCAAGGCTCCTGGTGCCGTTTTCAATTAGATTTCATTATTAATTATATAACTTACAAATTAATTTTATATAGGAAAATAAAATTGTGACTATCAATTAAGTAACATATATCAAATAATATTGTTGTAACAGCTTCACAGAGTTTTACTGTTATGATTGTGTGTTTTGGTTTTGTTTTGGTTCTCTGTGGCTCAGGACGGAAAGCTACACTTGTTCGATTTAAATGATACTTTGGTTAAACAATTTTCACTTTACACTCAATGCTCTATGGACCCCTGGTATGCAAAATTAAACGTGGCATTATAAAAATTAACAGAATCTTTCACTAAAATAATCTCCATGTTTATATTAGTCCCCAAAAATACAAAATGTTTTCTTTTGACACTATCCGAAAATTGCCTGTCTGTCTCTAAGCCTTCATTAAAGAGACTGGATTGACTTAGTTAGCAAGTCATATCATCATATCATAACCCATGTGGTCTTGAAACCATGACTCAATCAAATGAGAAATGAGTTTGGTTTAACTAATAACCATTTTAACAGTATCTGAAATTTATGTATAAAGTATTGTTTCTACACCAAATACAAAAACCATTGTAAATTAGCAAATAATTAGCAAACGTCTGCCTTCTGCTGTGGCTCTCTATCATCTCGTTAAAGAAGATGATTTGAAAAGCATTAAGGATGTTGAGAAAAATAGAATGATGACAGGAAATTCTAATGTGTAACATGAATTAACTGCTTTGAGTAGTAAAAAGGAATCAACTTTGCAAAACTGTTAGACATTGTCCTCTATGGGGCTTTGTACAATCTGAAATATTTACTTAAGGTAAAGTTCATTCCACCCAAAATATGAAAAAGATTTCAAAACATTAAGGGCCCGATTCTGATGCGGGTTGGAAAAACTTCCCGACCGAGGGCCTGATTCTGATGCGGTTAGGAAGGCCTCCTAATGGCATTTGCTCCTTCCAAATCGGATCGGGAACGTGTCTTCCCGACCGAGGACCCAATTCTGATGCGGTTAGGAACAAAGGGAGTTCAACCAAATCGTATCTGGAAGCATCCGGATGCATCCTACTCCGCCGGTCGGACTTTCCCGATCCGAGTGGGTCGGAAACCATTTCCCAACCGATTCGGTCGGGAAGCTTTTCCAACCCGCATCAGAATCGGGCCCTAAATGTTCTTCCATGTTTTTTCAATGCGTTAAAATAAATATCTTGTGAAAATGTATGTGGTGCAAAATGGAATACATTTCAACTTAATTCAACTTAATTATTCAATGTAAATGGGACTCAGTTATTGTAGTTTTACGTTATATCAAATCATTCAAAAGTAATAACAGAATATTTTCCATAATGATTGCAGGTGGAATTGTTGCTGTCACATACATCTGAAAGGACCACAGTCATATCCTTCCTGTCAAATGGTGGAATACATTAGGAAGTAAATTAGTGGACACTTCTGAAGAATTTTAGAAATGTAAGTATCAATCAATTTATTTGCTATCTTAAAACACATATATTAATGGGACATAAAATCTCTGAAGTACAGGTTCACTTTAATATGTTCAATAGTTATGTTTTATGATCTCTCTTATTGTGTAGATTTGCTCTCATCCTTCTCTCAATTTTTAGCCCTGCAATGATATTTTACATTTGTCTTTAATTTTTGATTTGAGGATTGGTAATATGTCGCTCACACTATATCTGATAGCAGTACTTGTATTACTATAAGGTGTGATTTTATGTCATTTAAAATGTGTGAATACGGAAAAATGAACAAGAAGTATATCTTTATAAAAGCCATAAGACTTCATTGTCATATAAATTTTAATGTACGGTGAGTGGAACAAACTGATTACTCGAAACGCATAAATTAAACTCCAGTTCTATTCTCTGCGCTGGTGTACAAAGTTCCTTCAACTCAAAAGAAAAACTTTGTTTCACAGGACCAGCTTGTATCCAGAAACAATGCCATTTGGTGACAGGCTAACTAGTCACTCAGGTTCAGAGCCATACTCAAACCTTTGGTGAGATCCCTTCCATGCCAGGTTCAACGTCCCGTGGCTTCAGTTTTGTGCACTTCAATCACTGTTGGAAATGGCCTTTTCTGCAGGGTCACCCCCAAACTTTTTGCCTTCCTCCTCTACTTTTTCTGACCTCGTTTTTGCTGGCTTTAGGACTCTGTTCACTTTAGCACTGCTAACCAGTGCTAAAGTGCTCGTGCTCTCTCCCCTAAACATGGTACCATTGGCTTATACCCAACTGGCATATCTAATTAACTTATAAGTCCCTAGTAAAGTGCACTACATGTGCCCAGGGCCTGTATATTAAATGCTACTTGTGGGCCTGCAGCGCTGATTGTGCCACCCACTTAAGTTGCCCTTTAACCATGTCTCAGGCTTGCCATTGCAGAGCCTATGTGTGCAGTTTTACACTGCCATGTCAATCTGACAAAAGCACCCTTTAGCCACGCCCTAACCTTCCCTTTTTATAGATATAAGTCAGGGTGCAATGTATTTAAAAGGCAGAACATGTACTTTTAAGTTTTACATGTCCTGGTAGTGGAAAAGCTCCCACAGTCGTTGTTCACTAAAGGCCTATTTCTCCCATAATATAACATTGGAATTACATTATTCCATCTTATAACCGTGATTCACAATCCGTCAGCAATAAACTTTTTGAGTTTGGTGTCTCTGGAATCCCAACTTATGATGAAGTTAGATTTTAAATTGCAATTCTGAAAATGCCACTTTCACAAAGTTAGCATTCTCTTACTTTAGAGATTTGATGTCTACTGCCCATCTCTGATCACTTGTCTGAGGTGTGTGACAGCTGGGTTTTGGGTATTCCCCTTAGACAGCCACACACAATGGGAGCTTAGAGTGTGACTTGATAGGCCATCCTGGTAGAATGGGAGGGAGGAGCTGGACCCAGCCTCACTTACACCTGCGTAGGCTGTGTCCTGTCCCCACACAAAGGGCGGCATACCCCCCTGTACTTGATCTGGAGCCAGGGAAGCCAGGGCAGGACTTCTGTGCACTTCAAAGGCCAGTCTTTGAAGTCTCCCCCACTTCAAAGGCCCAACTGGGTATACGTGCTGGACCTCTGACACAACCAACTCAGTACACTACTAGACCTGTGGATACTCTCTCAAGAAGAAGAGCTGCTGTGCTGCTACAAGGACTGCCACTCTGCTGGACTTCTGCTTTGCTGACCTGCTCCCTTCTTGTCTGGGAGTGAGAAGGACCGGACCTGCATCCCTCCAACCCAGACCCCAGTGTGCCCAGGGAAATTGCCCTGTATATGGATACTGAAGTATGTATTATTTAGTATGACTGTTTGATTAAAGTACTTTCATTCTTGCATAGATAAGCACTGGGCTGGCCATTCACTTTATTGGGTCTGCTGGCTGACTGTTAAGTTTTGATTTTGATCACCACACAATATCTTCATGGGAAGCCTGTGACTGCTGGCTCTTTCCACCCTGAGAGTCAAGGGCTGAAAGAGTTGTATTTGGTAGAGGTTGCACACAATGGCAAAAACTTGAGCCCTCATGGTTTGGGCCCACTAGCCTTTGCTTGTCCCCAGAACAGCAACATCCATGAAAGTTTATTTTTCTCAAGTACCACTACCTTTATGCAGTACCCTAAAGGTCCTGAGGCTATATACATACAGCAGGACTCCAATGCTGGAGCACTCATGTTCAAAAGATGAGCAAGTCAACAGATAGCTACTGTGCCACAGATTTACAACTCCACAATCCCAACTTAAACATACCTAGGAAAAGCACAAAGCACATCTTTAAAATCCCGTATTCTAAGGCATTCCGAGAAAAAAGAGCCACAGGTTCAAACTTCCAATGGTTTGGCAATATACAGGGAACTCTTATGGGTCTTGTTCCCATTTTACACTATCTTCAGCAAACTCTCTGGTGCTTCTCTTCCCTCTATGTCTTCTCTTTCTCCATTGGCAGCCACTCCAGTACTCCTGCGATCTCACAGACTTTACCTCTCTTTCACTGTCTGTGGATTTCAAATCCATGCACCTTATACTACTCTTTTACAAAACCTCAGGCAAATGTCTCAGAACTGAGCATCACTTGCTGTAAGAATATAAGTGGAGTTTTCTCCGTAGGATGCCCTTGCCATACTCAGTCCCCCACCATGGGCAATTCCCCCTTAGATGGTGTTAGAAATGCGGTCTCTAGTTGGCAATGGTTTGCACCTTTGTCACAATAGGGGCCCTTCCTTCTAGTCAGGATAAGGGGGATACACTCCTAAAATAACCCCTGCTCACCCCCTTGGTAGCTTGGCACGAGCAGTCAGGCTTACTCAGAGGCAGTGTGTGAATGCACATAACCAACAGTAATACAGTGAAAACACCACAAAAGGACATCACACCAGTTTTAGAAAAATAACCAATATTTATCTGTGCAAACAAGAGCAAAATGATAAAAGACCAACATACAGTAATCAAAATATGCACTTTGAAAGTATGACTAAAAAATGCAGTTCCTTGAAGTCGGTAGCTCCATCCGGTGCTACTGCGGTGCTGAAAACAACAGAATCCAACAGTTCCGGCCGACCGCGTCGGTGCGGAACGGCGTTAGTGTCAGCAGACTTCTAAACAGTACCTTTGGTTCTGGCCAACCACGTCGGTGTGGGCCGGTCGTGGCAACCGTAGCGGTTGCGGTGTGAAGCATAGCAGTGCAGCGCGCAGTGCCCTCAAGGCGTGGTGCAGGCAACGACTCTGTGACAGTCGTCCAGCGGCGTCGGTGAGACCAGGGCTGTGGTGCGGAGTGATGCGGCGCTCGTGGCGGTGCTGACAGGTCACGGTGCAAGCGACAGTGCCGGTTGATGGGAGCTTGCGTTGGTCAGCCAAACTGCGGTGTGGGACGGGGCACAGCGGCGTGTAACTTCCGAGCGGTGACCCAAAACCACGGTGCGCTCACGGGTGTCGCAGTCAGTGGTGTTGTCAGTGAGACCAGGGCGGCAGAGTGAAGTGAGGTGGTGCATAGTGTGGTGCCCACAGGTCGCGATGCAAGCAGCGGCTCGGTGGCAGCAGTCGTCATCATCGGTGAGACCAGGGTTGCGGTGCAAAGTGCGGCGATGCCCTCTGCGGTGGCTTCAGGACACGGAGTCCGCAGCGGTGTCAGTGTGGCTGCTTTCCCCCTCTGTGGCAACTGAAACCCACGGTTCCAGAGGCAGTACCCAGAGGTAAGTAAAGTCTTTGCTGTTCCTGAGACTTTGTAAACAGGAGGCAAGCTCTATTTCAATCCCTTGGAGATACTCAGCAACAAGTCACTGCCCAAGGCGGAAGCAGCAACTGCAGGCCAACCCAGCAAAGCAACAATACAGCAAAGGGGCAGTACTCCTCCTGGCAGTTCTTCCAGCTCTTCTTCTTGGCAGGTTCCTTGATCCAAGCAAGTTCTAAAGTTCTGGGGTCTGGGACCCAATATTTATACTGCATTTCACTTTGTTCTCTTGGGCAGAGAGTGTCTTTGCTTAGTCCAAACCAGTTTGGTCCTCTCTGGGCCAGCTTCACACCAGGAGATGGATACAGCATTGACCAAGGCACACCAGGCCCATTCAGGTGCAAGAAAATCTCCTCCCACTGCTCTAAATGCGGCCCAGGTCTATTCAGCCCAACCTTGACTCAGCCAGGAAAGGCAGGACACACCTCGACCCCCTCAGTGGCTGTCTGAAGAGAATGCACATCCCCAGCTGCTGTCACTCCAAAGCCAGACAGTCAATCCACAACCCAGCAGAGGCACACAGGATGGCTAAGCAAGAAAATACCTACTTTCTAAAAGTGGTATTTTCAAACACAGAACATAAAAATCATCTTTACTAAAAGATGCATTTCTACATTCTGAATTCAGGCATACTAAACTATATTTCTCTATCTTGTCCCAATAGGAAGATATACTTGTAAAATGTTACAGAGTATTCCCCATTCTATCCTATGGGACAGAGAGCCTTTCAACAGTGAAAAACGAATTACACTGTAGTTCACTATCAGGACATGTCACACACACCAGTACATGTTCTTCCTTTCAGATACACTGCACCCTACCCATAGGGGTATATTGGACCTACCTTAGGGGTGACTTATATGTAATAAAAGTGAAGGTTAGGGCTTGGCAAGTGGGTGCACTTGCCAAGTCAACATGACAGTAAAAACTGCACGCAGACACTGCAGTGGCAGGTCTGAGAACCTTTTGAAAGGCTGCTTGTGTGGGTGGCACAATCAGTGCTGAAGGTCCACTAGCAGCATTTGATTTACAGGCCCTGGCACTCTCAGTGCACTTTACTAGGGACTTAGCAGCAGGAAATCAAATATGGCAATCATGGAAACACCAATCCTTAATCCAATTTACAATAGGAGCACTTGCACTTTAACACTGAGAGCAGTGAGGAAGTGCGCAGAGATGCTAAACCAGCAAAACTGGGAGGTCAGAAAAAAAAAGACAGGTAAAAAACGCCAAAAGATGCCAGGTCTAACAGATGGGCTTTGTCTCTCAGTCAGGTCTGTGTTTACCTATTAATTCCAAGCGCTTATCCTGTGAGGAGGAATACTGGCGAACGCTCTGCAAAGTCCTCTCCACAACAACATCTTCATTATGTTTCTGGACCTTTAGTGTTTCACACCTGCAAATTAGAAAACAGTATTGTTAGTGTCCCCAAGCCTCCACAGCATCCTTTTATCTACTCCAGATAATAGGGCAACTTGCAGGATCTAACGGGACCTATGTTTTCATTTTAGGGTGACATCCAGCCACTACCGATCATAGGCTTGTGAGGTTCACATCTGTACAGCTGAGCCTCATAGTCTGAGACTAAACCAATACACCAGGTTTAGCACCTTCAGTGGCCATACAAACATGAATTCTTTTAGGGAATACAGTGCTAATCAAATGTCAGGTGGATGCCAAAGCTGTCTACACAGTTTAAGGACCTTCAACTTAAAGCTCTTCCATGATCAGAAGAGCCACTCCAAGCAAGGATAGTCCTGTCCATATAATTACAAACAGTCTACAAATTCCATCAGCATTATCATGTGATGCCCAGCCTTTTGTTTCAGAGTGAAGTTTAACCCTTGTGAGTATATGGAGCACTATATAAGCATTGGGAAGTCCCCTTCATAGCCATCAGCCACTTGAGCTACATGTGGTCCATCAGGTAAGAAAGTGGGGGCCAAAAAAGTAAGACCTACAATTTTCACACCAATGGAAAAACTTCCCAATCAAGGTGCAGTTCTGCTCTCCAGGAAAAAGACCCCAAATACTGAAGGCCACCCAATGTTCTTCATTACTTTTTGCACTGATCCAGCATTGCACAATTTACTTGTTGAAAAGTGGCATCTGTACTATAAAAGGCTGGCATGTCCTGGAACCTTTAGTAGAGGTGCTTCTCATAGGACCCGGTTGGGTATTGTCAGCAATGGTTTGGTAGTACCAAGTGATGGTATGTCACTTCACGTTCAAGCAGAGCAGCATTTATGGCTTGACAGTGGAGAGCTTCCCTGTCCAAGGTACACCACTTATCCTTGAATTATTTGGCCAACTTGGACTTTTGTGGTGATTGCAACAGTTTAGGGACTGGCCAGGTGTCATCTTGATCAACAACTACAGAAGTCATTCATTTCACTCAGCACCTGGTTTGCGGATGTTTGAAAGGGTAAATTCTTTGTCCTTTCTTCTTTAGTCCAAAGGGCAAAATAGAGGGGAGATCTACCAACACCTTCAGGTCAGATCAAGTAATCTAACAAACTATGGTCCTCATTAAAAGTGGCCCATCCTTGGATGCGATCCGATAGCCCAGGGATCAGAATTTTACAACTGAGATAATTATTGCCTACTACATTACAAGTTCACTTCTGCAAATGTCGTATGACAAGCGGATGTGGTGCTTAGGGCAGCACAACTGACATTTCCAAGTATTTGTCTGGCCTTTGCGGGGTGCAGTCTTAGCCACAAAAGTTCAAATTGCAGTATGTGCAATGACAGGAGTTACATGTAATACCGGAATTTCACTTGTTGCTTGCAATGAGAACCTTTTGTTGTAAGGATCATGTCTTCCAGCACATAGACCCCTTTTTCATTTCAGTTTGAAGACGTGTTATTGAACATGTAACAAGTGATGAATTGCTATCTCATCAAATGCATGTTTCTGGCATGTGCTGTTATTCTTTAAATGTATAATAAATATGTCTGATAAGCAGGCTCAATCAAAACACATTCAGTGATAATTTAGTGACTATTTATGCTTAGAAATTATTCCAGGAATATCTTAGTTCTTATGACTGTTTCCCTCCATAATTCTATTATTTTAATCACTTGCTTTTAGGCTTCTTTCTTTTAGTTGTAGGTCCTTAAACACATACAGCACAGGTTCCATTTTATCTATAGTCTCCACTTTAGTTAGCCTGACCAGCTTGTTTACCTTTGGGCCCAAATCCATTCTAGGTAATGGAGGTCACCATCTTAGACCATGGAGGCTGCCATCCTTGACAATGGCATTTTTCTTCAGATTATGCAGAATCATCAACATGTCTGCCTTTGACGCAGATGTTGTCTGTGCCTATCTTTCCAAGAACTGTGAAAGTGTCAAGTCATTCTGATATAGACTTCGACAAAACCCCAGGTGTGACATCAGTCTGGGACAGGTACCTTTTTCAAGGTCATATAACAAAATAATGTTGTCTATATTGACATATTTTTACCCTATTAGTACGTCCACTGATGTATATGATTACGTTGAAGGTGACATTGCAAATTCCATCTCAGATAAGATACAATATATAAGGACTACCACTTGACCGCTTAGGGCCTCATTATGGTGTCGGTCGGACCGACATCTGGCTCTGCGGTCCGACCACCACTATATAATGCGGCAGTCGGAGGCATTAGGTGGAGGGACCGACCACTGATTTCCCGACGGGCTCAAGAAGCCCATCGGGGCAGCGGTCGAAGCGTAATCCCTACAAAAGGGGCGGTACCGTAGGAATTACGATGTCCCTTTCCGACAGCCTTTCTATGGTTGTCCGACTGCCACAGAAAGACTGTCGGAAAGGGACTTTGGGGGCCCCTGGCAGGACCCCCGCCGCCCCCTGGGCCCCTGCTATGGGGCATAGGGGGCACCGTGGATCCCCCCCAAACATCCATGCATGGTGTGGCAGGCACCTCATTGTGCCTGCCACACAGTGTATGGATGTTTAAAAAGTGTATTTTTCCTTTGCTGCTTGAGCTGCGGCCGGCAGCACAAGCCACAATAGGAAACATACACTTTCCGACCGCCATGTAGGCAGTCGCATTGTAATGGGGAATGTGGGACCTCAAACTACTTGTCGGGCAGTCCCGTTTCCAACACGATGCCGGTCGGACACTTGTCTGACTGGCATCATAATCAGGCCCTTAGTGAGGAGAGAAACTTTACCCAGGTCACAGACACAGATGAGCACAGCACCAGATTCCATCTCAACCGAAGAAGCCTCCAGCAACACTTCTTGAGGCTCTGCGAAACATTTCATTCTGCCTTCAAAAAACTGCTGCCAGTATTGTTTTTCTCTCGTTGACACAAAATTCTAGCTCTTGGTCTTGTACTTGAAATAGCTGACAAGCTATTCCAAACAGACAACAAACCCTATTGTCGCGGTAAACGCATCACTGCTGAAACTCAGGCTTATTATTTATTTGTCTGCTAGAACTAACATAGCACCTAGAGATAGCACGCTGAGGGTGTAAGGGCTATAAATTTGGATGTTACGATTTTTCCGTTTTCAATGTTATCGAAAAGCTTAGCTTCTTTCTACTATCTTCTGTGATGTTATCAATATTATGTGAACTAGATCTCGACAGTTGAAATTAACTATTTTAAAATAAATATGTTGAAATACATATTCTGTTTCTAATGCCCTTGTGTGTGTAAATCATTAATGAAAAATAGTTTGGATTAGCCCTTCTCCCTCTTAGTGACCCAAAAGCATTGACACCACCTCATTTATATACTGAGTGGGGTTCTGCGGTGCTACTATAACCTGTCTTTCACATTCAACGCTCGTGCATTGGACTAAGTTCACTTGTGTCACCCATGGGTGTGAAAACAAACCTTGTAGAGCTGAGCCAGAGACTCTGTTTATGCAACACTTTGTGCCCCCAAACTATCCTTAGACTAACCGTCCAAAGAAATGACCTCATAAGGGCACTAGCAAGTCCTCCTCGTCCTGAACTTTGGGAACCCTCAGTGATTCCACTTCTACTTTGATGCAAATCTCCACCTTCCAACATCCTCCCTTTGTTCTTCGGAGGCAGGCTGTCCCTAGGGTCAATATCATGGGTGTAAATCAACCCGGGTGAGTGAGAATAGCTGAGCAAAATGTACTAACATTGTACCTCACTTTACCTTTTGAATAAGTGTCAGATCCGGTGATCAGAGCAGTATAAAGACCAGGCCATGCCTCCTCCCATCCACACACTGATTAGCAAGAGGAGCTATTTGGTAAAGCTCCATGAAGGGGCAGTATTTAGCAATGACGTTTTGAGTTGAATTTGATCACAACATGAATACCTGCCTTCCAGTCCCAGGTGACAGTGCGTACAGTCTTCGTCAGTGGATAATGACACCATACTTCAATCCACAGACACCAAGAGAAAGAAGGCACAACGCTTCTTGCACGCAAACTCAATCATAGAATAGACCTTTGGATTACTGAAAGGCAGATCTAACTGTCTGAAGAAGAGTGGAGGTGCACTAAAATGATGGTCACTTGGTCCACTGATGCTTCTTTGCTCTACAGGGTGCTGAGTTCCATTGCTGTCTCCCTGCCCACCATGGCTTCGCCTACTCCTAGTAGTACCTGTCTCACATGCTTGTGTGAAGTCTGTCGTTTGATCTATGTACCAATTGGGCCAATTCATTCCCAGGACAAGAACACAACCCTCAATATAAAGAGCTGACATACATCTTGGGTTTCCTTCCCTGTCCACTTTCTCCAATTTGAGGGGCACAAAGCAAAGGATTAAACAGAACACAGACAGTGCTAATAGTCACTCCTTGTTATGGCACATCCAGAAAGGCAAAACACGAGCTGCCCTGTGACTAAGGAGCTGTGCAAGGGGCTCGGGCCTGATGCACAAAGGGTTTGTGAGTCCCTAATTGGTTTTCAACTTCAAAACCGAGCATGGGCGATGTAGCAAGGGTTGCAAAACAAAGGATTGCAAAAAAAAAAAAACAGCTTAGCAAACATTATGAAAGTAGCGATCTCAAAACTGATTTGGACATCCTATGCACTAAAAATTTGCCGACTGTGTATAATCACAAAAACAGCAAATTCCATGTGCAATTTACCATCAAATGGAAGCAGGTGGTAACCAGGAGCAAGCTATAAAATGTCACCCAAATTGCAAATTAAACTTTGAAAATGGTAGCACTCTGCCCTGGGCCTTTAAGGAGTGCAACAGACAAGTAGAACGGATTTCTAGAGAGGGTGACCCTCTATGAACAAACTGAAATGGTACTTTACAGAATTTGGGGTCTCTAGTTGGCAAGGGTTTGCACCTTTGTCCAAATAGGGATCCTTCTTCCTAGTCAGGGTAAGGGAGTTGGTAGCTTGGCACGAGCAGTCAGGCTTATCTCAGAGGCAGTGTGTAAAGCATTTTCACATAACCAACAGTAATACAGTGAAAACACTACAAAAGGACACCACACCATTTTAGAAAAATATCCAATATTTGTATATATCCAAAACAACACCAAAACGATAAAAATACAACACATAGTACTTTAAAAATATATACTTTGAAAGATATCCTTAAAATTGCAGAAATACCTCAAAAACACAGTTCGTACGAGTGGGTAGCTCCATCCGGGGCTACTGCGATGCTGTAAACAACAAAGTCGAACAGTTCCAGCCCACCGCTTGGTACGGGCCAGTGAAAGCGTGGACAGACTCGGTAACAGTACCTTTCTCGTTGCGGCTGGCACATTGGTGAGAGCCGGCCGTGGCAACTGTCGCGGTTGCATTGCAAAATGACAGCAGTGCAGGGTGTGGCGCCCTCTCGATGCAATGCAGGCAGCAGCTCGGTGACGATCGTCCAGAAGGCGTCGGTGGGACCAAGGCTTACGGTGCACGGTGAGGAGGTGCTCAATGCGGTGCTGGCAGGTTGCAGTTGAAAGCAACAGAGCCGGTTAGCGGGAGCTGGCATTGGTCGGCCCAGACTGCTGTGTGGGACAAGGTGGTGCGTCGTGAAACTTACGAGCGGTGCCCCCAGCCATGATGCGGTCACGGGAGTCGAAGTCGGCAGCAGCGACAGCGTCGGTGAGACCAGGAAGGCGAAAGGAAGCGAGGCGGTTCAGAGTGCGGTGCCCACAGGTCATGCTGCAAGCAGCGGATCGGTAGTGCTGGTTGTCGTTGATGAGACCAGGGTTGCAGTGCAAGATGTGGCCGGTGCCTTCTGCTGTGCCGTCAGGACACAGAGCGAGCGGCGGAGTCGGTGACAGAGCCGGTTGCGTTTCCCTTCTCTGTGGCAACTGAAACAGCGGTTCCAGAAGCAGTACCCCGAGGTTGTTGAAGTTTTGCAGTCCCCGAGACTTCAGAACAGGAGGCAAGTTCTACCGCAAGCCCTTGGAGATACTCAGCACAAGTAAAGAAAGTTCAGTCCAGTGCTTTCAATGCCCGAGGCTGAAGCAGCAACTGCAGGCCAACCCAACAACACACTCCTCCTGGAAGCTCTTCTTCTTGGCAGGTTCCTTGATTCCAGCGAGTTCTAAAGTTCAGGGGTCTGGGCCCCAATATTTATACTCAAAATTCCTTTGTTTTCTCAGGCGGAGAGGAGAGTGTGCTTAGTCCAAACCAGTTCTGTCCTCTCTGGTGCAGCTTCTTGGCAGGAGGTGGAGACAGCATTGTGGAAGGCAGACCAGGTCCATTCAGGTGAAAGGAAATCGCCTCCCCATACTGTAAATGCAGCCCAGGTCTATTCAGCCCAGCCCTGACTCACCCAGACTCTCTGGAGCCACTGCACATCCCCAGCCCCTGTCCCTACAAAGCCAGACAGTCAATCCACAAACCCAGCAGAGGCACACAGGATGGCTAAGCAAGAAAATACCTTCTTTCTAAAAGTACTTTCTACTTTCAAACCCAGAACATAAAAATCATCCTTACTAAAAGATGCATTTTTACATTCTGAGTCCTGGCATACTAAACTCCATTTCTCTATCTTGTCCGAATGGGAAGTTATGCTTATAAGATGTTATAAGTAAAACTCCCATTCTTTCCTATGAGACAGATAGCCTTACAGTGGTGAAAAACGAAATACACTTTAATTCATCAACAGGACATGTCACACACACCAGTACATGTCCTACCTTTAACATACACCGCACCCTGCCCACAGGGGTACCTTGGGCCTACCTTAGGGGTGACTTATATGTTAGAAAAGGGAAGGTTAGGGCCTGGCAAGTGGGTGCACTTGCCAGGTCGACATGGCAGTTACAAAGTGCGCGCAGACCCTGCAGGGGCAGGACGGAGATACCTTCTCAGGGCTAATCATGTGGGTGGCCCAATCAGTGCTGCAGGCCTACTAGTAGCATTTGATTTACAGGTCTTGGTGATAGAGCGAAATGTTCTTGTGAATTGTAGGAGTGCATCATAATCATTGATAGGCCGCATCCACATGTATTCAGACATATATTCGTATATTCAGTTTCATATTCATGTATGTTTAGTAAAGAATGAATAGTTCGCTGAGACAAAGTGAACCCAGTAGCATAATGGTGTTAGGATATTGATGTAATGTAATGCTTATTAAATGGTGTGAACATAATGCATAGAGAAATTAGTTCGTGGATGTAATAAAATTGCAGTAGTTTAAACGTGCACCATATTAAAGTTGCACATGTAATTCATTGTTTGCATATGAAGTGTAATGAAAATGCTTATAGGGAAACATAAGATGTGTGTTTAAAAGTTATATGTAAAGGCCTGACTACATATATGCTTAGGGAAGGCCTGGTTTATTCTTATGTTAGCTTATTTTTGTAGGCAGTGAAAAGATTCTCTTGGTAAGGCTCTCTGGGCACAAACGGTAGATTTAATTTGCACAGTAGAAGGTTTCTGTTGAAAGTATCTTTTGTTGCAGGTGCAAGGTCACATGTCTCGTTAGTAAGACTAACTCTTTGTTTTCGAAAGCTAGAGAGAGGGGAGGCATGGTACGGGGAGTGAAAAGGAATGTAGGGATGATACTTTCGGCGGAGAAGGTGCCTGGGACTCAAGGTCAACGCAACCGTCCAGGATGAAGTCACCGTTTCAGTGGAAAAGCACAAGAAAGAAGACCTGGCCAAGGAGGCGTGACAAAGGCGTGTACAATTGTATTGGGGTTTTTGTATTAGGGATAGTGCCCTGAGGGAGGAGGCCAGAGAAGAGGTAGGGGAGACCTGAGAGAAGGACAGAGCTGAGCTTAGGTACTATGTGATTGCACTTCTTAGGAAGTCTTCACAGCTGACACCTTTTATTCTTTCTTGCCTGGAAAAATCGTTATGCAGGGATGCCACTTAGCGTTAGTGTAGGGACAGCAATTGATTTTAAGCTTGTTTAGGCCAATGAAGAGCAACTTAGAAATAGGAGCAATCATAGTCTGGTTGGTCCTTCTAGAACTTTCTATTCTTCTTATCCTGAGTCGGATGAGATTCTTGCGTAGATTATTATTTGTATTAGTGCCCATCTATTTCTTTAACCTCGTGTTGAGGTGCTTGCACGTTCAGTTATTCTTGGCGATAATAAATTCTCAAACTTGAATTCGGAGTCAGTGGTCCTTTCAGACAAAATGAATGCTGATATATAACCAGATGAGATTCTCTCCTTTACACTATTCAACAGGTAAAAAGATCTTGGCGACCAGAAGGTTCTTATAGATAATTAGATAAGAATCGGCGTTATCAGTTGGTAGCAGAAGGATGGTTACCTTTGATGGTAAGGGGAGATCTAGAGCAAGATAGGAGACTAAGTTGCCCCATAGAGCCCGAGTGAAGCTGATCCAGAGGACCGCGGGAGAAGGATGTCGGAGGTCGTGGAAAACTGACGGAGAGTGACGGTGCGGCGGAAGTAGCAGTTCGTAGTAGAGTGAGTATGAAAAGAGTGATGTTTGGTAGATTGCGGTGTTTTATTGTTGTGTGATGTCTTGCGGAGTTGGAACGAGAGTTGTGTGATTGAGAAACGGACCGTGAGCGCGCGCGGGACCGGGAGATTTATTGTGGTGTAGAATACACCCAGAGTTGAGAACGTTGACCAGAGTTGTGGGGGTCACGAGACGTCATTGACAGACCCACTGAAGATAGGGAACACATGAGTGAGTGTGTGAATAACCAACGCAGGTCGTAGGTTATTGTGTGCAGAACACCGAATGATTGAATCCTATCGAGTGTGCTAAAGGCGATTGTCCGGTCGTTTCGCGGACAGACGGTTGCCAGATTGAGGTCAACAAGCTCAAGAGGCTGATCGGTCATTGGTAAGACCGACGGTCAGAGAGGTAATTGTTCGGTAGGACGGACATTATTTCAGAGTATGATTGGGACAGATGCGAGCGAGAACAAGTGAATTAGAAAGGAGGGGAACTGCTGCGAGCGGAGGAAAAGTGACGTCAGAACAGTGCCGCGCTGCGATAGGCCGGTTGGTGTGAACCGCGCTGGGATTGGAGGATTGGAATCAGGAAGTAAAAGCGGACATTTTGAGTGCAAATACAAAGTTGATTCATCATGAAATGTTTTAAAGCTTTAAGGGAACTTTGTAGAGGTGATAGACATGTGGTTGTTCGGGAGGGAGAGGAAGCTCCTCCCGAGGATACACCAGCACATTATATGGCAAAGAATGTAGGATTGCATACCATAATTTGGCTTGAGAATTGGCATAAAATGACAGAAGCAGAAGGAGAATTGTCGTTCCCTCGATATGGTACTTTCAGGTTAGAGGTGCTGTACCAGCTCAAGAGTGTAATGGCTTCATTACGACCACTACCCAGACCAACACAGTTTGAGGCACTACATGCGTGGATAAGGGCAGCGTATGATAGGAAGAAGGACAGATGTCAAGAAAGGGTGAAGAAATCGGTTAGGGCATTTCAAGATGCAAGGTGGGATGCCTTGGAGAAAAGGTGGAGAGCAGACACGATCGAAGGAGATAAGTTATACCCACTGCTGATACAAAATGGAAAGATTACAAGAATCGATGAGGACGACAGTGATCTAGATGACAGTTTGTTGGATAGGATGTTGGCGGAGAGGCCACCACCATTTAACCCAGATTCAGAAGAGGGAAAGACGACCCCAGCAGTGGCAATAGTTGATGAGAGCCAGAACCAGACTAGCATGAGAGTAGTGGGAAGAATTTCCACAGGAACGGAGGGGGCAACGGCGTCTATGATAACACAGCCTCCTGCGGGGAACACAAGATTACCGGACTCCTTGACAGTACCGGTTACCATTGGCCCTATAGTACCGGTATATGACCCAGACCGAGTGAGAGAAGGGAGCTCCGTGCCGATGAGAAGGGAAGAAGGAAACAGCGAGAGTGGGAATGGGTTCGGAGTACGAGTGGTTCATTTCCCAAGACCAATAGACACAAGTACGCCATTACCGGCTACTGCGGACTCTTCAGGTGGGCGAGAAGAGGAGAGACCAGAAAGACCGAGGTCTTTACGGGAATCTAAGTCAGCTTTGAGGGAGTGGACACCAACAGTAACGAACCAAGAGGATAGGATGCAAAGAGATAGGGCACAAAATGTCTCGGAAGACAGACCAGGTTCCAGGAATATGGAAGGGAATAGGTCACAAGGACAGAATAGTGACTGTGATGAGCGAGATGGCTCGGGTTGTCGAGACGTACTGAGGAGTGCAGTACAGGCAAGGTTGCTAGACGTAGTGAGGCTGAAAGCAGAGGTAGACGAAATTATCAGTGGGGGTCTGCCTTTGGAAAGGATAGAAATTTATGGATCAGATGAGCTGCTGTTTGTAGCAAAAGATGTGACTCGAAAAGCTAGAATGGCACATGATAGATTGAAGGAATTGGCCAAAAGATATGAGGTGGACCTGAACAAAACTAAAGCGTTGCAGGGACCACATAGATTGCATTACAGTGATCAGGAGTTGAAGGAGAAAAGAATCACAGGATTAAAGACGCACACCAGAGACCTGATCATAGGAATGAGAATATGGATTTTGTTGGACAAATGGGAAGAAAGGTGGTCCAAAAAGAAACCAGTAAAGAGAGCAGAAGGGGAAACACCGCCGCCAGGAGGGGGGGCGACGGGTGTTGGAAATTTTCCTTTACGGGAAGTACAGAATGGAGGGTACGTGCATGTGCCGTGGAATAGAGGTGATTTGGCTGCATTTACAAATGATTTTCCTCGGCTGAGGGAAAAACCGGTGGAGTGGTACAAGCAGGTTGAGCGGTTTGTGAAGATTTCAAAAGTATTGTGGATTGATTTGAACACCTTGTTTGACATAGTGGTACCAGGAGATTTGTGGACAGCATGTAAAGTCGCTATTGAGTGGCCGGCTTCGGAACCGAAAAGAGAGGCGGTTACAAATGGTCCATCACCTGATGTCATGAAAAAGTATGAGCAGGTGATTACATGGTTGAAGTCGAAGATTTCACCTCAGGATATAGATTGGGTTAAGATAGATCGGACTGTACAGGAACCCAAGGAAACGGTGCATGAGTATTACGAAAGACTTCTGCAAGTTTTTAAACAGTATAGTGGGTTAGATGTTTTGGACCCTAAGGATATGGGACAGTTTGTCTCAAAGTTTGTAACGGGTCTGAGAGTGGAAATCAGCCTCATGATACAGCACCATTTGATCTGCTGGCAGAACAAGCCACTGGATGAAATTTTGCGGTATGCGAGATACTGTAGTGATGAGGTGGAATCAAAACATCGAAAGCTAAAAGACAAATTGATGCTTGTCCAGATGCAGACAGCACAGAGTCAGCCTAGTGGAGGGACCTTAGGAAGAAAGCAGGGAAATTTCCAAGGAAACCAGAATGGGCAGGTACAGGGAAAGGGAAAACCAGTAGACCCCAAGACAGGAGTGGACGTGGCCACACTAAAGAAGACCACTGCGTGTCATCTTTGTCGCCAGGTCGGACATTGGAAACGCGAGTGTCCTTTGAACCCAGCTAATCAGGTACAGGAAGAGGAAGAGGGGGCTCAGGCACCCGCGCAAGAGGTAGTTAACACAATAACGAGACCTAGGACGATGAAAGGGGGGTTTACAATTCTCACGCTCAGATTCCCCAAGCTCCAAGGTTTTCACAAGGAACACGAACGTACCAACAGATGCCCCTGTTCGAACGCTATGATGAGGATAGCTTAGACCCTTTATCCTGACGGTGCCTGAGGGGGAGGAAGACTGCACACTTGGAGCGGTCTTGGAGGTAGACCAGAGAGGACCTTTTGTAGAGGCAGAGATTGAGGGCAATCCTGCAACACTTTTGGTTGATACTGGAGCTACCCGGTCTACTGTAAGATCTGCAGTAGTCCCTAACCTACCCCTCTCGGGACAATCAATCCAGGTTGTTGGAGTAGCGAACAAGAAAATAAGCAGCCCATTGACAGAACCGATCTTAGTAAAGATAGGTACTTTCCAAACTAGACATCAGTTTGTAGTGTGTGATACGAGTCCAGTTTGTCTTTTGGGAAGAGATCTGTTGTGCAAGTTGAACTGCACGATTTATTGTACACCACGGGGAGTGGAGGTCCAGACGATAGATGACGATGCGGACTTTAAAATTACCAATCAGCTTCTGTGTATAGATCTGTACCCAATGGTGACTGTGGAAGAACTTCCACATGATCTGAGAGACGCAGTGTCGCCTGTGGTGTGGGATTTCGCAGGCGATGAAATAGGTTTAATCAGAGGGGTTGAACCAGTGCGGATTGAGGTGAAACAGAATGTTGATTTCCCAAGAACACCTCAATACAACCTGTCGACAGAAACGATTGCAGGAATAAGACCTGTGATCGAGACTTTCATTGAGAAGGGTATTTTGAAGGAGATCAGAGGTAGTCCCTGTAATTCACCCATAATGGGACTACAGAAACCGAGCGGGAAATACAGGATCGTGCAAGACCTGCGAAAGGTCAACATGATAGTTGTCCCTTGTTGTCCAGTGGTACCGAATCCTTCAGTAATACTGTTCCAGATCCCATGTGAAGCCGAGTGGTTTACGGTTATCGATTTGTGTCAAGCCTTCTTTTCGATACCGCTCCACGAAGAAAGCCAATTTCTTTTTGCGTTCAGGCTAGAAAATCGCGTGTTAACATGGTGTCGTATCCCTCAAGGGTATACGGAAAGTCCATCGATCTTTAACCAGATCCTGAAGAAGAACCTTGAGAGTCTTGTGTTGCCGCAGAACTCAGTTCTCGTGCAGTACATAGATGACTTGCTCATTGCCTCAGAAACAGAAGATGCTTGCAGAATTGACACAGTAGCCTTGTTGAACCACTTAGCAGAGAATGGACATAAGGTGTCCCCGAACAAGCTGCAGTACTGTTTGAATGAGGTACAGTACTTGGGACACAGATTAGAAAAAGGCAAGAGGAAGGTGTCACCAGATCGAATTGAGGCAATAATGAGCATGGCAGTACCCACTACACAGAGGGAAGTTAGGATGTTTCTGGGAATGGTTGGCTATTGTCGACAGTGGATTCCTAGTTTCTCCTTGAGAGCAAAGCCTCTGCAGAGGCTTACACACAAGGATGTGAGTGATCCGGTACCATGGGACGAGGAGTGCTTGGTGTCATTCCTGAAGCTGAGAGATGATTTGTGCAGGGCTCCCGCACTGGGAATGCCTGATTACAACAAGGCCTTTTCATTGTTTTGTTACGAGAGAGGAGGATGTGCATTAGCAGTGTTAGCTCAGAACCATGGAGGTGTCCGTAGACCAGTTGCCTATTTTTCAGCTACTTTAGATCCAGTAGCTTCTGCGTTGCCCGGATGTCTAAGATCCGTTGCTGCAACAGGTGTCAGCATTGAAAGATGTGAAAGCATTGTAATGGGACATCCATTGACTGTACATGTGCCACATTCGGTTGAGTTATTGATGACCAGGACCAAGACCCAGCACCTAATGAACAATAGGTTAACGAGGTACGAGCAAGTCATACTTGCCGCAGAGAATGTGACTCTGAAAAGGTGCTCTGTCTTGAACCCTGCGACATTGATGCCTATACCGAACACAGATGATGAAGATTGTGAGGACCATGATTGTCTCGATGTGACCGAGCTTTGCACCAAACCGAGACCTGACATTGTCGATGAGCCATTGGCTGACCCAGATGAAATTTTCTTTGTCGATGGTTCATGCTTAAGAGACAGTGTGGGGCAATTGAGAGCAGCGTTTGCTGTATGTACCATTTCAGGAGTGGTCGACGCTGCTTGCCTAGAAGGAGTACGCTCCGCGCAGGTAGCTGAGATCATTGCCTTGACCCGTGCCTGTTTGGCCGCTGATCGAATTCGAATCACGATTTACACAGACAGCCAATACGGCTTTGGCGTGGTGCATGACTTCGGGCAGTTATGGTCTCAGAGGGGATTTTTGACATCATCTGGCTCACCCATTCGTAATGGAGAATATGTAAGACAATTGTTAGAAGCATTACAGCATCCGAAAGAAATTGCTGTTGTAAAGTGTTCAGCCCATGGGAAGGGGGAGGACTTTGTATCCTTGGGTAATAACTACGCAGATGAGGTAGCCCGCTTCTGCGCAGAACAAGGATGCATATTCACAGGAAGAGAGATAGAAGAGAGCCAAGAGGGAACCGATCTCAGCATAATGTTGACCATGGCAGACACTTGGGAAGAGCTTAAGCGATTGCAGGATGAAGTTTCTAACCAGGAGAGAGAGGGATGGATCAAAGCTGGGTGTGAGAAAGGAGACGTGGATGTTTGGGTATCGAACGATGGGAGAGCTGTGTTGCCGGAGGAATTGCTGAGTCCGATGGCAAGACTGATACATGGACAGGCACACCTGGGTAGAGACGCAATGATGAGAGTGTTCAGACAGACGTGGTATAACCCACGGTTCCGAGCAATGGCTGAGACGGTATGTCAGAGGTGTGTTACTTGTCAACAGATGAATGCCGGAAAGAAAACTGTAGTTACATTGAGTCATATTGGAAGGTCAGGAGGGCCCTTCAATAGATTACAGTTGGATTTCGTGGAGATGCCTAGGTGCAATGGCTTGAGGTATATTCTAGTGATAGTATGTGTATTCTCACGGTGGGTGGAGGCTTACCCCACACGCAGGTGTGACACTCTGACAGTGGCTAAATTATTGTTGAGGGAGCTTATCCCTAGATTCGGGATCCCGACCTCTTTGGAATCAGATAGAGGAGGGCACTTCCATAGCGAAATCATGAAGCTACTTTGTGCAGCATTGAACATTGACCAGAGACTCCATTGTAGTTACAGACCGGAGGCTTCTGGGATGGTGGAACAAGTTAATGGAACTTTGAAAGCCCGGATGGCAAAAATGTGTTCTTCGACATCCCTGCAATGGCCCGACGCCTTGCCTTTGGTGCTGATGAGCATGCGAAGTGTCCCAGACAGAAAGACTGGGTTGTCCCCACACGAAATCCTAATGGGAAGGGCAATGAGACTGCCAGCAGTACCAGCTACAGCCTTGATAAGCATCACTGATGATTTGATTCTCGATTACTGTAAAGGACTCTCTGATGTGGTCCGTTCTGTATCCCAGCAGGTGCAAGCAGCTGTGGTTCCAGCCTCGAGTGATCTGTGCCACGACTTGTGTCCCGGTGACTGGGTGCTCGTCCGGAAGCACGTGAGGAAGAGTTGTTTGGATGCCCGTTGGCGTGGTCCGTATCAGGTGATTCTGATCACGAACACAGCAGTAAAGTGTGGAGGATTGCCGAACTGGGTGCATGCTTCCCATACCCGCAGAGTTTCAGCACCCTTGGAAGAAACAGCTCCTCTCGTAAATGAAAATCCAGCTGATGTGGCAAGGCCACATGGGAGGACAAGTCAAGCTGTAAGGGTCGCTGACACAGCTGGTGGTGCACTAGAGCAAACAGAAGGGGGTTTCCACAGTTCGAACCCTGACTCAGACACCGAAGAAGGAGATGGTGCAGTGGGCGGAGAAGAGTCAAATTCAAAAGAAAGAGGAAGTAGTGCACTGGGTATAGAAGGGGAAGGCAGACAAACGAACAGACGTGCAGAAAGTTGGCCTGAGAGACAGAGGCGACTGAACTTGAGGTTAGCACCTGAAAGAGACCTTGCTCCAGTGTCTGAAGTATCTGAAACGGAAGCAAGTGACGAAGACCAAGCACAAGACAGTCGGCGAAGGTCAAAGAGAACAAGAGTGCCTTGTCGCAGATACTCTACCCCTGAGTGGACTTACACTGTGTTTGATGCAGGGGGTGGTGAGTACGGGAAGACTGAGGTCAGTGGAAGTGGTCTGTCGGAGCCCGAATGTGGTGGTGAAGGTGGTGCTGCGGATGCCAGGGCTCGAGATAGAAGGAACACTGACACTCACGGTTCCGAATCCCCCGCTTCTGAGTGAAGTCCGAAACTTGCTTTTGCATCGACTCGAATTCCCGCCTTTTGGAGTTGAGCCGTTTTCACATGAAGTGCTGATTTTGCGTCTTGAACTTTTGTATCACGTTCTGGTCTTGCTCAATGAGGATCTCATTGTGGATCAGTTATGAACTGTAAATAAAAGTCTAAAAGAAGAAGATAACCTAGGTCCGAGTGGAAGAAGAATAAACTTAGGGACTTTCCACAAGAAGAGGAACGAAAAACTAGGGAAGTCTTTTTCTGGACTGTGTAAATAAGTTGTGATCGGAAAGGGAAAGCCCGGAAATTTCATGGTTGCTCGAGCTGGTTAAGCAAGTCATAAATAAAGGACAGAGACTTTTCTGAGTTCTTTGCGATAACCAAGACTTTTTGAGAACTTTCGAAACCATGGAGCCGGGAGATCCCAATCGTAGATCAAAGTGGATTGTAGGCATCCTTATAAGTAGTGTAATAATCTCTATAATCATAGTAGTTATAGTCTCATATACTGGTTCGCACGAGCCAGAAGTAGAGGCAGTGACAGGGACACCGACACCTATCACACCTAGTAAGGAGGGGGTAGACAGGGCAGCTGATAGAGCTATGATATTAGAAGAAAGTCGTAGATTACATGTAGATTTGTCTAAAGGCGATTTTAAGCTTAATGCGTATGCTAAGTTGTTGTATGAGTATGTTGACGTGATGGATGCGAAAGATTGTTATGTGTGTATGCAGTTGCCTACTTCGGTGGATGAGGGTATTAGGTATCATCATCTTCCACTGACTTATGGTATTTCTTGTAGTCTTTTGCTTAGTTTGTTTTATGAGAGAGAGCAGTTCGAGTATTTCTTTTCCAATTTCGACGCAGTGCTTCCTGAAGTCCCAGCTTACAAGCATTTGAATAAGTATGACTATTATAAGACCGAGGACAGACTGAGGAAGTACTTCATACCGAGTTTGGAATTGGATACAGCATTCGCACACAGACACAATCTGACTTGTCTGATGTCGGATGTAGAGAGAAAGTTTGTAGATCAGGTTGAAGATAGGTATAGAAAGCTGACTGAATCCCGAGATTTAGGGCATCACAGGACAGATTGGACGGAGGAAGAACGGTTGCATAAGACCAGGGGAAGCTATGGTCCTATAGCGTTAGATAAGGAGCAGAGGGGTAAGTTGTGTATAAGGCGTTATCAGACTTACTACGAAAAGGTTCCAGTGGGACAGAGTACTTGTGATCATGTTTTCACCATGGCAGATGTGGCAAAAGATTTTCTCCAAGGTCCTGTACAAGTGATACCTACGGTGTATTACGTATGTGGGAAGAATGCTTATGTGAGGTTGCCTGCAAATTGGTATGGAACATGTTATTTGTCAATAATATTTCCAAAGATTTACCATACAGAAGACTTAAATCTTCTGGAGGGTGGAGAGCATTCAAGAACGAAAAGAGCTGCAAGTGCAGGAATCGTTGTGGGGGATATCTTTGGAGCCATGATACCTAGTCTAGGAGTAGTCTTGAATGATGTGAAGATCCGGAGGTTAGCGACTGTGGTGGATGAATTTTCGATGAACACAGCAAAGTCGTTGGTGTTGGTGGAAGGAGAGATGTTGTCGATAAGGGGTATGGTTTTGCAGAATCGCCTTGCTTTGGATGTCCTATTGGCAAAAGAGGGCAGAGTCTGTAAAATGCTGAAGGTTCAAGAGTGCTGCACTTATATACCAGACCGTAGCAAGGATCTGGAGAAATATATAAGTAACATCACTATGATCCACACAAAGATAGCGGATTTGACCGAAGAAGGGGCCTGGGAAAAGGTCGGAAAGGGTTTTGGTCAAGTGGGAGGTTGGTTTGCGAACCTAGGAAAGGGATTCCTTGGGTACTTCCTGAGACCACTCCTTATTTTGGTGGTTTGTGTGGCTGGCTTGTGGATTATGATCAAGGCCTACAAGTGGTATCGAGCAGGCAAAGTCAAGAGAGCTTTGAGGGAAAATGACATGAGATTGGCAAGACTGCAGGACAATCAGTATAAAAGGCTCAAGAGCATGGAGAACTTCAGATCAGGGAAGATGGGAACAAGTTCTGTTTAGGTCGGTTCCTTCTCCGAGGGAGTAGAATGAGATGTGATGACAGGAGTCATCAAAGGGGGAACTGATAGAGCGAAATGTTCTTGTGAATTGTAGGGGTGCATCATAATCATTGATAGGCCGCATCCACATGTATTCAGACATATATTCGTATATTCAGTTTCATATTCATGTATGTTTAGTAAAGAATGAATAGTTCGCTGAGACAAAGTGAACCCAGTAGCATAATGGTGTTAGGATATTGATGTAATGTAATGCTTATTAAATGGTGTGAACATAATGCATAGAGAAATTAGTTCGTGGATGTAATGAAATTGCAGTAGTTTAAACGTGCACCATATTAAAGTTGCACATGTAATTCATTGTTTGCATATGAAGTGTAATGAAAATGCTTATAGGGAAACATAAGATGTGTGTTTAAAAGTTATATGTAAAGGCCTGACTACATATATGCTTAGGGAAGGCCTGGTTTATTCTTATGTTAGCTTATTTTTGTAGGCAGTGAAAAGATTCTCTTGGTAAGGCTCTCTGGGCACAAACAGTAGATTTAATTTGCACAGTAGAAGGTTTCTGTTGAAAGTATCTTTTGTTGCAGGTGCAAGGTCACATGTCTCGTTAGTAAGACTAACTCTTTGTTTTCGAAAGCTAGAGAGAGGGGAGGCATGGTACGGGGAGTGAAAAGGAATGTAGGGATGATACTTTCGGCGGAGAAGGTGCCTGGGACTCAAGGTCAACGCAACCGTCCAGAATGAAGTCACTGTTTCAGTGGAAAAGCACAAGAAAGAAGACCTGGCCAAGGAGGCGTGACAAAGGCGTGTACAATTGTATTGGGGTTTTGTATTAGGGATAGTGCCCTGAGGGAGGAGGCCAGAGAAGAGGTAGGGGAGACCTGAGAGAAGGACAGAGCTGAGCTTAGGTACTATGTGATTGCACTTCTTAGGAAGTCTTCACAGCTGACACCTTTTATTCTTTCTTGCCTGGAAAAATCGTTATGCAGGGATGCCACTTAGCGTTAGTGTAGGGACAGCAATTGATTTTAAGCTTGTTTAGGCCAATGAAGAGCAACTTAGAAATAGGAGCAATCATAGTCTGGTTGGTCCTTCTAGAACTTTCTATTCTTCTTATCCTGAGTCGGATGAGATTCTTGCGTAGATTATTATTTGTATTAGTGCCCATCTATTTCTTTAACCTCGTGTTGAGGTGCTTGCACGTTCAGTTATTCTTGGCGATAATAAATTCTCAAACTTGAATTCGGAGTCAGTGGTCCTTTCAGACAAAATGAATGCTGATATATAACCAGATGAGATTCTCTCCTTTACACTATTCAACAGGTAAAAAGATCTTGGCGACCAGAAGGTTCTTATAGATAATTAGATAAGAATCGGCGTTATCATTGGCACACTCAGTGCACTTTACTAGGGGCTTACCAGTAAGTCAAATATGCCAATCATGGAAACACCAATCCATAATAACAATTTACAACAGGAGCACTTGCACTTTAACACTGAACAGCAGTGAGAAAGTGTGCAGAGACACTAAACCAGCAAAACAGAGTCAAAACCGGGAGGTCAGAAAGCAAAAAGACGGGAAATATGCCAAAAGATGCCAAGTCTAACAGAACTACATATGGGTTTAGTAAACAGTTGATTTTAAACTTGACTGCGTAACTGCACCCTCTACCTCAAGGTGGATACAGCCAATGCATCAAGGCTGTGTGGAGGGAATCCATGCCCTCTTCAGGGAGTGAGGGTCTTTGTATTAATCATAAGTGCCAACATTCCCTGAATATACAGGTGGTGTGCAATGCCTCCTGTCTCATCACGGAACTAGTAGCACAGTACCAGGAAAGTACACAAGTCCATATCTTTTGTCACTGTGCACTGTATGATCGCCTACTGATAGAAGGGTGTGGAGATGGGCGCTTACTTCGGAAGGCGACATGAAATGACAATGCAGATCAATGATATTTTGGGGTGGTTTTGATCACAACATAAATACTTGTCATATTATTTCCAGTGACAGTGTGTATGCCCTACGTCCATGGATAATGACATATCACTTAAATCCACAGACGCTGCTTACAAACAAACTACTAGATGAATCACAGAACGGACATGTCCATTTCTGAAAGGCAGATGTCACAGTCTGCACAAGAGGGGGCGTGGATTACAATAGGTTTATGATATGAGTTCTAAATCATAGCCACATGGGCCATGTTGCACAATTTTGCCATCATAAAAGGCATGCCAATGAGACCTATAAGTGATGCCTTTGATGAGGAGCCCCCGACCCCTCCACCCCCATGCCCCCCACGAGGACAGGCTGCAGCATGAGCCGTAGAAGAACGTGCCCCCAGGACTGATGTGACAAACAATGACTTTTGAGGTCCATGAAACAGAAGCATAAATGTTGACGATATGATATAAAGAGCAATAGAAATAGAAGATTGAGTCTATCGGCTATGATCAACGAAAAAACAATACTTGTGTTTTTAAATATGATCATGTGATGAAAATTTGTGAGCACTGCATTCTATTTTATTTGAGTCTCGTGGTGGGCGCCGAGTTCCACTGCTCTGTCTCTGTCCACTATAGCTTCATCCTTGGAGTGCCCGCATCAGCTATCTCAGACTCGCTCCTAACACTCGCCACTGGTGCTACATTAGACCTGCTGGCTGCTTTAGGCGTTTTATTTCCTCAAGTGAATGTGTCATCTGTGCAAAGCTTCTGGCTACGGCGCCACTGTGGTGAACCATCTTGACTTGCATGTTTGCAAGTCTTTCCTCAGAGCAGCCCATAGCATGCAGGCAGCTCTCAGAGACTTTGACCAGGTTTGTTTGCTTCAGTGCATATCACTTGGCACAGGTCCTTAGCTGCTTTAGTTCATTCAGACATACCTGATCAAACAATCTCATGTCTCCTACAAATTCTTTTCCTGTGCTCCTCTACCCTCCTACTAAGCTCCTATGTGGCCCTCTGATGACTCATGAGGTGACTCGGCAGCATATAAGCACATAAGTAGTAACACATTTCCCCTCTGAGACAGAGCGTGAAATACCCTTCCATACATCAGGCCCATATCCGTTTAAATTACAGAACTGTGATGTAGTGGGAGGGCCAAGTTTTCCCTTGTGCAACATTAGATGGATGCCTTGCCGAGATGGGTGCCCTGTCTGCCTGATGAATGTTGTGTATCCCGGTCTCCATATGGTTGTGGTGTTCAGTGAGTGGTAACTGTTGTTGTAGATCTTGAAGTAAGTGTGGGAGATCACAGTAATAGTTTTCTTAACTGCAAAGTGTCTTCTTTCTATTGTTGCTGCAGTATTTTCTGAAGCACTTCTTACAGGTGTACTGATGTCTTTCTGCACTGATGGTTCTCCCTCATCCTGGGCCTGGCTATTCTGGAAAGGTGGCTCGGTTAGGGTGGACGGCATTTTAAATGTCAGTTCATGATGGTTCTATGAATATGATCTGATATTGTTTATGTTTACTATTCTCAAAAATAACCGTATCTGCAAAGCAGTGTAAGCTGAGACTTAACACTCAGATGCAGTATGTGTACACCGTATAAATGATGGCCTTAAATGTTCCCTTTTAGGTTGACGTTATATTTTCTATTTACCAATTAACACAAGCCTCATTGTACAAGAACTATATGATGATACACTGTGCAAGAAATGTGGAATTTCCTGAATCTGTGCATCTTTACCTTTTTTGTAAATAAAATACACTTCATATTTATAATGATTTTTTTTATCAGAATCTGCCTTTCTTGAAGCTGACATGTTTATCATAGACACTCCAGTCACTGCCTCTAGCTGGAAGGTTGATTTAATCAATTATTCCATGGGTGATGTTGGTAGCTCGGTGCTGGGTCTCCCACCTGTTATTCCTACTTCTTGCCTCTGGGTTGCAATTCCTGGTCACAGAATTTCCTCTTTCTCAACACATCTCCTGCAGCCCCTGGCTTACTTGGTCCCAGTCTTGTTTGTCTCTAATTCAGTGGTTGCGAGCTCTCCAGGGCTCTGGTAGCATACTTCTGGTTCCAGCGGCAGCCAGCACGGATCGGAGGTAGGAGGGCAGGGTGGGATGGGAGGGAGACGTGGGCAGCAAAAAATAAAATAAAAAATGGACCTTCTCGCTGCTTCCTCGCCACGTCTCTCCTCCGTAGTCCTCCCTCACTGACCTGAACAACAGGAAGCACACCCAGGCTCCCAGTCAGCCAATCACAACGCTGTTTTAGCAGCATTGTGATTGGTCTGATCGCCGTGTTTCGGCGCTCAGACGCTGACTGGGAACCTTGGCATGTTCTCCATGCAGGCTGTAATGCAGCCTGGGTGGAGAACATGTGAAGTGCGCAAGACTGTTTTGGGTGGCCCAAGAGGGCCGGCCAGTCATTGCGCACTTAGAAGGGTGCTACCACCCCCCCACTGCGCCCGCCCCCTCACGCAAAGCTGCGGACGTATGAGAAAATAAAATGATAATAACATGAGTTATTATCATTTTATTTTCTCTTTATTTCACTTTTAAAAAGCAGTGGGGCAATGCTCCACTGCCTTAGCGGAGGAGCCGCCACTGTCTAGTTCACTTCCTGGGTCTGTGAGGTCAACAGTTGCTGCACCCTTGTTCTCAATTTGCGATGCATATTGAATCACCCAGTGCGAATCAGTATTTAGTGATTACCCAAAAAACTGTATTATGGTAATGATGGTGCTTAGTTTAGCTTTATAGTGGGCTATTCCAGCTCTTAAAGGCCTGCTCCAGCATGAAAGGCCTGAGACAAAGGCTAGGGCCTTTAACAAGCGAGCGGGCCTTTAATGATCGGTATAGCCCACCTATAGAAGGCTAGTAAACGATTAGAATATTCTGCCCTATAAAGGCAGAATGTCCTAATTGAGAAAACAAAGGCATCAGAGACCAACAGGGTTGAAATCCCTGCAGCTCCGAAGACTTTGCTTTACAGCTCTTGCTGTGAATGTTCAACGGTTAACAGGCTTGCACAGGGCCGCGGCTGTTAACTGTTGATTATTCACAGCTAGAGCTCTGAAAGCAGACTGTCAGAAATCAGGCACTGGTTCTCCCCAGCTCGGCTAAACTGCTTTCCGTAGTTCTGCCAAGCCAGGGAGACCCAGGAGCTGAGCAGCCCCCTCCCTCCTTCTGAAGCCCCAGTGACACTGAGCTACTGGAGGAGGGATGGGTGAAGGCTCCATGTGTCCTGCTGTACGGCCTCTGTCTTTCACTTTCCCCTGCCCATTCCATGCATTTTGGAGGGGCCGGGTACAGAGAAAGGCAGAGGACATCAGGATATTGAAAAGTTGAGAGAATCGGGCCTAAGGCCTGCTGCTCAATTGTCTTCAACAGAATTTGCAACATTCTAGTGTTATAATACATAATATCTTACAAACCTAAAATTGTGGTTGATTAATTCTCAGTTTCTGATTTGCAATTTCCTGATTTTGTACTTCAGGGCCTTGGGTCCCAACCCTGCTGGAGAAGCTACATCTACCTTGAGGCAATAAGCTCGACTTGGAGAGGAAAGGGATGCTGGAAGTGTTCCCTGCAAGAGGACACTGCTTAAACAAGCTTTGGCAAAGCCAATAGATTTCGCCTTTGCCAAATCTATTGGCGTTGTGTGGTATCCTCTGCTTTGGGGGGAACCCTGGTCTTGCCACTCACCCTCTCCCCTGCGTTTGCAATGGTTTACACCACCGTGACAATGCTGTAGAATGTCACGGTGGCGAACGTTCTGAGCGGAGCTCCCTGCGCGGAGTGTGACAGAATGGTTCAGGACGACAGCTGTGGCTGGGGTCTTTCTCGTGTATCTCTAGAAATAAACTTCATCTTTTTGTACTCCTGCGTTTCCTGTGGTTCCATTTACAGTGAGGAGCACCTAACTACGATTTCACACTGGCGACTACGAGGATGGGATATCAGAGCAGGGAAGTACAAGAGAAAGGGACCTCAACACGCTTTTGAAGGATGTTCGATGGTGTTCTGCGACGGTACTGTGAGTACTATGAGGAGAGTTTCCTCTTAAATCTTGGGAAGCGCATGTTCTAAGAGTGTTGCGCATTTTACAAGACGTGACTAGAGGACTGCTGGCAGTGGGGAGTAATATATAAAATACCTGAACCCCTTACCATATGCCGGAGACTTCTATTGAGCATAT
Source organism: Calotriton arnoldi (assembly GCA_963921515.1). Taxonomy (NCBI): domain Eukaryota; kingdom Metazoa; phylum Chordata; class Amphibia; order Caudata; family Salamandridae; genus Calotriton; species Calotriton arnoldi. The sequence continues at coordinate 656,272 of CAWUFW010000041.1, forward strand.
TCTTTAAGCACTGGCCACGCTCCAAATCTTTGGAAGCTCTGATTGCCGTCTCTGGGTGCCCCACTGGGTGTGCATCGCAACCGACACTCTGTCAGCTACCGAGCGGCACCTTGGCCTTGAGGAGGGAATATAGTGCACTGGGTGCACTCTGCCAGTCGCGTTGCCCAGCACTGCTGTGGTACACTGTTGGGAGGATCCCCAGAGTAGGGAATCTGCAGAGGCGGCACCTTGAGCTCCACTGTGCGGACTTTGAGCTGCAGGAGGTGAATCGTGCCAGTGGGACGTGGCTCGGAGAGAATCACCTTCACTGGGTGGATGCCCCGGGGTGCTGGAGCCATGTTGAGATGGTCTTGGTTTTGCCTCTTTTGCCTGCTTCACACTACTTTCTGGCAGCAGGCAGCGATATAAGGATTCCAGGCCAGTCGCGCTGACTGGCACAGCTCCTGTCACTGTGTGGTGAAATCCGTGTTGGAGCGAGGGTCACGCACTTTCACCCCGTGAGGTGTGCAGTGTCCGCTCTGAGGTGAAGTACATTTCCTGTCAAAGCTTAGTCCCAACACACCTTCCTTTGCCGGTCGCGCTGACTGGCACAGCTCCTCTCACAAAAAAAAAAAGAAATTAAACACGAAATATTTCTGAGCTAATGAAGTGTTTGTGTTGCCTAGAGGAGTTTAACAGCAGCCGGTCACGCTGACTGGCACAGCCTACTGTTCGCAAGCTGTGGTTGTCAGTTACCTCAGACCCATTTTCCACACAGCGGGGAGGAGAGACTTTGCAGTGGTTTTCGCCAGCTCCAAATTCGTTGTGTGTGTGGACAATCTTCGTGGAGTGATCCTGCTGCTTAAGGAGGGCAGCCCCAGAGGAGTTTTCGGTGTGGTAACTCGATCTGGGTAAAAAAAGGGGACTGTAAAAGTTCGACGAGTGTAGCGTGAGAGGAGCTCTATCACCGGATGGAACTGATCTTTGAGTGAATAGTGCCACCTAGTGGGTTTTGTTATTATTCTCACGCCTTCATTTCTTCTCCTTTCTCTGCTACCGGAATTGGTTGTATTCACATTTTTTTCTTCTTCCAGGTATATCTCTGTCCTCTGTAAACCTTTGGTCAGACTAAAGGGGATTGGGTAACTTCTGTAGTACAAGGTACTTTACATGTGTGACTGATTACCAGGGGAAATATCTCTTGCATCTGTCTTTCTGGAATCTATTACAGTATCTTTTAGCCATCATGCAGAATGTCACACCACCACCATTTTTTCTGACCACTCCAGGGGAGCCAGTGTTAAAATGGAATAAGTGGAAAAAAGTTTTCCAGAACTACGCAGTAGTGTGTGGTCCTAATTTGGGGCTTGAAAAGAAAGTGGCCTTACTGTTGCACTATCTGGGGGCTGAAGGGCAAGAGATATTGGAACATCTTCCTGATTTGAATGCCAATGACGCGAGAGGTTTGAATGAATATGAAATTAGCCTGAGGAAACTAGACATCCATTTTTTGCCAAAAATAAGCACCATTATGGAACGTTACCATTTTGGAAAGAGAGGGCAGAAGGAGGGAGAAACAGTAGAGGAATTTGTCTCTGAGTTGCGTAAGTTGGCGGCTACGTGCAAGTTTGGAGGTGTGTGTGAGGAGCGGATACGTGATCAATTTCTATTAACATGTAAGATCGAACGTATATGCGAGGAGTTGTGGTTAAAAGATGACCCGCCCCTTGGGGAGGTGCTCATCGTAGCGAAACAAGTCGAACACATGATGAAATGCGTGAATGAAATAAAGCAGGATAGCGAGGGTAAAACAAAAGTGAGTGAAGTCACTGTTGGGAATGAGAACGTGCTTGCAGTCAAAGGGCTAAAAAAGGAACAAAAAGAAAATAAGGGGAGTTGGAGTTTCAGAGGAAACTGTTATAGGTGTGGCAAACCGGGTCACCTAGCTAATGACAGGGAGTGCCCCGCCTTAAAAGCTACATGCAATAAGTGTGGTAGGAGGGGACACTTCAGACAATGCTGCAGAAGCAATGCTAATTACAGGAAACATAACAGGGATGACACTACCCGTGTCTGTGACGAGATTGTGCTACAGGTTCAGGGTGAGTCAGTGAGCAATCCTAAGGATTTTATAGCAGTGGAAGAGACACAAATTGAAGCGATGTTTGATTCGTGTTCCAAACTAACTATCATATCTGCAGAAGATTTTGAGAAAATTTCGAAAGGTAAATTGACCCTGCAGAGAATGGATGTAAGACCGGGAGGTTATGGTGGGCAACCCATAAAGATGAAGGGTTACTTTTGGGGCACCGTAGGTTACAGGGACAGGATGGCGGTCGAAAAGATTTATGTGTCCAAGAAGGGGGATAACATTCTAGGGTGGCAAGCCCAAAAAGACTTAGGCATCTACCTCAATCCCAACAAGGATCCCCAGATTTTAGTGCAAGAGGTGGGAAAAGCTCTGGAGGGGATCGAGGAAGAGTTCAAGGAGGTCTTCACAGAGAAATTAGGATGCCTCAAACACTATTCCCACAGAATAAAACTCAAAGAGAATTCTAAGCCGGTCTCAGCCAAGGTTAGGAATCTTCCCATTTCGATACAGGAGGCGGTGAGGGAGGAGCTAGAGAAGTTGTGCAGGTTAGAGGTGATTGAACCGGTAGAGGCCACTGAGTGGTTGGCACCCATTGTGGCAGCCAGGAAGGGGGATGGGGCAGTGCGCTTATGCATTGATCTTAGAGCACTAAACAAGGAGGTCATAGTTGATATGTACCCTCTGCCGAACATTTCACAAATGATGAGCAGGTTAGCGGGGGTAAAGGTATTCACCACACTTGATCTGACCTCTGCCTACTACCAAGTCAGGCTCCACCCTGATTCACAAGAACTCACAGCATTCGTTACGCCCATGGGGGCATACAAATTCAAGCGTATGCCGTTTGGACTAGTGTCCGCTGCCGCGGTCTTTCAAAGGATCATGAGCAACCTCCTTAAAGGTATTCCTGGGGTTATGTGCTACCAGGATGACGTTCTGATCTTCGGAGAAGATGGCATGCAACATGAATTCAGGCTCAGACAGGTCCTGAAGAGATTCAAAGAACAAGGGCTCACAGTGAAGAAAGAAAAGTGCAAGATTGGGTGTGCTGAGATAGAGTTCCTGGGCCACAAGGTGACAACGGAGGGCATTCGCCCCAAAGCAAATCTGCAAAACACTATCATCAACCTTACACCACCCAAAAGCAAAGATGAGATCAAATCCTTCATGGGGATGGTGGAATTTTACAGCAAATTTGTGCAGAACTTTGCCAGACGCACATACACCATACGCAACCTACTTAGGAAAGGAGTGACATTCGACTGGAGTATGGCGTGCCAGAAGGAGTTCGAAGATATAAAGAAGGCACTAGCTGAAGCCCCTGACCTCAAATCCTTTATACCTGGCAGGAAGACTGTGCTGACCACCGACGCCAGTTCCAAAGGATTAGGAGCAGTCCTAATGCAAGTTGGTGAAGGTGGGGAAGAAACGATAGCGTTTGCATCACGCTCGCTACGCAGAGCCGAGTTTAATTACTCGGTAATCGAGAAGGAAGCTTTAGCGGCACACTGGGCCATAAACAAATTAAGAGACTTTGTGTGGGGAATGAGGTTCAACCTGAGGACTGATCATAAGCCCCTGGTCGAAGTCTTCAGCAAGAAAGGGCTAGACTCCATCTCAAGCAGAATCAGACGATGGGTCGGGAGCCTCCAAGAGTACACGTTTGAGGTTGAATACGTGCCTGGGGCGAGGAATTTTGCAGCCGACTGTCTCTCTCGCTCGGTGAGTGAAGATTGCGATGAAGCAGCCGACATGGAGGAGGACAATGAGGCTGATAAGGAGATGCAGGCAGAGAACGTCTGCGTCGTCACCCAAGGAGCCATTGATGAAGGACGCTGGAAAGAGGCTTTGAGAGCTGACGTGCGCCTACAGAGAGTTTGTGAGAAGACGAAGGGTGTGTGGATGGACCAAGACAAGCGGGAAGAGACCCTTAGGCCGTTCTGGATGGTCAGAGACGAACTATCCTTCACTGAAGATTGTCTCTTCAGGGGTACGAGGTTGGTCCCTCCAGAGACTTTGAGAGAGAGTTTGGTCAACTTGGCACATGAGGGGCATCTGGGAGTTACCAAAACCAAACAAAGGCTGCAGCTAGACTACTGGTGGCCCAGCATGGACCTTGAAATTGAGAGGAAAATAAGAGACTGTGTGCCATGCTCCGCCAGTGACAAGGTCTTAAAACAGCACACACCTTCCATGCACTGTAGGCCTCTTCCTGTGGGTCCATGGGTGGATGTGGCTTTGGACATTGTGGGTCCCTTGACCGGGGAACATCGTACACCTTACATTTTGGTACTCATAGACCTTTACTCCAGGTGGCCAGAAGTTAAATTTGTAGCTGAGATCACCACGAGGACTGTCATAGACTTTCTACTAGAAGTGTTTATCAGGGAAGGCTTGCCAAGTAGCATATTGACGGACAATGGGGTGCAACTCTGCTCAAAAGAAATGAGAGAGTGCAATGGGATAGAACACAAGCGGTGTGCACTTTATCACCCAGAGACTAATGGGATGGTCGAACGATTCAACAAGACCATCAAGGAGGGTATACAACTAGCGAGGGCTAGTGGGTTGTGTTGGAAGGATGAGATTTTGAAACGTCTCGAAGCCTACAGGCTGACCCCACATCAAACTACTGGCATGACACCGTTCGAATTGCTCAAAGCAAGAAAACCCAACTCAAGGTTAGTACCAGGGTGGATGAAGTGGTACAAAGGTTGGACAGGCCACTCTAAAGAGTCACAGTGGCGAAATAGAGAACATAAAGCCATGAATGATAGGAAGACTAGGTTTGATAGACTACATGCGGTCAGAGATGTGAGATTCCGGGTGGGGGATCTGGTCAAAATCAAAGCACCCACTGGCAGAGCAAATTGGTCAGAATTCACTGAGCCTACCAAGATTGTAAAGTTATTCAAGAATGCAGTCAAGACACAAGAAGGGAAGATTTGGAATTTGGGAAGAGTTGTAAGGTACACTGCTCCCACTGGGGACACCAACAACAACACTCCGGAGAGTGGGAGTGAAACCCAGAGTAGGGGCAGTACACCTGAGCTGGGTTGTTCGAGACAGGCCAATCCTTTTCCCAGGACAAGTTATAGGAAGGTTTGCCGCCCGAAGTATTTGGAACAATATGTTGAAAAATGAATGTTGTTATCCATTCTCTTTCCTCATGTTTGCTATGTTCTTCTATTGTGTAAAGGAGGGGGATGTGTGGTATCCTCTGCTTTGGGTGGGAACCCTGGTCTTGCCACTCACCCTCTCCCCTGCGTTTGCAATGGTTTACACCACCGTGACAATGCTGTAGAATGTCACGGTGGTGAACGTTCTGAGAGGAGCTCCCTGCGCGGAGTGTGACAGAAGGGTTCAGGACGACAGCTGTGGCTGGGGTCTTTCTCGTGTATCTCTAGAAATACACTTCATCTTTTTGTACTCCTGCGTTTCCTGTGGTTCCATTTACAGTGAGGAGCACCTTACTACGATTTCACACGTTGTCAATGTTTTTTTTACATGTTGCACCGAAGAAACACCAACAGAAGAAAGCGAAGGTGAACCAGACCTGTGGCCATGCAAGAAGAAACCCTCGAAGCAACTTGTAGGCTGGCTCCGAGGGTCTGTGTGGGTAAACACCACCTGTAAGATTTTAAAGAAGTGATGTGAACAATAAATAACTGACAAGGGCTTTACATTCTCTTAAAAGGTACACATAAAAAGCTGGGAATAATGTAACATTCTTGCTTGTGATGCATGCTGTGTAAATATATCCACAACATTGGAACCAGAGTTGTCAATCAAACTTTTGTTTGGCATCTGCAGCCTCTCAGCGCTCCAGGTTCATGTCGGTGCCAGGCTGTGGGAGTTTTGTAAAATCCTGGGCCAAATGGGCAGGCGACCCCACGCCTGCTGTGGCAGGAAATGAAACTACCCAAACCTCTAGCAAACAAGACCAGCTCGAATGAATCAGCTCAGCGGGTAAAAGCACCTGCTGCAGTGGCCTGTAGGTAAGGAGTCACAAGTTACAATCAGTGCAAAATAAAGAACCTTGCTGCTGAAGTGTGTGTGACTGACAAGCTGTGTCCATATTGCAGGCTACAGGTTGCTATTCCTGTCAACTTACTGTGGTAAAGTCCCTTCATGGGATCCAGGTCACTGGCACTCCAGCCTGTAAGACTGTGTGGTTGGTTAACACCTCTGATGTAGGAGTAGGTGGACAATCAGCTGATTTAAACTCAATAAGATAACTCAGCAGATTAGTGCACCCGTTCTTGCGTTTTCTATATAGAAACGAGAAGGCCATGCACTTACACACAGGGACTTTGGTGCAGGGACATTAGCCAACTGAGTGATCTCATTAGAGCTTATGTGCGCGCAGGTAAGAAATAGAGCCCCCCCCCGCTGACAATTTGCAACCCCATCTTGCACTGGTATAACCTTGAGTCAAGAGGTCTCAATCCAAAAACCAAGAATAAAATACATCGCGCAGACCATTAACGTATTTGCTCCGAAGATTTGGTTGTATTCTGCGTTGTAAATTCCAGTCCCAGTAAGATTGCTTAGTGGGGTAATTAGACTGCTGCAGAGATATCTGTAACTGACGGGCACTGTCTGAACCACAGTTAGGCTGTTAAGTATGTTGAGGCGTGAGGTTAAAATGTAAAAAGTGCAGTTTTCCTACACAATCTCTGCTTTCTTCCTACCACTGAACTTGGAAATGTCTACCTTCTGTATCTTGCGCTTCCCCTGATGGCTATTTACACTCAATAGAGCAGGTCATGCTAATTCTGAAGGCTCGCCCAGCTCTTGATATTAAAAGGGTGGTGAATCAAGTGTGTAGAATGTGTCATACATTATTAGAATGTTGTGAAATGTGGCTGCCCTATATACAGTAACGCCTCTGTGATGCCAGCGAATCCCCTCTCCCCACCTTGCTAAAACAATGCAGTGTCCCACGCAGCTTCCCTACTTGTGGTGTGTATGAGGGTCAGACCTGCCATCTCACACAGTGCCACCGCCCCCTCCTAAGACAGTGAAAATGTTTTGTAAGCTGGCAGGTATGAGAGGTGGACTTATCCGGTTGTGTTCCTTCTGTAAGTTGTATCATGGGTGTGTTGAATGTCCCAGCTGATGCACTGTGTATCTCTTTGTAGGAGCGGTGGGGCCCAAAGGGGAGGGGTGTTTGCTAACGTGAAGGCTCTGGGAAGTGAGTGCGGCTGCGGCCAGGCTGTGCTTATATGCACGGCCAGTGAGGGCTCTAAGCACACAAAAACACAGCAGGGTGGCACATAACACAAGGTGGAGAGCCATAGGAGAGCTGGAGGAGGGGCTTGGGTGAATCCACGAGGAGTGAAAAAGCACAGCTACAAACAAGTATGGAGTTAGCTGTGTGGCTGAGACATATGGCAAGACAACTAAGCAGATGAAACTGTTTTCGAAGCGTCTTATGACATACATTTTAATATAAATGTGCACCAAGTAAATAATTGGGTTTTAAAGCACAAGTGAAAATAAATCACAACTGTCATATTTCGAGTGACTGCTGTTACAACTAGTTGTGACTATTCGACCAGATGACAGTATGGACCCGATAGATGGGGCTTAATTAAACAAACAGAAATTTGCAAGAGTTTACACTACACCACGATCCTGTTGTGTCTAAATTGTTGTATCTGATTTTGGGCATCCCCCAGAATAAGTAGATTGCTGCTTTTCATGTGACCAGGACTCCAACCAATGAAACTGAACACATGAGGATAAGAAAATGCAAATGCATAACTGATGCGTTCTGTAAAAAAGTAAAATAGAGTTGACTGTAACTGGTGAAAAGAATAGTGCTCTGCCCAGAGAAGGAATGTGGTAATTTGTTAAACTAACCAGCGAACCTGGAATGTATTTCAGAGAATATCGCTCTGTGGCATTTAAAACTGCACAACATGAAATATAGTTTCCCACCAATGGCACACAGGGCACCTCCACCTGTAAACCTTGCTGTGAGCCATGAGGCAGCATCTGAAAAGCAGCGCTGAGGTTCAACGTACCCAGTCTGTAAACTTCTCAACAGAAACAGAAATCCCTCGCACTGAAAGGGAGATTAGTGTGGTTAGGAGAAACACTGTGCATAGCCCTGAAAATGACTGTCGAATATTTCAAACTCACTAACTTTTTTTAAAGAAAGTCACAGTCGGAACATGCTCTTCCTCTCATGCTGCTGCAATCAGGCCTCTGCCAAAATGATAATCTGTGTCCTAAAACAGCCGGTGAGAACAGGGGCCCAACAGCTATTGGGCTAAAAGGACTTTAGCCCACCCTCACCCCGTCATCCTCCGTGGGCTGGGCTGGGCTGGGCTGCCACGCTGGAGGTCAGCCTCATGTGAAGTATTCCGAAGTCCCTCTTTACTCCCTAAAAGTTTGTCGAAGCTTCATTTATTAGGTCGAGCCTATGCAACCCATGCACTATCTCTGCAGAGACATGCTGTATTTAGTGTATGGCCTTACATCCTGCCCATAGGTTTGCTATTTGCTGTGCTCATTGTCACTCTTGCATTCTGTCTTCTTATTTGTATATAGCATGCATTCATCATGCCTCTTGCAGTATTTATCTCTACTTGAGAGCAGCGACCAACTACAATGTTCCTCCACCAGTTCTAAATATAGCATGTGGTTTTTGGACTACTTTTTCCTTGGAAAGCAATTAGTACAATCGCTCCTCTTTTCTTGTTAGCTTGTGCTTTATACTTAATGTATTGTTTTCTACAATTGCTCCTCTTTTCTTGTATTTTAAACTGTTTTACTGGGATCTGAAAGGCAGCGTGGATTTATAGTTAGGGATTTTTATGATCACTCATCTTTTCTTACATTTTACCCAGTTTTACTGGAATCTGAATTTTGAGCCATCCCACAACCCCCTACCTTTCCGTGTGCATTTGTTCCAAATATGAATATTTACTTTTTCGAGGTTGCACTAAATAATAGATGTGTCCGTGTATTTTTGTGTAACCTGTGTTGTCGTTGTGTGGAATAGTGGTTGTTTAAAAAAATAGTGAACAATCTACATCGAGCAGCCTTCATTTTACACACAGACAGTTGGCACCTTGCTGCCTTCTGTTTCAAACACAAGCTCAGTGTAGAACATGGGGGAGGGGATTTCGGGGACGGCGATTAAGATCTCTCACGGAATTGGGTCAATTTAAATTCCATCTATTTATTGTTATACCACAATATTGATTGTGACGTCTCATCACCAAAACATAAACAAAATAACATACCGTGACACCCTATAAAATTGACATTTTGTCATGCCCTTCATTAGGCAACGGGGCAAAGCGATACAAGCGCAATGTCCCCCGCGCTAGCGGCGCCTCAGGCAGCGCCCTGTTACCACCTTGCGTAGACCAGTTATACGTCTCTCAAATCAGCCATGCTCTTCAGCCTCCAAAACCTCACCCCGTTTACTGCTGGTGATAAAAGAAGAGAGACAGATGTGTCACATCAGAACTGTATTAGGGCCTGGTTGTCTAGCGAATGATTAGCAACCCCAGGCTAGACTGCCACAGACATCAAAGAACAAACAAATAACAGCAGCTGTTACAGAGAAGCCCAGAGACCGTGCACCACAGCAGGACTGCCCGGTGGACACTACGTGTTGACGGAGCAAATTTGAGGTCCGTAGTCAATATTCCTTTCTCAACAAAAGGCCTGCAATTCTAGCAAGCATCTAGTTTGTTATTTGTGTGTTTTTATTGCTGTCTCAACAGCCTTATTCAACTACATATACTGTATTGCATCCTGTAGCGGAAAGTTATGTTGAGTTTTGGACTGTTTTCATTGATTTGTATTCAAGCTAATCCTGGATTCGATCTATTAACAAATCCCATTTCTTTTCCGTCCTGGACCGTAGATTATTTTCAAATTATTTCTTTAAATCACAGATGGGTTTTTTTGTGTACGAGGTCTCGGTTATTCCAGCATTCCTTAAGGATTGGTGTCTGTTGTGTGGTGGTAACTGGTGCACCCTGAAATGTACCTCCTCTATTAAAGCTAAACTAGAAAAAAAATAGAAGCATAGAAGGTTGAGCTGTTTTGCAAGTGAATGCATGGATCATTCTCTGTACAAAATATAATCATTTTTTCACATTATATAAGTGCATTTTTTGGAAGATCTTCGTGTTCTGTTTCTGCACAGTCATCATTTTACACCTGACACCATCTGTGTTACTCGCAATTTCAATAGTATAAAGAACATATTCCATCTTGTCCTAAAGATAAGAATGTTTTCCTATGTGACTTCTAGATATTCATCTATAATTGGTTGCAGCCTTTTCTCTTTTGTTGTTTGGTATGCAGAGGGCTGCCATGTAGATGCTTTTTGATATGCACATGGTACTATTTTGCTGCAGTCTTTAATTCTGGCTTTTGATGATTTTGCTTGTGGATCTCTGCAGGTACCAGCCTTTCTGTGGCAGCCTTCTAGCAATAGCTTCTCTCCTCTGGTAGATAGGACCATCTGCCTCTTTCATTCTGTGGTAGTTCTTGCAATACCTTCTCTCCTCTGGTAGGTGGGACATCTGCCTCTTTCTTTCTGTGGTTACTCTTGCAATATCTTCTCTCCTCTGGTAGATAGGACCATCTGCCTCTTTCATTCTGTGGTAGTTCTTGCAATAGCTTCTCTCCTCTGGTAGATAGGACAATCGGCCTCTTTCATTCTGTGGTAGTTCTTGCAATACCTTCTCTCCTCTGGTAGGTGGGGCATCTGCCTCTTTCTTTCTGTGGTTACTCTTGCAATATCTTCTCTCCTCTGGTAGATAGGACCATCTGCCTCTTTCATTCTGTGGTAGTTCTTGCAATACCTTCTCTCCTCTGGTAGGTGGCCCCTTTTCCCTCTGTCGCTACTCAATCCTGCCCATGAACATGATGACAAGGAGCCCCATAAAGGCTCCAGATATATGTCTGGACATCAGTTTTTCTTTTTTTTCAACACCCAAAGACACAGATCTAGAGCTTAGCTCCTACCTATTTGGTTTTTTTTCACCAAAAAGGCAAAGCTATCACACAGTTCCACATCACACAATTCAACTTCAAACATTTCTAATCCACACCACATAATTCGACACCAAACCACATAATTCAACTCAACAACACAATTACACAACACACCACACCACATACATCCAATCCACACTACAGAATCCCACATCATGCCACAAAATTCAACAGTCCACCACTTAATTAAACTCCACTACATACCACTCCACAACATAAAATACCATTCCACATAATTACACTCCATAACACACAATCCGACTCCACATAATTCCAGTACACTCAATACCACAATTACTATCCACATATTTCCACTGCAACCATGCCACATAATTCCACTACACAAATCCACTCCACACCACAACACACAATTCCACAACTAACAATTCAATACAACCATTATAATTCCACTACACACCACATACATACACTCAATAACACATGGGTAAAATACATTGTCATTTACAATGCCAATAGCTCTAACTCAAGCAAATGCAAGACCTATTGCATTTCCAATGCTTGTTTTGCTTTGCTTTGGTGTGCCTCCTGCTTCCCACTCTCGACATGGTCAGTGGCCGTGCAGGATAACCATATGCAAGGGAGATGAAAGACAAAAAAGCACAGCACGGGTGCCCTGCACGCTCTGGGGTCGATTCCGATTCGGGCCGGAAAAAGCACCGACCGACTCGGATCCGGAAAAATACAGACCGACACGTACCCGTGGCGCCCGACACGCCAAGTACGATGCAAGGCGCGAAAAATCCGACCGACACGTACCGAAACCAAGTCGACCGACCGAGCCGCACGGAAAACAGCAATCCGGCCGGAAAAACACGCGAATCCAACCGACCGACACGCACCCGGAACAAATCCGACCGAAACGTACACGCTAACTCCAAACCGCAAAGTACGATGCAAGGCGCGAAAACCACGAGCGAGTCGGACGGAGGACAAGCCGTACGACCGACACGCATACAAAACCGAGCCGAAGCAACACAATACACCGCGACCGACGCGTACGCAGCATAGAAAACTGCACAAACACAGCGTGAACGAAACGGAGAACACCCTACAAGACCAATGCAGGGTCCGACTCGGTCACAAGAACGTTTCCAACATACACAAACAGCACAAAGGAAAAATCACCCAAAAAAAGGCCAAACAAGCAATTACCAAGCCAATAAATACTGGGGGGGGTGGGGACAGAGAACAAAGACACACCCACAACTCCACCTATATAAAGGACACAAATCACTACCATGAGCCTTTGCAAATGCCATTCCACTGCCAGCACCCAAGAGAAAGCAACGACACACCCACAGCTCATCCCTCACACAAGCCACACACCATCAGCACACCAACAAATACCTACCTCACATACACCCAGCAAAACACACACTCACACACCCTCACCTGCACACCAACACACACATCACTCACCATCACCACCACCAAGAAGAATCACAAGTTCCTAGATTGTGAATTGGAAGTCCTGGTAGACGAGATCCTCAGGGTAGAGCCACAGCTGTTTGGCACATTGGTCCAACAGACCCCCATGTCGCAGAAAACCAAGATGTGGGAGAGGATCATCAACAGGGTGAACGCCCAATCACCATGTCGGCGCACAAAGACCGACATCCAGAACAGGTGGTATGACGTGCGCAGGAGGGTACGGAAACTGCTGAAGCAAGACTACATCAACAGCCAACACACCGGCAGTGGCCCTCCTGCCAAGCCAATATACCTCAGGCCCTGGGAGGAGAAGGTGCGGGCCATCCTTCCGCCAGTGAGCATATATGGACTAGAGGACATCCCAGAGCCTGGTGAGTACACAACAAATGTACACAATATACTGCCACAAAACACACACACATCACTGTCAAGGGGAGAGTCAAACCATGCACTCATAGCAATCACACAGCAACCAGAACAGAATCATCCCAAAATGTGTATGTTAGTCAGAGAAGCACAACACATGCCATCAAAAAAGTCACATCCAACTGTGCCAACACATGTACAAACACAACCACAACTACAGCTAGGCAGTGGCACAAATTGAACTAACAAACACATCCACACATGTAGCCACCACAACAACACCAACACACAGTGAAGACCACTCAAAGGAAGGAATTCTGTGTATGCTGGCCAAGTCAGTGTAGCCAATAGCATCATGGGAGTCGCAGTCACACATATTGCCCCCCCACAACTGTCCCATCAACACCACCATGAACCATGCGCACATCACAGGGAGTGGAGAAGGACTCACAAGATGGCTGACACTGGCTACTGCTGTGGGGAGCACAAGGCCCTGCTGCCAACTGTGCACCAACAAACAGCAGGACACCACTGACTGACATCCTGAGAGACAACTTACACTCCCTGCAACGCAAGCACGTTCCATGGTGGGATAACTGACTGGCTGGGTGGGTGGGAAGGAGGTCCGGCTGTCAACCAAACACAAGCAATGCAGACCATGTTCACACCCCAGAAAATACATAGAAATGCCCAAATAATGCAGGACAATGTGCCACACCAATATCAACCCCTGACTGTGACGACTTAGGACAATGCAATGTACAGGCCCGCACCCAGAGGCACAGTCACAACTGTCATGTGTGTCAACCATTGATGCCTGCAGAAACATGACATACATTGTTTGTGTCTCCCAAAAACAGGTGATGATGGGGACACAGCAGCAGACGCTGAGGAGTCCCAGTCCCAGGCTCAAGAGGATGCCGAGCTCACTGGCGTCGTACAGCCTCTGTCCTCCTCGGACGATGAAGAACAACCTGGCACATCCGGTGCAAGTCAACATGCAGCACCAGCAGGACCACCAGCTGCAGCACCAGCAGGACCACCAGCTGCACCCCCTGCACCCACCCCTACAACGACTGTCACCACGAATACCATCCCTGCCGACATGGACAGAATAAGGAGCAACACCAGCACAGTGACCCTGGACCAACCTGGGGCCATGGACACCACCACCAGCAGCAACCCCCAAGGTGGACCAGGGTTATCTGTGCGTGCCACTGCACACACTGCACATGTCAGCAGGGGTGGTGGGAGGGGTGGGAGACAGAGGTCGCTGCTTGCAGACGTTGCTGGTGTGCATGACGACCCACAACTGGTACGCATAGCTGATGCGTACCAGTCCAGCACCGGAGAGCTCAGCCAGGTAGTGGGGCTCCTCAGAGACATTAAACAGCAGCAGGCTGCCCATCATGCCCGCTTGGACTCCCACATGTCCCACGTGGAGTCACACATGTCCCGTGTGGACTCACACATGTCCCGCGTGGAGTCCAAGTGGGATGCACTGCATGAGATGACGGCGGTGCACAGGGACATTTTACAATGCCTCCGCCAGATGAACAGCAACCAGTCCACACCTCCCTGTGTGCCAACAACATCTGGTGCCGAACAAACTGCAACTGCCACAGGGAGGGAGGAGGACTCTGGCGGAGAGTCCCCTGCACCGCAGCAGCCTGCACTTGAGGGCCCCCCCCAAGAAGAGGGGTCGTCCGAGGAGGGAAAAGTGAGAGGCCGATGGCCAAGCGCAACTCCCAGGAAGCCTGAACCTGTTCTGGATGTTCGCCTTTGTGCACAGACTGTTCACCCTGTTGACGGCAACACTACTCCCACACATTGCATGGGGAGTACAAGTTGGACCAATGTGTCAGACAACTGTGGCCCCGATACTGGGGATCCTGTCTACCCGGACTTTCAATTCACCTAGGAACTTGGGATTGCAAGATTCATGTACAGCACAACCCATCCTATGCACTATTAACACAAATGTATCACAATAATCACACTAATACACCATACTTGCCTCTGTCGTGATTCCAACGTGGGTGCTGTTATGGGGATGATGAACTGCAAAATTACACTGTGTATGCGAACTGCAACAGCAAGGACAACACAGGCATGTGAGTACAGGCAACGTGACACACATGAGGGAGACACACCACCAGGGCTACACGACACATACACACCTAGGCCATCTGACTCATTGCCTACACTGATGTTGCCAGGGAAGACGGTGCAATGCACAGACACCACACCCATTCCCAGTTGTAGTCAAGTAGCCCACAGGTGCAGTAAGCAAATGGCAGTCAAATGTGTGACCACAGACAACGCACATCACAAAGTGAAGCACAGGTTTATTACACAGTTGCAACATGCCGTAACCACTACAGATGCAAGGTAACCCCACCTGGTAGCGGGCACACAGTCAACAACTGTAGACGGAAGGAAGTCCATGGGTGTGGCGCACATCACCTGTAGGGACACAACAGCTACCAGCCTGGATGTGCAATCACGTCGTCGGTGGACACAGTTGACCAAACGAATCTGAAAGTACCCTGTGAAGGACAGAAATGACACACAGTCAAAAGCAATGGAGTACAGGACAGAACAGCAAAACTCATGCACAATACATGTTACAAGATACCCACCCAGAACCAAGTTAGCATGTCAACACTGTTGGGGAGTACAGCCCACCTGTCACCACACATCGCAACACACATCCAGTCAAGTAGCCCATGGACACACTCCAACAGCACCAGAGCACCACCCACACATCATGCCAACTCACATCATTGACATGACACCTCAGGATACTCACATTCAGCTAAAGAAGTTGGTGATGAGCTGTGTGCGGACATCACCATCACCATCATCATCATCATCATCGTCACTGGCATCGTGGTCCAGGCCAGGATCCTCTACAGGTGGCGGATGTTGGTCATTGTCATCCTGGATGAGAGGCAACTCCTTCCGCACTGCCAGGTTGTGGAGCATTCAGCAGACGATGATAATCTTGCACACTTTCGCAGGGGCATATGGGAGGGACCCTCCGGTCTTGCCAGGCAGCGGAAGCGGCTCTTCAGGAGACCAAAGGTCCGCTCAATCACTCTCCTGGTCCGACCATGTGCCTCATTGTAGCGCATCTGGGCAGGTGTCACAGGGTTCCTGAGGGGTGTCAGCAACCACGGCATGTTGGGGTATCCCGAGTCACCTATGGACAGACAAGTGCACATTAGCTGACTTGGAAAAGTGGGCGGAATACTACAGATCAGATCACACACAATGGCACAAAGTCAGTACACACCGACAAGCCAGGCACGCTGGTTCTGCATCTGTGCCATCATCCTGGGGATGCAACTACTCCTCATCACAAAGGCATCGTGTGCTGAACCAGGGAAACGGGCACACACGTGTGTGATGGTCATGTCTGCAAGACACACCACCAGTGCATTGACCGAGTGGTAGTGCTTGCGGTTCCTGTAGGCCTGCTCCTGGGCCTGTGGTGGTACCAAAGCCACATGTGTCCCATCAATGGAGCCAATGACATGCGGCATCCTCCCCAGGGCATAAAAGTCACTCTTCACGTCAGTGAGTCGTCGCAGTCTAGGGAAATAGATGTACCGGTTCAGGAAGAGCAACATTGCCGCCAAAACATCGCGGAGCACACGGCTGAACATGGTCTGTGACATCCCACCAGCAGTCGCCACAGTATGTTGGAAGGTACCAGTGGCAAAGAAGTGTAGGGCTGCCATCACCTTCACCTTGGGGGTCAGCGCTGTAGGATACGGCCGGCCAGGCTGCAAATGTGGGGACAACTGCACTGCCAAATCCTCAATCAGCTGCCTGGTGAAGCGGTACCGTCGGATGCTGTCCCGTTCCACCATCGTTGCCAGGTCTGGGAATGGCCGATGGACAGCAGGAGCCCTGCAGTGCAGAGGAGAAGTAAGCAAGATTGTCAGTCACCCCACATATGCGGCATTGAACACACTCAAGATCCCAACATACATCATTATGAGGCACAACTACATGAAGTGTGCAGTACCGGAAGGACATGTATGGTACATACATGGCCAACATCTGTCAACACGGTCCTACAGGTGGCATCAATTTGTCCCAGGTTGGCCCATTGGATATCATGAGGCCGTGTCACAGTTCCCATCTCCTGCTGCCGTGTCACAATAACCCCCCACAGTGACATGTGAGGACAGATGTGCACCAGGCACCACAGCTCAATGACAGGTACATTCCCAGGGACCCTGTAATGCCACATGGACACTGGCATTACATGGAGTATCATGTATACACCACAGCCAAACAACCTTGACCCCCACAGGTAGTGGCCCCACTTGCCACGGCAGGACAGACATGGACGTCTGTGACACACACGCACAACATCAGAGTCCATGCACACACAACGTGGATGTGGAGACTGTCTCCCATTGTGCACATGAAATCAGAGACATTGTAAACACTACATGCACAAAGACTGTGGAGGACCATCACTATTGTGCCACTGGGACACCCTGGCTCAAACATACCGTCCCACATGGGACTCACGGGGTATGTGACATTACATACACATACACCACTGTGAAATGTGACCATGGCACATGCACAGATATGAACAGTTGCACATCACAGTGGTCACGTACACGTAACACCCAGGATCCTGTCCCCATGAACACATGCACAGCCTGGGGGTGGCTGCCCACAGGTGACACCCACAGGACAACATGTACACCAACATACACACAATAGGAAATGCAGCCTTACATGCCTTATGATAAGGTTTGGACAGGCTGTCGTGATGTAGGTGTGCCCCTCACTCCCTGGGAGCTATCTGTGGCTGGCATATGTCCATCTGAGACAGGCATGCTGACATATGCCAGTCACATGTACAGTGATGCGTTGAACAGCAATGGACCGATCGGTGCCTCCGGCCGGCCCATTGCTTTCAATGTGTGCGGGTACGCGTTGTACCCCTGTGCGCGTTGAACAGCAATGGACCGATCGGTGCCTCCGGCCGGCCCATTGCTTTCAATGTGTGCGGGTACGCGTTGTACCCCTGTGCGCGTTGAACTGCAATGGACCGATCGGTGCCTCCGGCCGGCCCATTGCTTTCAATGTGTGCGGGTACGCGTTGTACCCCTGTGCGCGTTGAACAGCAATGGACCGATCGGTGCCTCCGGCCGGCCCATTGCTTTCAATGTGTGCGGGTACGCGTTGTACCCCTGTGCGCGTTGAACAGCAATGGACCGATCGGTGCCTCCGGCCGGCCCATTGCTTTCAATGTGTGCGGGTACGCGTTGTACCCCTGTGCGCGTTGTACCGCAATGGACCGATCGGTGCGCACCCATTGACAATGGGCTTGCCTGGCAACGGACGCGTTTTGAATTTCGAACGAGTCGGTTGCTGGAAAATCAGTTGGTCACCCACAACAATGTTGCAAAATCATGTATGTCATGAAGTTGAAGATTTGAAGGATGCTGTGGGCGTGTTTTGGTGCTGCTATTCCATGGATTGGCCAGATTCAGAAGATGCAAACGACTTGGACCTATCACTTTGGACACAAGGGACAGTATCTGCCTCTCCAGCACATATATATTGCTGGCTGTTCCCCTGAGAGCCCACTTGCCTGCACTACATGCTCCAAGACGACATCTGCCACTGCACTGCTGCTGTCTCTGCCCCTCTGGACCCTGCAATGGCACGTACTGTGGAGAGAGCCCCAGCCTTCAGCCTTGAAGAGAACCAGGCCCTGCTGGACAGCCTACTTCCACAGTACAGCAAGCTGTATGGGACACCAGGGGAGCAGGTGAGTGTTCTGTGCACTGCCTTTCTGAATGTGCATTTTCTCTGACTAGCAAGGCTGAGAGTCTGCACGCCACTGGCTAGCAGGCTCACTGAGTAGTTGTCACCCCCCATAGTGTGTAGTGACTTGCACTGGACAGGTATGGTGCAGTGACAGTGCATTTGAACATGGTTTTACTTCCCATGCAATGATACCATGTAGTGACGTCTGGCAAACTGTCCATGGTCAGCTTTGCACTGCCTGTGTACATCATGTGCCCCTGTGATTGAGACATGTATATACGACTGTGTCATGCACGGATATGTTGCATGTGTGGTAATGGCCTTTTCACTTTGTCATCCTGACAGGTTAATGCCCATCGGAAGCAGGAACTCTGGAAGGACATCGTCCGGGCTGTCCGGTCCGTGGGGGTCTACAAGCGCCGGATCCGCAACTGCCAGAAGAGGTGGCAGGACCTTCGGGGCTGGACCCGGAGGATTGCACGGGTCCAGCTGAAGCTGTCGCCTCCTCGCAGGAGGGGCGGAACACGGACCCTGACCCCCCACATGCTCCAGATCCTGGCGGTGGTCTTTCCAGACCTGGATGGGCAGCTGAAGGCCAGACAGCAGCAAGGAGGGGTGAGTCAAAGACTGCACTGTGAACTCTGTATTACATGCTTTGTGCCCTCCTCTGGCCTGGTTCAACTGCCACAGTGCAGCAGTCATGTTGTCCAGGAGCCATGTCCCTCTATTGTGCACTGCCCACTGCTCATCTGATACCCAGGTGTGGCCCTTACAGTCAGCGAATTGTGTCACTTGGGACTGTGTCCTTGCAGTTTGCTTCACTAAAGGTGGGGGACAGCATCTGTTTCCCTGACTCTGTTGTGGGCATCATGGGTGGGTCCATTGTTCACACAACGCCTGGTTCTGGGCATGTGATCTGCGTGTTGCTTTGATATGCGGTCCACTTGCTGAGCTGAGCCACCACATGTGCCTGGGGTATGTGGCACACGCCCATGCAGCGGGTGGGAACAATGTTTGGGCCCCAGGAGTGTGCAGATTACGTGTGTCACACATACATAGCCAGCTATCCACTGTCCAGGGCACATCCCTCATTCATGTGGAGCAGGACAGTCATGCCTACTCCAGGCCATGCAATGCACTCTGTACTCCCACTCCCGTGTATCAGCTGACACATTGTGCACAGTCATTTGACCCCTCTGGTGTCTGCCTATGTGTCAGTGTGCTGTGGATTAGTTGCCAGGACTGCTGTGGTGTTTCTTGGTAGGGGCTCAGCATGCCCCTGGAGATGTGACCATAGGAGACGATACTTGTGTGTCACATAGGTGTTTGATCAGCTGCCTGTGCAGACTGGGGTATGCGAATGTGATGTTCAGGCAGCTGTTCCCCATTCACAGCAAATTGTGAAGGGGTCAGGTTCAGAGGGTAGTGTCACAGGTCTCCCATATGTCCAATAGGTGTGACCTGGACAGATGAGGGTTGAGATGATGTGTTGTGTGGGGGATGTACATGTGCACTTGTGCAGCTCCAGGACTTGCATTCCCCATGACCTACTATTGTGACACAGTGCATAGTGTTGTTGTCTGGCTGCCAAGTCATACATCACTGAGACAGTGATGTATGACTTAACAGTCATGCCTCTGCCATGGCATGTGTCAACTTATTTGTGGTCCTGCAGGGGAGTGACATGTGCTACATGCACACCATAGTGGCGCTGGCTATCAGGACATGGGTGCATCATGGTGTCTGTCGCTGGTATGCATCACATGCATTTCCTATTTGACTCTGGGCATCCCTTTCATCCGGAAACCTGTACTGACTCAGTGGCAAGAGCTGTGATGTGTCCACACCGTGTCCTCTGCACTGTCCAACTACTGTGTACTTGGTGCATGTGTCCACACTGGGGTGTTGCAATCCAACAGACACCAGACAGATGGGTGCAAGGCCATGTGGGATGTGAGTGCCATGCTTGGCATCAGACTGACAATTGGCTTCTCCTGTTCAGTTAGGGCACTTTTAGCAATGTACAACTAATGATGCCAGGGCTTGCTCTGTGATGTGCTGTGCTCACAGTGGTGTGTGCGTTTGGTGCAGGTGACTGATGTCTGTCTGTTTCCCCATTGTTTGCAGATACATCCACGGCCACGGAAGGGGACAGCTCCACGGACCAGGAGGAGCCAGAGAGCCAGACTGGGTCAGCAGCCGAGGAGTGGTCGGAGGGACCCAGTGGCACGGAGGGCGAGGGGAGCCACACCGAGGAGTCCTCAGCACCATCCACCTCAGCTGAGGACCAGAGCAACTCGGAGGATGACTCCCTTGTGGAGGCGGGTGTCAGCAGCCACCACACCCCAGCTAGTGTTGCTGTCCCCGCCACCACCAGCACCACCACCGCCCTCCCATCGGCTCCCATTCCCCAGGTCCGTGGAGGCTCCCATGTTCGGGAGCGTGTCTCCTTTGGCCCAGGCACCGCACCCCCTGCCCCTGTGTCCCCTGCTGCCCTGAGTGAGGAGTCTGTGTACCTCCTTCGCCAGCTCCATGTAGGGCAGACAGCCATGCTGAGTGTCCTCCATGCGCACACCGCACTGTTGACTCAGCTGGTGTCGTTCATGGAGGGCATCTCATCGGGCATGTCTGACCTACAGAGGGGCAACAGGTCCATGGACTCCTCCCTGACGGCAGCAGTGTCCCTCCTCAGACAGTCCCTCACCCCTCCTGCCTCTGCTCCATCCACACTCCCCAGCACCTTGCCCGTCCCAAGCACACACACACCGCCACAGGCACACACCAGCACACACACATCCAGCACACAGACACACACGCCACAAACTAAACGCACACGCACGCACAGTCAGGGGACTGAAACCAGACTCACAGGGGATGGGGCCCTGGTACACACACACGCATCCACGGGCACTGCGCAGTCCTCAGTTGCCTCTCCCTCCAAAGCACCCTCCCTTGCCTCACCTGCAACCCCAAAGACCCAGCGCCTCTTCCTCAGTGACCTCGGCCTCTTCCCCTCCGATCCAGCTGCCCCAGCATCCAGGGGGAAGAGGAAGCCCCCCACACGGAGCAGAGTGCCCCTCGCCCCCGGACACCCTCCCCCAGGCGCAGACAGACTGAGGCCCCCACCCGCAAGTCCCCCGGAGTGGTAAGAGCAAGACCCCGCCGCCGCCCTGCAGCTCAAGCACCAGGTCACCTTCCCCCATCCCTCAGGCCCCCACTCCACAGGTGCCCCCGCCACACCCTGCCCCAGGTTCCCCCACCCACAGATATACCATCCCCAAGAGGCTCCGGACTTCTCCCCTGCCACTTGCTCTCCCGGCACCACACCCCCGCTGCGCTTGTCTGTGCCACTGATGTGGTGAGGGTGTCCTCCCCCTCTGTCCAGCCCACCTTGCCTGTTCCCCATTCTCCTCCCCTGGTGGTAGGCACTGCAGTGGAGTCCACTACCACCCTGTCTGACTTGGGCACTGCAGTGGCGGACCTGTCCACTCCATCTGCAGGGTCCACTGCAGTCGTGCCGGCACCCACAACATCTGAGCCATGCCCCCAGTTGTGCCGGCACACACCATGTCAGACACCTCCACTGCAGTTGTCAGTGGCTCTCCAGCACCCACCACCCCTTCCCTGCTTCCTCCTGGTGAGCCCTGATCCTGTCCCTGCGGTGCCTGGCCTACCCCCCGGTTGCCCCTCCTAGTGGATTGTCCCTGGTTTTGTGCAGGCATGTGTAGGGTGGCATCTGCCACTGTCACCCACTTGTGACTTTGTTGATGGACTGGCCATTGGCCTTTGTTTATGTTCTACCGGACTTCTACTTTTAATGCCACATATGCTGAATAAAGCAACTTTCTGTTCTCTAGTGCTTTTGCTTCTGATGTACATGATGTTGATGATGCTAAGAATGCCCTTGCTGCAGTGATGGTGATATTTGGTCTCATGATAATGAAGTGTTACTGTGCAGGAACCCATGTGGTCCAGGGGTTATGTGTCCTATCCTGTGGTGTATCCATGTCATCCATAGCAGCATCTGAGGGTGTCATGTGTTCAGTATTTGGCAATGAGATTTCCTACTTAGATTGGCAACTTCACATCTGTGGCTTCCACCCCTGCACATCTGTTGTGCCTGCCATTGTTCTATTCGTCTACTTCCCTGACCGTGTGGCCATCTCCAGTGAACATGCAGGTTTGGGCATCAATGGGGAAGGACTCATCTGTGTTGTCAGTGCAACATTGCTATACAAGTGTGTTGGATCTGTGCTGATGATTCCGTTGGCACTTCCATGACCAGGCTGATGGGACGGGAGCCCTCATTTGTTGCTAATTGTTGATTGTGTGTCCCATTGCTGCCATGGTATGGTATCTGTTCGCCTCACATCTGCAGTCTCCACAGGGTATCTGCATGTGTGTGCCCATTGGTGCAAATATGTGGGTCTGCATTCGGATGGTCACTTCTGTCATTGTGTCATTGATGATTGTTGACGGTGTCAGCCCCCATAGGTGTTGTTTGTCTGCACATGGCCAAAGTTATATCTTATTTGCACTGCAGGATTTGGCTCCCCCAATTTATGTTGCAATGGGACACATACACTACTTTGCCACTGATGTGTTTGTTGTTCTGTGACCAGGAATCATCCATGCAGTTTGGCAGTTGCACCTCTTACTTTGTCAACACTTGCCTTTTGGTCACTGTGATGATGGGGGTTTGGACCCCATTGCCACAATGTTCAAAATGTGCTTCAGCTATGGACCCCTCACTTACATTTTGGTCACTGGGATGATGGGGTTTGGTCCCCATTGCCACAATGTTCAAAATGTGCTTCAGCTATGGACCCCACACTTACATTTTGGTCACTGTGATGATGGGGGTTTGGTCCCCATTGCCACAATGGTCATGGCCTGCTTGCATTGTGGGTGCCACACACATATATGTGTGGCACATGTGCTAGGGGGTCACATTGTATGTTCAAAGTCATGTTCGGTGTTGTAGGCATTTGACACAGTCTACACACGCTTGTCATGGTGTTGGGGGGATGTCTCCTTCTTGCATTCCCTAGGTTGTGGTGTGCTGGTTGTGTCATGCATTGTCCATCCTATGAGTGGGGGTGGTAGTGGTGGTAGGCATCCTGCCCCCCCTGGCTAAGGGTGGTAGTAGTGGTAGGCATCCTGCCCCCCCTGGGTGAGGGTGGTAGTAGTGGTAGGCATCCTGCCCCCCCTGTGTAAGGGTGGTAGTAGTGGTAGGCATCCTGCCCCCCCTGGGTGATGGTGGTAGTAGTGGTAGGCATCCTGCCCCCCCTGGCTAAGGTTGGTGGTAGGCATCCTGCCCCCCCTGGGTAAGGGTGGTAGTAGTGGTAGGCATCCTGCCCCCCCTGGGTAAGGGTGGTAGTAGTGGTAGGCATCCTGCCCCCCTGGGTGAGGGTGGTTGTGGTGGTAGGCATCATGCCACCTCTGGGTGAGGGTGGTAGTAGTGGTAGGCATCCTGCCCCCTGGCTAAGGGTGGTGGTAGGCATCCAGCCCCCCTGGGTGAGGGTGGTAGTAGTGGTGGGCATCCTGCCCCCTGGCTAAGGGTGGTAGTAGTGGTAGGCATCCTGCCCCCTGTGTAAGGGTGGTAGTAGTGGTAGGCATCCTGCCCCCCTGGGTGAGGGTGGTAGTAGTGGTAGGCATCCTGCCCCCTGTGTAAGGGTGGTAGTAGTGGTAGGCATCCAGCCCCCCTGGGTGATGGTGGTAGTAGTGGTAGGCATCCTGCCCCCCCTGGCTAAGGGTGGTGGTAGGCATCCTGCCCCCCCTGGGTAAGGGTGGTAGTAGTGGTAGGCATCCTGCCCCCCTGGGTAAGGGTGGTAGTAGTGGTAGGCATCCTGCCCCCTGGGTGAGGGTGGTTGTGGTGGTAGGCATCATGCCACCTCTGGGTGAGGGTGGTAGTAGTGGTAGGCATCCTGCCCCCTGTGTAAGGGTGGTAGTAGTGGTAGGCATCCTGCCCCCCTGGCTAAGGGTGGTGGTAGGCATCCTGCCCTCCTGGGTGAGGGTGGTAGTAGTGGTAGGCATCCAGCCCCCTGGGTGAGGGTGGTAGTAGTGGTAGGCATCCTGCCCCCCTGGGTGAGGGTGGTAGTAGTGGTAGGCATCCTGCCCCCCTGTGTAAGGGTGGTGGTAGGCATCCTGCCCCCCTGGGTGAGGGTGGTTGTGGTGGTAGGCATCATGCCACCTCTGGGTGAGGGTGGTAGTAGTGGTAGGCATCCTGCCCCCCCTGTGTAAGGGTGGTAGTAGTGGTAGGCATCCTGCCCCCCCTGGGTGAGGGTGGTAGTAGTGGTAGGCATCCTGCCCCCTGGCTAAGGGTGGTGGTAGGCATCCAGCCCCCTGGGTGAGGGTGGTAGTAGTGGTAGGCATCCTGCCCCCCTGGGTGAGGGTGGTAGTAGTGGTAGGCATCCTGCCCCCCCTGTGTAAGGGTGGTGGTAAGCATCCTGCCCCCCCTGGGTGAGGGTGGTTGTGGTGGTAGGCGTCATGCCACCTCTGGGTGAGGGTGGTAGTAGTGGTAGGCATCCTGCCCCCCTGGCTAAGGGTGGTGGTAGGCATCCAGCCCCCCCTGGGTGAGGGTGGTAGTAGTGGTGGGCATCCTGCCCCCCCTGGCTAAGGGTGGTAGTAGTGGTAGGCATCCTGCCCCCCCTGGGTGAGGGTGGTAGTAGTGGTAGGCATCCTGCCCCCCCTGTGTAAGGGTGGTAGTAGTGGTAGGCATCCTGCCCCCCTGGGTGAGGGTGGTAGTAGTGGTAGGCATCCAGCCCCCCTGGGTGAGGGTGGTAGTAGGGTGGGCATCCAGCCCCCCCTGGCTCAGGGTGGTGGTAGGCATCCTGACCCCCCTGGGTAGGGGTGGTGGTGCGCATTCAGGCCCCTGTGTGCATATGTGGCATTGGTGATGGGCATCCCGCCCCTATGGTGCTGCTGTTGCTGGTGTAAGTATATTCTGCATCCCTCTGTGTGTGTGTGATGTGTCGTGTACGTGTTGTATGTGTTTTGTGGTTGGTGTCTGACTTACCTTCTGCGCTGTACGCGTCCGTGCCTGTTCCGGTAGTAAATGTAGAATATTGGTATGATCGGGACGAAGGGATTCATGGTTGGTTCGTGTCGTTCGTCCTTCTCGTTGCTTCGCGTCGTCCTCGTCGCTTCGCCTCGTCCTCGTCGCTTCGCGTCGTCCTCGTCGCTGCCGTGTTCGTCTCGTAGCCGTAGATCGTGTTGTGGCGCGAATCGGAGCTTATGTGCGCCTCTCCCGGATGCTTTGACGTGCCGTGCGTAGCGACGGGTTCGGCGCGTACGGAAAGCGCATCGTACTTGTCCGGCCGGACGGGGCTGCATTTTTCCTTCCGTGCGACTCGATTCGGCGTTTCCGGATTCGCCTCGGTCGGAGAACAGGACCTGGTTTGGGTGAGTACGGCTCGGCCGGATTTTTTGCTGTTGTGTGCATCGTACTTGCTCGTTCGGTGTGCTGTACGGATCGGTCGGGAAACAGGCTTTCGCATGGCTTTTTTCCCGACCGAATGGTATTGGGTGCGCCTCCGACCGAGATCGGAATCGGCCCCTCTGTGTACAACCGAGAAATAGTCATTTAATTCACATCAGATTGTAAAAAGATAATACAGTGATACATAGAAACTAATGGAGAACACGCTTGCCTTTGAAAGTAAATAATAAATATGACATTACAACAGAAATGTTAAGAGAAGTTTATTTTCTGTAGCTGTGAAGAGGTTCATAACACAAGGCATGGAAATTAACTATACTTAGCACTAAAAAGGTCAACATCTGCCACAGCAACTGGTGCCTAAACCTCAACTTATAGTTATATAAAAAGAAATTGATGAAACTGAAACTTGTAACACAGACACCACAACAACTGGTTGTGATAGCTGACCGGGATAATGTATCTACTCCAATGCCATGGCCACGGGTTCA
The DNA here is from genome assembly GCA_963921515.1 of Calotriton arnoldi. Classification (NCBI taxonomy): domain Eukaryota; kingdom Metazoa; phylum Chordata; class Amphibia; order Caudata; family Salamandridae; genus Calotriton; species Calotriton arnoldi. The sequence continues at coordinate 682,934 of CAWUFW010000041.1, forward strand.
AATCCTTATTGAACCACCCAGCCTTTCATGCTTCGGAAGCTGACAAAATGAGTGCCATTGACTTGCAAAACAATTACCATCTGTTGTTTGTCAGAAGTACCAACAGAGGTACTCGGGGTGAATGTGCACTACTCAAATATGCCTGCCATGTCAATGTTAATACGCAACAAAAAGTGTTTCACTTACAGATAAGCTTCCTCCACAAAATGCCGCTATGGCAAAAGTGCAGCGCCCCTCTGCACAATATTTCCTTGGTGATTTAACTTTGTCTCCAATGGGTGGACACTATGCAACTATACATGTGGTCTTTTTTTAAGCAAAAGTTGATATTTAACTGCACGCAGAATGGTGCCTATTTTCATCCTCTCCACTACACCCTACGCTTATGCGCAGCAACACTCGCCACACCTTGTTTTCATCATATGGTTGTAAACTCACACACCTCACTCAACATGTCCACTATAAAAAAAAATGACACTAGAACAACCTAAACCTTTGGTACAAAAGCAAGCATTACTGAGAGTATGGAAAATGGCCAGTGCCTCCGTTATTTAAACAGGAAATATTTCATTGATTTCTGAAAGACCAGATAATTTTTGATTAATCTGAAGGAGAACTGAGGCTCATTCCAAAACTTAGAGTCCTCATAGCAAAATGACATTTCACCCACTGCAAGGTTTATTTATCTGGGAACCAGAAGAAGAGGATGACCCAAGCAGATTTTAAGGTAAAGGCAGAGGGTCTTAAAATTGATTCTTTGGTTCACGGACAGCCAGTGAAGCCTACACCTTCAAAACATCACATAATCATTTTTCATTAGTTTACAGAACAGTCTTACCTCATAATTCTGGATATTCTGGGGCCTAGCAGTTTGGGCTGCTGGGAGGCCTTAATTCGGGGAATAAATGTAGCCAACCCCACTCTAAAGCATGAGCAGAACTGTAGCCAAAGAACCACTTGCAAGTAATGATAGAATGTTCCTATGTGCCTTCAGTAACCCAAAGCAGGGGTTAGCAACAGAGGATATATTGGGGGCGAAGGAACAGATTTTCATGAAGAATCACACTAACTGATTTGACCTTTGCCACGGGGATTGATGGTTCACCCATGGAAGAAGGCAGTAAAAAGTTGCTTTTGCGACGTTTCTCTACTGAGAAGTAAGAGCTCTGGCTTGTCGCTGTTAATGGTTAGGAAGTTGTGGTCCATCCATTGCTGTACAGTGTCCAAACAATCATTAAAGTTGGGTCAAAGATCTGGTGCTTTTTGGTTCAGCTGAACCATGAGCTATGTGTCATCTATATATGAAAATGCTTGGCATCCAAATAAGTAGCTACGGTGCAGCATAGGTTGAATGCAGAGATTAAATTGAATCAAGGAAAAGGAGTCTTGCAGCACACAGCAGTTAATCACGTCACACAGCAATCAAAAGGCAGTCAACCTCAACAATTGAGAGATCCCCATCAGTAAGGATCTAAACCAATTGCAGATCATACTTTCAAAGCAATTTTTCAACAATTTCCCCACACCTCCTGCCGCCTCCAACATCATCCCCTCACAAGACCTTTGCAACAAGCTCGCGGATTTCTTCAGTTACAAAATCACCTCCATATACAGCAACTTCGACCCTCAACCAGACCACAGCACTATCGCATCTCAACTTCCCATCACGGGTGATTAACGAACCCTGACCTCATGGCCTGTCAGCACCACCATCCAAATCACTGTTACCATGAAGACAATCCACTCGGGGCTTCATATGATCCTTGCCCCCACCACGCCTTCACCAAAGGACTCCTACCAATCAGTGAAGTGCTAACACTGATTCTCAATGCCTCCATTGACTCAACCACATTCCCAGACACCTGGAAACATGCCATCATCATGCCCCTGCTCAAGTAACCATCTACTGACCCATACTTCCAACTAAAGACCATTCTCCCTCCTACCATACATGACAATGGTCTTCGAGAAACTAACCAGCCGACACCTCACCAACCACCTCAGCAACCAGCATCTGCTAGTTATCCAACAGGCTGTCTTCTTCTAGAACATTGCACAGTTGTTTATCTCCCAGCTTTTAAAAAAAAAATTGTAAGCCTGGTAGAAGAGGTATCGGGAGAGAATCTTTATTTTTATATCAGATGCATCCAAACTACATTTTTGTCAGTTGTGTGGTGAATACATCTTACTTGTCCGAGGCCTGAACCATACCAGAAAGATGTAAAGTATGAGTTCAAACAGTTCAGTGATCATTCCTGCCAGCGCAGGAGCAAGGCATTGGAGCACAGCAGGGGCAAAAAGGGGTCATCAGGGGAACCCAACTTAACAGAGGATAAGACCCACTTTTTCCTCTGCTAGCCACCTGAAGGTGGACCAGTCTAAATGAGGGTCCTCCTATAGTGCAGGGTACAGATTTTCTAATATTGCATGATCCTTTCACCTTGAAGAAAAATCCTATTAAATTACACTCCAGTTCCATCAGTAAAACATGTGTAAACATTTCAAAGAGTTAAGTTGTAGATGAGTTTTTGGTCATGCACCGTAATAAAGATTTTCACAGCTACTAATACTAGGATATATTTTACAGCTGCCACTATTCATGGGTATGTTGCAAGTTCGAGTAACTATTCTTTGCTCTGGGGGAATCATATATACCCACACCTTGTGCTCGGTTTCTGTGCTTTGTGTTGTTTTACAGCCAACAACTTTCCAAACACTGACTGCATTTAAGTTTTTTTGAGACCTAAGCATATCAAAATCAGGAATAGTTGATGTTAACTGGAGCTTCGGGTTACCACGTAGTACCAGGATGTACACTTTCTGCATTCCATGGGTTTGAGAGCCTGGTCATGAGGCACCTTGTCCCCAACAGCAAGACAATCATCTTTTAAATTAACATCTCGTCCTACGAATACTGTAAATGTATTGTATGCTGATTAAAACAGAGTTATCCCAAATATCTTGAAAAGATGTTTTAAGCCGTGTTCAACTGCCCTCAATGTGATTATAAAGCACATTTTGCTGGTGATTGTCCCAGAAGCTGAAGCACAAAATTCTGCATCAAATTGACTATTAAAATCAAACATTTAACAGTTGAGGGAGACCCTAACTGTAATTGTGACTCCGACTTTGATGATGGCTCTCAGACCCCAACCCCTCAAAATATTAGCCTCCCCCAAGCTTGAGTCTAGTTGCACCCCTGGATGAGACCATGCCAACATGGTGATGCTCCCCATGTTAGATCCCTGCAATACCCTGTAATCGAACCAGCCTGGAATTGAAAGGCAAAAGTAAGAGCGGAGATGGACAACCATTTACCAAATCAAAAGAAATGCAACATAAAATAGCAGTGAAGAAGTAAACAAGCAAATTTCAGGTAAAGGCACAAACATTGCTCAATAAGAAAAGATTTCGAACACCCAGGCTTGAGCAGCGGAGCCCTCGATAATCCTGCAACGCATAAGGATGATACTTGACCAAGGACGCAGTAAACAGCATGGTTATGTTATCTGGCAACTTCTGGTTGGTACCATTTAAAAAAAAGTAGAAGAAACGTTTGAAAATTACATCCTGCACAGCATGTATTTGTCTGTTATCTGTTTATCCCCTGTAAATCCATTGGTTTCTTACCCTGTGATGAGGAATAGAACAAATAAACTTTGGCGCCTTCAAGCTACTGAGGGCTTCATAGCGCTAGGAAAAGAAAACACCATGCGAGGGCCTCTTTTGTGACACTTCACTTCTTTGGCAATGACCTCCACCGGTGATCCCGTTTGATTTTTAAGAGAAGCACACTGAATCAAACATATAAGCCAGTAAAGCCCGTTATTGTGTTCGAAAAGTTTACACTTTCTAAAAGAGCTATAAATAGAATTGTGAGAAGACAAGAGTTATCACAAGTGTTCACAGGTATCAACCGGACATGATACAAGATGCTTTCTGTTTTATATGAGGCTCTGGGAACTAACCAGCTGACTCTTGAGAGCGACAGAGAACAAAGCCCAAAACGGCGCCCCAACTATTCCTGTGTGTGCTACAAACTGGAATACTTGTCTTCTGCTTGACTTCCACCTCTCTACAGGAGGAAGAGACGGACGTGCACACTGTGTGTGATAAGAGAAGAGGGCACCGTGACGCCCAGCATGCAACAGTCAGAAGACAGCAACAGCCTCTGGGAGCTATGCAGCGTGCACAATAAGAATTTTCAATCAGTGAATTGGGTCAGTGCCATTCGATCTCAGACCAGAGACTGACCCTGAACCAGCCCTGCTGCCTCTTCCGAGCCGCCGCCCTGCCAAACTTTCTCAAATTCATTGGGCGGAGTTGGACTGTAGGAAGCTGGCTCTGTATATACTATTTCAAAAAGAGATATAGGGGCCGATTCCGATCTGGGTCGGAAAGCTCTCCGACCGATCCGGATCCGGATTGTTTTCCGACCGAGCCGGACCCCTGCAGTCCGACCGAGCGAGTACGATGCGGCCGTATGCTGCCGGACTCGGTTCGGTCGGACTCCCATTGATGTCAATGGGAGCCGGTCGTACGACGTGTACATGGGCTCCCATTGACTCAATGGGTACGTTGCGCACAAGGGGGCCCCCTGTAGTGGGTACGCGTTGGTGCCATCCGCACCATACTCGCATGTATAGGGGGGGACCCATGGGTCCTCCCTGTGTCCGACTCGTACAGCTACGGGTGAAGGGGGGTCCGGCACAGACCCCCGAAGTCCGCGTCCGAGAGCTTTTTCGTGTCGGAGGCTCCGACTCGATCCGGCTGTCCAGATCGTGCATCGTACTGGCTCGGTCGTAAAACGTCTCCATTGCACGTCACGAATCGAGTGCGAACGAGTCGGACGGAGCGGTTCGGACCCGGAAATGAGACGGTCGGCGATTTCGCGTTCACTCGCATCGTACTTGCTCGCTCGGACGACTGTACGAATCGGTCGGAAACAAAGCCTCCGACTCGGATCCGGTAAAGCCGAATCCGATTCGGAGCGCGACCGACCGAGATCGGAATCGACCCCATAGTGTGCACAGAGTCCTGGAAGTCCCGAAAGGTATAGCAGAGGATAAAGTATATAATACCTTACTCTCAATTTAGTGGTAGCTGGGCTGAGCAGTTAGGCTTATCAGAGGGTAGTGTTAATGCATTTGTTGTACACACTCATACAAGGCAGGAATACACACTCATGACCTACTCCAGGCCAATGTTTACAAACATATTACTTTAGTTACTTTGATTTTAGGGACCAAGTGGAACTCAGTTACAGGTAAGTAGACTTTTCAGAAATGCTATACTTTCATTATACAGTTGGCAAATGTTTGTATAAGCATTAAAAATACTTTACAGGTGCATGAAATACTTTTATATGTCGAAGAGATACTTTGTACTGTTTTCAGGAGCAACACAGTGCAACACAGAGAAAGACCAATGCAAGCCTATGGGAGGAAAGACAGGTAAGTAACTAGCAGGTAAGTACACAACTTTCAGGTTAAGTCTCTGTGTTGTAGAACCAAAACAGGGCAGGGGTTAGAAAGGCACCGGAGGGGCCGCTGGGTGCAGGGGTCAAATGTGCTGTTGGTGCCCAGTGCAGGCCTATGGAGACAGGGGGTATTCAGGAGAGCACCGGTTGCAGGTAGAAACCCGCGGTTTTGGGGCAAGGGCCCTGGGTTAAAAGAACGACACAAAGGGGGCCACAAGCTGGCACCAAGAGCTCACCTCCAGCGGCACACGGGCGTCTAGGTGTAGGGTGCAACCAGGCATCGGACTCCCAATGGAAGTCAATGAGGATCTTCGGTTGAGGAAAAAGGCTGCAGGCTCGGACCAGAAGACTGGCTGAAGGGAGCCAATGACTGGAGAGGTAAGTTGGATAGTTGCTGGACACCAGGACACCGTCGGTCGGGCACCCCAAGGCATGGGGGCTGCGGGTGCAGGGGTGTTTTTTGGCATTGGGCTTCTTTCACCGGATACGGTCAGGGGGACCCTTCAAGATGTGGTTGCAGGGGTTGTGGAGAAGTTCAGGAGAGGTCGTCCAAAGCTGGATCCCAGGTCAGGATCACTGGAGAGACGTCACTGGGTCGTTGGGCCACATGGACTCGGCCCGAGGGCAACGGGTGCAGATTGGTGAGGACTCACGGTTCCGGGAGGCACTGGAGTCCCAGTTGAAGGTTGTTTTTGCTGGAGAAGTCCAGTGTCCATGAGAGATAGAGACTTTATTGAAGGCAGCCCAGATATCTGGAGATGCTGGAGAAATGCTGGATGCTGGACAAGCCGTTTTCTTTGAGTAGGGTCCATGGAGAAGGAGACAGGCTGGAAGGGCTGGGCCAAGTCAGTTGTCTTCTTCTACACTGATGCACGGCTCTTCTGTCGTTTTTCGTCGTATGTCGTCGAATCTGAGGAACATGGTTCAGGGAAGCCCTTAAATACTAAATCTAAGGGAGTGACTGAGGTCGGAGGGCAGTAGCCAATGGCTATAGTCCCCTAAGGTGACTACACCCTTAAGGTGCCCCCTCCCTTTGGAGGGCGCATCCCTATTACTATTGGTCATAATTCTCCAAACCAAGATGGAGAATTTTGAAGAGAGGGGTTCACATCACCTCCTGGACACCCAGGGGTGTGCCAAGCCAAGGTGGACACTCCTACTCTGCTTACTAATTTTTCCGCCTGTCCTGCCTCCAAAAAGTGGGGTTAGGACGGGGGGGTAGGCATCTCCACTAGTTGGAGCTGCCCAAATTAGCGTAACACAAGGTGAGAGTTTTTAAGGCTCACAGCCAAGTGCTGCTGTTCCTTCAAGGGGGAGGTTTGAAGTACCTCCACCCAGGGCAGGCTTTGTTTCTGACCTCCGAGAGCACAAAGGCTCTGACCCCATGAGTTCAGAAAACTGTCTGTTGCTAGCTGGCTGGCAGCGACCAGTCAGCCAATACACTTGAAGCTGGTCGTTCTTCAGGAGGCATCTCTAAGATGCCCTCTGAGTGCATTTTATAATAAATCCAACACTGGCATCAGTGTGGGTATATTATGCTGAGAAGTTTGATACCAAACTTCTCAGTCCTCAGTAAAGCCATCATGGAGCTGTGGAGTTTGTGTTGACAAACTCCCAGCCCATGTACTCAAAATGGCTTCACTGCACTTACAGTGTCCAAAAATGGGTTCAGACACTGTAGGGGTATACTGTTCATGCAGGTATGCCATCACCTGTGGTATAGTGCACACTGCCTCAGGTCTATAAGTCCTGCCAGAGGGGTGAATTACCTATGCCACAGGCAGTGGTGTGTAGACATGGCACCCAATAAGGTGTGCCATGTCGACTCTTTCAGTTCAGCACACCACAACACACAGCTTGCAATGGCAGTGTGTGTTTAGTGTGGGGTCCTGCCAGGTGGAGCCCTAAGGGACCCTCTCGGGTCACAAGGCCTTTGGTATCACTGGTACCTTTTACAAGGGACTTATATGTGGGCCAGAGGTATGCCAATTGTGGGAGCAATGGTACAGTTTTTGGAAAGAACGCAGGCCCTGGGAACCTGATTGGCAGGGAGCCAGGGCACACTCCAGCAAAGTGCATCAGATATCTGGCAAAAAGTTAGGGGGTGACCATGCAAAAAGGGGCATTTTCCTACATGGATGTTTTGGGGGACGGGAGAGATGAGGTGCTAGTTAGGCATTATGTAGTGGCGGGGCCTGAGGAGCTATCAAAGCAGCACTAAGCCACAAGAGGCCCCTCATCCTATCTGAGATTACTGATGCTCGAGGAAACAGCAGTAGGGGACATACTAAGTAAGCCTCGTGGTGCAGCCCCTTCCACTGGGCAGCAGAGAGTGGAGAAGAGAAAAGCCTCAAACCATAGATAGTGTCCGCAGTGTGGGCATGAGACGCGAATCACAAAACACCCCCCCCTGATAGGATTTTTACTGAGCAATGGAAACTAGAGATGCATCCAGCCAAATGTTGTGCACAGCGCTGTTAGACATAGTTAAGATGTCTTCTGCATCAACATAAAAACAGAGATTGACTCAGGATTGCGCCATGCAATAGCTAGCATGCTTCTACAAGAACAAGGCGCAGGCTCTCAAGTGTGGTGATGAGTATGATAATGAGGTTCATGCTCGGAATCCAAAATAGAGGTGCTGATGTGAACTACGCCGAATGATTACACTTTACATGATTTATAGCGTGGGCTTCTGCCATGGTGTGGCCTTCAAGCGCAGACTCTACAAAGCGGTATGCAGCGTTAACCAAAAGGAAAAATACGTTCCACCCACCAAAGCGCTTGGGCCACGGGAAACTGATAAGGGAAACACAGAATGGAGAAAAGGCTAGAACCAACAGAAACGGAGGAGAGTGGCAAGCACACAGGCCAATAAGAAGTGAAGGCAGGGTGTAAGTCCCTTTTAAGATATATTAAATACAATAGATTTCACAAGCTCAGCGCCATCGCTGTGTAGGTGAAACGTAAAAAAGAGGCCATAGCTATGCAGGAATAAAAAAAGAAGTGTGGAGGTTAGGAGTTTTCCGAAAAGCAATGCTTATGACTGGAGCTAGTCACCTGGAAAAGAACACAGGTGCCCATGAACATGAGGACACCTGTTCAGAACTACGATCAGTGGTCTAACGTGTCCAGGTTACAGGGTCCGTAGGTTGCTCGGCAGCTGAGGTACACCAGGCAATGTCACAGATGACTTGTGGCCCGTTTGGGAAAAGTGGATCAATTTGGAAGTGTTGCCAGGCTCATTGCTGAGCCCATTATTAAAAGCAACATGCAGTTTGAGCAGAGTGGCCAAATTATTGTTTGTCACTCATGTGCGGAATTGTTAATGTTTAAATGCATAAATTCATAGGGAAGGTTGTTTAAGGCATCTTTAGGCAGAGACCTTAGGTTAATGTGTCTATGACTATAGTCTATAGTGTGAAAGACTACTCCAGTTTTAACAGACATGAATTCAATGCCAACGCCTTTAGGCCTAACTGTGCCAACTGTTCATGCAATATGTATATTTAGGGATAGTGTGGCTTTCTATGCTAGGCCTGCAGGTGCACAATTTGTCACCAGGTACCTTGCAGATAATGGCAGTAGGTTGGGTTTATGGGGGTTAGTTCCTCTCTGTTATAAATCTTTAGGGTAGGTTATTGGTTCCCTGGTTATCTGTGAGATCTACTTTAGCAAGGATTTGATATGGTTATTCCCACTGCCTTTATTGTTTTAGTATACTGTTTTGCCAACTGAACTTTGTACACATAGGGCCCGATTCCAATGTCGGTCGGAAGGCCTCCGAATCGGATTTGTGGTTCGCGAGTCCGATTCGTAGCCCTTGTTTCCGACCTAATTGTATGCAGTTCAAAACTACTGAGTACGATGCGTGCAACGCGTTCGCGCTGACCGAATCGGTCACGAACGGCATTCGTACAGCACGAGCCGTTCGTAGCCGATTCGTAGGGGTCTATAGACGCTTTCCGAACGATCGAGTACGATGACCGATTCGGACAGCCTTCACGATTCGCTGTTCATGGATCTAAAAGGCTGTCAGAATCGGTGTTTGGGGGCCCGTAGCAGGGCTCGTTGGTGTACCCATGGGTCCCCCCTTTCCATGCATATAAAGTGTGTCGGGCACCATGGGGTGCCCGCCACAGGGTGTAGCCTTTTCCACAACCACCCCTTTTTGCTATGGGAGCCTGTGTACGTGTTTGGTATACAGACTCCTATAGAGTTCAATGGCAGTCCGAGCGAACCGAGTCCGTCACTATACGGATGTATCGTACTCGCTCGTTCGGACTACCGCGACCCGATTCGTACGGAAAGCCTCACGGATCTGATTCGGTTGGGATGCTTTCCATACGAGATCGGAATCGGCCCCATTGTGTATACGTGTGATTCTATGCGTAATATTCAAAATTTTGGGTCCGATTCCGATTCAGGCCGGAAATCTCTCCGACCGAGCCGGACCCGGAGAGATTTCCGACCGAACCGGACTCTAGCAGTCCGACCGAATGAGTACGATGCGGCTGCATGCTATCGGACTCGATTCGGTCGGACTCCCATTGAAGTCAATGGGAGCCGGTCGTACGACGCGTACTCAGGCTCCCATTGACTCAATGGGTATGTCGCGAACAAGGGCGCCCCCTATAGCGGGTACGCGTCGGTGCGACTCGCACCGTACATGCATGTGTAGGGGGGACCCATGGGTCCCCCTGTGTGCGACTCGCACGGCTACGCGTGCAGGGGGGTCCGACACGGACCCCCGAAGTCCAGCTCCGACTGCTCTTTGGAGCCGTACGGCGTGAGTCGGTCGGACTGTTTGAGGCGCGCATCGTACTTGCTCGGTCGGGTAACGTCTCCATTGCGTGGTGCGATTCGTGTCCATACGAGTCGGTCGGAGCGGTTCGGAGCCGGGAACGAGTCGGTCGGCGATTTCGCGTACGCTCGCATCGTACTTGGTCGCGCGGACGGATGTTCGAATCGGTCGGAAACAAGGCCTCCGAATCGGATCCGGTAAAGCCGAATCCGATTCGGTGCCCTACCGGCCGAGATCGGAATCGGCCCCTTTGTGTATTAAAGTACTTTTCTGCTTTATGTTTAACTATTTTGGTTCCACACATGCCATCACCTAACCCCATCAAGTCAGCAAAGAAGCAATGCACAATGAAAACAATAGAACCTGTTCATACCCCAAAGAACCAACCCTCTGTGCTCACTCCACCTCCCTACCCTGGTTGCTAGGTGTGGCTGCATACAAGATGATGTGCACACACCTTCTTCCATAGGTTTTCAATAAAAGAGGATATCTTTTAAGTCTTAGGGACCGATCACGATGGCGGGCGGGCAGCTGCAAAAGGGGCCGCCCGCCATAGGTGCGGCGGTCCCGCCATGCGAATTGTGATGCGCCCGCCACACTGGCGGGCGCATCCCGTATATTTTACATTGCGGCGGCAGTGCTGCAAGCAGCACCCGCCGCACTGTAAAATATACATGTCGTGCTTTTACATGCACAACGTGACAGGCACCACGCGGTGCCTGCCACATTGTACATGCAAATGCAGGGGGGTACCATAGGTACCCCCATGTGCACCCCCCACCCCCCAACACCCTGGGGGACCGCAACGGGCCCCCAACAGCAGGAACCGCCAGCCTTTCCATGGCGGCAATGCAGCCATGGAAAGGCTGCTCTCAGCCTGCATCGTAATATGGATGGCGGTGTCTTCCAGACACCGCCACCATATTAAACACGTCGACTGGCGGAAAAGCGGCGGACGGTCTTTCCGTCCGCCGCGGACCCCCCAGCCATCATGATATGGCGGGGGTCTTTGCTGTCTGGATGGCGGGCGGATCGCCCCCGCCGGCCCGGCGGTGACCACCGCCGGCCCGGCGGGGGCGATCCGCCCGCCATCGTGATCAGCCCCATAGTTCTTGAAAGACCTACAGGGTAACTGAACTGCGAGAGATTCTCAGTGATTATGCATATTACTTCAAGAAAGTGAGCGCAGGTGACTCCCTAAACTCAATTGATAGGAACAGCAGGAAGAGCAACACGTCCAACTTGAAGAACTTAAGTCTATGTTCAAATGTGAGGGTAATCTTTGTCATGGCTATAGTGTCCCAAAGAGGAGTCAGACAGTTCTTCAGGTTCAGCTCTGTCTGCTTTCCCATAAGGCAAGACGCAGACCAGAGCTAACTGCGATGCTAACCCAGGGTGTAATACCAATTCATGAGTAGTTTCTAAGTTTTCTGCTTCTGTCAGGCTTCATGGTTTTTCCTCAAAGGGTTTGCTCTTACAATTTGTAAACAAAGATTTACTTTTCCTTTTTAAATGTAAAAGCACTGAATGGACAGTGATTTGTCAAGGGTTATTATGTGCAGTACTGAGTTTCCAAACCACGTAACCTCCCTGAGCCTTGAGAGTCAAGTACTAAAAGGTTGTGCTAGGGGTAAAGGGCCTTAGTTGACACAAATAGGATCCAGTAATCCCTTGGTCCAATAGGACCCTAAAACTGGCCAGTACATAATTCAAACATAAATAACAATAATGCAAAGTTGAAGTGTGTTTTGGGAGGTCAGGTTGTCTGCAGGCACTAAGAAGTCCCAGGGGTAGGGACAGGACCCAGTAGGAGATCTTCTAGTGCCATGGCATGGCCATTGATGCCCTTTGTGTATGCTTGAAGCGAAGGCAGTGCACTCTTGTCCATGGGAGGAGTGGTCAATTTTAAAAAGTCAAGGCAACAAAGAGTCTGAGCCAGGATTCTGGGCATGGAGGTCTGAGGGCTGGCTAAGAAGTGCAAGACGGTGGAGCAAATAGTGCAGGAATGTGTTTGCAGGGCAGAGAGATTAAATATCATGACTTGCTCTGAAAATGAAGAACTTGAACAGGTCCTAGACTTGAATCAACCCACCTTATATTGATAGTTGGAGATGAGGTGGATCAGGGCAGGTTGAATAGCATTTGCCCATTTAGAATGGTGAACATTCACTGGGAAAGGTCGATGAAGGTGCCAATGCAGTACTGAAGTTTGTCAGCAAATATAAAGTTATTTTTGGCCTTGTATGATTGGAAATGGGGGGATAGTTGATTTTGTATATTTTGATCTGATGGAATCCGGCCGTCACTGTGAAGGTGACTAATATGGTCCACTTCATTTGGTTGGCAAAGTGCACGGTGGAAGTCCTGGGTGATGGAAAGGTTGAGGTATTGCGGCTGGAAGGTAGGCAAGTACTGTGGGTGCCATGGAAAATGAAGAACTAACCTATGTCTGTTTTGGCAAAGTTTTAGCAAGAGAAAGGTAAGAGTCATTGAGTGATCAATGGTGGCGAGGTATATACTGCAGGAACCTTCTCCTGTAGATATTTGAATAATAAAAGGATCAAGTGGAAGACACTGTCAAGAGAACCCAGGCCCGAAGTCGCAACAACGTGTCCAAACTAAACCCCCTAACCCACATGATGATTGTTATGGGTAATGCTTATGTATTTTTGAATGAGCACCAGCATCACATACTTTTAAAGAGCTCTTCTAAAGACATGGGTCTCAAACCTTTGTTTCTTTAATTTCTTTATTTCTTTTAGTCCTTGTAGTGTGCACCATCACTGATAAGATAACATTTCTATATAATAATAGCTTATTGAATGGAAGAGAGATGCATGATGCTTTTTTGGAAAACCACAATAGTTGACATTACTACAATCAAGCTTGTCTTGGATATAAGTGTTTTCTAGTGCAACTATATGGGGAAAAGATAGGGAGAAATTCTGCATCCTAAAATAGTAGAAACAGAATTTGTGACTCTTGCAATTAGCGACTCAAGAGATGGAGTAGGGCAACTATTAAAGTGGAAGGCCAGGGGAGTTGTCACATTTTTTTAATAGATTGTAAGAATGGTGCAGAGACAGAATATCGACGTCAAAATATCAAATTGCATGAATATTGAGTCAAGAATGTCGATGGTGGAAAATGTCGAGGTAAGTTTTTCGTTGTTTAAAATACTGATTTTTGTGTAATGTAGAAATATCGATTTTGTAAATATCGATTGCAAATATATGGTTGCAAATAATATCGACTGTATTTTTTTTGTTTTTGTTTAATGTTTTTTTTAAATTAATTTGTTAGTAATTTTATATTTTTCAATTTATTTTTTTACGTTAAAATGTTTGTTTTTATTGTATTTTAATTTATTTTTATGATCTGGATGTTGGGTTTATAGGGGATAAGGTTTGGGAGCAATTTAGAAATATGTGTTTAAAATTTCAAATCATTTGTAAATTTTTGTCAAATTTTAGGAGCGGGATGTTGGGTTTATAGGGGATAAGGGTGGGGAGTAATTTAAAAATATTTATTTTAAATGTTTTATATATTTTTTATTTTATGTAAAGATTTAGGAGCGGGATGTTGGGTTTATTGGGGATAAGGGTGGGGAGTAATTTAAGAATGTTGGTTAAAAATACATATTAATAAAAAAATTATTGAAAGATATAAATAATTTAGAAAAGAAATTACATTTAAAATTTTCAAAATTTTTTAATTTTGTTTTGGGTGCTAATATTTTGATGTAAATTGAGTAAAATATTTTATAATATTTTTTTAATTATAAAATAAATATATGATTGGTTTATTTTAAAAACAAATGTTTTGTACATCATTTTTTGTTTTTTTAAATTTTTTAATTTAATTTTTTTTTAAATTTGCCCAATTTTGAATTTAATATTTAAATTTTAATTGCAATTTAGAATTTAATATTTTTTTTTTGTTAGACGGGGTGACACATTTTTTATAATTTTTTTAATAATTGTATTTTTTTTAATTTAATTTTTTAATGTTACATTTTTGGGGACAAATTAAAACAAATTGTGTTACATTTTTAATTTTGATAAACAAATGTGCATTTTTATAAAAATAAAAATCTAGTTTTGAATTATTTTATATATTTCCATATTTGTAATTTTTAAATTTTGTAGCATTTTCCTTTAGTTTTGGAGTTAGGAATATAATTTTTTGGAGGGTTTATTATGCAGCACTTTCCCTGAGTTTAGTTGGTTTTGGAGTTGGAATCGTAATTTTTTGGGTTTATTATCCAGCAATTTCCCTGAGTTTATTTGGTTTTAGAGTTGAAATAGTATTTATTTATGGTTTATTATCCAGCACTTTCCAGAGTTTAGTTGGTTTTGGAGTTGGAATAGTAATTTTTTGGGGTTTATTATCCAGCACTTTCCCTGAGTTTAGTTGGTTTTGGAGTTGGAATATTAATTTATTATCGTTTAGTATCCAGCACTTTTCCTGAGTTTAGTTGGTTTTGGAGTTGGAATAGTATTTTTTGGGGGTTTATTATCCAGCACTTTCCCTGAGTTTAGTTTGTTTTGGAGTTGGAATAGTAATTGTTATGGGTTTATTATCCAGCACTTTCCCTGAGTTTAGTTGGTTTTGGAGTTGGAATAGTATTTTTTGGGGATTTATTATCTAGCACTTTCCCTCAGTTTAGTTGGATTTTGAGTTAGGAATAGTAAATTTTTATTTTTTATTAGGCAGGTTTTTTTTACAGTTTATATGTATATTCAAATAAAAAAGGTGACACGTTAGTTTTTATTGTTAATGTTTTTATTTGAAAACACGTATTTTTTTGTTGTTTACAATTAAGGGCCCGATTACGATGTCAGACGGACAGCCTCCCAGCCGAATCAGATCCGTGAGGGTTTCCGTACGAATTGGGTCGCAGGAGACCGACCGATTACAATGGATCTGTAGGCGTACGGATCCGATTCAGTTGGAGAAAAGCCTGCACCCTGTGGCGGGCACCCCATGGTGCCCACCACACTGAGCATGCATGGAAAGGGGGGACCCACCATGAGACCAAATCGGGGAGCACCGGGTGCAGGGTGGCCTGCTACAGGCCCCCAAAGACCGATTCCGACAGCCTTTTCGATCCATCAACAGCGAATCGTAAAAGCTGTCCGACTTGGTCATCGTAATCGCTCGGCCGGAAAATGAGGGGGTCATTAGGATGGCGGACGGACTTGAGTCCGTCCGCCATCCTGTGGTAAACCGGGACCGCCCGCAATACATGCGGCGGTCCCGCATACCAAATCAGGATGCGACGGCTACCATGGCAGTCGCATTTAGGTTTTTAACATTGCGGCGGATGCTGCTCACAGCAGCACCCGCCGCAAAGCGAAAAACCATGTTGTGCATTTCCCTGCACTACGTGGCAGGCACCACACAGTGCCTACCAAGTAGTGCTGTGAAATGTAGGGGGTACCATGGGTACCCCCCTACCCACCTCCCCCAACACATGGGGGCACGCAACGGGCCCCCCTAAGTAATCCCCACGTCTTTCCACGGCGGCATCGCCGCCATGGAAAGGCCTGAAATTTCCATCATCATAATTTGGTGGACGGTGCCTGCTAGGCACCGCTACCATTTTATGGTCCCTGGACGGTCCGCCAGGCAATCTGAATGATTGCTTTTGGCGGACAAGTGGCGGACGGTCTTTCCGTCCGCCGTGGTCAGGAGAAGATTCCCACGCCATCCTAATTTGGTGGGGGAAACTCGCGGACGGAAGGACCGCCACCGCATGGCTGGCGGTGACGGTCCTTCCACCATCCTAATGGACCCGAGTCCGTAGAGCTCTACGAATCGGCTACGAACGGCTCGTGCTGTACGAATGCCATTCGTAACTGATTCGCTCAGCGCGAACGCATTGCATGCATCATACTCAGCTGTTCGGAACTGCGTACGATTCGCTCTGAAACAAGGGCTACTAATCGGACTCACGAACCAGGAATCCGATTCGCAGGCCTTCTGACCAACATCATAATTGGGCCTTAAATTGTTTTTATTTGGTTTTGTTATACAATTTTTGACAATATTAAAAACATGATTCAGAAATTTTGATGTTATTCAGAATTTATTATAAAGTATAATATATTTTTAACATATATATTTCAGGTACATTTGCAAAATTAAAAATATATTTTTACATTTTTACAGTTTTGAAAAATGGTACATTTTTCTGAAGTATAGTCATGTAATAGTAAAGTAAATATATTTTTAGTTCTTTAATTATAAACACTGATTTTTATTATTTATAATTTTGTATGAGCAAAAGTAAACATTTTAGTACATTTCTTTTAGATTTTTGTTAATACATTTTATATCATTTTATTTTTCTTGTAAAATTATATATGTATTTTACAAAGTTATATTTTGTACATTTTATTTTTATTATTTAGTATATTAAATATTAAGAAAATAATATTTAATATATTAAATAATTTACATTTTTTTTAACAAATATATTTCCGTATCATATTTTTTTATTAAGCAGTTATATTGGTTGCACATTCACAGTACATGAAAGAAACATACCTTTTAATATATATTAAATATTATGGGGCACATTACGATGGCGGGCGGACTTTCCGCAACGGAATGCGGGACCGTCCGCAAGGGGTGCGGAGGTCCCGCCATGGGTATTAGGATGCCACTGCCACGGTGGTGGTGGCATCCAGTATTGTTCGCATTGCGGCAGGCGGTCCTGTCACAGCACCTGCCGCAATGCGAAAAACGCATGTTGTGCATTTGAATGCACAACGTGACAGGCACCGTGCGGTGCCTGCCACCTTGTGCATTCAAATGTAGGGAGGTGAGGGCGCACGGCAAGATGGCCGCACTGCTGTGAGGCTCTGCCTGACCGAGCCATAATCCGCCTAATATCTGCTGCATCACGATCACTTCACGGATGCTGGGACCCTGTGTGGACTCCTATTTACTTGCTGAGCCCATTGGTGGTACTTGGGGCCCCGTCCGATCCCTATAACTGGGAGAAAACAACTGAGTCGGCCGGACACAGGGGGAAGGAACATAGCGGCCGCTGAGGGCGTGTAGGCCCCCTCTGAGTGCGGGGCCTTGGTGTTCTGGCCACCTGTCTGCGTGGCCTTATTTGATCTGCGGGGGACTGCGCACTACGGAGGCCGCTGGCCGCCCTGCTGAGACCCACAGGACAAACGCCGGAGGTGTGGGGGGCCGTCCTGCGGGGCCGGCGCCGGCCGAGTGAGGAGCCACCCGCTGGACCTGAATGCGAGGCGGAGGTCGCACGGAGCTCCGGAGGAGGATGCTGACGGCTGGAGGAGGCCTCCCCTTGTGACGCGTCGACGCTGGGGCCGACCTGCCTACTGGCGCCCGTCGGCGCTGGCTGCGGTGAGTGGGGCTGGGTCCGGCTGGGGCTCGGACCGTGGAGGCAGGATCGGGCCTTGGGCTGTGGCCGCGTCCTGCGAACTGCGGCCGGCACGGGGGCCTAACCCAAGAGCGGCAACGGGAGGCGGAGCGCGGTGCCGGCGGCGGCCTACCTGGTTGGAGTCTCCCCGCTTCCAACCTCTGGGGGAGAGGGAGGGGTTCGCCGCGCGGTGGGCGTCTCTTAGTGGCATCTGCGGCTGATCTCCCGGGCCGGTGGCTGGATATGCACGGTCTACTCTGAGGGAGGCGGTTGAGACAGATTGCAGGGGGCATTGCTGGGCCTACTGCTTGTTGATCCAGTGAGGCCTGGCTGCAGCGTTGAGGTGGAAAGAGGTGCAACTCCGATGATAACGCCTTCACAACGGTTACTTTGATTTTTCATGACATATGGCGTACAGAGGGTATAAGCTCTCCCAATTATGTGCCTCTAGAAATTTCATTGACTAATACCAATCATTGCACGAGCTGTACTCTACAGGCCTACTGCCCTTGGTGTATTGATATTGGGGGCAGGCTTGGCTGCGAGGAGTTGCACTGCGGAATACACTGAACCCTGCATCGCCGCGTTTTGGGACTGCCCTGGAATTTGTGCGGCCCGCTTACCGGATTGCCACGCCGCCTCAGACATTTGGGGAGGCCGGTCCCTAGTGATCTTACCATACTGAGAGGATTCTAACTAGGGGGGGTGCCCGACTGTAGCTCCGGCTCTCCACACGTTGATTATCCCCCCATCGCACTGGGACGCTAACTATAAAAATGGGGAGAACGGAAAAGAATCAGCCACGCCTTAACTTCGAGTTGCGAAGGCCCCCCAAGACTCCGCAGAATGCTGCCTCTGACTCTGAGGCGGATACACACACAGACGGCCCCCCCACGCTGGAATCTACCTTGGTGGCCATCCAGCGCACACTGCAATCTATTGAGGGCGCGATGGCTGCGGTGAATAATCGGCTTGACCACATGTCCTCACAATTTGAGAAACAGAGTGCTCGCATGGGGGAGGTGGAACAAAGGGTCTCTGCGGCTGAAGATGGCTTGACTACGGTTTCTGACAAAACCTTAAACATGGAAAAAGTCCTCTCAGTCATCCAAGCAAAGAACGAGGATTTAGAGGCGCGGTCCCGGCGCAATAACATACGTATTACTGGGCTGCCGGAATCGACCAATGTGGGAAAGATGGAGATTTTTATTGAGCACTTAGTGTCGGACATCTTTGGTACAGAGCATTTGTCCAGCATGTTCATTGTGGAGCGCGCTCACCGGTCCCTAGCTGCGCGGCCGGTCCCGGGAGCTCCACCTCACCCTATCATAGCCAGGGTCTTGAACTATAGGGACCGGGACACCATCTTGCGCCTGGCTAGGGAGAAGGGCACTGTTGTGCATCAGGGCAATACATTGGCCTTTTTTCCTGATTTTACAGTCGCAGTCCAGGCTGCTAGGAGGGAATTTAGCACTGTGAAACAGCTGTTGAGGAATGAAGGGGTCCCCTATGCTATGCTGTACCCGGCCCGGCTTCGAGTAGGTGCTGCAGAAGACAACAAGATTTTCTCCTCCCCAAAGGCCGCAATGGAGCATGCTAAAAAACTGCAACGTGCGAGGCGGGACTCTACGGCAGCGCCCGAAGATGATGAGTAGTGGGGCGATTTGCTATCTGAAAACTCTCTGATGACACTTTGGGGTTTTTTCTATTTGGCCACTTGCTCACGCTATGATGTTCGCATGTTCACATTGTCCCTCCTGCTCACTCATTGTTGTACTTATGGAAAATGCTCTGAGGGTTGCTAACATTAGTATAACTGTGGCCTCTGTTCTGGATATGCAGTCTCTTTTTCTTTATAGATAGATTAACTGCCGCCCTCCTAGCTGCCAACCTTGTTAGCGTTTATACAGGGTTCCGCCTACAGTACATGTTTTATTGTGCCTTTACATTGCAACATTAAGTGCTGTTGATTTCTCCTCAGGTACTGTGTGCTTTATCTCAGCGAAGGGATGGACTATTGGTTCTGGGATGGGATGTTCTAACATTGTTATGCTCGGTCGACTCCTACTATGTGGGAGGGATGCGTATCTGTGCCCCCCGCATATGGGTGTACCCCAAATTTGTTTTGCTACTGTAGGGGGGGAAGGGTTAAGATGGGTGTTGGGATGGCTTTGGCATGGTTGGGGTGCTGAAGTGGGTGGGGGGATGGAGGTGTTTGGGGTGGGGATAGGGGAATGTTCATGGTTCTCTCCTAGGCACTGTTGTGTGGTTTGTAGACTCGTGATTTGCATTACTAAGTTAGCTTAGGCCTGGCTGCCATGATGCCTCTTTGCGCACGTTACTTTGTGCCCCCCAGCCTCTGCTATTTTGGGACTATCTGCCTTTCACATTCTTCCTTGTTGCTTTTGGGTTGCGTCTGTACATTGTGTACAAGGTCAGAAAACAATGTGCCTTGTTCTTGCTGATCTGGTCAGCCCCTCGTAATTAGACATAACACTGAATGCCACTGCACTGAAGGAATTCGGGTGCCTTTAATATTGTGATTTTCACTGTTGGGGACACTTGGAGAAAAACCTTTCCAGAGAGAAGAGCTGTGCTTGTCTGATGATGTAAACCATTGCATCTAGATATTGAGGTATGGGGGTCTGCCAGCCAAAGCCCAGAGGTCTTCTGTTTTTATAATAAACTAGCTACTAGCACGGGAGGGTGGTGTATTCATTTAGCCCTATATTTACAGCTTTATGAAATGCTTTCCCGTTTATATTCTATGGAATTGTAACTATGCTTATTGTTTTATTCTTATGCATTATGCTGATAGTACTGACACGTGTACTGTACCTTAGAGCACGTTAGTTAAAATAAACATTTTAAACTATACAGTGTCTCTTATTACGCACGTTGTGGACAGGTATGAGTGAGTTATGAAAGGGTGTTCTTGCTTCTGCGAGTCCTGAGAGAGAGATACCGTGTTCTGGGTTGTCTAATAATTAGCAGCATTGTTGCTAAGAGGACGCTAAAGCTAGTCGGATTGGGGTGTTAGGTACTAAGGTGTATGGTTGGCTCACCACTATATTCCGAGGTCCTATTATCCTGTGCATAGCTCTGTGTATGTGCAGAATCCCTACAACATGGCGCAACCAACGAGTGGGCTGCTTATCTGCGAGACGCTTGAGTAGTTCTTGTGCTTGTCCACAACTCCTTCACAAACGCTTCCGGAAGCGTGTGTGACGGTGATACCTCCTATATTGACGTTTTTATAGGTTCTTTCAAGCTTGAAGTTAGTAAAAGGTTTCTTAAAAATACCCTCTATTGTGCTGCTACATATTAGGTTGTCGAAAACTTTTAGCCTTATAATGGCTGTACAAATTGCGGCACATAGCCGCGCTGCGCTCCGAGCTCACTTAACAGTGTATGGAGTGCCTGACGCGGGTGTCGATCTGATCTTTGTGGTACAAGCAGATCCAGCTTACCACTTTGAGGTGTTTTACTCTTGGGTCACTTTTCCTGCGGTGGATGGGGCTGATAATTTGTTCCATGAATATGAAGCCACAGTTGTTCCTAATAACTATAGACCGTATAGGAATCTTGAAGTACCGCTCACGGCGTGGCAACACCGTGTTTGGTTTGATGGCGTCCTCCCCCAACCGGTTACCGCGGTTCGTTTAGGCCCCTTATCAATTGATGGGGCCACTTGGCCTGTTTTGGCCGGGTATACTCCACATCCAAGGTATATGACAGTGGCAGTCGCTGAACTGCGTCTTTAATACGAGTGCACAGAGCTTTAGTACAATATGTTACAGGCAACATCCAGGCAGCCCCGCCTGGAGTTGCAGCCCATCCAGCTGGAGCAAGCGGTGTAACTATAAGTCCTGTCATGGTTAATTCGGTGATGGGCAAACGCCCACAAAATAAGGACGATTTACCTTATTGGCTTGCAGAGAAATTTGACCAGCTGGAGGCAGTTTTTCCAAATACTACTCCTGTGGATAAACACAGGATTTTGACGATTAGTTTGCCAAAAGACTTAGTACCCGAGTTGACTGCATGCAACAACTGGGGTAGGGTATTCGCTGCAGTATATGCGAAGTGTTTCGGCACTCCTTCCATGACGGTACTCCCGCTGTGATTAAACGAGTACAGGATGAACATGGCCCTGAAGCGGCTGTGGAATTAGGGATGAGACTGGTGGGAGTGTTCGACGTAGTAGCTGAGTTGATCCTTGCGAATGTCAAGGGCGATGCGGTTAACTTTCAAGTAGCTAATGCTTTGGCTTTGGTCCCAGAATTGGACAGGCCGCGCGAGTTACCAAAAATTATTGCCCAGGCTTACAAAACAATTGGCCGAAATAGCCTGGGAGTTAAGCCTTTCGCTAAAACGCAAACTCAATCGCAACAACAACCGAAAACTCAGTCTGAGAAAGATGAGAAACCAGTTTTTACTAAAAAGAGCTGGAGGTTGAAAAAACAAGGTAAGCAACAGACGAAGTCGGGGTCGCGAGCCGCATCCCCGGTTTCTGTTTCTTCTGAACGCACATATGATTTGCGTGATAGGGCGAGAATTAGGTCTCCAGAGAGATTTCACGTCCCTGATTCGCGTTCTCCTCGTTCTTTACAGGAACCGACGCCTTCGCAGGCTGGTGGAGGAGATCGTCAGGATAGAGGAAGGGGCCGAGAGGCTCCACAGGGGCGAGACCAAACTCGACAACAAGTCAGAGGGAAATCAGAAGAATTTCAACGTCCTCGCCCACAATTTCAGAAGAAAAAGGTTGCCGCTGTAACAGCAAAATATGCCACAGACGGTGAGAACGAGACTCCTGAATTGGACGTGGGCAGTGACGCTCCTAGACAGCGCCGCAGAAGTTACCATAGTGCGAGAAGGCACTACGTCCTCATGTGGAGGCGACAGCAACTGAAACATTTGTTACTGTCGAGACAGCAGATACCAGAGTGGCACCCCCTGACAGATTATATAATATTGTCATTCAAATTGAAGATGATATACAGCGTGTTATTAAAGGGATTTTTTGGGAGAATCTGACCTCTTCTTACGACATTTTGTTAGCGGAGGCGGATTGGCCGCCCCCATTTGTACTTGCTGCGCGTAAAGGGGAGGGTGTAATCCTTCCGAGCTTTTCTCGACATGTCCCTAAGGACAAAGCGGAGGCTCTAGCAGCTGAATGGGCTGTGTCCCTGGCTCCAGCGTTATACCGCAACCATGTGGGCTGGGATGAAGAATCACCACCCCATGAAATACCTTTGCGGTCGCTGCCACAGCCACAACCCCAATATCCCATTAAACGGGATGCAAAAGGCCCCGTTTCTGAAATTCTGACTCAGTTAGAATATCAGGGAGTCATTGAAACATGCATATCACCAATGAATAATCCCCTATTTGCGGTTTCTAAACCCGATGGATCGTACCGCTTAGTTTTAGATTACAGGCATTTGAACTCTCATTGTCGGACCTTTGCGGTGCAAAATACACATAGTTCTGCGCTAGTAGACAGTCTTGTTCGTAAGAAATACAAAACTACACTTGACCTATCCAATGGATTCTACACGCACAACTTGGCCTCGGAGAGTAGCCAATGGAGCGCTTTTACATCCGGTGGCAAATTATTCAAATTCCGGCATTTACCTATGGGCTACAAAAACAGTCCAGGTGTATTCGCTGCACGTGTCGTCTCTTTGTTGGACGGCATAGACCCAGATGTATGTTCGTACGTTGATGATATCTACCTGACAGACGACGAATTATTCCAGCATCTTTCACGAGTGGACAGCATTATTCTCGAATTTGCGGTTTAACTTTGCCAAATCTCATATTGCTGAATTTACCGTTTTGTTTTTGGGCTATGAGCTCAACAATGGAGGTAAGGGATTAGCTCCCCATTTTTTGGAGAAATGTGCACTTTTGTGCCCTCCGACCAATCTGAAAAAGCTTCAGTCTTTGCTGGGTTTTCTGAACTTCGGGCGTACATATATTCCCGAATATGCCCAGCGTATCAAGCCTCTTTATGCTTTGATACAACCTAACTTTTCGAAGTTATGCTCGCTTCCTGAGCATAACTCTATACTGCAGTCTACTTGAATCTAAATTCTTGTTGACACGTGATAACCACACAAACCTGGTGATTAGAATCATTCCAGGGGCAGTGGGTTTCACGTATTTGACCTTTAATGAAGGTGACACAGTACCGATTGCATACAAGTCACATCTTTACACCTCTGCAGAAATGCGATTTTCCTCTGTGGAGAAAGTTTTGACGGCAGTGCAGATGGCGATTCTAAAGGAACGCGCACTGGCACAGGGAAACGCATTTTGGTGGTAACACCCTATCCTGCCCTAGAGGCAGTGACGAAAGCAAGTGTTCCAAACTCTAAAGCTTTGCACCCCGTTGGATACAATGCGCAACATCTTTGACATCTCCGGATGTCACTTTTATCTTTGATTCTTCTCTACAGACTCAGGAGTTTTTGCAGTATGAATTCGTTCATCCTCCTCCTCTGTCTTTGCTACCGCTTGAGGATTACGAATGTATTATCTATACCGATGGTTCGGCCCAGCCGGCCACGGGTTCCAAGCATGCTTATTCAGCAGCATGTGCTATTGTTGCAGGTTCTTTTGTGAACGGAAAGTTCAAATCAACTGTAGTGCACACTCAAGCACTGGGTGACAGTACTGCACAATTGGCCGAGCTGCGTGCATTGGTGCTAGCACTTGAGTTTGCAAATCCAGATGTGACTATTCTTATTGTATGTGATTCTTACTACTGTGTTCAGTCTTATAATGACAATCTATTCTTTTGGTCACAAAATGACTATAGAGATGCAAAAGGCAGCACAATCAAGCATAAAACGCTTTGGGTTCGAGTGGCAGATTTACAACAACGTCTGCCTCTCACAAAGGCAGCACAATCAAGCATAAAACGTTTTGGGTTCGAGTGGCAGATTTACAACAACGTCTGCCTCTCACACAGGTGGTACACACTCTTGGCCACCAGCGTGTGGGCACACATGCTGTTGGTAACAGTTTGGCAGATGAAGCTGCCAAATCCGCAGTAGCCACGTGTTCAGTCACAGCAGTTACCAGATCCATGTCTAAAATAGACATTGATATTCTAGCAGCTATTGCTGCAACAAAAGAGGGTGCTAATTACCCTAGGGGTTTCCCTTCTAAATACTTTTATCAATTAGGTCCCGAACAGGCTCCTTATGTTAAAATACCGGACGTTGGTGATCGGCTGATTCCCAACGCGGACTGCAGACTTTTCTTGATTACGGCAGCACATGAAGGCATGGCGTCAGCTCATGCTGGAGTGTCTGCTACGGTTTCCATCTTGCAGCAGCGTTACTGGTGGCGTGGATTATATAAACAAACCCGTACTTATGTGCTTTCCTGTGACGTTTGTCAGCAAATTAAGCCTTCTACGGTAACACGGCCACCACAGAAACCGCTCTGCATTGCAAACAGACCTTTTGGGTGTGTTTACCTGGATCACTGTGGTCCTTTTTCCTCTGACACTGCATATAAGTACATCTTAGTAGCAGTAGACTGGTGCACACGGTTCATCTGGGTCTGACCACAACGGAGTGCTGACGCTCGAAATGTCATCAGGGATTTGCGTGTCTTTGTGGGAATTTTCGCATGTGGCACCTTCCATTCTGACCAAGGTCCAGCGTTCGCCTCTAAGGCTTACAAGGACGCAATGGGTTCACTGGGGGTGCGGGTGAAATTTTCGTCTCCATACAGACCTGAGGGTAATTCAATTGTGGAGCGAATGAACTGTGATTTAAAGCAATCCTTGACAGCTAGAGTCTTAGGTACTGGCAGGAACTGGCTGGCCCACTTGTATACCGTACAACGTGCACTTAATAATCTCCCTAGAAGACCTCTGGGTGGGCGGACCCCATACGAAATGCTCTTTGGCATAAGAATGTTTGTGCCTGACCTTGATGGTCTAGACATGGCGGCGCAATCCGCCATCTTTGATGTAGATAATCATTCTACTATGTTACAGGACTTACAAGAAGCCCGAGACAAACTTGCAATTGCACAGACACCTTCAGCCACAGACGCTGCGCTGCAGATTCCGGTTGCCGGCTGGCTTCCGAAGATTGGAGAGCTGGTTCGTGAAAAGGTGGAGAACAAAAAAGAATTCGGACCCTCTTATCGTGCACCAGTTCCGGTCCTTGGTTTGTAGGGAACTCGTACAGTCATCTTACCACCGCTTCCTGGTCGCAAGGAGAACAGATACATCTCAATAGAAAATGTCAAGCTACAACATCTGGCCGATCCTGAATAGTGTTACACCAGCGGTCTCTTGTCCTGTCATTTGCCGGACGAATGTTCTTGGCCCTTCTGCCCGAACGGTCACTGATGTTGCTTTTGAGATGGTAGATTTGCCTGATCCCCTGCGAGACTGCTCAGTTTCCCCTGCAACGAGGAGACCGAATATACTTACCCCGACACCGAGTCCGTGGCTCATTTACCAACAACGCCACTAAGCCCAACACGTTATTCTTTTGACTCGGATTCTTCTTCATCACTTGTCCCATCCAAATTCAGTATTTTTGTATCATGGTTTAGAGACAATTTTTTGATCCCCCATGGACATACATTTGGTTGGTACTTTTCTTGATTTTTTGTTCATGTCCATTGGCTTTGTCACCGTATTTTTTCTGCTCATCAATGGACACTATTTACCAGAACGCTCTGCTGTGAACTGTGTCGCTGGAACTTTGGCTCCTCATTCTTCCTCTCACATCATGAAGCGTGACCACACATTTGTGAACATTTCAGCTTTCCCATGCTGATGGCATCGTATGGGATGCTGTAAACTTCCAAATTCATGGACCGACCGAAATTATTAATGTACCAAATGTCCTTCGTGTTTCAATGGGGGACATCGTAAAAAGTAATATTCATTCTGATGATTGGGATTTGCATGCAGTTGAATCATTATTTACTGATTTGAGATATTATGCTTCTTTTAATGCCGAAGATTTGTACATGAATTCTGCAAATTATGCCGAATTATATTGTTACCAACATTGGGGCAACCATTTTCTCCACAAACCAAGTACCCTTCGGGGTCCTTTTAATTACACCCAGTGGGAACATTGTCCTACCCCTTTGCCAGGTAGCTCCCAGACTCTTCAAAATAAGTTTACTTATTTTACAGATTATAATAGATCTAATCCTGGTTCCTATTATTTTAAATTGAATTCTTCGTCTACTCAGAAAATCATGTTGACCCACACCAAATTGCTGTATTCAGGTTCATTTTTGAACGCCTTAGCCGTGGGTGGATATGAATATTGGCGGGACACTATTGACTTGAAATCTATTTGGGGTTCCAGAGCATGGCAGGTGCAGGGCATAGAAGCCTTGCACTGTGCTTGCCTCATCCCGGCCCAAATTTTGTTTTTAAATCGCTCCATATTTCAAACAACATGTTGGGGGTTGGCTACCTCCAAACAATTAAATGCCCCGTCCATTCCTGTTTTATCTTCCAATCCCAACGAAAGCTTGCGCTTTAACATGTCCCTAACAGATTTGCAGGTATTATTTCAGAATAATTTGTTTAATGTTTCTGAGTTTGTTCAATCGTCCTGGTTGTCCTGGCCCATAGCCTCTGATGCCTGTCAAATGCGTTTTCATGACAAGGATCCTGGTTACAAACAGGATAGGCCGGACCCCAGGTTTTCAGACTCTCGTACTGTTACTACATATTCTGTTGGTAAGTTGTGTAAGCAGTGGTTGCAGCACTCTTCGTTAGATTCTGTTAAAAAACATTTATCACTCCTATCAGGCCATATTGATCTGTCCGACTTTGTTCTGGGGCCTCGTGGCCCTCGACCTAAGAGATTCATTTATGAAACTTATAATGTACTCTGGAAACTTTCGCAGATTGAAGCTGCTTCCCGTCTTCGGGAAATAGACCAAGCAAATTTAGAAAAGGTGCGTGCTGTTGTTGACAATAGTATTAACACCCTGTCTTCCCGCATTTACACATTAGAGAATATTATTTCCTCTGTTGTTGATATTGTGCAAGATGATGTTTCTGTGTTATATCATGGTCAAAATCAATTGCGTTCAGTAATGCAGTTTGCATGGACTTTGCAAACGCTTAAAATGGGGAAGGTTCCTTGGCATTTTTGAACACGTCTGCCTTATTTCTACCTTTTAATTTAACTGAAAAACAGCAGTTCATGTCCATGAAAGATGCAGCATACACTCTGTTACATATTGAAAAGATAGAGCCTTTACCGTTCTCTCTGGCGGAACTAGATTCTGCTGTGTGGCTAGTGCACGGGGTTATCGCTTTGCCTTTTCCTTTGTTTGAATTCAATTCGTGCATGAAACATTATCCTGTTGGCAGTGCTTTCCTGCATGAACTTTGGTCTCTGCCTTTCGTTTATAAATGCCTTAAGGACGGGAGGGAAGTTTTTCTCACGGGGGAGTTGTGTGATTCGACCGTGAGTCATTCTCTTGTTTGTAAACACATTACATTGCACGGAGCTTGTAACGTTTCGGCTCCGAATCTTGCTTGTATTTTGAAAGGCATTTCTGCTCCTGCTATTTCTCCTACTTTCACTGTGCTTGCAAAAGGTAGCTATCTCCTTCTGAATAATCAGGACTGCTGTGGCATGCTGGCCGGCATACCCTATATTGTAACAGTTTCTCACAGGGTTGTCTGCTGCAAAAATGTGCTTTTTCCTCCCCGCACGGCATCGTAGATAGTTCCATTTGGCCTTCCATTCCGACTTTGAAGGCAGATTTCAATAAATTGAGCAGAATAAAGGCGCTATTATTGAATCAGGAGGTTATGCTCACATCCGCCCGGGAGACGTACATGCTCCAGGTGGCGAGTATCCACAGTGAAATTCAGGCACTTCTTAACACAAACCTCCCACAACATTTCGGGAACTAATTCACCGTGTTTTTAATGCTTCACGCACCGAAGGCCTTGTGCACTTTTTAAAGTTGTGGGCTCTGGCCTTGTAACCTCTTTCCAAACTATCTTTGGTGTAATACCAGCTTTTATTCATTCAATTTTTTCCAGCGTCTTTGGTGACTTTCCATTGATCATCGCCTTAGCGGCTGGTGTTTTGCTTTTGGTCTGTGTGCTACGCAATGGCTGCACTTCCTGGGGCCCTCCTCGACCACGGTCGACTCCTGACGCTCCGTGAGCGCATCCTCGAAGCCTTCGGCGTCCTGCCATTGGCGACTC
Organism: Calotriton arnoldi; assembly: GCA_963921515.1. Taxonomy (NCBI): domain Eukaryota; kingdom Metazoa; phylum Chordata; class Amphibia; order Caudata; family Salamandridae; genus Calotriton; species Calotriton arnoldi. Next base: position 711,852 of record CAWUFW010000041.1, read on the forward strand.
TTGGTGTGTCATATAGATTTTCTTTTCGCTTTGCGTATTTCACTTGCGTGCAACCTGTGATGTCTTGCATCCGCTGTCCTTTCTCATGGACCTTGGATTACTGCCTCTCCAATACGTCTCTGTCTCGCCCGGATTTTGTCCAGTTGGTGGGTCCCTTAGAGGCCCATGAGCAAGACTGTTCCGGTCCTGGCTATATGGCGCGTGCGGCTGCACTTAGGATTTTGGCACAATGGGATGTCTGGGCGGCTGCTCAGACTCTCCTACAATGTAGTTATATTGAGTATCATGCAGGTTGTCCCGCATTGCTTTTCGCTGCTCCCTCTTACGAGGAACATGAATGCAGTTTTGATTTGCTGAACTGGATGGCATCGCTTTTTTCTGACGACTCCAACGATGTCCTATTGGAAGGTGTGGGGTTTTTCGGCACTTACACTTTTTTGGATTAGGGGGTCTCCGCTTTCGGAGTCCTCACTCCCTGGGCCTTTCTGGCTCTATTTTCTTTTCTATTCCTTGACTTTCGATTACACCATTTCAGTCACGGACGTTGCAATTCTGCTCCATCTATTGGAACTGTGTCATTGTCCTATGTCTTCACCGGTGGACTGACCAGGGGAGGGTGTCGTGTGGTTTGTAGACTCGTGATTTGCACTACTAAGTTAGCTTAGGCCTGGCTGCCATGATGCCTCTTTGCGCACGTTACTTTGTGCCCCCCAGCCTCTGCTATTTTGGGACTATCTGCCTTTCACATTCTTCCTTGTTGCTTTTGGGTTGCGTCTGTACATTGTGTACAAGGTCGGAAAACAATGTGCCTTGTTCTTGCTGATCTGGTCAGCCCCTCGTAATTAGACATAACACTGAATGCCACTGCACTGAAGGAATTCGGGTGCCTTTAATATTGTGATTTTCACTGTTGGGGACACTTGGAGAAAAACCTTTCCAGAGAGAAGAGCTGTGCTTGTCTGATGATGTAAACCATTGCATCTAGATATTGAGGTATGGGGGTCTGCCAGCCAAAGCCCAGAGGTCTTCTGTTTTTATAATAAACTAGCTACTAGCACGGGGAGGGTGGTGTATTCATTTAGCCCTATATTTACAGCTTTATGAAATGCTTTCCCCGTTTATATTCTATGGAATTGTAACTCTGCTTATTGTTTTATTCTTATGCATTATGCTGATAGTACTGACACGTGTACTGTACCTTAGAGCACGTTAGTTAAAATAAACATTTTAAACTATACAGTGTCTCTTATTATGCACGTTGTGGACAGGTATGAGTGAGTTATGAAAGGGTGTTCTTGCTTCTGCGAGTCCTGAGAGAGAGATACCGTGTTCTGGGTTGTCTAATAATTAGCAGCATTGTTGCTAAGAAGACGCTAAAGCTATTCGGATTGGGGTGTTAGGTACTAAGGTGTATGGTTGGCTCACCACTATATTCCGAGGTCCTATTATCCTGTGCATAGCTCTGTGTATGTGCAGAATCCCTACAACAGCACATAATAAGTGTGTATGTTATTAGCCACTGCTTGATATTACTCTGTTCATGGTCTATTGCCAAGTATCTACTTCTATTGATGCCCTGTAATGAGTAACGGTATTAAGTTTCTCACATGGAATATACGCGGACTTAACACGCCAAAAAAGATCAGGATGATGTTTGCGTGCCTGGATCGTATGGGTGTGCATGTCGCCCTTCTTCAGGAGACCCATTTGACTACGGAGTCGGTAAAAAACATAGGTGCGCGTTGGGCGAGTGTGAAAGCGTCGTCTTCCTACTCATCCTATGCCAGGGGGGTGTTGACCTTGGTGAAAAAGGGGGTCCCCTTTACGGAGGTGGATGATAGTGGCCGGATTGTGATTTTGCATGGCCGATTGGGTGGTGAGAGTGTGTTGCTGGTAAATATATATGGACCCAATATAGATGACCCCTCGTTCTTCTCTGACGTGTGGCGCAGAATCACATCGTTTCCACCTGCGGCAATTATCTGGGGAGGGGATTTTAATTTGTGTTTGGATGTCACTATGGATAGGCATGGAGCAAGTGAGGCCCGGTCCAAACGTGCGGCAGATACGTTACTGGGGCTCATAGACGCAGGCCACTTGCATGATGTGTGGCGCCAGCGTCACCCCGCTGCCCGGGAGAGCACATATGCCTCAGCGGTGCATGGCTCTTGGTCCCGCATCGATTTCTGGCTGGCCTCGGAGGTGGTCTGCACTTGGACAATGAAGGTATCGCATGAGGCCCGCTCCTTATCGGATCACTCTCCCGTACTCCTTGAGATGCGGCTACCGGAGTATCAGTCACCGCCTTTTGCGTGGCGGCTTCAACCCTCTGAGCTTAAGGATCCGGTATTTAAGCAGGCCATAGCGGAGGCGATCAGAAATTACTTCATAGAAAATGAAGGCACTGTGGATAGTGCTGGTGTGCTCTGGGAGGCCTTCAAGGTCACCATCCGAGGAGCCTGTATCGGGATACAGTCCGGTGTTCTGCGAGACATCCGGCGTAGGATAAGGAAACTGGCGACCGACATTTCAAAATTGGAGCGCGCTTTTGACTTGGACCCCTCCGCTGCCAAACTAGCAGAAATAAGAGAACTTGTTACAGAACACAATGAAACTGTGGACCAGGAGCTGCTGCATTGCTCGCGACGCAGAATAGCTAGATATTATGGTGAGGGAGGTCGGCCTAGCCGCTCTCTTGCTCAAAAATGTGCGGAGCCACGATGCCAGGAAGCTACCACCGAGCTCATTGATGGAAATGGTGGGCCTCGTCACTCGACGGAGGACCTATGTGACATCGTCCTGCAATTCTATACGGATTTATATGCAGCTAGGGAATCCCCTCCTACTGAGGAGACACATGATTATCTCGATGATGTGGCTTTGGGATGGCTATCCACTGTACATCGTGAATATTTGGTGCAGCCCTTCGATGAGGAGGATGTGAGGGAAGCTCTTATGTCCCTGCCAACTTGCAAAGCCGCTGGTCCAGATGGCTTGCCGAGCGAATTCTATAAAGCATATACGGCAACCTTGGCTCCTAGGCTGCTGGCAGTGTACGCAGAGGCTTATGAAACTGGGATCCTTCCACCCTCCCTTCGGGAGGCCCTCCTTGTCATCTTACTAAAGCCAGACAAACCCCCCAATCAGTGCGGGTCGTATCGTCCTCTCTCAATTATTAACATTGACACAAAGATCTTGGCTAAAATGATTGCCACTAGGTTACAGCCTTTGATACCCCTCTTAGTACTGCCGGATCAATCTGGCTTTGTCATGGAGCGCTCCACAACTCATAACCTGCACACACTGTTTTCTACACTGCACTATTTTGAACCTGATTTCCAAGCGGTTGCTGTGCTGCTCGATGCAGCAAAGGCCTTTAAGTCTGTGCACTGGTCTTACCTGTTTGCTGTGTTGAGCAGGATGGGATTCCCTCCTTTCTTCGTGCAGTGGCTTAGGGTCCTCTACAGCGGGCCGGTTGCTCAGGTGCGAGTCAATGGCAGGGTATCGTCCTTATTTCCTATAGAGAGGGGCACGCGTCAGGGCTGTCCCCTGTCACCCATGCTTTTTTCCCTAGCTCTAGAGCCTCTGGCATGTAAGTTGCACCAGAAGCATTCAGCTGCTGCATTAAGGTTTCGACAGCGACCATTGATTGTCTCCTTATATGCGGACGATATGATGCTTTATGTCCGTGAGCCCTCGGTGTATCTGTCCCCGCTCCTAAGGGAGTATGTCCAATTTGAAAGATTCTCGGGACTTGGAATTAACTGGTCCAAATCGGTGGTTTTCCCACTTACTGCACATACCAAAGAAATAGAGCTTGACTTTCCACTATCCTGGACCTCCGACCCCGTGAAGTATCTGGGAGTGTGGATACACCGGGATCCCGCTGTGGTGCTCTCCGAGAATTATGGGCGTTCCATTACCCGCATTTCTGAGCAGGCCGAACGGTGGTCACGTCTCCCTCTATCGTTAGCAGATAGGAGCGCGGTGGTAAAAATGGTTTTTCTGCCTAAGATGCTATATTTCTTTGTCAACATACCCATAAAATTGAATATAGCGCTGTTTCGCACACTCCAATCTGCCCTATTAACCTTCGTGTGGGGAGGGAAACAGCCCAGATGTAGATGGGATTTATTAGTGCAGCCCTTTGATCGGGGGGGTTTTGAGGCTCCAGATCTACGTCTCTATTATCTATGTGCACAGGCACACTTCGCTCATTATTGGCATTTCCCGCAGCGATTCCAACCTCACGTGGCTATTGAAGCTGATGCGGTACTTCCCGTTCCATTAGAAGCGATGGTTCTCTCGGGCGGCTCGGGTGGGCCCCGGACAGAGATAAATCCTCCGTTATGCACGTCATGGGCATGGCGGGCACTGGCGTCCAAAGCTAAGTTGTCTTATTTATATGCTCCACTGCTGCCTATAGCTTCTCATCCGGATATATCTGCGGCACGGGAGTCCTCTGCACTGAGAGAGCTGTCGGGTGCGGGTATTGTCAGAGTGGGGGATCTATATAAGGAGGGCCGTTTTAAAACACTGCGCGAGGCTCAGAATGACGTAAACCTTAGTTTCATGTTCAATTTTACATATGTTCGAGTTCGACAGGCTATCCGTGCTGTGTATCCGGAGTTTCCTGCGGAACCTACCGCACTGCGTGCACTGCAGGCCTTGCTGTCAGGGGAAAGTCGCAGGGGGCTCATCACTAAGCTTTATAACTCCTCCCTGCGGGAACGAGAACACGAGGAGCACCCATCATGTCTGCGCTGGCAGGCTGCGATAGGCAATCCTATTACGCTGGAGGTCTGGACAGCGTGCTGTCAACTCACGGGTCGTCTCACAGCCAATTGTAACCTCAGAATTATACATTTTAAATACCTGCATCAAGTATACTACTCCCCCCTGAGGTTATACAAATACGGCCTGAGAGAGACTGCGAATTGTGTGCGGTGTGGCGCTGTTAACGCAGATTTTTATCATGTTGCATGGCTGTGTGGGGGCGTGTATGCTTTCTGGACTGAAGTAGCTCGCATATTGATGGATGTGGTGTCGGAGCCGGTGGGTTGTACACCTGAGCTGTGCCTCCTTGGTTATGTTAAGTGCCTGAAACCGGCTAGTGGACGTATTGTTGCGATCTCCACCCTGTTTGCAAAGAGGGCGGTGGCGCAACGCTGGGGCTCCAGGTCCGCCCCTACTGTAAAGCAGTGGCTTCGAGAATTGGTTTATTGTAAGGGATCAACTGCAAGTCTATGAAGAGGAGCTACCGGAGTCCTCTCGCCCTAAGGATATTTGGGCCCCAGTTACATCTTACCTGATGTCTCACCCTGACATATTTTAAATGTCCTGCCCACTGTGTTGGAGCCCCCTATCAGAATTGCGACAGTCCTAAACCAGACTGTTCTTGCCAATAAGTCCACTGGCTGCCTGACCTTCAAGTAGATACCTCAGGGTCTGCACTTCCTATTTGCTTCTTTCTATCTCTTGCAGAAAATGTATTGTAATATCAAGAAGGAGTAGTGATTATAGTATAGCTGTTTGCCTGGGAGACGGGGGGGGTGGGGGTTGGGAGGAGTTTTCTTTTGTGGGATTGTATATGATCGATCTGCTATTCACAGTTTTGCAATCTTGATTGTATGATTTGTCTTGACAGTATTGGATAAAAACTTTTCACAAAAAAAAACAAAAAAAAAAGGTGACGTAAAGCTCCTAAGACCTGACTCATCTGACTGCATTCTAGATAGGCCCTGTCACCATTTTAGATCATGGAGGTTGCCATCTTTCTCCGTTCATGCAGAATTTATTGTCATGCCTGCCATTTGACGCAGACCTGACCATAATCTTTCTAAGAACTGTGAAAGTGTCAGGTCATCTGACTGATGATATAGACGTGATGCGACATAAGTCTGGGTCCAGTGTCTACATGTCACCATGTCTAGGTCAAATAAGAAAAAGTCTAGACATATAGTCAAACAATATAGTCTGAATTGAAGTCCTCTTATGTAAGACATTCCAATCTCTGATAAGGTTTAATATATACGGACCACCATTTGATCATTTAAGAAAGAGGTCCTTCACCCAGATTATTGCCCGAGATTCTGCCAGACGACGGTCTCATCTAGATGCAACATCTCGCTCAGTGCTGATACAGCCAACAGGCCTCGACAACGCTACTTGTCCACTCACTATGGCTAGTCAGATTATATCAGGGTGAGCTATTTTTAGGGCCTACTAGCTCGTTCTGGCGAGCTGATAAAGAACAGATGTTCTGTTCTCCCAGAAAGTTAATGAGCAATAAATATCCCTTTAAATCTTGTTTTTATCTTGTCACATTTGTTCTGCATTCAGATGCAGAGGTCAAATGTCAGCCTATGTCTTACAATTTGCAGTCAGAGAAAGAAAATTAAACACAACCTCCAGGATAAAATAAGCAGCAAAGTTACAGGATTTTGTAAAGTGAACTGTCGGACAATCGTGCTGTACAAAGTGTGAAATGAAAGGCTGTAGGATGTCAGTCTTTTTCTTCTAACACAGCCTTTATATATCTTGGAAATGAACTGTACAAACATTTCAAAATGTATTTTAGTAGTTAAGAAAGCCCTTTTTTGTAATTCTGTGTGATGACAAAAAGTTCTTAATAGGATATAAACAAATCAGAAAACCATTTTTTGGCATTGTGCAAATGATAAACATGTTTGCTGAAGCACAAAAAAAAAAAAAAAAATGTAGGGGGGTACCTTAGGTACCCCCCATGTGCACCCCCCACATCCTGGGGGCCCGCAACGGGCCCCCAGAAGCAAAGACCACATGCCTTTCCATGGCGGCAACACCGCCATGGAAGGGCTGCTTTCCGCCAACATCCTAATATGGATGGCGGTGTCAGCCACCATATTAGGGTCGTAATATGGTGGGGGGAAATGGCATGCGGGCGGTGGGAAATGGCGGGTGGATCGCCACCGCCCCTATGGCGGTGGCGATCCGCCCGTCATTGTAATGACCCCCTAAATTTTTAGTTTTTTGATAATATAATATTTTATGTATATTTTACAATTTTTTGTAAATTTTTTGAACATGTGTAAAAAACAATTACAATAAATAAAAATATACATTTTATTTTTGGGATTTTTTTTATTTCTCCATTCTTGTCTATGGGGATTCAGTCTTTTTTTCATTTTTATTACGCAGACATTATTTTTTCCTTTTTCTCACATTTCTGTCTGTTTTGTTTTTAGGTCATTTTGCAAGACGGAACCTCGCGGTTGGGAGCTGCGTTTCGTCGGTTAAGGTAAGTTTGATATAATTACTTTTAAGGTAGTTTTAGGGTAGGGGCGATGTAGTAGTAGTGTAGTTAGATTTGTTAGGACGTTAATTGTTCAATTTTGGTGTAGTTAGGTGTTGTTTTGGTAGTTCAGGGGCCTATTACGATGGCGGGTGGAGTTTGTCCGCCCGCCACCGCAACGGAGCACGGGACCGACCGCCGATGTTGCGGCAGTCCCGCCATGCAAATTAGGATGCACCCGCCACACTGGCGGGCACATCCTGGCCCTTTTACATTGCGGGTGGATCTGCTGGCTGCAGCCCCGCTCGCAATGTAAAAGGATTGTGCACAGCATTGCCATGCCCAACATGGCAGGCACCACGTGGTGCCTGCCATGTAGTGCATTGCAATGAGGGGGGGGTACCATAGGTACCCCCCATGTGCACCCCCCACCCCCGCGACACCCTGGGGGCTCGCAACGGGCCCCCAATATCAAACACTGCATGCCTTTCCATGGCAGCAACGCCGCCATGGAAAGGCCAATAACCCACGCATCATAATATGAATGGCGGTGTCTGGACACCGCCACCATATTGTGTCCCTCTTCCGCCCGGTCGACAAGTGGACCGGCGGAAAAGCGTCAGACAGTCTTTCCGTCCACCACGGTGCCCCCGCCATACTAATATGGCGGGGGGAGGATTAGGGACATTTGGCGGGCAGATCGCCACCGCCGGGCCGGCGGTAGCCACCGCCGGCTCGGCGGTGGCGATCCGCCCGCAATCGTAATGGGCCCCTTATTGTTTTATGTGTTTGACGTAGTGTTGGATAGAAGTAGAGTGTTATGTAGTGTTAGTTATGTGTTGTTTAATTATGTTATGTTGTATTTAATGTTGATATTAATGCATGTGGGTTTGTAAAGGTTATTGTGGGAAGGTGTTCTTTTTTTCCCCTTTACAGGTTTCCCGTTTCAGTAAACGGATAGTGCTGACGATGCGTTTATTTATTTTTTTTAAAAGGAAAATGTATTTTGTTTCTTTGAAAACAATTACTTTTTTATATTTCCTTTCAATTTTCGGGTTTGTTGAAGCGTTTTTTTTTAAGCTAATTTTGGGGGTTTTCGGGTTTCGTTATTCAGAGGATTGCGTTGTGGAGTATTTTTTCTACAATTCTATTTTTGTGGTTTTTTTTTAAAGCCAATTTTTGGGTTTTTGAGGCTTTCGTTATTGAGAGGATTGCGTCGTTGGAGCCTTTTTTCTACAGTTGTATTTTTGCATTTTTTTGGGCGTTGTTTTCGAATGGATTCTTCTTTCGATTTATCTACTATGGATTTGTTAGTTTTCGAGGACAGTCTACTGCAACATAACGGTAAGAATATTTTTTATTATTATGGGTGGGAAATGTTTTTGGTTACATTTGGTTTGTTTGTTTCTTTTTTATTTTAATAATTATTATGTCATATTTGTATGTACGTTTTTAATTTTTAAATGACAATTATAATGATTAATTTAAAAAAGAGTATAATTTTGTAGTTTAAATGTATTGTTTTTAAACTTTATTAAAAGTCTGATTAATGTCTATTTAGTCAAAAAGACCAAATCCCATGTCATCATCAGATTCTTCAGACTCTTCCTTCTTTTCCTCCTCTTTCGTCTTGTCCTCAGCAGGAGCAGCAGCAGTTGTTGCAGCAGCTGTAGCACCAGCTGCCGGGGCACCTCCACCACCAGCTCCTACATTGCAGATCAGGCTTTCAATGTCAATGTTAGCAAGAGCCTTTGCAAAGAGACCAGGCTAGAAAGGTTCCACCGACACTCCTGCCCCCTTTATCAGGGCATTGATTTTGTCCTCCGTGACGGGAACATCATCGTCGTGGAGGATAAGAGCAGCATAAATACAAGACAGCTCGGATACTGAGGCCATGGCGTCAAAGTCTGGGTCGCTCTGGGGGGCGGATGAGTGGATTAGAGGGTGCTAGTCGCCGGATTGAAGTACGCTCCAAAACGGCCTTAGCTTCCGAAGAAGAACCGAAGAACCTTGTAATCCCTACAGGAAAGAGTTGTGATTTTAAAATGCTTTTGATGTTTAGGATTGTTTTTTGTTTAAAGTATCAATTTAGCAATCATGTCTAGGTATTGTAGCCCTTTGGTATTTGGAAATAGTTGAGTTTTATGTTGTAGGTATTCATACATTGTTTTTGTTCGTTTACGGAGTTTAGGGTTGATTTTAGTTAGGGATTGCTCTAACCTTAGCTCTTGATAGCTCGGTTCTTTTTTTATGGCTTCTATTAGTTTGTGTAAGGTTGGTTGTCCTCTTCCTTTTGTGGCTTGGAAGGCATTATGTCATCCTTCCACCGCGTTGAAACTTTTCACTTTTGGAGCTAGAGTGCTATCGTAGACGTTTCACCAGGGGATTTGGAACTTTGGTTGTCTAAGTTGCCCTGACCTATGTAGCCTTCCCACCCAAGTGTCTTCAAAGTAGTCTAGGAAAGGAGTTAGTTTAGTTTTGTTTGCTTGGTAGAAAGGGCTTTTAAGAAGTATTTTATAATGGTTGGCTACTTCAGTTGTTGGTACATAGGCCAGGGCTGTTAATTTTTTGATTTGATAGGCAAAGTTGCTATTGGTAGCGTAATCTATACTCAGGGGCCGATTCCGATGCGGGCAGGAAGAGCTCCGACCGTCAGTCGGAGCCCTCCTGCCCGCATCGGAATGTGCCGTTTGGATTCCTTTCCGACCGAGCCATTCTGATGGGCTCGGTCGGAAAGGAATCCGACTTGGTTTTCTGGATGGCTTCTGACGGGCTCAGAGAGCCCGTCCGCCATCCGTAAACACTTCTTTACTCCCCCGGCCGGCTCTTTCCGGCCAAGGGAGTACGATGGCAGTTTCCCAACGCCTTTTTGTGCTGGTCTTTCCGGCACAAAAAGGCAGTGGGAAACAGCTTTGGGGGCCCCCAGAAGGGCCCCCATGGGTGCGAGGCCGACGAATGGTGGCCTAGGGGGCACTTTAGGTGCCCCCCTGTTGATCAAGGTGCCTACCACCGGGTGCAGGGATGAACTGCACCCCTGCTCTTTCAATGAGAGCATGCATTCCGTTCGGAACGCATGCTCCGATTGAAAGGTATAGGCATGCGACCGAACAGTGTTCGGTCACATCCTACTTGCAGATCTGTAACCGACGACACGAGGTTGTTTGTTTACAGTTCCTGATCGATGTTGGGCGGACTCCGGTCCGTCTGACATCGGAATCGGCCCCTTAGAGTAGATTTTTGTAAGTGTCTACTTTGGTTGAAGTGATAATAGCAACCTTGTATTGCAGTGTGTGGGTATATTTTTAAAATTGACTGAATCATTGCTTGTTCAAAGTCAATCATTATTTTTTGTGGAAAGTAGTTGTTGGTGTGTTGTTTTATTATTGTAAGGAGCTCTATGTAGGAGGTATTTTGCTTATTATAGAGTAGTGCGTATTAGAGGGGGATATTAGTGTCTTCATATTTGCGATGGATGGTATATAGGGGCTGATTAGGATGGCCGGCGGTGTCCATCCGCCCGCGATCGTAACCCAGAAAACCGCCGGTCAGATTAGGATGGCGGTGGTGACCGCGGCGGTGGGAAATTCCGACCGCCGCTTTTCCGCCGGTTGCCTTCCGCACTCCTGGCTGGCAGACGGAGCAGGACTGGGATAATGGTGGCAGTGCCGAGCAGGCTCCGCCGGCACGATTATGATGCCGGCGGTAGCCAGCCTTTCCGCAGCTGTCAAACCGCTATGGAAAGGCTGGCGGAGATTGTCTTCCGGGGGCTCGTTGCGGGCCCCCAATGTCTTGGGGGGTGTGGGTGCACTGGGGGGGTACCCATGGTCCCCCCCTACATTTCCCTGTACCAGGTGGCAGGCACTGTGCAGTGCCTGCCACGCAATGCAGGGAAATGCAGGACATGCTCCTTTCGACATCGCGGCGGTGCTGCGGGCAGCAGCAACCGCCGCAATGTTAAAGCCCGCGATCGTACCGCCGCAGTCGGATTTCGACCAAGGGCCATCGTAATTCGACCGGCGGTTATGTCGCGGTCCATGCGGGCGGTCTTTTCCCGCTACCATGGCGGTCAGGGAGGTTTTCCGACCGCCATCCTAATCAGCCCCATAGTTGGTAAAAAGGCGTGGGGCACACATTGAATGTCAGTTTTGTTTCTCAGTGCACTCCTTTTTCCTCAATGATACCAAAGTCTTCAACATTCATTGTGTGCTACTAATCAACAGTGGCTACACACTGGCATGAAGCTGGGCATCAAATAGCATAAGTCAAATTTACGATTCTGGAAGTCATTCAGCAGCGTTGTGATATGGACCCGCATAAACAATTATTGAGAACAGAATTTTACTGGATCAGAAAATTACATTCCATGCAGCCACATGGAATGAATGACCGTGTTAAATTAGCGTGTTTTTAGGTCTCGCCTACGCAGCGCGCATGCGCTGCATAGGAAAAAGACCTTTTGCAATCGATTCACTTTCCACCCTAAAAACGTGCACGCGTTGCATTGCTTTCAATGGCAACGCGTGCACGTTTGGTGATTCCCTTGCGGGAGCGAGCAGCTGGCGCCATATGTTATCAATTATCGCGCCTTGCTGCTCGCTCCCGCAAGGGAATCGCGCAGGCCCCCTCCTTTCTCCCCTTGCTGCTGCGCGAGGCTGCGCGCGCGCTTGTGCTTGTTTTTGCTGTATTCACCAGACTTAGAATTTATTTATGTCAGTCCCATGATTGTGAAGCTTCAAGTTTCAAAGGTTTCGGGAAGCATTATGTATTTCTTCAAATGCAACTGTAATAACGCAAACATGATAATGCCAAATTATATAACGAGCACCACGCCCTACTAAATAAGGAAGAACACAATGGTTTATTTGCGCTTAAAACAGACGAGGCGACGTTGCCTAATTTGATGCAACTCAGTCGATCTCGGAAGGATGAAGGGCGGTGTCATGCCTGAATTCCAACCTGCGACCTACAGGCACCCCGCTGATATTAATTGTATTAATCTTGGAATTCCAATGACAGGCGAGAGCAGCCTTTGGTTTGAAAGATTCATTTCCAGTTGTCTTTTCATAAGGACAGTCCCTCCGTTGGAAACTAAAAATAGCAAAAGGCATGCAGGTCTCTTTGTCCTTCTCAGATATCTGTCGTCCCAGTCCACGTGGCGAGATGGGAAACTGCATCTAGACAGAGACAAACGCACACCCGCTCCTCCAGGGCCCCTTCTGCACTGGTCCGGTTGTTGTTCTGGCTCCTTCAGTTTCTGCCTCGATTCTCTCCCTGCTCTGGCTCAATTCTTGCCTGCTTGGATCCGATCCCTGCACCTGTTCTGTCCTGCTCCGGTTCTATTGTGGATCTGCTTCAGTTTTTGATCTGGTTCTTTGACTGCTTTATTGTAGGTTGTGCCACCTCACAAAACAGGCCGAGCGCTGACATCAGATCGGTGCAGTGTTGACCCAAGGGGCAGAATTGTCATGATGAACCGGTCTCTCCGGACTACCGTAGCTGAATGTGCGCCATTAGTATTTCTGTGGTGGATTTGCACACTGCTGTTGCAGCTGGCCTTGTTTTTTAGGGGGTCGTGCAAGGAAGGTTTATTACAGTGGAATTGTCACTTTAGTAATTTTACAAAGTGCCGTACCTTTACAAAAAAAAGTGCAACTTCGAGTTGGAACAGTGGCTACTCAGTTGATTTTGAAGTAGTATCGGTGCTTAATTTGTGGGGGGAGGGAGGGGAGTAGGGGGAAGTGTGACGGGGCTAATGGTTATTTTTAGGCGCTCGGGACTGGCGAATGCCGGGGTTGTTGAAGAACAAGGCAGCCTTCTACCTGTGCCCACCACGTATTGGCATAGCCAATAGGTCTCGCTTTTGGGACCTTATAAGTATTTAATTATGCAGCACAATATCCTTGGTGCAACAACATCAACTGTTGCATGTCTAAACACTTATAAGGTCCCAAAGGCGAGACCTATTGGCTATGCCAATGCTTGTTTATAATGGACTGATTCAGGCAGTTGATACTATGTAATCAGTAATCATGTACTATGATTTTATTTTATTCAACATGGAATATGTATTATATATTTGAGAGTGCACTCTAAATCACATATTACAGAAGCATATTTACACCGAGTGGACATAGCATTAAGGTCATTGAAACATAGGGTGCAGTCAGGGAGAGGAATAGATGACTGAGCAATAGCAGTAGGTCTATTTTGTTCACGAACAAGAGTATTACTCCGGAGACGCATGAGTTACTGTGGATATTCGCCTCATGACGTTGATTGGTTGAGAGCATCACAGGAAGAGTTTGGACGCTGTGATGTAGGGGAGACAGCGCTCTCATATCACGTGAAGAGTAAGCGTATTATGATTGGCGTGCAGCAGGTTTTTAAATCCAGAGAACACGGAAGTGCCGTTTAAACTGCAATACGTGAAGATTGTCCAGCAGTTTAGCTGGGAAGTGAGTGATGGTAACGCTTTGAAGTAAGTTGGAATACATGAAGTATTAGGGCAGCGCAGCAATAGAGGGGCCTTTTGGGGTTGAGTGTAGATAACGGTGAACGAAGAAGGTAAAACAACGATAGTAAGGCGTTGGCTTCTCACGATTGGTATTATGCCTGCGTGTAACAACAGTTATAAGGTATTATTAGGTAGAAGGGTCAAATATCAGGATTAGACTAATTTAAGATACACTTAGTTTAGAGTCTCTCACAGGAGAGGAGGGGGTAAAAAGTATTGACCATTGGTAACATCAGTGTTGAGCGTGGATATGAACCTGCCATTTTTAAATCACCACCCTATTACGTTTGCAATGAATAGTGTTGGATTTATGTTCATTTAATCACATTTACTAGTTCTGTTGATATTTGATATTATTTACATAATGATGTTGATTATGCGTTTGAAAGCTGATGTGACACATTGAATCATGTTGGTGAGGACAATAACAGAGACTGATCTGGTGTTCTTGTATTTTTCTTTAGACCCCTGAAGAAGGGTCCATGATAGACCCGAAATGCACTGGGTTTAATAACAATATTGCGTTACCACAGAATGATGGAATCATGAAAAATGTTTGGTGATATTCCAGATGAATTAATAAATTGATAAAGTAATCAAGAAACAACAAGCATCAGAATTTTGTTTTTATAAAGTCGAATTGAGATGAGAAACATATTGTTTCATTGAAGGTGCACGCATCCAAGGGACTGGTTCGCCTGACCCATTTAGTTTCGCAAACATTGAATGTGCCATCCATCATCCACGTTTCACAGTTTTTTATTTTTCTATGTTGTTTTTGGTGGCAAAGATGATAATTCGTTTTTCATGACTGTTATTGTCATGAAGAATGAATTTCTCATCTTTGTGGGTGATATTCCGGTAAGATTTCTATTTGTGCAAAGGTTTGGGGGGGTGGGTGGTGTTTGAGCAGTAGCTCTTTTAGTTCTGGCCATTAATCTTTTTAGAGTGGGGATGGATGGTAGTTGTCATGTGACATGTTCAGGAACCCTAGTTAATAACTTTTTTAGTATTTGGGTACTGGTCTGTTGGGAGCTGGTGCTTGCTTCTCTGATTGAAATCGAGGTCATAGATACTCTAGAAACAGTCACTTTGGGGGGATGGTTGTGTTCTCTGACATTAACTACATTTGTTCTACAGTTGTGGCTGTCCCATAGCAAGAATTGGAGTAGTATTTACTACATGTCCAATGGGTTTTGTTTCCAGTTATTTTTTCTTGCGTATAAGTGTAGCCCATGTAGCACAGAAGTAGTTTGCCCTTTTGTGAAGTGATGAATTTTGCTCCTTCTGCCATTTTTTCTATATATGTATATATATATATATTTATTAATTATATGTTTTGAATAATAAACATGTTTGTATAATTATTATATTTGAAAATAAACTTACATTTGTCTTGCTTTAATTTTCTTGTTGGATATTTTATCGATGGTCGTGGTTGATTCACTGGTTACTTTTTTTGTTGGTTTAAAAGCAAAATGTTATTTTTATTAAAGTGTTACATTTAATTTCATTATTTAGTTTATTTAGTTCTTATTTTTATTTAGTTGAGAAAAAAATACAATTTTTAGTTGATGAAGTTTATTTCGTTGATGTTGTTGTATGTTTAAGTTTGTAGAAGCTGTGAATAGAAAAGTATGTTAGTTCAATTTTGCTTTTTTATTTAATTTATTGTTTTTTATTAGTTTGCTCTATTTGTTGGTTAATTTATATACTTACTTTGTTTTATATTTTTCTTTAATGTTGATTTTGCCCTTGTTTTCAAAGTTAATCCTTGTTTTGAGTTTTTTAGGTAGAGTTTTAGTGAAGTGTAATCTGTGAAACATAAAAGAAAACGTTATAGTTTTAGTTAATTTGATTATTTAGGGGCCCATTACGATACCCGGCGTAAATAAATCCGCCAGGCATGGAAGCGGCATAAATCCGCCCGCACACACCGCCTGAACACCGACCACGCCATTATGAGTACACAAACCGAAAACCGCCATCGGCGGAAAAATCACACAAAATACCGCCCGCCATCGTCCGAGTCGGAGTCAAACCGCCCGCCACGGACGGAAACACGCACGACAACACAAAACCGCCCGCCCACACGGCCGACACACCGCACGTGAAGTTACGATCGCACCGCCATGAGCGCGGAAAAACAACAAATATACCGCCCGCCAGCGCAAACAACGCCGATGAGAATCGACACGGCAGAAGCCATGGCGCCAACGTACCTGCACAGAAACCATCCGCACACAAAACCAATAGCACACAACATGGCCAACAAGTCCACACAGCAAGGCACACACAAATACACAAGCACAGTACACATCCCGAAAACACCCCCCGGACAAACAAAAAATACAAAGGCCAGAACCCCAGACACAACACACCTGAAAACAACAGACCATGAGGACACACCCACATAGGTGAGTACAAAAGCAGCACTCCCACAGACCACAACCCCTTGCTACATTGCAAACCAGAGAGGAGAGGAGAGGACACAGTGACACAGCAAGGACAGCAGCACACCACAGAAACGCACACATCACAACCACCACCACCACCACCAAACACCGGCACCACAAACCCCCTGCACATTACACAACACACACCGCACCAGCACCACAAACACCATGGCACCACAAAGGATGCCCAAGTTCACGCCCATGGAGCTGACGGTCATGGTCGACGAGATCATCAAGGTGTACCCACAAATCTATGGGAACATGGTCCAGCACACACCACTAGCCACCAGAAACAGAATGTGGAACCGGATCGTAGACCAGGTCAATGCAGTCGGGACCCTGCCCAGAAACAGAGTCGAGATAAACAAACGTTGGAATGACGTAAAGAGCCTGGTCAAGAAGAAGGAGGGCAAAAACAGAGAGCTGGCTGCCGTCACTGGCGGAGGGAATCCCGCGCTCTTTAAGACCTTCAAAGCGTGGGAGGAGAAGGTGCGAGTCGTAATCCATCCGGAGATCCTCGCCGGATTAGCAGGGGGAGTGGAGGCTGGTAAGTACAAACTAATGTATACCAGCACACCGTTATGTACTCACATGCGCAACTACCATGCCACAGCTCCCAGGGACAAACACCCCCATGTCCAGCACACAATACACAACACATCACACACACATGCAACAGACACTACCACACACAGCCCAAACCGAACAACTGTAAGATGCGTGGGGACATGTGTACACTAAGCCAGCCACGTAACCACCAACAGGTCCCCAAATATGCCAGAAGCGCCACAACGAGCACCCACCACACCCATGTGTCCGCCACAGCTGCACTAACCGACAAGTAACAGGTAAGTGGCAGGAACACAAAGTGCAGTGGGTGGGACGGTGGACAGCCCAAGTACAACACACACCAGGCCCCAGTCCCACAGCACAGCAAGGAGGAGCATCCCCACACCCCACACCCACGTGTCAGCCACCGCAGTGCACAACGACAGCCGAAAGGCAGACATCACGGTCCACAGCAATCGGTGTCAGTGGGTGTACAGCCACCCCACGACCCACTACACCCCCCACCCCCACAGACCTGCAACATGGAGCACCCCCGCTTAGAGCCAAGTGGCATCCAGTACAGTGCACGCACGAACAACTTGCAGGTGGGAAACTGGACAGGGCTGGATTACTGGAGGCATGAGGACCATAACACCACCAACACATGGGACATGTCACGTAGCAGACGAACACGCAGCACCGCCCACCGTCACGAACAAGTGAACAATGTGCACACGGACATGAACAACAGACTCACACCCCACATGACCCATCACAGACATAGCAACACCCAAGGAGCCACGTCTGCATGCACAAGCCACACTGAATATAGTACCACACGGCAGCCACTGTGCAACTCATCACACACAACCGAAACACCATTGAAGTCCTGTCCATGTAGCCCCCACTGCCTGTCAACCCCACACCCCACAACTACGCCTATGTAAGACAAACAACACTAGACGCAACAGAGCGGAACAACAGAAATGCACACGAACACCACTGAACCCATCAAACTCACAGACACACCATGCACATACAACATACCATCCATCCCATCCGTCAGCCCCAGTCTCATGAAAGGCATGTCATCCGCACAGCTGCCACACATACAGCAGTCACGCTAAGACACATGCCCATGACCAACCATGTGCCAGAAGTCAATTAAGCGCACGACACACTGTGAGCAACAACACACAACATGGGCCACACCCCCCGAGCACTGCAGTGATGCACATGGCACAGGGCAGCACGCACACCAAGGAGATGGGACAACTGCAATACGTTGGCTGGCACACAACTATCACTCACTCATAACGATGCGTCCAATGCCATGTCCAGTAACCACAACAGACAGCAAATATGCAGGGCATGTCAGGCATGCACACACCTCAGACCATGCACTGTCATGCTGCCACAACACATGTCACGTTCGGCACCCATGGCTCACAGCATGTACCCCAAAAGCATATCCCTCCCAAATGCGAATCTGGGGCATGGCCCCCATGTTGCCATATGCGTTCCTAAGCGTTCCATTTGAACCCCAAAAGCATATCCCCTCCCAAATGCGAATCTGGGGCATGGCCCCCATGTTGCCATATGCGTTCCTAAGCGTTCCATTTGAACCCCAAAAGCATATCCCCTCCCAAATGCGAATCTGGGGCATGGCCCCCATGTTGCCATATGCGTTCCTAAGCGTTCCATTTGAACCCCAAAAGCATATCCCCTCCCAAATGCGAATCTGGGGCATGGCCCCCATGTTGCCATATGCGTTCCTAAGCGTTCCATTTGAACCCCAAAAGCATATCCCCTCCCAAATGCGAATCTGGGGCATGGCCCCCATGTTGCCATATGCGTTCCTAAGCGTTCCATTTGAACCCCAAAAGCATATCCCCTCCCAAATGCGAATCTGGGGCATGGCCCCCATGTTGCCATATGCGTTCCTAAGCGTTCCATATGAACTCCAAAAGCAAAGTACAAACCAGACCCAGGATGGGCCAGGAGCCCACATACACCAGAGTCACAATGAGTAGGGGCACAGCAACACACCCATCGGCATGGCCAATCCGTCCCATGCCACATGTGCACAGCACACAGTCCCATTGCCTAGCACACACAACTACAGATGCCACAGCCACACACTCGCCTCCGGGAAACCCATGTACGAGATTGCACGAACTGCCAATGTCAGACGACTAATACATACTTCGCCAGGTGCAACACAATAACAAATCTCATTCTCTCCACAGGTGACGAACTGCCGGATGCTGGGGATGGAGACAGCAGCCAGCACAGCCAGCCCACAAGCCCCCAACGAGGACACACGGATCTGGAGGATCTGTCCACCTCTTCAGACACGGACCACCAAGCTGGCCCATCTGGCGTGGCAGGGCCCAGCCGCTCCCCAGGACCCCTCCTACCCACCAACACATCATCCAGGGATGCTGAACAGTCCCAGTCCCCTGCTGCCACTGTCGTTGCGGCCACACCCACGGTCATTGCGGCCACTACCACTGCCGCAACCGCCACCATCGCCGCACCGACCACCACCGCCTCCACCACCACCACGTCTTCGCTGGCACCAGCCCCAGCGCAGGTGGTGGCCCGGCCGACTGGATCCACCCTGGGAGCCACAGCGAGGACCGTGGTGTGCAATGTGGCTAGTGGGCAGGCCGGTGGCAGCAGGACTGGTAGGAGGAGCAGGGTCAGGGAAACGCCAGCCTCCCCTGGGAGCCATGCCCTGCCTCAAATGGCCAGAGTCCTTGGGGCCTATGAAGAGGCCCAAGGACAATGGGCCAGGTCTGCTACTGACACGCGGGAGGTGCTGGGGGTGCTGAGGTCCATGGACGCCCATATGGGCCAATTCGTGTCCCGTATGGACCAACTCGTGGACCTCATGGGCCAGCTGGTGGTGGCGGTGGGGTCACAGGCAAGGCCAGCAACACCACCTCCGCCACCACCTGCTAGGGCGCAGGCTCGGGCAGCAGTGTCCACTTCCCCTGCGTCCACAGCCAGTGAGCACACCTCACCCACCACCAGCAGGTCGCCACCACACACCCCCTCCCAAACGTGGAAGGGGCCGTCCGAAGAGGAAACAGATCTCCCGGGAGGACTTCGCATGCTCCAGTCGCAAGTGAGGCAGCCAGCCAGCCTTCCGCCAGCCTTCCTTGACCAGCCACTGCATTGACTTGCTCTACGATCCCACTCCACACAGCCAGCTGGATGGCATGTGT
Source organism: Calotriton arnoldi (assembly GCA_963921515.1). Taxonomy (NCBI): domain Eukaryota; kingdom Metazoa; phylum Chordata; class Amphibia; order Caudata; family Salamandridae; genus Calotriton; species Calotriton arnoldi. The sequence goes on from CAWUFW010000041.1 coordinate 731,877, forward strand.
GTGTTGGACTATGGACATAGAACCAGTGGGTACACCCTGATCATCACGCAGCCATGACCGACAGCTCATTGTCACTGCACGCACCACTTTTGTCATCACCTTACACACAATCACATGTCACAGTTTGTAATAAATGCACCTTTTTCACTAACTGCTGTTTGTGCCCTGGGTTTATTTGTACGGAATACAACGGCCACCTTGGGCGGAAAGGCACCTGATGCGTGGCATGGCAATGGAATCCGGAGGGCCTGTAGGGACCTAGGGGTGGGAGACAGAACAGGAGCACATTCAATGAGTGTGTCACACACCCATCACACAGTACATGTCAACAACTACAAGCAATGTACACACATCGCACAGAGCAATAGGGCACAATGCCACAGTCACCAACAGTGGCATACTACCCTGGCCATGGAGCGTTGACACACTGCACGCAGTGAACATACGGCCACCCTGACACAGCACACACACACCTGCACAGATACAGACACATCATCCGTCGTACATGGACACTCACCGTCAAGTGAAGTAGCGGGCGATGAGCTGCTGGCGCACATTCCCAGCTTCCTCCTCTCCGCTGTCCACCTCACTCGAGCTGTCCTGGTCTGCGGGCTGGGGCCCTGGTTGATCTCCGTCATCCACAATGAGGGGATCTGCTTCCGAATGGCCAGATTGTGCAGCATGCAGCACGCCACCACTATCTGGCACACCTTCTGTGGGGAGTACGCCAGTGCACCCCCGGTGCGGTCCAGGCACCTGAACCTGGACTTGAGGAGGCCAAAGGTACGCTCGACCACACGTCTGGTCCTCCCATGTGCCTCATTGTATCGATCGTCTGCTGGGGTGCGAGGATTCCTCAATGGACTGAGCAGCCATGCCCCATTCGGATACGCAGAGTCACGTGGGTGTGAGGGACACAGAGAACCGTTGCTATTCCAACTGGACAGGGGACAGCATCGCACAACCAGCACGCTACACCACTCCACATACTCACCGACAATACAGCCACGATCCTGTTGCAGATTGGCCATCAGTCGTGGCAAGATGCTGTTGCGCATTATGTGTGCGTCATGTGCCGAGCCTGGAAACTTGGCACACACGTGGGTGATCACCATGTCCGCAAGGCACACCACTTGCACATTCAGGGAGTGCGTGTGCTTCCTGTTGCGGTAAAGGTGCTCAGTGGCCTGTGGTGGAACAAGGCCAACATGTGTGCAGTCAATGGCTCCCACGACGTGTGGGATTCTGCCAAGGGCATAGAATGCACCCTTCACTGCCGCCAATTCACGAGCCCTGGGGAATCTGATGTACCTGTTTCGGTACAGCATCATGGCTGCCACTACATCCCTCAGCACCTTGCTGAACATGGGCTGGGACATCCCTCCTCCACTGCCCACTGTGTGCTGGAATGACCCAGTGGCGAAGAAATGCATGGCGGCCATCACCTTAGCCGTGGGGGTGACAGCAGTCGGATACACCCTGCGGGGACGGAGATGGGGCTCTAACATGGCACACAGTCGATGCAGAGTTGGCCTGTCCAGCCGAAACTTCCTGATTACCTCTGTATCGTCCAGGTCCGCCAGCAATTGGTATGGGCGGTCAATGTTCGGTCTCCGCCTGGGTTAAATGGCAGAGGACACATGTCAAAGCAACACGGCACATAGCAATTTCGCATACACATCACTGACATGACTGAGCAAGCACATGAGCCACAGCCCAGCTGTCAAGCTGGGACAGCACGGCCACAATACACTTACACAGGTCTCCCAACAATGGCAATGGCAAGTGAGACATACCACTGCCATGTGCATGCAGATGGGGATCTAGGCCCCAATGACTTGCGGGGCGTGCTGATGGGGACTGACTGCATATTCGTCAAGCGGCAACGCCACGGCAACATGAGTGTCTGCTGAGCATGGAACTGCTTCCGAGGCTGGATGAGTATGGCACACGACGACGACGATGTGGGCACGGGCTGAGCGGCCAATACAAGTGGGACCTGTGGCACGAGGGGATATGAGACAGTAGTAGGTGTCAGCACTGCACCCTATGTACAGCACTGTACGGATCACACCTCCCGAAACATTGACTGGTGTCCACATTGACAGCCCCATGCCAAGACGGCTGTGTGCTTGCAGTCACACGTCACAGGTGAGAGGTTACATTGCACGTGCCAGGTGGCAGACGTACATAGTGGGAGCTGGCATGTGTGTGCATGTGTCTCCTGTTCAGGATCCACCAGATGGGCGCTGACTCTGTACTGACCATTGGACACAGCATGTTCCGTGGAAGGCTTGTGTGTGTGGGATGGTGGCACTGGATGTGCCTCTGTTGGGTGGGGGGCCATGCACAGGGCGGGTACGTCGATGATTGCGCATTGTTGGTCACGGTGGGTGCACCAACTAAGATGTGTTGCCCTGTGTTCAATTCCTATGTCCGCATGATGATGGACTGTGGATGTGGGCAGACTACACATTGGTCGATGTGCTGTCTATATGCATGTGCCTTCACACCAGGCACAGCTGCCCCTGCACATGTGACCCCTGCTGGACTCGCTGCTGGGTCTGTGGAGCTGATGCACCTTCTGCGCGTGGGGCGGACAGCTCTCCTCACTTCCCTCATTGCGCATGTCATGTCTTTGCCGCAGGTGACATGGATCATGGAGGGCCCACATGTACGCGTGGGTAGGCTACACATGATTGTTCACTGGTCGCCACCCCCAGTCAGTGTTTCGAATGGGAAGGTTGTCGTGCTGGTGGTATGTTCGATGTGGCGGATGGGCGGGCCTAGGTGCGGGCTTACATTCCGGACATGGGGGTAGTTGGATTGGCGACTAGTTGCAGTACACACGGGACACGTCTCTTCCTTTCCACATCTGGGTCATCCCTTGTACTAACTGACAGTGATACAGTCATCTTCGCCCCAGCCCTCATGTCCTCCCCTCGCCCCCCAATATGCATGCTCACCTGCGAGGCTAGCGCTTGCACAGGCAGCCCCACGCTCGCACCAGAGAGGGCAAGGAGTGTATGTGTGGGTCCAGTTGCACGAGTGGGCTGTCTCAGGGTATGATGTGTGGCGGGACGCCGTCCACCTGCGTGGTGCCCCAAATGGAGACCCGGCCTGCATGGACTATGCATCACAGTCTTCGCCTTCCGGATCCGCCACCTGCGACACCCAGTGGCTGTGGCTGCCCTTGCGGCCAGGCCGCGTCCGTCTGTGGCTGTTGGCCCACACATTCACTCTTTGGCCTCTCTGGGGAGGGCTCGGGGGTGGTGGCGCACGCGCTTGCACTTAGTCGCAATGGCATGTGTCGTGTTTGGTATGATGGGCAATGGATGGGATGGTGCGAGCCACCTCCCGTGACGTCAGTGCTGCTCGTGCTGTGGTGCGTCCCCCTACACTTCCATTTGACTTGTGCCATGCTAGACGTTGAGGTTCTATTGCCTGCGTGATATGACCAGGAGGAGCGCGAGGAGACCTCTCACACACCATGCTCCACTGCCATCCCGTGCCCTGTATCGCCTGTGCGGATTGACTATGTTGGGGTTACACCTGGTCGACTGGGGCTGTGTGTGCCTTGTCAAGGGGCATGGCGGGCGCACAACAGGATCCAGCTTGTCCACAGAGGGTGGGCTGAGGTGCGCCTGGTACCGCTTTGTACGTGTGCCCGGCTGCTGTGCACACACGTGTTCACTCCCCCCGACAGGTGTCCTCTCACAATGCCCAGGGAAGCGGTGGTGTACTGTTCATGACCCCTCCCAACACGGCGTGCTCCAACTTGGCATGTGCGCATCTACCCGTCGCACCCACCCACCTGAGCACTGCGTCCATACGACTTCACACGACACATGTGTGTCTTCCACAGTTGTGCTACTCATTTGCGTTGACATCCAATACCAGTGGACTACATGGTCATGTCACGACTGCCGTGTACTTCACATACTCTCATCCTCTCTCATTCGTACTTGTGAAATGAGTCAGCGGAGACAGTTTTGGTTTCAAACATTATATTGAGTCTTCTGTCCTCTGTGATGCAGTATAGTGGACACTACTGGCAGCGGAATACATGTTGAGGATATACTGAGCATGATTACAAATGGGATAGGGTGTGGGGTTACATCTGCTTGGCCAAGGCTGTGCTAATGTACATTTACGTATAGCTGCGGAGCTGCGGACTTTGACACAGACGGTATACATGTAGCCTACCAGACCGCTCGGCATCATGGGCACAGTCCATCTCAGTTCCATGTGACAGGTTTGCTGCGGTTGTTCCTCATGCACGCGTGCATGTGAGATGACATCAGGGCATGTGCTTGCGTGCATGCAGCGGCGTGCCACTTGTTGTTGCACTGTGGTGGTTACTGGACATGTCACAGTCACTGGGGTCGTGTTGTTGTTGTATGCACTTGTCGTCCATGCAAAGGTCCTGGTATGGGATTCCCGGGGCGGGGGTGGGAGGGGTGCAGCACCCACAGACTCCAGGCGACCTATTCATGTCCACTGAGCGGTGTGTGTGTCCATGTGCGCTGGATCCATGTCGTGTCCTGGTTGTTCGTGCAGTTCCGTCCATGTGGGTGCGATGCACAGAGCCCATGCCACTGCCTCCCACGATGCATGCGGTGTTCCTGGATGTGATGGGGAACAGTGTGCATGTCCCGGTCATATCCGATGTCATGGCGATGTCGTTGATGGTGTGGTTACAGTTGCCGGTCGTTTGGTATGGCTGTTGTGGTGGTGACTGGCCAGTCCGTGCGGAAGCTGAGCATGGGTGCGGGGTTGGACTTCATAGGTCACTCGGGGAACCTGCGTTGTGGTCCGACGTATTTACAGGTTGTCAGGTATGCGATGCCGTCCAGCAGGGCTTCCATGTCATTGGTGGTGTACATGTTTGCCAGCCAATGAAGCGGATGGTGGCTGTCAAGGTGTTGTTCGTAGGTTGTCCCTTGGAGGACCATGATGGGGCATGCTGGGTGACATTCGATGTAGCTGTTCTCGATGATCCGTCGTGTGGAGGCACAGTGGTTCCATTTCAGTGCGGGTGCGATGTTGGCCACATACGCCATGCCCCCATAGGCAGAGCAGGCCCTGTCGTGTGCGTCCAGAGGGAGGAGTAGTGGTAGCAGGTCCGCCTTCAGACATGCCGGGTTGGAGAGGCATATCTCGACGGGATGCTGGTAGGGACACCTCCGACAGTAGAAGACGGGCATGACGCAGCTGAACAATGTGATGCGGTAAGTCAGTCGGTAACTTACGTTCAGCAGGGACAGGAGATCGCATCCCAATGTATGTATCGTGTTGGTTTGGTACAGCTTGAGCTGTTCGGCGTAGTTGGGTAGGTGTGTTGCGGTTGCCATTTCGCAGCGGTTCGTAGAGGTGGCGTGCTCCGGCTGTGTGTGCAGTCTGCAATGTGCACGCTCCGAGGTTGCTGTGAGCTCTGTGTAGTCGTAGGGAGACAGGACTTGTGTTCTGTTGGCTTGTTTGGAGGACACGGGCCCTCTTCCCACATGCTTCTCAGACAGTTCAAGGTCAGTGCTGTGTGACTCCTTCCAATTAACTTGCATGTGGCCGACATGGGGGAGTGTTTTCTTCTTTCTTCCCCGTCCGTTGTGTGCTTCTGTGATATGCGCTATCTGCCCTGTGGTCGGTCTCCTCGGCATGCCTGTGTTGGTCTATTCTTGGACAATGGCTGTATTCACCGGCTTCTGTCGTAGGGCTGTGGTTTCGGAGTTGGAATGGAAGGTCATTCAGTGCTGTCTGCTCTCCCTTGTGTGGGCGGCAGCCTGCCTTTCCGCTCTGCGTTGGGCCTTGTGTGTGGATGTTATTCTTGGGCCACCTGTTGTCGGTCCCCGGGCTCTTTGGTGTTCCGTTTCATGTGTCTTGTTCATATGTGCAGGGTGGTATGGGTTTTTCAGTGTGGTACTGGCGTTCCTCTTCCCGAAGGAGCCCTGCTTCTCCTAGTTGGTGTTGCCGCCGCTGTGTGCTACGCCATGTTTGTTACACTGGGGTGTGTCCTGCAGTTGCGTGTCTTCACTGACATGTGTGCGTCGGTTGTGTGGCGTTGGGTGTTGTCCGTGAATTGGGCGTTGGGGACATGTCTGTGGCCGGCCTGTCACGTGTCATGTGCGTTCGGGGTGGGGCTGATGTGTGTGCTGCTTGGTTGTGTCCCTGTGTCTGTGTGCGACGCATGCATGGCGCTGCGGTTGGCCTCTGCGTTGTGCGCATGTGTGGCGGCGTCATCGGCGCTTTGGGGCCGTGACGGGGTGGTTGGTTCCTAGTCCCAGGTGGTGTGTACACATGTGTTCCGCGATGTTAGGATTTGGCCTGTGTGTCATATGTGGATGCAATGGTGGATGTGTAGTGTGCACGCGCTGGTGGGGGTTGTCCGCTTTTTCCGCCCTTGCACTGTGTGCGCTGTTTGCGTGCACTTGTTGTGTGTGTGCCTACCTGCGTCTCCGCGGTACGTTGCGTCCTTGGTGGTGCATCAGCAGAAGCATGGGAAGGGCCTGCAGTGCTGGATTCATGCCCGGGGTGCCGCTTCTTCGTTGTCCGTGCTCTGCGTCCGTGTTTCCGCCTCTCTTTCACGTGCGGTGTCTCTTTGCCGTGGGAGCCGTTTGTTTGCGGCATCGTAATTTATGCGCCGGGCGGGACGTGTTTCGTCGGACGGTGTGTGTCAGTTGTGCTGCGCCGCTACGTGTGCGGGCGCACTTTGATGGCGGACGGTGTTGCTGGCTTGCCGGCGGTGTTTGGCCTGCTTTTCGCATCGTAATTGGGCGGGCGTGTGGACTGCTGCGTGCCGGCGGTAACTGGTGGTTTTTGCATCCGCCAGCACGGCGGTAGTGCTTCCGCCCGCCATCGTAATGGGCCCCTTAGTTACTACAAACGACACCCTACTATTATTAATTTAGCACAGAGGACACCCTATAATTCATGATTTACACATTATGACACGCAAAATAATTGGATTTGGTACCACAATTTACACCATGAAAACTCTACTTTTGCACAATTGACACACTAAAAAGCATCTCTGTACTGAGGAGACATACCCACCATGATTTGACTAGTGTGATATTATTTGCACTTATTGTGCAACGTACACTTTTCAGTGTGATGTACTTATGCAGGAGAGTAACATGCAGACAGGGTATGTGTGTTGTGTTTTTTATTGGCACAAACTGTGATTGGGGTCATTTTGCACTGATATACATTTGATGAGGACTGTCACAATGTGACGTGCTCAGGTGAAGAAATTGTTTATTATTCGGTTCCTTCGGGCAGTTCCTGCTGCATTAACTGGGGGGTGTGCTCCACCTGCCTCATCTTCATCATCATCCTGGTCATCGTCCTGTGCAGCAGGCACTTGGATCCATGGGGCATTGGTGCGCTCACATATATTGTGCAATACACAACATGCTATGATGATTTTGTTCACCATTTCAGGGCTGTACAGCAGTCTGCCACCTGTGATGTCCAGGCAACGAAAATGTGACTTTAGCATGCCAAATGTGCGCTCCACAATGGACCTGGTGCGTCTGTGGGCCGCATTATACTGCCTCTGGGCCTAGGTGGTGGGGTTTCGGAGGGGTGTCATCATCCACGGGCAGAGTGCATATCCTTGATCTCCTGTAACATGTGATGGAGAGATGTGTCCATTGGTGGTTATGCATGCTGTGTTGGTAGTGTTGAGAGTTTTGTGGTGTGTGATTAGTGCTATTTTGGAATTCATGTTAGCCAAGTGTCGCTTCTGACTATTTACCAGCATCAATGCTAATTACATTGCCTCACAATTGATCCTCCCTCCCCCGAGCCGATTTGATTGTGTGCGCTGCGCGATTGCATCACTGGCACTCCTACTGTGCAACAATGTTAAGGCCATCTGCGCATATCTGCAGGCCTAATACGAACACCAGCAGGCACCCTGGTTCTCCTACCGTCTAGCGATAGCACTCATCCGCCCTCCTTGCAGTCAACGCCATGAGAACGTTTAACTGCCAATAGGCCACACCAGACACGGCTCACGTTCAGTTCTGCTGCTGCCGCCAGACCTGCCTCACCGCACAACACATGCAGTTTCATATCCAGACCTGCCACAAAGCAACACTCAGCAGCCCCCTCGCCTGTAGGGCCCACTGAGGGCAGGAACGCTTTACCCACACCATCAATATCATCAGACGCCATGCCGTCCACTCCCAGGACTACGTACTCATTCCTGAGTGGAGCCTCCAACTCACATACCACGACTACTCAAAATCCATTACACTCTGGGAAATGTTTGCTGACATCAGACTGTCCCAAATCTTCACCACACTGAGCCACAAGGCAGGGCACACCTTTGACCCCTTCTTCGCATGTGTGAACTTCGTCCACTTCATCAACCCCACTAAACGCACATGTAGTGACCACCAACGCATACACTTCCTCGTCGGTCAACCCCAAGCCACCCTAAACCACATCCGGAACCACACAAAGTTGGTGGAGCTGAGTCACCGAGGAGATGCTACACACCACCATCAACAGCAACACCCACAACGCTGCAGTCGACACCAATAGCACTAGACCGCGATTTCCAGACATGTATCTCCAACTGCGCATGCACCCTTGCCCCACTATGCAACTCCAACATACAGCGTGCAATAAATGCCACCTCGGTCACCAACAACCTCAAAGTTGGCAGATGCATCTGCTGACACATGGAGAAGAACTGGTGCAACATTGAGGATACCATTACACATCACCACCTACAAGGACACCAAGCTCATAATCTCCCTCAACAATATGCCCACACACCAGACTGGGCTTCCAGGAAAGATTGCTGGAAGTTGCAACATGGATGATCAACAGCTGGGGGGTGCTATACGCAGAGGAGGCATGAGTCCTCATCCTCGTAACCAACCATCAGCATGTGACATCACCTGGTGGGCCAACGCCTTCGGCAGACCCCCCCCAACTCTGGGTACCTAGGCACCGTATTTGACTCCTCCCTCTCCATGAACCAACAGGCCTACGCAGTGGCCTGCAGCTGCTTCAACTGCCTCTGCATCCTCCATGCAACCTTCACATGGATCCCCCCATTGTCAGGTAAGACAGTCACACACACAGTCATTGCCATCAGGCTGGACTACAGAAACACACTATATGCCCACATGGGCAGGTCTGCGCTCAGCTTAGTCCTGACTGTCCAGCACGACACCAACACACTGGGCCTTGTGTACATACTTTCCTTATGGGTCGAGTCCCTCCGTCGCACATACTTGGTTCCCACCTCTCCCCGCATTTGCAAATGAGTGGCGGAGGGGCTAGGCCTTTGGGGATGGTTTGTCTACATAGCTAGCCCCAGTTCCCACAGTTACTTGTGTTGTTGTGTCTGGTAAGTGGGCATGTTGATTGACATGTTGTATGTGGGATTGTAACATGTACATTCTCACAATTGTGAGTTGCATGAATGTGGAGTTGAGGCGTGTGGTGTGTTCAGTTAGTACTTACCAACAAGAACTGCATTTCCATATGTGCCATCCTGGAAGCGCTGGTTTACGACGGACTGTCGGAAGATGTAGGAATCATGCACACTCCCTGGGAACTTGGCTATGACATTGGTGTACAGTCCCCGGTGGTCCACTATTGCCTGTACATTCATGGAATGCGTGTGCTTTCTGTTGCGGTATATGTGTGCGCTGTCTGCAGGGGGCACAAATAGGACATGTGTGCAGTCAATTGCCCCCAACACCTGCGGGAATCCGGCTATGGCGTGAAAGCCTTGCTTGGTCTCAATCTGTTCCTGCACATGTTGGGGAAGTGAAGGAGCTGGGGTATCAGGCTGAGTATGCCATCCAAGACAGTCGGGAGGAAGATTGAAAAGGCTGCCTGTCAAACTCCTGCGACTCTGGCCGTTGTTGGTTGAAAGGTCCCAGAGGCCAACATGTGCAGCACAGCCAGCAGCTTTGTCTGCGGAGGGATGTTGGTTCTCCGCTGTGTTGGTGGCGTCAGCCTGTGGACTATCAGGTTCAGGATGTGTTGGATGGATGTCCTTTTGAGCCTGTAGGGAGTAATGACATCCTCTGGCGTTAGGTCTGCGAGGCTGAGACGTCTGCACAGGGCCCGCTGTCTTCTTCGGCGCTGCCTCGGTGGTGGTCCTGGGGGAGGTGGCAGTGGCGGTGGTGGTTGTTGCCTATGTGGTGCTCCAAGCTGAATGATTAGTACCTCCATGGCGTCAGTGGGTCTTCAGGTGGGGCTCTGAGCTAGTCTCCCTTATGTACCTCCCTTTATCACAATTTTTAGACCAACTTTTTTCTGGTCTTAAGTTCCTGCAGCTAACGGGCCTTAGCGCGACTTTTTTTATCGCTTCCCGGGTCCGGGCCATCATTGCTAATAGTGCGATGTGGTGTTAGCGACAGTTTTCCAGAGATTTTGAGAAGGAACGCCTACTTTGTATGTCATTAGCGATAACTATCGCTGGCATGCAAGGCGATGAATAAACCGGCTGCTATCGCCGGAAAGCTTTCGCTAATGCCTGTTAGCGGCAGCTTGGTAATAGGGCGTTAAAAAAACCGCGTTAGCGGCATGAAAGTGCCGCTAACGCGGCGATAAATGGCTTGCTAATATGCCCCCAACTGTTCACAATGAGAATGAAGCATTGTGCATGTATATTGTTAAGGCCACTGTATATTTGTATGTCGGTCTTGATACTGCCTTTTTTGTGTGTATTACACATTATAACCAACTGATATATATGAGCCCTTTTTGCCAATCTCATCTTTCATCATTTAGGCTGGCATATTTTCCTCAACCTCAACTTGATGCCCTCACACCCTTGTCACAAACACTGTTTACATTAAATGGCCAAGTAAATAACTTAGTAGCTAGTCCATTCGTCCTGCACTGGATCTTCCATAGTACTCTCCATTGTTTCGCATTCCTGTTGTTGTTGGGTAATGGTTGGCCTGAACAATAGGGGGAAGAAAATAAGGAACTCTTTTTTACTGCAAATATGAACTCCACTGTCTGAAAGGCATTTGCATGTCTCATTGGCCACTTTTACATATGGCCCGATTCACAGAGGGACTTTCAACTCGTAAAGTTATGAGTGCAGATTCTCCACACTCATGGTGAATTTCACACTCGGGGCAGAATCTCAGTGCAGAGATTCCGCCACAAGTGCAGAGACTCATAGCTTTACGAGTCGTATGTCCCTTTGTGAATCGGGCCCATAATGTCTATAGGTTACACCGAAACAGTGATCTAATGTGGTTCCACTTTCACAAACCAGAGTAACTTCATAATTCTGAGCAGTTTGTACGCAAATTAAGTACCTGGACACCGAGGGCCAGATGTATGACCATTGGAAATTGTGACTGGCAAATTGCGCCAAATTGCGAGTTGAAATTTGCGAGTCGCAATTTCCAATGTACAACAGTGTCTGAGACACTGTTTGCAATTCCCAATGGGGTCGCAAATTGCATGCCTCATGAATATTAATGAGGTTGTTGCAATTTGCGACCCCATTTGGAATGGCGGGCACTCCCAGGGATGGTGGCCTGCTGGGGTGAGCAGACCTCCATGTCTAGGACTGCTGTTAAATAAAGCAGTTTTTTTTTAATGCAGCCCGTTTTCCTTAAAGGAAAAGGGGATGCATTTAAAAAATAAAAATGTAACTTTTCATTTCCATTTTTTAAGGGCAGGCAGTGGACCCTGGGACCACTGCCTGCCCTTGAAAAATGTTTGCGCAGTCATTCCCAAAGGGAAAGGGGTCCCCTGGGGACCCCTTCCCGTTTGCGAGTGCTTTACCACCCTTCTGAGAAGGGTGGTAAACTGCGAGTGTTTTGCGACCGCAATTGCGGTCGCAAAACATTCTTACATGGCTTTTGGAGTCGCTATTAGGAAGGGAACGCCCCTTCCTAATAGCGAGTCGCTAAACCCTATTTTGGGAGTCGCAAATTGCTTGCGACTCGCAAAATAGTGTTAGCACATGGCCCACTGGTTTTTTTGCATGTGCAAACGGGTCTAAAACCCATTTGCCCATGCAAAAATCCATCGTACATCTGGCCCCGAATCCTTTATAGTTTTGACTACAAATCAGGGGAACCCACCCTCCCCTCCTCTCCCTTTTCCCTCCTTCTCTTGACTCCCTTCTTTTCTCTCTCTTCTCTAGCTCTTCTTCACTTGCACATTCTATCAATTCACTCTTCAATCAACTTATGTACACCAATAGCTTGTCCATGAGCCCAACATCTTCGATGTCGCCCCGTGAACTTCCTATAGTAGGTCCGTAACTGCCACCTTTGTTATTATTAAAGCAACCTGCAAATTCAGATTTTATGAAATGCAATGTCACTCTACAACGATCTTAGTTAATACACAAGGGAACTAATTAATGCAAGGTACTGTAATTTATTGTCGATCTAAAATTTACCCATACGCTGCCATATATCATACCTTGTAGGGTGCAAGCGTCCTTCACTCTGTATCTGTTTACAGCTTATATGCCTCTTTTTTATCTCTGCCTTGACAATAAACAAATAAAATGTTTGAACACAAAAACATAAGTTACCTGGACAGGGTTTCAGCTGAAGGATTTAAAACAGAAGGGTTCAAATATAGACGTGCTTCTACTACCAAACCATATATTTTTGTACAGATGGGGGAGATTGTCTCTCAGCTTCTTGAATTGAAAATGAACTGCCATAACCAAGCCAATGCCTAGGGTTAAAGCAAAATATTAGAGTCCATGAGGGACCTGCAGTTTTATCTTTTGAAGCGGTATAAGTGGTTTTTCTGAGCAAGAAATGACTCAAGTTATTTTCACATCTATAGTTTGTGGTCCTGAACATAATTGTCTCTGTTCTGCTGGTGTTGAGATGTAGACTTTTCTAAGCCAGTTGCTCATTTAATTATTAAAAAGAAAGGGCCTGATTTCGAATATATGGTGGGTGGCCCACAGGCCTGCCATGTCAGCTGAGGCTATATCCTCTGCTCCCCTGGTGGAGTATACCCTGCAATATTTAGAGATTCCCACCAAGCAGGCAGTGACCTCCCTGCCTTCAGTGGATGCATCACTGCTGTGACTCCAATGGAGACGGTGAAGCTTTGATGAGAAGAAGTCTTGTTTAATGCACCCACCATTCAGCAAACTTTATTGTTTTCTGAAAGCAAATTCTCAAAGAAGAAATTTGTTTTGAGAGAACAAAAAACAGTGGCCCTCATGCACAGGGAACTTTCTCTCTCCACATGGAGTGGGGGTGCGTGGGGTGGGGAGCGAGGGGGGTTGTGCTACCCTGGGCCACCATGCTCACATGGCAGTCCGGGGTATGGAACCCAAGTGACAGTCACTGAGGTCTAAATAGGGTGGAGCGAGCCGCACTCTACCCTGGTGGCTGTTTGGATGACGGGCCGTCAGATGAAGGGCTTACTCCAGTAGAGCCAGCACAGTTGGAGAACCACATATTTGGTGTGGTGGGACTCAAGGTGCATTTGCTGATTCATGGGGGTGCTCCCACATGGTCACATTTTAAATGACCCTAAAAGTATCACCCTCAAATGATCCTATAATATTTGTGATCTTGTTCCCTCAGAACTGAAAGGTACAGCACATGTTTTCCCACCTCTTAGGAAATAATGTTGCATAGGACGAGAGGAATTGCACAGGAAACTTCCAAACCACTGCAAGCAGGAATTTCGTCCCTGAGTCATTTCGATATGGTCCAGGAATTTGAGAATATCCACAGCGCCAAATGCCATTGAAAATCAACATGGCAGCAGGACGCCCCTCATTGACTCGCTGCAGTACGTCATCTCACACTCTTTAAAGAGTTCACTAAGGGGCATATTAACAAGGGGGCGATATGAAATTATCGCCGCTTTTGTGTCCGTTTTCGGGCGAAAAGCGGCGATAATTTCATCGCCTTATCAGCAAAGACACGCTATCGCGTGTTTTGCTGACATAGCGCTCAGTTTCCAGCACGCCTAACTTTGCATCGCTAATGAGATGCAAAGTAGGCGTGGCTGTGAAACCAAACAGGGATAATATCGCGAAGGCAGCTTCGCGATATTATCAAGGAGGGTTAGCGATCTTTTAAATCGCGTTAAGTATGCCTTAATGCAGGAATTTAACGTCTGTTAAATTCCTGACTAAGGCATACTTAACATGGGGTGTGGATTCTGTGGCTAAGACCACAGGCCCTATCATCTAGATATCGCCGTTTTCCACCATGGAAAACGGCGATATCCACGCTATTTCTGGAATTTTATCGCCTCGGCTATGCGCGTTGTTGATAACGCGCTAACCGGGCGATAAATCACAGAGATAGCCGGCGATAAATATGCAAGCGCTAAGCGCGCTTTGCGATATTTATCGCCGGTCCTTGTTAATATGCCCCTCAGTTCCTTATCCTGGTCTAACACTAGACTGGACTGGCACACGTGGACATGCAGGACGCTGCAGTGGCTCATCACAAATGTATATTTTGAAGGTGCAAATGTGGTACCTTTGTGCAGTAGTGTGTTTGCCATGCTGAAATCTTCACGTACATCTGGAATTGTGTCTGTCCCCAAAATTCTATCTCAACAAGCTCCCTTGCCCTTTTGAAATACTACCTGAGTATCAAGTGTTAAATATTGCGCACAACAAAACCCACGCATTGCCGACTATGCAAAAGTGGAGAAGGAAACATTATCCACTTAGTCTGTGTATGCCAGGAACTGATGAAAGAAGAGGGCTATTAAAGAAGCATTTTAATATTCTGTGGATACCTACTTGCAGACAAGCACTAATATTATGTTTCAAATCAACAGATACAGTTCTGATCTCTACTTTGTCAACATTTCTGATACTGGCAAAAAGGAAACTAGACTCTTGAAAACGGACTCCAGTAAAATCCGGATGATTGTACTTGCAAAACTACTGCTAAAGAGCTCCCAATCTGTCAATACTTAAAAGCTCATTTGCACAATAAGACTTGCACTAGGAAACATATGCACTTTTTAAAAATGTGAAACGGACAAGCAGGAAACGAGGCTCTTGAATTTTGATTTTAGTACAATTTTGTCACTTGTACTCATAGAACAATATACAAGGAGGAATTGCACAGGAAAGCTAATTTGCACTAGACGATTGCACTAGAAAACATAAGCATTTGAGATAAGCTGAATAATCAGAATAGTTACAGAAACCAGAGGTGGCTACCGTAGGTATTTTAATGTGGATTCTTAAATTTGTAATTTGAAAGCATTTCTACATGCCTAATGTGTTGTTTTTCAAACTTAGGGGGATATTCACAAGGAGCTATCGCTGAATTAACGGCACTTTATCGCAGCCAAAGTCGCGATAAATATACCTCCCCATTCACAAGCTGGTGTAAACAGCCCACAGCACCACTTTACCCGCGATAGCAGCCGCAAAAAACATCGCCACAGTGGACCCGCGCAACTATCGCTAATGAGATGCAGAGTGGGCGTTCCCGTGCCAAAAGGCGCGACAGCATCACACCTCAACATTCACAACGACCAGCCACATCGGCGATAAAAACACAAAACCGGCGATAAGGCGCGTTAGCACCAGGAAATCTACACCTGCCCTGACCTGGTGTAAAGTCCGACCACAGCCTGCACCACAAAAGGGAGCACAGCCCAGAGCCACACATGAAGGACAACAGATGCCCACGAGCAACTGAACATGCAGCATGGCCACAACACCCACCGACACCACACCCAGGCCCGCAACACTCCCCCCCCCCCCTGGACCACCCCCCAACCCCGGACTAAGAAACTGCACACCAACACCACGAATCCCAAAACAAACATTTTGCCTGATGTCGCACAAGCAGGAAAATAAACATACATGCGTGGCCAGAAAATGGAGAATCAGGCATACAGCAATGCAATCACCAACACAAAACACCATACAAACAAAAGCAGAAACAACTCTTAGGATGAGTCCTAGTGGCTCCTCACTGGACAATCCGTAGCACACAGCCTGGAAGACCAAATCCAAGAGAAGAAGGTGTGCCATGCGCCCAACAAAGGAAAGAGAGGGAGAGAGCGAGGGAGAGAGACGGAGTGAGATAGCACAAGCAGCGCAAGGCCGCTCGGGCACCTGGCTCCACATGCCAACATGTGTGTGTGCATCGCCATCTGTACACCATGAGCCCAAGGCCGTGTCCCAATCTCAGCGCCAAAGCCACATCACATTCCGAAAACGCAAGTGGTAGTCAGACAAACATCAGGGATGAAAGCACCTTTGCCCCAATGCAGAAGGCCGGAGGACACCTGCACCTCTGACCTTGGTCCAGAACGCGCCTGGAACACCCTGATAGAGATGCAATGGCAGATGGGGACGACTCCCACACCACGCATTCCGCAAATGAACCATCCGACTTATCCACAGCCCACACACAGAAGCCCCTGCCTGTGGTACCCCCGCATGGGATGCCCTTGACACTCACGGAAACAGCAACTCATCACCCACAATGTTGCACACACATTCGAATCATTGCTCATAGCTGTGGCATATCCGCCACACAACTGCCTCAGTTCAGAAGAGTGCCGGTTCACGAGACGCACCAAAGCAATGGCAGGCCATGCCGGGCACATGCACAACCCCCTTCATGTGGAACAGTACCGAGCACGTATGCTGCATTTACTGGGTGCACTGCCACTGGCAGTGCTGCGGATCAGTTACAGGCACAGCTTCCGCATTGCCCACGTCACCTGCGTCCAGCCCTGGTTCCACTGCCGAACATGCACATTCGAGTGTCCCATGGATGTCTGCCTATCCAACACAACTGTTGATGAATTGGACTATGACTTGTGTCTGCGCCCCTGTTGGATCACCGAACAGGAGTGTAACCGAGACAGCCGTGCATGGGATGCCTTGACATACTGCGTATGTATTGGTAGTTGTGCATGGGAGATTGCACACTTCTCGTGTGCAGTGACCACATCGAGGTGCTCCCTATTGGGATGTGTTGCGGATCGGTGAGACGGCGTGGGCTGAGCACACCTGCCCGGACCACCTAATGGATTGGCTCACCCTGGTGTTCCTTGAACAAGGCAACGACGTACTATTGGAACACATTGCACATGAAGCTGCACAGGCATTCATGGACGAGTAACTACGTTCCTGCAGCCACATCCGATTGCCACCCACAGCACATGGCCCAACTTGTTGCATCGTGGGGATTGCTCACATATCCCATCACAACAGAGGACACATCTGCCTTCGTCCGGGCTCTGGCTGCATGTGCGTGGAACAACGCATGTGTACAAACACCTGTGCAAGGTGACGCAGGTCCATGGTCGGAGCAACACAGTGTCGTTTGGCAACGTTGCCAATTCGGACACACTGCTGGGGGAGAGCACACACATGGCAATGTAGCACGACATGTGAACCTGTCGGACTCTCACACCTGATCACTGTCAGCAGAGCAGACAGTCGGCACACTCCGGAGGCAGAGCACTATGCAGATCCCATGTGCAGTGAGTCGTGCCCCCTCACACGGGGCAATGGGCAGACGCCAAACAACACATGACTCATCCAGCAAGGCAAGGTGGGCTGTGAGCGTTGCCATCCGTGATGAATGTTGTCCATTTTAGCCCCGACATTTTATGAACCTCGACATGTACCCATGCTGCGTGCAGGTGTCTTAAGCATGTCCCTGCCTGCTGTGGCCGTTGCCTGGTCAGTACTGACACGCACATGCCAATAAAGTCTATGCCACTCCACTGGTGTCTAACTGTGAGGTGTGTTGTTTAGATTGTCCACTCGTGTGCCACAATGAGCATCGTCCCTACACAGGGAGGAACTGACTGACGCATGTGCAATGTGGATGTGTCCCTTTGGCAAGCTCCACCTCTGTGAGCCAGACATTGTTTTTGAATATGTGCTGAACGACATGTGCACTTACATGACTTCAGCAATGTGTGTATGATGTCCAACCTCTGACCATGTGCAGCAATGTCATATATCACAACAGAATGTGTCCACACAGATGTGTGTAAGTAGGTATGCAACGTGAAGTTCTGTTGTCACACGTGGTGTAGGACACCACTCCTGGCCTGCTACCATTTTGGTCACTCCTACACACAGCCCTATTCAACACATGGACGTGTGCCTACGTTGGGGGGTTGTGAGATTGTTGTTGATGTGCAATGGGGACACAGCTAGTACTCACCTTCACAGTCATCCAATTGGCCATGTGTCTCAGGGATAGACATGCACATAGATGTCAGTTACCAGGGTGTACCTTCATGTGCAATCATTGTCCCTACATCCAGCCATACTTCCATATGTGAGTGAACATAGTGATGACACATCTGTGTGATTTAGAATGTTTTATTCACATTCAGGTGATTGACGGAGCTGGAGCTGTACATGGCCATCCAAGCCCACATCAAATGGAAGCCCAGTGGTGGGCCAACCAGAGTCCTTTGGGGATTGCACAGTGATTAGGAAGAGGGAGACTGCAGTCCGCAGCTGGATTGCTGTGTAATTGGCCAGCGGTGAAGAAATGGCAGTCCGTGTCGGGGTCCGGGTGAATGACGCAGAGTGTTCCGGGGGTCAGTAGGAGGTATTTCCCAGGGCATGATGCATAGGTCATAACCAGGCACGGACAGGCCATGTGGCGGTGATGGATGCTACTGCCTCCTTCCTCACACAGTAGTTCCCATCCCCTTCTCACTCCCCTGATACGGGTTCTGTGTCCGGTGTGTCCGGTGTGTGTGGCAGGGTGATGGCTGCATCGCTGTGTGCCACTGACACATCAGAATGCGTAGGTGATGGGGCAGCATCACAGTGTGCCACGGACACTTCAGGGGTCGGAGCTGTGTGTGTCAATGTTCCCGCTGCCATCATCTGGGAACGGCTCAGTGGCAGCAATGGCAAGATGAAGTACAGCAGGGCATTGAAGTTCCCAGCTACTACTCGCTGGTGTCCAGCCGTGGCAGACATACTTCCAGCCTGCATCTGCTCCATGGTCTCCATTGACCTCCGCATCTGTGCCATCTCTGACCAGACAGTTCTTGTATTCGATTCATGGCACCAGCGAGGTCAGCCAAGGTCTGTGGCGGAGCATGGTGCATACTGGGAGTGTCCGATAGGGACTGTACGTGGTCCCTGATGGGACTCAGACACCCACGTCTGGCATCGAGTTTGGCTGCCAAGAGCTCGAAACCCACCCGCAGCTGATCAGCCAACTCCACCTGGCAACCCAACACACGCCGTTTGAATTCCATGTATTGGTCGGGGGGTCCTGGGAGACAGCCGTGGTGGTGTGTGTTTTCTGCTGTGTGGTCTGTGCAGGTGGTGGGGTCACCTCGAGGCAGATGGCCTGCCCTGCTCCTGGGGGTGGGGTGCAGAGGCTGTCCATTATCCCTTGGAGGGTGTCTTGACATATGTGCAGGTTGTCCTCTTCATCATAAATGATGGGAAGTGTGGTGTGCTCTGCAGGAGGTGTTGTTTGTCCCTCTGCAATGTAAAGGGGAGATGCAGGTTAACAGAGTTTCACATGTATGTTGATGATTTGCAGATGTTTACATTCAGACTGCATGCCAATGTACATTGAGACTGTTTTGGGGGAGCTGGCTATTTGATGGCAGTCAGTGTGTTTTTCGACTACATGACGGATGTGTGGTAGTACCCGTACATTATCATCACACAGTGTCAGGGAATGCCAGATGTGAGTGGACAGTTACTGCGCATGAGCGGAACCTGTTGTGAGCTCTGTCCTGTGGTGCTGGTGTTGCACTTTGTACCACATTGCCGTCATTGATGATGTTCTGTGATTGCTATGTGTGTGTGCTGCATTGTGGGGGAGTTGCCCCTGCAGCTCTGATTTCGTGTAGCCTTCTCCCTTTGAGGTGGGGTGCCTATGAATTGTGTGCTTTTCGGGGCCTGATTTGCTTTTGACTTGGGTCATATGTGCTCTCGGACAGATTTTGTGGCCTGGTTCATTGTTCGTCTGCTGCGTGTATTGTACGGCATGGGTTGTGGGTGCACGTGGACATGTCGGAGTGTGACCTGCTCCTTTACGGATGTGATCCGCACTGGGCTACCTCCATGTCGATTCGTGGACCATGTCATATTTTTTTGGCTGCTGCCATGCTATTGGACATGCAGTGTTACTTGCATAGTCAGTGTGGGTCACAGAGCCGCTGCTTTGCTGGATTCAGCACATGTGCATGTGTCGGTTGTGATATTGGTGATAGGGGGGGGCCCTCTGTGCACATTGTGGGTGGGGGCCTACTTGGCATTTCTATGTGTGCTGCAGTGTGCCAAGGCAATCAGGGACATGTTCCACAGTCATTGTGGGTGTGCTGTGTGCTACACGTAATTGTGCATGTGTGCCATTGTGCCCATCTCCCCCCGTCCCCCCCGTCCCCCCTGTCCCCCCCGTCCCTAGTCGTTACTCACCCTGTTGCTGTTGGGTCAGGTCGTATCGTGCTGTGTCCAGGCCCCCCAATCCTGCCACCGTCTCCTCACTGCTGACTGTGGCCACCATTTGCTCCAGCTCCTCCTGTGTCGCAGGACTCCCACCTCCAGTCGCCGTTGCTGCTTCCCTGTTGTCGGCGAGCTTATGTTTGGTCTGCCTTTTCAGATCATGCCAGCGCCTCTTGACCTCCTCCAGTGACCTCCTCGACACTCCGACTGCATTGACGTTGGTAAAGATGGCCTGCCATATTTCGGTTTGGGTTGCCAGTGCCGCAGTGGAGGTGCCGAACAGTTGTTGATGGTGTTCGTTCACCTCCGTGACGATGATCCGGTCTTCCTGCCGACTGAACCCCATCTTCCTCTTCCTCTGGTCCTTGCCCTTCCCCAAACGCGGGGTTCCTGGCTGGTCCTCCGTGGGGCTTGTGGTGTTCGGCTTGTCCTCTGCACTCGGTTCGGGTGCATCCATGTTGCTACGCAGTTTGAATTGTTTTTGGGCTTTTTTTTCCTTTCTTTTATGGTGCTTTTTCCCGCCGGACGCGTGGGATTTGCAGGCCTGTGGCTGGTGTTCGCTGATTTCTGTACCGCGATTGGCCTCATCGCATGTTTTTTTGCGTTCGCGTTTCGCATTTTTTAGGCGTGGCGTTGATTTTCACGATGACATTTGACGCGTTATCTGGTGACTTTCGCATGCTACCTCCTTGTTGTGAATTCCACGTTGACACAGGGTTATTTTCCCCGAGCTAGGCTGCGATATTGAAAGTTGCGTTACGCTACTCTTGCGGTAGTTGTCACACGTTCTTGTGAATATACCTCTTAGTTTTTATTAAGTGTTGACTTTTTAGGATTGAAAATTGTAGGATTTAAATTAATCAAACAATATAATATTGCTTACTTACAAGTGTCAAAGATTGTGCTACCAAAATATTGTAGCCAGAATATCGACCGCTATATTATCATGAAGGTAAGTATTTATAGTTAGGTATATATCTGCTATACTGCTCCACATACATGAACCTTCATGGTGTATATATATTCAAAGTTCACAGACGTGGAGCTAATAATAGTAAATTTAAGGTTAGCTGTGCACACTTACCTTCTTGATATCTTAGTTGTCGATATTTATGCACTCAATATTCTGACATATAACCGTTCTTTCTGTGTTATCCTCCAGGTGAAGCTGCCTGGGGTGCATATTGTTTTCCTTCCACCCTCATACATTTGTTATTGGCAGGCTGGCACTTCCCTCCTCACGGCCATGTAAAGAGCGATCACACAGAGGCGGTAGAACCAAGAAGGACATCAATGTGCCATTTTTTAATGAAAATAACATGGAGGAGTCCAGGGGCTCATGAAGATGAAAGATGTGGAGATGGCTGTGCGAGACTAGATTAATCAGTTATAAATATAGTTCTGTAAAAACGGTCGTTAAAGACACCATTTAAAATAGGAAGATAGTGGACATTGAGATTTAAAAGCTCTTTGCAGTTTCCATCTGTTTGGAACGTTGCAGCACAAGGTACCTTTATCAGCAGACTGTATCTGACACTGGCTGCTGAATGATGGTCACAGGAAGTCAGCTGCCAAGTGACTGTTGAGCTACGGTTGTCTCGTGTCCTAGAGCGCAACAGAAAGAAAGTTCTTGAAGGCTGCTTCTCTTTGCAGACTGCTTCTGATGTACTGGGAAGATGTGACTGTTGGAAGCTCCATTGAAAACAATTAAAAGAGAAGCAACTCCTGCTGCCTGCCCAGTCTCATGCTCCTTCCACTGTAAACAATAAGTGAACTGACGGCATGCATAGCTCCTCCTCAAACTGTCCGAGTGCCACGGTGAGAGCTGGGAAAGGCAGGAGTAACGTCAAGTGTACTCCTGGGGGTTGGAACCAGACCCTCATGACACTACTGTTATGGAAGCAGCGAGTCGGCACTGCTGTGAAAATAATTGTCCCTCACTTGTTAGGGGTCTTCATTACCTCCGGTTCAGTACCAGGCAGTGGGCAAGTATCTCATGATAGTGCTTGGTCACGGTGTAGTTAATGCTCTATTAGCACCCAGTATGTATTTGTGAGATTGGCTCTAAAATCAAAATGTCTATCAATACAGTTATTCCCAATCTGCTTGTTAGGTTCTGCGACTGTAGGGGGCACGGAAATGAAGCAGACGTGGACACTAGGCGTGCATGTCTGTATGTGTTGGGTAAATTTGGAAGGACAAATGCCAATAGCCTTAGTGCCCACATACTGGCAGATGATAACATATGTATTTTTCCCTATCTCATTGTTATGCACCTTTGTGTGTAGCCAACAATTGGGAGGCAGGCAATTAAAACAGATAACAGCCTCAGAAATATTAAGCAGAAACAAGACTTCCAATCAGGCTTTAGACTTCACTGCAGTACTGAAAGAGTCAAGCTCCACGTGGTAAATGATGCCCTCCCCACCCATTATAAAAATGACCCATGCCTCCTAGATGTCTCCTTAGTCTTTGAAACAGCTTACCATCCAGAATTAATCCATTCCCTGAAAACACACATGGGCTTTCAGGCACTGTCCTGCAACAAGGCACATCCTGCCTCAACAATGAACAGCAAATCATACAAATTGGATCCACAAGATCTCAGACTCTCCCCGTCTCCTGCAGAGTACCTCAGGGCTCTATCCTCTCACCCATCAGCTTTAACCTCTATATGTTAGCCCTTGTATCAATTCTTGCAAATGGCAACCTCAAGATCCACCAGTAACCTAATGAGACCCTGATGTGCCTCAAAATCTCCTCACCCAACAACATACAAAGACTCAAATCCTAACTCGAACTCATCCAGTCAAGGGTGTCAACCAACTTCCTGATGCTCAAACTGATGAATATTGAATTGCTCCCATTTGCCAACAGCACCAAACAATCTGAGATTCAAACTTGGCTTTCCAACTTAAGCTTAACATGCTTTCCACCTCAACAGACTGGTCAGGTCAGATCTTTCAGATTCGCCCTAACCACCGACCCCTCATTCAAAGAACACACTGCCAGGAATATTAAGATGGTTTGGTTCCAACGAGGGGCGGCTCCTCCGTTATGGCAGAGGAGCGTCACCCCACTGAAAAATAAAATGATAATAAAACTATTCTATAATTTTTTTTTCTTATTGCCAGCCGAGGTTAGGGTGGGGGAGGGGCCATCCTGACGAGCGTCACATCACAGTAGGGAGGAGTGTTGGGCACTTGTAAGTTCGCATGCCAGTTTGGCTGGCCTTTTTAGGCTGGCCTGAGCGAGCGTCAAGTCTGAC
Organism: Calotriton arnoldi; assembly: GCA_963921515.1. Lineage (NCBI taxonomy): Eukaryota > Metazoa > Chordata > Amphibia > Caudata > Salamandridae > Calotriton > Calotriton arnoldi. The sequence goes on from CAWUFW010000041.1 coordinate 755,570, forward strand.
CGATAAGGCTAATCACGGCGCTGCTCTCATGCTGGCAAATAGTATTACCAGCATGGGAGCAGCACCGTGATTGCCCCCTGGGAGCCTGTGCAGCATGACCAGCATCGGGAAAGGAGCACCGGTGCAGGTAAGTGTTTTTATTTATTATTTTCCCCTCACCCTCCTCATCCACGGCTTTTGTGTTGCACCACCACCCCAAAACTAAAGCAGCCGCCACTGTTTCCAACTCTCCCTCCTGAAGAAAGTGAAACTTTTCCTCCCTAAATAAGACTTCAGAATAGCAGTGCAAGCCCTAGTCCTCTTTCCCCCCGGTGGAGGTAACAACTTGTTCAAGGGTCTTCCAAATATCATCCTTCCTCCCATAAACAGCAGCGCCATGCTTCATAAAGAGTCTGAAGAAATTCAATTGTATCACATGATACTAAAGGATCTGCGCTGGCTTCCCCTGCAAGCCCGGATCATTGTCAAAACCAATTCATACAGGGCACTATACCAAGAGCCCCATGCTTCCTAGCAGGTAAGCTAACCATGTCTGAAGTGCAGTGTTAGACTAGGAGCACGGACAGTGCCAGACAGGAAACACAATACTGCAAGAAGGAAAAACAAGTATTTGCAATGCAATAGGTCTCGCATTTACGCGATTTTGAGCTATTGGCATTATAAATAACAATGCCTTTTATTTATGTTTTAAAAAACGAAAACAAAAAAAAAGGCATTGTCATTTACAATGTCAATAGCTCAAACTAGCGGAAATGCGAGAACTATTGCATTGCAAATGCTTGTTTATACATGCATGCACTGCACTGCACTGAACACGTAATAGATATAGAAGAGTTAACAAAGAGAACAGTGCATGGAAATGTCTGAAAAAAATGAGTGTTTCTTGGCATGCCCACGCTCGTCAGCATGACTCTAGAAGCAGTCGTGTCCCTCCCTGGGAACTAGAAGAGCATCTCTTGGTGCTACAGTGCCTCTGCCCATTGGGGTTAGATCAATACATCAGTGGAGTGTGATGCCATCGTGGAGGTCATGAGAACGCTCCTGAGGGCATGATTACTTTTCAGTCACACTGACCTTTCAGAAAGGGTCATTCCATTCGAACAGGGCAAGATTCCGTCACTATAAAACTAGTGAAGGAACAGGAAGATGGCAGCAGGGGCAAAGATCGGAGCATCACGGAAGTAAAAAAAAATAAAAACAATATATCGAATTTCTCTCAAGAACGGAGATAGAAAGACATTGAATACTGCGGAAGTGACAGAAATACACAGACTTTCCTTAGTGAGAAAAAATATAATATGCCCACCGAGTCACAATTCCATCTGCCCCCCTTCGCCCCACTCACCCGTCAGGTTCATGTAGAAGGGCTGCCGCTGCTGGACAGCCTCATTGCATAAGTGAAAGCACAGAGGGTGGCGTTAAAAAACACCAGAATATACATGCAGGTAATGACGTGGTTAAAGCAGAGGCGTAACAAGGCTGGCACCGGCCATTGTGCAAAGAAGGAAAATGCCCCCACATTCCCTGGATTGGCAGTTAAAAGACAGGTAAAAGCGGGGTACATTGGTCCACTGAGACCCCTGGGTCCCGGTGCAACTGCACCTTCTGCACCATTGCTAGCTAAACCCCTGAGCCAAAGTGCCCTCTATCCGAGCCGATTCTCACTTACACCAGAGGCTGTCCTACTTTTAGCGCCTCGTCGGTGATAGTAGGAGCTATATAAATGCACTTACAATACAATACCATAATCAGAGGCTGCTATGAATACAGAGCAGGCCAAGGACGCGAACAACGATTGTATTAATACCGAAGAATTCAGCATATTTCTTGCAAAGTGAGCAGCGTGCAATTCCACGCTATTCCGAGGTCTTTTATATAATCTCGCTCTTAACCGAAAATGTTCTGTAAAACCTCTGCCGAGTTTATCACAATTTCGAGTCATTTTCGTCATTACTAGTTTGATTTCTCTTGATTCTGTAAGTCTCCCAGCCGCAAGATTGTACAGTAGCTCTTCTGGCGGGGAGGCATTCCGAGGCATGCACTGATTTCTGGCCGAGATGGATGTTAGATGATAATATTAAGTTATCTGATATATTTTTCCACATAGCGCCATCCCACGTGGCCTCTTGGCGAGTGATGTCAGCAGACACGTCTGCGCTTGTCTGATTTGGCTCACAGGGCATCTTCCCTGGTGCAAGGAGTAGTCGGCAGCCCCTGGCTCGTGCGTGTGATTTGGTTCTGGAGAGTGAGCTGTTTCCCTACGCCGCGAGCCGTACACGTGCACATCGCCTGTCCGGGCGCGTGCGTGCACATCTCCTGTCCCCTTTCCGAACAGAAACCGACGACAATAGATCTCGCCAAGGCGAGCAGCGCATGCGCTGCGTCGCTAGGCGAGACCTAAAAAGGAAGACTGGCCTTTTCTAGTCACACACCCAGGATGTGGCACAGCATCCCTTCAGCATCAGAACGGCACCAACTCTTATATACTTCTGTAAAAATCTGAAAACGTGTCTCTTCAAAGGTTGCTGCCTCAAGCATCCCCACCTTGTCACCCTTCCCCTCATTGTATCACCCCAGCCCCCGAGGCTTGCCTCCTGCACAGCGCTCTGTTGCCGTCCAGCTAACTTTGTGCTATACAACACACACATACAGACATGGTCTGCATACAGGGACATTTTTTGGCATGGGCACAGTGGGCTGATAAAGCCAGCTCTGTTCTGTAGAGAGCCTTGCCCTGAAGACCTTGAACAGTTCTTGAACAGAATGTTTTAAGTACTGTTTTCCTTTAACTTATTTTTAATGTGAGTGATATGACCATGCAATAGCCATACAAAAAGCTTGTTTTAGATCAAAACAGTACCATACATATGAGAAATAGGAGGGGTTCACAATGATTATTTACAATAATATTAGCTGCTGCTGCATTATAATTTTGAAAAATAGCATGTCACTATCCCTGAATATTAGAAGCAAAGAGATTTAGAATTTGAACCAGTGCCCTGGCCTAAGAGGGTATGAAAGAGCTGAAACTGGATCATAAATTCAAAGAAGTTCCGATCAGGGGTCACCAAAGTACCTTGGCCCAGGGCCCCCGAAATCCTTAAGATGTCCCTGTCTACATAGTGATATTTTTCCTCAAATTGACGTGAAAAATGTACTCGCTGCTCGCAGTGTTTAGTATATAAACATACATTTATCCTAATTATGATAAACGACTGAACTTAGTTTTTGGATAAGCTCCTTCCAGCATGAACTTTCCCAGCCTTCGGTCATGAAGAAACATCTGCAGTATGTAACCTACTCGTCATCAGGTATTAGCGTAATATAAAAATAGAACGCGGCTGAATGCACGTTCTGTTACCAAGGAGTCTCAGAAACAAAAACAGAGGGTTGAGTCTGGCACGTTTTAGCTTCTAGAAATGGCTGATTTAGTTTAATTCTTTGCAATGTGGAGTTTCTCCCTTGAAACAATGTTTCCTCTAAATACACCAGTTTCCGTTTGCATTTATGTTGGTTGGAAGGTGTGAATGAGTGAGCAGTGAGGGGGTTTGTGGGGCTGTACAAAGCACTAGAAAGAAATGATACATGTGAGCCAGGCAAAATTAATCACCAAGGTGTATGGGCTTAGGAGACTGCAGCCTGTGTGCGAAGGGTTTGGCCACATTGTCAGACACCAAGTAAATATATTGGACATGGTTTTCCCAATATTAACGTTACCTTCTAGTAGGTCTTCCTCACCCTAGTACAGTTACAGCTTTCCCCGAATTTTAAAATGGAATGATGTTGGATGCTAGCAATATACATCCCTTTAGTGATCTTTGAGTAAGCTATATTTTTCATGACAAAACTTTAAATAACTTGTGCTACCATAACTCATAACCATAAATAGATGAATTCTTACTGTCCGCTTAGGTTTATGCAAGTAGTATTATTTTATGATAATCTTGCAGTTGCATTAAGTAGATTGCATTTGCTGGTGTTCAACAAGTGTTGATCATAATCATACGTGTTTATCTTGTTTGCCCCACTGCAGATTCCAAAGGATTTCAACATCCGGTTGAACACTTCATCCATTGGAACGTTGATCCCTCAGGAAAGTGGTGGTATGGATGGGGGGAGGGGACAAAGAATTTGGCAGCAATGTACAAGGACAGTAAGAAGTAAATTGATTACTACAGTGTCTACAATAAATGATCATCACATTCCAGTCTTGTGGGATCAGTTTCTACGGTGATCTGGTTGATTACTTATTGTTATGGGTCAGATCCATACAGCTTTTATGTTTTTTTTATGTCTTACTTCCAACCTACATATGACTTTTTTCAGAAATTTGCAGGTGTAAGACACTCTTATTCGCGGAAAAGAATGTTTGATTCTGACTCTGTGTTCCTCACAGAGATACTTTAGGTTGATCCTGCGTACTATGAAAAGTTTGTACACCCTCAAGAATTTTCCAGATGGTTCTGTCACTCCATGATAAATATTTAGCAAATTGCTACATATATCAGAACCCTCTGTGATATCTTGACACTGGCCTACGTAGCCATAAGGTATGGAACGCAGAAACATATTATGATCTTCAATACAAATGGCATTTTCAAATCCCTGTTGTCTCCCCAGCCCGGAATTACCATTAACAGAGGCCTTGTAATTCTGGGTGCCACCCAGGAATATGTGTTTCTGCATGCTTTTTCCCTGTTGTTTCACATACGGCTTTTGCCTGCTTCCAGGAGCAGGAATATCCATGTGAAAAACCCAGACATAGAATTCCGTCGCACCCAGTAAGTCCCTGAATTTACGGGCGACTCATAATGAGGAAGCTTGTTGTCGGTCTGCATTCCAAGCCTTCCTGATTGCATTGAAAGGGCGGTGTAGAAGTAGCCTAGAAACAGGAAAAATGGCTATGAGTGTCTTCATTTGTGGATAGTGAAGTTCAAGGAATAGGTGCTTATGCTATTGGGCATTAAAAGTTCTTAATTGCCCTTCCCCTTTTCTATGCACCCTAAATTCTGATCTAGCACATAATCATGGGAAGTGCTTATAACTGCCATCAACACATTCAGTAAGAGAAAAAACCGAATTGGAACATAGTAATTATATTGGCAGACCTGAACAACGTCGAGTAGCCGAATACTTACAAAGTAATCCCAGCCACATGATATACCTCCGTAAAAAATAGTTTTCCCAAGATTTTCATTTTTGATTTGTGTTTTTGGATCATTAGAGAAGTAATTTAGCTTGGGTAGACATTGCTGATCTGGGCCGAATTTTTCTGGATGACATTTTTAAAAATGGCAGATGTGTTGCAGTGATTATGTAATATTTCAGGAACCATGAGACATATATATTTCATTTTGGTGTCAAAACATAGGTTTTGGGGGTCAGGTAGTCTTATAGAGACAGAAAATAACTAACTCCTCAGAGCAACCCTTCCGGCATTTTCCAAAATGACAGCTATAATAGAGGAAGAAAAGACATATATAGAAATGAAACAAATAATATTGGTTTTTAATCCTTTTATGTATACACCAAACAATGTTTATGATCTGAAAATGAAAAACAGTAATGTTTATCACTCCTGTTTTAGACACATTTTCATAGTTCACTTTATTTATGTATTTCAGCAATTGCTTGTGGTACATTTGCAGAATGTTCAACATTTAAGATGAGCACATCGACAGGGAGATCTTTTTGTAGCACAGGTTTTGCAAGTACACGTACTTGTAAGTTCTGTGGGTAGAGGCGTTAGAAATTCCGTAGGTTTTAGCACCCCATCAACATCTTTCCAACCAAATTCACACAGATCTTTCTCTACATATGCATGATCCAAAACATTTACACATATACTGATCAAGTAGAATGCTCTTTTAATGTGTCCATGCACAGAATATGATGTTGGTGGAAGGTCACTTAGCATTACTGATCTCTTGAACTCACTGTGCTGAAGATCGTCAAATGTGTGACAGTCAGAACTCATTTTCCGCACATGTACAAGGTATTTTTCTACATCTTTGAAGTCACATGCTTCTTCTGTCTCAGCAAATACCTTTAGAATCTTCACGGGTTCAGCAGTTAAAGCTCAAAGCTTTGTTCCAATTATGGTCATAGTGTCATCACCCCTAAGAATATGTGCCTTGATAAGAAAACTGGACATCTCTGGGTCAAGTTTCTTCTACAGAATATGAAGCGGGATTAAGTGTAGTTTCTTGCCTGTTCCATAACGTATCCATAACTCTGACAATTCTTGATTTATGAACATTGCAACAAATCTAAGTAGCACAATAATAACATCTGTGTAATTTGACAGTACAATGAATCGATTGGAACCATTTCAAACAGCCCACTCAACATGTGGCACAACATGAAGGTCAGCTTCCTCCAATTTGCTGTTAAGTTCTTGAACAATATGGCCCATACCTGTTCAATATATCACTGCAGGCACCAACTGCTTATTCGCAATCATTCCATTTACAATAATTGGAAATTCAGTGTTCACTGATGCATCAGCAATGTTCTGGCAAGTTAACATTTCCAAGTTAATCTTGTTTGATGTTGATGACCAGAATTTATCAAGTTGCACAGGTATATGTGTCTCATTTTTCGATGCAGGTAAGGCCAATTGTATCTCTTGTAGACATTCGTCTGATTCTTTCACATTCTTTGACAGATAGTTCAAGAGAACTGTGAAAGACAATGTGCAGTACTTGTAAGGTGCACACTAACTTTGATATCTGTAGAACAGTCTGAACGACCTCATTGAAGTTTTGCATGGATGAAATCTTGACCATTCGCAATTGTTACATATAGTCCACAACAACAGTAGTTTTCAATGAGAACACCTTTTCAAATTGGAATTCTTCAGATGAAAGTTTTTTTTCGAACTCTTGTAAGAGTTTGTGCTTCACTGGTTTGGTTGCAGCATCTCCATCAAATAATGCATTTGTTGGAAGAAGATCATGCTACAGAATGTCCTTGATAAATTCACCCCTTTCTTTTGCTACATCCATCTCTCTATGTGCTTGCGAAAGTTGTTTTTTGGTAACCAGTTTTGTAGTGGCTGGTTGGACGAAACTCTTACTATGGCAATTAAAGCATGGAAGTTTAGCTTTAGTGATTATGCCAAACAGCTGTTTTTCTTTCAATACAAATCTCTCCCTCTTTTGTTCTACATATAGTTTTGATCCATGTTCCAGAACATCTAGTAGACGTGCCTTTATGTCGTTATCCACTTATTGTTTGGTCATGAAGTTGTGTAGTTGCACAGGCTCAGTCATTTCAAAGGGGTTACCCTGCTGCTGCATGAATGAAGAAGGCTGTCAAAATGTTTATTAAAACGTTCCCTCTCTTTCCCACAGGTTAGAGGTGAGGAACAGTTTCACAATGCTCCATTAATTTTGAATTTGTCATCTCTCTGAAATCTCTGCAAATAGAAAGGACTTCATGGTAAACTAGCTGCCATTGAGCAACATATTCACTTTTACGTGTCTGACCAACAATTCCCTTGGAGCTTTTCTGTGATCTTTAGATTGTCTGTTCCAGTTCCACATCTGGAGCCACAGCATTGAACCTTCCCTCTCTGCCTTTCACCACAAAATGTCTTTGGATGAATTTTCTGTAGAGGAATGTTTTTTCCACCTCTAGCTTCTTCACTCTTTCCAAATACCAGGACCCACATCTCAGGCAGTTCATGCAATCGAATTTGCGAAACACAGTAATCAGTGACTCCACAGTCTTCACATACAGCTCCCAGTCACCTTCCCATATCAGCATGTACCAAGTTTTTCACTATAGCTATCATGCGCAAAACATTTCCCCAGTACTTGCAAAGTTCTAATTTGTTTTCACATTCTTTGACAAACTCAACGAACTTGGTTTCAGGGTTTCTGCTTTTAAACTGAGTGTATTGAACATTTCCTGGCGTTGCATTTTGTCTTTTGAATGAAGTGCACCCTGTGCCTTGTTCACTTCTGAGATAAAATATGCAAAACCTAATTTGTTATTTTTGTTCCAGAAGGCATTCCAACGCAATATTTCCATAGCCTCAGGTATGATGAGCATACCTTGTAACGAACAAACATAATAAGTTCCACTCAATTCTGACTGGGCAGTTTTGCTTCCAAAGATTTCAGCCTCAATAAGTGCATCGTCTATGCCACATCCACTGAGATACTTTCCTGCACACAGTAACGCAACTTTTGTCTTGTGGAAAACGCCCCTCATTGAATAAAGATCATCAAATTCTACTGGATTGCTCATAAAAATGCCAACTACAATACGGAAAACACCTTCATTGCAAAAAATTGGCAGGATAGGCTGGTCTTCAAGCTGAGCACGCACATTTTGGAAATTTTTTAGAACTGTGTATACGGTTGCATAGTTTGTGACTGGAGATGGTATTCCTGGTAACACCCAACCTTCTTCAGTTTGACCGTATTCTAGGAGATCAGAGCATGAATTCCAGCCCACGGAGGAACTGGCTTTTCTTCATTCTTCAGTCCGCACCGAATAAGCAATATGATAAATTCAGTTAAATCAGCTTTGCGGACTGCAGCATCAGGTAGGAAAAGATTAATGTCCTCAGCCACTTTGAAACCTTCTGGTAGACTGGGACGTGTTGATGGCTTGTAGTGATTTTGAATACGTTGGCAAGGCAGTTGGGTTATAAGTTTGCAGCTTCGTTTGTTTATGTCTACAGCTGACACAGCTTGTTTTCCAGCAGCTACTTCATTGGTACAGTCTTGAAAAAGCAGCATGGCAGTATCATGTGTGCTGGATGTTCCAGACAAATAGGAGCTGTCTTCAAAATCAAAATTATCAAGAGCAGCAATTGTAAATCCTTTTCCTGGTAAAGTGACTTGGAAGTGGGTGCCGTCGGATTCACAGAATTTTACAGCATGAGCTGTTAACAGGTCCTTGCTCCGTACTATGTCATTATAACTTGTTGATATACCAATCCTATTCATTTAAGTGATTAGCTCTCTGCTTTTGCACTTGTCATAGATTGCGTGGGCAGTCATCATCTGTAGTGGAGTTTTCTTTTTGCCGTGATGTAATTCATAAAATATGATTTGGAAACGATAGTACATTTGCACTGCATAATCCTGTTGGTTCATGGTATTATCTTCCACTTCTTTGCTTATATCTTCAAAGCTATCATCAGTGTTGTTGCTTTTGTTTCTAGCTCAAGAACTTTAGTTTGTAACAGTTTTGCTTTTCTAATATTAAACAATGATGTAAAAAATGTTAAGACAACATCAGGCCTTGTTGTTGACTCCCATGATTTGCGTAGCGCTGGGGCATCACAAACTCTGTCAACCACTCCAAAATCTAAATCTTTCAGGGCATTTCTTAAAATGGTTCCTGGTGATTTTACTGCATCCTGTGATCTTATTTTGGCAGCAAGAACTTCAGGAGTCAAATCAGCTGAGAACACCATAAGTGGCTCATTCTTTTTGTTAGACTGACAAAAACTAATTCTGTCACTGTACATTCTCACCAGAAAAATCTTAAATTCTTTATTTTGGATCAATACAGTTTCATCAATGTTGACCATTATTTCTCTGATCTCACTGAGTGTGAACAAGTAGCCAGCACTCAAGAGTGGCTTTAAAACTTCCTTTTCAAAGAGTGCAAACAAAACTAAAGGCTGGCAGTTACGTTGCTGCTGGGAGCTCATTGTACATTCATATGTTTGAATGTATGCATGAAGTTCAGGTGGGCATTCAAATCCGCTGCAAATACATTCACCTAGCTGTTTAGATCAGCTACTCAGTCAAAAACTTCATCTTGGAAGAAACTAGCTGCTGATAAAAACAGGCAGTACTATACGGCGGGAGATACTGAGCCGACGGGACGCGGACAGGCGTCCGTTTAAGAGGGTTTATTGTTTGGGCCATATTCAGTGCCCTTTCCTTGCTCCTTGCTTAATACTGACCACGAGACGTGGATCGGCGTCCGAGTGAGATTGCGAGTATCTTACGAACACATGGTGCTGGATGATTGTTTGGAGATTTACCGTATTTGGGGCCAATTGATACATAGAGACAAAATTTCTGGCAGCATCGGAAGTTTTGTAGAACTTGGATTCTGAGTTCTACTACTCTACTGGCCGGGTCAGAAGCACAACCGGTACAGAGGTTCCGAGCTTTTTGGCATAGCAAAACAGCCCTGAGGAAGTCGTGGGTTACTGGCCCAGACGACGAAACACGTGTTGGCTGCACAACTAAAAAGAAGAAAATAAAGACGAAGAAAAAAATAATGGTTTTGGATTTGTGTGCCATGATATGAGTGTAATAGGCTATTATGCTGTCTTCTGTGTGTGCTCGGGCAGCGTGTTGAGTTAGACAGATCCTTTTGGATCATATTGAAGGGGTTCAGGTGGTTCCCCCTCCCTTGGAGCACCACACCTGGATATACTTGGTTTGGACACATCCGTAAAGAGTGAGCACCAACTCCACACGGTGTCTCATCACCCACCACGTAGTTTCTAGCTGCTGATAAAAACATGTTTGCCCTTTGAGACTCACATACTCTGTACTTTGTTCTTTTGTCAGTCCGTTTGGCCCTGGTTCTGGCTAAACCACAGATAACACATTGAAGATCCTCTGCTTTCTGATCAGTTGTTTGAGGTGGATGAGGGGTAGCCATTGATCTTTTAAGTGTATGGGCATTGGTTTGGTTGTCTTTGCTTTCTCAGAAGACTCAGATTCTTGTTGTGATTCGCTGGTTTCTGCTATTTTTTGACAATTCTTTTCCAGGCTTTTTTCCTATGCATACGACTTGTAGTACTTGTTGTTACAATAACAAAATATTTGATCATCTTCACCCATCAGTTTCAATCTTTTTTGAACTTCGTCTTTCCCTATTTCTGCAGCATCTCAAACTCTCTTCTGTCCAGCAGCAGTTGATGTTAGCTTTTCTTTCAGATTAATTTGGCATACGACACATTTTTTTTTTATGAAGGAGTCCTCAGATTTTGTAATTATCAACACTCTGTCAGGAGGTAAAGATCCTTTACTACCACCTGCTTCGATCACGTTTACAAATTTGAATCAACGGAAAACCTGAAACAAAAGCAATATTAAAATAAAAGATTTGCGCTGTGTTCTGTTACTCCAGATTTTTGACGCAACTCAAAGCCATGCAAAGTGGCTTCAAAAATCCGACTTAGAGGTTTGAGTCACAAATGTACCACATTGCATGGTGCAAACGTGACGTAACCCTCTCACAAATATGCCTCAAAATCTGCTCAGTATGATAAAACATTGCTAAATAGCCTTTTTTTAGATTTGGGATCGAGATGTTTAATTTTTCTTTGCAAATTGACTGTAACATGGAATGGAATTTGCCTAGATAAGTAGACGGTACTATGACATTTCTTTATCTATCTATCTATCTATCTATCTATCTATCTATCTATCTATCTATCTATCTATCTATCTATCTATCTGTCTATTCACTGAAAACCATGGGTTAAAGTAACATTATAGTTAGGTGAATATGTCAGTGAGAACATTAACATTTTAAAATAAAATCAACACAGAAATTCCCCAGTTACATCGCTTTGCTTTTTCAGTGAATTTCCCAAAAAACCAGATCTTTTTATCACTCCTAACTATAATGCTACTTTAGCCTTTGATTTTTTCAGTAAAATTCTATTTTTTTTTTAAAGTAAAGTAATATTTTATTACCATACATAAAGCCATCCCCCCGCCGCGAATGGCCTGCTGCCAGGCCCTGTAGCCAACCCGAGCTACCGACCTCCCTGCAGGCAGCCGACCTCACACTGTGCACAGCCTTTCATCACATGTGGGTTGTGGTTTGCCACACAGCCTGGCTTCAAGCCAGGCCCTGCATCAGCTCCCCGCAGGCAGCCACCCAGAGGCAGCCACCCCCACGCCTATAGAAATGCTGACCTAACTATAACTACTGAGTGCCGATGACCGCCACTGGGTTACATATATATATATATTCAAAGGAGTGTCTCACCGGAAGCTGCGGAACTACTTTTCTTGGGCAGGTGCCTCCGTTACATGAGGGTAGGATTCACATTCAAATACAAAGCTCCAGCAAATACTGGGCACTCATGGGTTGCCACATTTACACATGTTTTTCAGTGCAAACAAGTTTCAGCTATATGCTTCCCTCAGTGCTTAAAGTATATGAACAGATCACACAGCATGTAGTTCATTTAAATGGTAACTGCTCCATTTTCATTGGTACATTGAAATTAGTGGTAAACGAAGAAGGACTATGCAACTATTCTTCCTATTGTGGCTGCCATGTTAGTGAGTCGATGCACTTGTACTAATTATGATGTTAATCCTGACTTTAATGTCTCATTTCATTATCACAGTTCAATACGTAAGTACAAGCCATTGTCCTTACATCCACAGCATGCCATACACTTAACAGTCTTGATGTTGCACCCGCCACAGAGTTGCTGTGGTAGCATACCCCTCTCAACAACCGCTGGATTGTTCTCTAAGATACATCCGCAGGCAGCAGTCAGATTACTGTGTGCCATGAATTTGAATAATTCACAACCATTCGGTCGATGGCCAAATCTTTCTGCCCTGGTTCTGGCAGCATAGTAATTAAATTCAAAGCAGTTTCCCACCGGTAGCCGCTGAACTCCTTTTCTTGGGCGGGTAGGATTTACGTTCAAATACAAAGCTCCAGCACATATGGGGCATTCACAGGGTTGCCACAGTTACACATTTTATTCAGTGGAAATGTGTTCCAGTTATATGCTTTCCTCAGTGCTTAAAATGTATGTATATGTATTACCCAGTGGCAGTTGCCACTGGGTAGTTATAGTTAGATCAGCATTTCCAATTTCCATAAGTAATGCATTTTTGTGTTGCTAATAACTTTTGCATCTTTTGACGAATTTCCACGAAACTTTCCAAAAAGGTGCTACATTTTGACTAGTGTGCACATTGAAAGCTTCTGGCTGATCCGTCAAGCAGCCCTGAAAAAAAAGGGGGTCCCAAAATGCAAAATTTCCAAGCATTTTCTATAGACTTTTTTAAGAAGCACTACTGTAGGAAAGTAGGATCTGCTTCTTATGGTTGCCCCCACTTTTTGCTTGATGTAACACTGTTTTTGGCTAGTCTGACTGGATCCTGCTAATCAGGACCCCAGTCTATCTGCTTTCTCCCTAAACTGTAATGTTATGTACTTAGGTACACTCCAGATTGGATACTGGGGTACCCTTGTCAGTCCCTAGTATATGGTGCACATGTACCCAGGGCATAGGTACCCCAGAAGACTCCCATGGGCTGAAGCATGTATTATGCCACCCATGAGAGGCAATGCAAAATCGAACTACAGGCCTGCCATTGCAGCCTGTGTAAGTTGGTGCATGCACCACTTACTTAAGATATAGGTTTACTATATCTAAGGGTCACTGCGCTTAAAACCTATGTCACCCCTATAGTAGGCCTTTACAATCCTGAAGGCAGGGTGCTTGTTTCTAAGTGAGACGGTGCCCCTGCATGAGCAGGACACCCCTGCAGCCTACGGAGTCCATTCCCCGGGTTGTAAGGGAAGCAGCCATATACTACTATAGAGGAGCATTATGCGACCGTGTGATGACCAACTCTAAAATGGCTGAAACAAACCCTATCGTGTTTGGTGTCAAACATGTTGGAATCATACCCCCACACCGGTAACCGGTGCGGGAGGTATGATTCCACCCCTCAGAAGCGTGCTTTGTATGGTCCCTGGTGTTCCCGGTACCAGCCTTCTAGCTCCGGACAGCACAAAATGGTTGCTGCCGACCAGAGACACATTTCTGCCCCCCTGCTGCTGAGCCAAGCTCGAGCAGGAGAAGGCAGAACAATAGGTATCCTGTCACAGGGAGGTGTGACCACCTCCCAGACAGGATTTAGTGTATTAGGGCTGGGTGGGTGCGCTTGCCAACGACTGAAAGTCTGCATGAGGGGCACATTTGGTATCACTGTGCATACTCCAGTTCAAACCAGTCCTGAGAGCTGTTGGCTCCCGCTCTGGCGCGAAACTGGACAAAGGACATGGAAGTAACCTCCCCCCTGTCCAGACCCTCCCCTGGGAGGGTCCCCTGAATCTTTCCAACCCTCTCCCGTGGGTACTTAAGGGCTTACCTGGCTGTAGGACCTTAGATTCTTTGTGGACAAGATTCTGACCTGAAACCACTACACTTCGACCGTCTGGGCACTATGGACTTAGCTGGACTTCGTTTGGGCCTCTCAGTCTGCTGCATCGTCTGTGGCTGTGCACCATGCAGGATCCATGCAGGACCTGTGGAGCATCAAAGACAACTGAAGATAATCTCCCTTGGAGTGAAGGAGTCACTCCCCTGCATTCCCAGGCACCACAACACTGCTGACCGGTCTGCTGATCCCGAGCTCCTATGGACTCCGAAGGGTCCAGCAACACAGGAGGTAGGTTTCTACATCTCTTGAGGCCCGAGCTGCCCTCTCACCAAGTTTGAGGCCAGTATCCCTCGTGGGGGCTGCAATACCCGAACTCCTGTGCACCGCATGTATTTGCAAGTGCTTGTCGGCAATTCCTTTGCAAGTGCATTGGGCTCCGAGTAGCCCCATCCTCTGGCAACTTTCTCCACAAAAATCTTCATCCACCTCGCACGAGTGCTCCGTGGCTTGCTGTTTTGTGAAGCTGCTTGAGGTCCTCTCGTGCCTCCCGGCCTGTGGGTCCATTTGAGGGTCAACCTTGCTTTTCTTGGGCACCCCTGGTTGCTCCAAGGTTGTCCTGACTCCCCTGTGTGTGGTGAGTTTCCTGGAACTTGCTGGTCCGAACCGTACACTTTCTTGACCTCCTTCGTGGGTTGATGCTGCCAAGGCTTGTTTGTGCTTGGCCCGACACCGCCCCTCAGCACTCAACATCCTTCGTGGGACAGCTCGCATCCGCCTCCTGGTCATCATCAATGTCTCCTGGTCCCAGCAGCTGCAGAGTCAAGAGCAGCGTCAACTATCCTGAAGCACCCAACATCGGTGGGCATTCGTCTACCGAGCCCCTGGTCACTTTCAAGTGACCCAGACTCTGTCCCCTCTGCTTTCAGGTACTCCTCAACAAGAATCCGCATTTGGATTCCAACGGACATTCTTCTCCCTTCCAGCAGCGGCTCTTCTTCGAAGTTCTCCATTGGGTTCGACAGCTGGTTTCCGACGCCACTTCACAACTATGCACCCGGCTTCCCTGGGTTAGGTAACTTGTGTACTTCGGTATCCACAGGTGGGGTGGCTCTTCAACCTTCTGTCTCCCACGGGGTTTCTTCATAGTCCACTGGGAAGGGTCCTTAATCTTTAAAACTCCAACCGCAACTTTCCCATAGAGTTGTACGGAGCACGTGGTCGTGTTCCCACACTGCACCTGTCCTCTGTGGGGTCCCTATCTACTCACCTCGGGTGGTTCCTTGGGGTCCCAGTGATTCTACGTCCTCTCGACCTTGTCCTGACTCGAGTCATGGTTCTTATACCACTTTCTTAGTATATGGTTTGGTCCTCCCCTGGGGCCCACTGTGTATTAGTGTTAATTACTGTCATTTTTTTGCTTTGTGTCTATCTCCGTGTGGGAGATACTGGCACATACTAGAGAGTATTCTATAATAAATACATTTTTTTATAAATACCTTGTGTGGTTCTCTTTCATTTAATCTATACTATAAGATTGCATTCTGGTAAAACAAGATGCTTTACACTCCTTCAAGACTAAGCCTGAAGGTTGCTCTCCACAGCTACCACTTGGATAGCTTGCTAAGGTTGTCTGAGACCTCTTAAATCACCATAAGGGTTGTCTGGACTGGTGCAAGGTGCCCACTTACATTAGTGGACAGCATATACCAGGCCAGCCTCTCACAACTACTGCAAAAACTGCTGAACGGTATCACACTAAATTCAGCGGGAAGCTAGATCTTGGTCCGCAGATTATGCTTTTTGTGATTTGTAGTAAATCCATTATGTAGTTTTTGAGAAATTAAGGTTAAAAAATATTTGGATATCTGGACAGTTGGGTTTGAGAGACTCTCTCAAGAGTCCATCAAAACCATTTAAAAAAAGAGCATTCTGATTGGCATACGGAGCTTTTTTTCCCTTGGGTCATCTTGCTCCAGCAGGAGTCAGACCCCCGCGGGAGCAAGCGCTCTTATTGGCTGTCAGCAACATGAGAAAAATGTTGCTGGCAGCCATTACTTAGTCCCCTGTCCTGAATTTGCATAAAAAAATATTTTAGGGATCTGGGAAGGGATACCCTGCTCCCTTAGGCCCCAAGAGGATGACCCAGAGGGAACTCCCCCCTACCGAAGACAAAATAAAAAGCCCAAACCTAAATGGCGGCCTGGGGCCGCATTCTTTAATTAAGGGGAGGCGGTGTGCAACCCTCATCCTGAGCCGTTTTCGGCCCTAGTGACCCCATCCCTGTGGCCCATTTGAAATATTATAGGGAGGGGGTGCATGGCCCCCCTCCTCGTGCCTTTAAAAGGTCCTGGGGTCCCCATCTCCCAGAGTCATAACTTTTAATAAAATGGAGGGGGGCCATGCTCCCACCTCCCTGAGCCTTTTAAAGCCATAGTGTCCCAACTCCTGGGACACAGCAGTTTCCTGGTCTGCACTGGCGGGGGCAGGGAAACATATGTTTGCTCCCACCTGGCGGAAGCATTTTCAAGTCTCCCGCCAAGTGTGAGCAAACACAAAGTCTGCTCCCAGCAGGTGGGAGTTTTAAAAATGCTCCTACCGGCTGGTAGCAGACTTGAGATCTATTTTCCTGCCCTCACTGATGCACCCAGAAAAACAGATCAACAGATTGCTCCCGTCTGGATGGAGAGCATAAATAGCTGCTCTTTCCGGGCGGGAGCAATACAGGCTTCTACCGTATGCAGGGAGCCAGCTGGGGCTGCAGCGGATGGGGCCAAAATATGCTCGGGGAGGGGGCCGCACGGCTCTCCCCCCTTTAAAAAAAACCCGCTCCTGGGGGATAGGGTCCCCAGGGCCTTTTTAAGGCTCAGGAGGGAGGCCCTTTCGCCCCTTTCCCCCTAATTAACATATTGGGTCCCAGGAGACAGAGACTGTGCGGCCCCTTACTTTTTTATTTACATTTTGGCCCCGGGCAATGGGTTCCCCGGGGTCTAATAAGGCTCGGGGAGGGAGGCCACATGCCCGATCCCCTTTTTTATTAAATTGGGCCCTGGGGGATGGTGTCCCCGGGGACTGATAATGCTCAGGAAGTGGGGTTCTGCAGCCCCCTTCCCTTTTAAACAAAAAATGGCCCAGCTTATGAGGTCCCATGCCCCCTCGCCTTAATAGATATGTTTTGGCCCCAGGGGATGGGGTGCCTGGCCCCTAATGCCAACTCTAAGCTGCGCACGCCAAAGGGTATGCGCGTTGTGGGGTTGGCAGCCTGCTTAAGGTTTGGCCAAAGAGCCTGGCATCAGGCAAGCCCTGTCAACAACCCCCGCTGTACAGGGCCAAAGGCTGTCTACAGCGTGGGGTTGGTTGCCTGCGGGAAGTTGGAAGCAGGGCCTGATTGCAACACAGGCCCTGCAGCTAACCCCACACCATGCACGAGCAAAGGCCATTTTCAGTGTGTGGTTGGCTGCCTCAGAGTGCCACGCTGTGCATGACGAAAGGCCGTGTGCTGCTTGAGGTGGCTGCCTGCGGAGGGTTGTCTGCGTCCGGGTGGGTTGGACACAGGGCCTGGCCTCAGGCCAGGCCCTGTTTCTAACCCCCTGCTGTGCACAACCTTTAGCCATTTGCAGTGTGGGGTTGGTTGCCTCTGGGGGTTCGCCACAGGGCCTGGCCACAAGTCTTGCCCTGCAAACAACCCCACCCCCCACGCTTCACATGGTAATAGGTATGGTGAGAAAAAATTACTTTACATTAAAAACACCATAGAAATTTGCTGAGAAAAATAAAGGTTAAAGTAACGTTATAGTTAGATGTGATAAAAAGATCCGTTTTTGACTTTGAAAAAAAGTTGAAATTCACTGAAAAGCCCAAAGGTTAAAGTAACATTATAATTAGGTGAATATGTCAGTGACAACATTAATATTTTGAACTAAAAAACAGAGAATTCACCAGTTATAGTTAGCATAGCTACCCATAACTTAACTTGCGCCTCCTCTAGGCACTGCTTATGACTTCACATATTACATCACTCATGACATGTTCTACGACATCATTTATGACATCACTGATGACATCTCAAATGACATCATTGATGACATCATCCAAGCATCTTTTGTATACATTACGTAATAAGCTAGTATGGCATTAGAGGTCTGAAATTAAGTACATAATAGCTCAGAATAATATGAAGCATGATTAATGTCATCACAGATACAACTTCTTTAGGTATAGCAAGCATGTTTTATGTGCAACATTGACCCTATAACATACACTTCATGGGTAGCCGAGTTCACGTTACCAATCAACCAAAGATAGATGGGCAACCCCCTCTCTGCATTTGTCAGCATAGGTCTTCATTCTGGACTTTGTGAAACAAATCCGTTTTATGGATCTCGTCAGCATCTGTCGACCGGTTAGTGGTCCATTGTGGCAATTTTGTTCCCATGGCTCTGCCAAACATCAAGGTGGCGGGGCTTTCACCTGTCGTGGAATGGGGAGTTGACCTGTAAGCTCGAAGGGCTGAACATAAAGCTGACTTGAGGTCACTTCCTTCTAGCTCAGTGTGCTGAACTACTCTCTTTAGGGTGTCCATGAATTGTTCAACAACACCAATTGCCTGTGGCTAGAGTGGTGTACTTTTCTGATGTTTAACATTCATGTTAGTGAAGAGTCCTTACACTCCTGTCTATTGAAAGATAGGCCATTGTCAGATTTAAGAATGAGGGGAACACCCCAAGTTTCAAAAATGTCATTTAATGTCCAAATGGCTTTGTCATGTGTGGTTGATGAGAGGTCTTTCGCAAGGGGAAATCGTGAGTACTCATCAATGACTACCATGAGATGATGTCCATTGTTGAGGGGTTCAAAGAAATCAAGTGCAATCCTATTCCACACTTGCTTCGCAAGATCAGACATAACTAGTGGATGCTGTGTTGTTTTGGGAGATAAGCATTTACACATATAACAGGCCTTAAGTTCTCTTTCTACTCTTTCATCAAGGCGAGGAAACCACACTTGGTCTCGGAGAGCTGTCTTAGTGGTGGCAATGCCACAATGACCCTCATATGCTAGGTCAACGACTTGTTGTCTCAGACTCTCAGCAATGACAATATTTGAACCTCGTAATATAATGTCTTATTGAGTAACAGAAAGTTCCTCTCTCACATTTCTGAACTTTTGATATTCAAAGTCTTCTGTAAGAGGTCTAATCTGTTCCCTCCAGGATTGCTGTGCAATAATGTCCTTCAGGGCAAGCATATCTTGATTGGTGTTCGTAGCAGCAAGAATTTGTTTGCAGCAGGTGTGCTTGACTTGACAATGAAGTTAATATATATACCTCAGCTGCTTAAACGTTGTACTGTGACACTGCAATGGTACTTGTGAAAAAAGTCTTCGGGATTTTGATCTTTCCCTGGCCTGTGAACAATAGTGTAATCATACTCTTCGAGTTGCAACCCCCACCTCTCGATGCGAGATGGCATCTTGGCTTTCAGATTTCTAAAAATGGTGAGCAATGTCTGGTGATCAGTGACAAAGATGATGTGCTTCCCATATAGAAACACATGAAAGTATTCACAAGCCCACACTACAGCTAGGCTTTCTTTCTCAGGTGGGAAAAAGCACATTCTATCTGTGACAGACTCCTGCTCGCATAGGCCACAATGTGACTCAGAGCATTGTCGTGTCGATTGTGCTGAGCAAGGATTGCACCCAGCCCCACCAGGCTTACATCTACCACAATTTCAGTATGAAGTTTTTGATCAAAATAGGCCATTTTAATTGCGTTCAGGAGAGAACAGTATTGGATTTTTCGCCTCTCCTGTGATAAACAGGGTCTGAATGAGGACATCCCCTGGAGCGAATTAAGTAGATAATACTTCACCTAATTGCAAAGCCTGCCCACTCACATTCCCCACTCACGTCTACACTACAAGGCCCCTTACCCACACCGCACCTTACAGCTTGGGAATAAAAGATCTCCGAGAAAGAGCCCCTCATAGGGTGCCCATCAGGCATTGCAGGGCTGGCCTGACGAGGAGCATGCCCTATGATGAAGCATGACACCCAGGGCCCTAATTCCGAAAGTGGGAGACACCTTGTCTCCACCCCTGGGAAATTTCGCAATATCGACCAGGCCTCTACCTCTACTTTTCCTCAAGGAACTACATACTGAGATTGATAGTCTGATTATTCTCAGGCGTGTATGCTGGACCTACAAGCGCCCCTAGACCCCCCTTTTTTTATATATAATTTTCTTAATGCTCGATCACATTCATATGACCATTGAACAGATCGTTCTGTATTTTTAAATCTCTCAATGGGGCACTGACTGGGGCAAAGTCATAAATGTACCTGGACCAGTAACTGGCCATGCCGAAGAAAGATCGCAGCATGGTCACATCCTGTGGGAGACAAGTGGATGATAAGGGTTGCGCTTTAGTCAGATCTGGTGTCATCTCCTTTCTAGAGAAAATATGCCAGAAGAATTTGAGTGTTACTTTGTGAAACTCACAATGTTCCTTGTTCAAAGTGAGACCTGTGTCAGTAAGTCAATAGCATACTTGTGTAAGGGCTTTGTCAGTGGCCCCAAATACCAGTTTATCATCACTGTAATTAAAAGCATGTGTAATGCGGCGAATAACAATCCATAAAGAGTTCTGCAGCTGACGACACCCCAAAATGTAGTCTTTTATATCTGAACAAATCAACTTGGGTCGAAAAGGTAGTATTGTGCTTGCAGTTTTATTTTCTTCTAGTTCGAGTTGATGATACCCCTTATTCAGATCAAGGCGAGAAAAGACTTTGGGGCCGATTCCGATCTCGGCCGGTAGGGCTCCGAATCGGATTTGGCTTAACCGGATCCGATTCGGAGCCCTATTGCCCGACCGATTCGTACGCGCGTCCGGGCGAGCGAGTACGATGCGAAATCGCCGACCGACTCGTCCGGGCGTCCCGACCGCTCCGACCGACTCGTACCCTGGGTCTAACCGCACCGACCGACTCGCTCGGACTCGACTCGCACCGCGCAATGGAGACGTTCCCCGGCCGGGTAAGTACGATGCGCGCCGCGAGCAGTCCGACAGAGCCGCGCACTCCGGCTCGAAAGAGCAGTCGGAGCCATACTTTGGGGGTCTGTGTTGGACCCCCCTGTACGCGTAGCCGCGCGAGTCGCACACAGGGGGGACCCATGGGTCCCCCCTACCTGTGCATGTACGGCGCGAGTCGCTCGCCGCGTACACGCTGTAGGGGGCGCCTTGTCCGCCTCGCACCCATTGAGTCAATGGGAGCCCGCGTACGCGTTGTACGACAGGCTCCCATTGACTTCAATGGGAGTCCGACCGACTCGAGTCCGATGGCATACGTGCGCATCGTACTCGTTCGGTCGGGCTGCACGGGTCCGATTCGGTCAGAAATCTCTCCGGGTCCGGCTCGGTCGGAGAGATTTCCGGCCCGAATCGGAATCGGCCCCTTTGTCTCCATTCAGCTGTGTAATCATGTATGGAGTATGGAGAACTGGATGTTGTTCTCTCTCGATTGCCTTGTTAGCATGATGCATATCAACACAAATGCACACAGCACCTCCACTGTGCTTTTTTGGCTCTACCACTACGGCTCAAAAAACATGGCATTAGACCAGTAGAGCATTCAATGATTTCATGCTTCAACAGCGTTTCGAGTTCTTTCTCAACAGCTTCCTGTAGATGGAAAGCAATTTGCCAATGTAGTTGAGCAAGAGGATGATTGGCCTCATTAATGTGAAGTTGCACTTTCATTGTCTTAAGTTTTCCTAGCCCATGAAACAACGACAGGAACTGACTCACTATTTCAGCATGTGCATTCAGGTTATAATTGTTAGAGATCAGCCCCATGTCAGCAGAGGTACTGAAACTGAGTAAACATGCACTTGATGAAGTACCTTGAAGAACATGAATTGGTGGAGACTGCAGGGGCAGCCAGAGGCAAATTGAGCAGCACGCCCTGGGTTACTGAGGCGTTTGGGGGCATTGTAGGAGGGATTTTAACACACTCGGGTGCCTGACCTCGACATGGCCACCACACCAAAGGCCTGAGACAGCCTGGCTCCTATCTACAATTCTTGAGTCCCATGAAGGCCATTCAGCTACACAAGCAGAGAACACCCTCGACTTGGAGACTCACATGGAGCAGAGGGAAACTAGCTCCCCCGCAGGGACAGCCCAGAGGGAGGAAGAGATCTGGAAGAAGGGGGTCCCAGCCTATAGTGTCCAACTAGGCTGGCTTATCAGCAAAAGGAGGGAGGGTCGGTGCAAACCTCTTCAACGCTAGCGACGGAAGGTCTCTCCCCCTAAAGGTGGGTTACCCCCCGAAGTTGTGGGGACATCTCCACAAGATGAATCTAAGGCGATGCCCACGCTGCGCAGAGGTCACGAGTGCGACAGCACCTGGAGTTGACACCGATCAGACCCCGCGCATATCCCCCACCTCCCACCCCCATCTGGCTCACCCACCAGGACAGGAAAGAGTTCAAGAGGTGATGCTCGGACGAAGACCAAAGAGACAAGGCAGCATTAATATCGGCCTCTGTGTAGAAGATCACTCCAACCTTGGGCATCCACGGGCTCGTGAATTGGCTGCCAAACTAACTAATCAGCAAGATGGCCGACAGGTGAGGTGCCCCGGTTGGGAGCTCCCTGGCTAGGGATTTTCCTTTTTGGCTCTAATCCCCTGGAATCTACCCCCTCCTTGATCCTTTATACACACCTGGCGTTATATGGACTGCGGTCCTTCGATTCTCCATTCCCGCGATTGAATTTGAAACCAACCTCAGCAACTTCCGAGGAATCCGTGAATATTCTACCGATTGCGGAGACCTAGCAATATGGCCGATGCCCGGTGGAGCTACCTAGGTAGCTATAGAGGAGATTAGCTGTGGATCTGCCCCTCGCCGTCACCTACCCAGCCGGATATTGGGCAGATTTTCTTTCATCTCTCCCCGCCGTGTCTCCTTCCTCCCCCACCTTCTGACGAATCAGGCTTGTTTGACTTTCACTTTGTCTTTTTGGTTCCCCTGAATTACTTTCCCCCTTTCCGGTCTTTCCTGACCCGATCTTCATTCCAACCCCATGTTACTTTTCCCCTCTTCCTTCTAGACCCCATAAGATGTGTGTATATGTTTAAGCTGTGCTCTAGTAACTCATATTACTGTGTAACACTGTTTTTTTCATATGTGATACTAGGCTTCTGTAACTGACGTAGTTTTGTAACTCGCTAATCCTCATGTAAAGCGCTCTGATACCTCCGGGTCTAGCCAGCGCTATATAAAACTCTGCAAATAAATAAAATAAATGAATTGCCGCTTGTACTTTTGTCTTCTGTGGCACATGGTTGCTGCAAATGACCCTTGAATTTGCAATGGCGTAGAGGCAGCCCATGTGTATACTTTTGTCTTGGACGGTGTGAGACGGGGCACCAGAGACAGTTTGTTGTATTTTTCTGCTGGCATGATGTCTATCGATGCACCACTGTCGATAAAAGATATGGAACAACCATTCACCCTTAGTGTGATCTTAGGGCACTGTTCAAATAAATTTGGATGTTTTACGTGGCGATCTCTCTTGGACTTGGGCTCTTCTCTGCATACAGTCAAACCTACAGTTGCACGTCGTTTAGTGGTTGACATCATCATCGCACAGCCATCGTCTTCACTGTTGCTCAACAATGACATTCAAGAACCTTTAGAAGATGACTTTGATGATGATTGACTTTGTTTAATTTTCACTTGCCTCAATTGATGTCATTGTTTGGCCTTGTGGGCGTGGCTAGAGTGCTTCTGGAAATTTCTGGCATTCATTTTCTCTTCTTGATGTGATGCAGTTGGTTTCTCTTTTGCTTTACCGCAACCTTTCCATACTTGTCCAATGGTGGGGCATTTACCTTCGCGTGGGAAGGAGAATCAACATCGGAAACACCACTTCTTTTTCCTCGAAGACATCACTTTATGGCCTCGACCTTGTGTCTCTGCTCACTTTTCATGTTCAATGCTGATTAGTTCTGGGTTATTCCAGCTTCCATATCAGCAGCTTGTCGATCTGCATGTTCCTCTGCTCTCGCAGCCATGAGTACATTCTCTAGACTGAGCGTCTCTCTCAGCATACATTGTCTGAATGAGTCAGACAGGCAACCATCAATGACTCTCAGTCATATGACTTCTTCATCATTGAATTTATTGAAGTTGCAATGCTTGATGAGAGTATCAAGTCTTTCAAAAGACTCACCCATCATTTCACCAGCTGTATCTTTCATAGTTGACATTTGGCATCGGATTCAACTTTGGGGCCGATTCCGATCTCGGCCGGTAGGGCTCCGAATCGGATTCGGCTTAACCGGATCCGATTCGGAGCCCTATTTCCCGACCGATTCGTACGCGCGTCCGGGCGAGCGAGTACGATGCGACTCGCCGACCGACTCGTCCGGGCGTCCCGACCGCTCCGACCGACTCGCTTCCCGGGTCTAACCGCACCGACCGACTCGCTCGGACTCGACTCGCACCGCGCAATGGAGACGTTCCCGGCCGGGTAAGTACGATGCGCGCCGCGAGCAGTCCGACCGACACGCGCCGCCCGGCTCGAAAGAGCAGTCGGAGACGTACTTCGGGGTCCGTGTCGGACCCCCTGTACGCGTAGGGCCGTGCGAGTCGCACACAGGGGGACCCATGGGTCCCCCTACCTGTGCGTGTACGGGCGCGAGTCGCTTCGCCGCGTACACGCTGTAGGGGGCGCCCTTGTCCGCCTCGCACCCATTGAGTCAATGGGAGCCCGCGTACGCGTTGTACGACAGGCTCCCATTGACTTCAATGGGAGTCCGACCGACTCGAGTCCGATGGCATACGTGCGCATCGTACTCGTTCGGTCGGGCTGCACGGGTCCGATTCGGTCGGAAATCTCTCCGGGTCCGGCTCGGTCGGAGAGATTTCCGGCCCGAATCGGAATCGGCCCCTTTGTGTCTAATGCCTCCTTTATTTGACTGTAAGATATTCCATTCATCTTGTGGTATTTTCTTTATCTCTTCTTTCACTCTGTCACCTGCAAAGTTCTTTAAGTAATTAATGATCTTTTCATCATCTGCTTCTTCTAACAAGTCAATCAATGCAGTCCATCTGTCGCCAATAGCCAGCATCATAACCAGTGGTGGACCTTACTGATGTTGACAGCGGGGATCGCTGCAAAGATATCTGCTGCCCACTTGGACCTGCATCTCCTGTAACCATTGGCCGCGTGCTTATATCCGTGTCGTCACTGCCGATCTAATGTTGCATGGCCTCTTTTTCATGTGGCGGGGAGTGAATGTTTTGTCTCTTTCATATGGTCATCATCGTTTTCAACCTTCTGCGTTGTACCCAGACTTCACTGCCTTTAGCGTTTCTTTGTGCCTGGATGCTTTTGTTTTTGGCACGCTTTTGTACCTGGCAATGGCTGCCTTCAGTGTTTCTCTGTACAATGTTGTGGCTGCCTTTAGCGTTATTGTTCTGTACCTATGATGGCTCTGTGGTATGTTGTGGCACAGTACCTCTTCTTTCAGCCTTACCAGCAGCTTCCTGCCTGACAGTGAGCTATTAGAAGGGGATGTGACAGAAGATGAGGTTAAGCCTGTGCTTTTTTACCTTCAGTCTAGGAGAGACCTGTGACCAATTGGCTTTCTGGCACAACTTCAACAAATGCGATGTCCAAACATATCACATCTTTCTGAAGAATGACTGACTAAATATCGAAGGTCACAATATCGACCTACAAAAATATCGCAGCAAAAATATCGAAGACAAGAATATCGACATCCTATCTACATTAAGGTAAGTACAAAAATATCGGAAAAAAATATCGATGTCAAAAATATCGTTGTTAAAAATATCGTTTTAATTTAAGTTAAAAATATTGTAAAATAAAGTAAATAATACATATAATTAAAAGAAACATAGTTAAAAATATTTTAAAATGCTTAAAAATTATAAGTAATATATATAATTTGAAAATACATTATACATATAATATAGAATATATATATACTTACTTATTAATATGTTTTAATATTTATTTTAATAACTTATAAATTGTTTAATTTATTTTTATAAATTATAAATACATCTATACACATAAACAATAATATAAATAAAAATTAAATAAATATATGTAACAAATTTTAAAAAATTAAAATTATTTTAAATCTTTTTTAAAATAATTATACAGTACATTAGCTAAAAAAATACAAAATATTAGATAGCGGAGAAAATCAAATTACTATTCCCACTCCAGTGAGTGTAACAGTAGGGAAAGTGTTGGATAGCGTAGGGGTAAAAATGACTTTTCCCACTCCACTGAGTGCAACAGTAGGGAAAGTGTTGGATAGCGTAGGGGTTAAAATTACTATTCCCACTCCAGTGAGTGCAACAGTAGGGAAAGTGTTGGATAGCGTAGGGGTAAAAATTACTATTCCCACTCCAGTGAGTGCAACAGTAGGGAAAGTGTTGGATAGCGGGGGATAAAAATTACTATTCCCACTCCAGTGAGTGCAACAGTAGGGAAAGTGTTGGAAAGCGGAGGGGTAAAAATTACTATTCCCACTCCAGTGAGTGCAACAGTAGGGAAAGTGTTGGATAGCAGAGAGGTAAAAAGTACTATTCCCACTCCAGTGAGTGCAACATTAGGGAAAGTGTTGGATAGCGTAGGGGTTAAAATTACTATTCCCACTCCAGTGAGTGCAACAGTAGGGAAAGTGTTGGATAACGTAGGGGTAAACATTACTATTCCCACGCCAGTGAGTGCAACAGTAGGGAAAGTGTTGGATAGCGTAGGGGTTAAAATTACTATTCCCACTCCAGTGAGTGCAACAGTAGGGAAAGTGTTGGATAGCGTAGGGGTAAAAATTACTATTCCCACTCCAGTGAGTGCAACAGTAGGGAAAGTGTTGGATAGCGTAGGGGTAAAAATTACTATTCCCACTCTAGTGAGTGCAACAGTAGGGAAAATGTAGGATCGCGTAGGGGTTAAATTAACATACTTATAAATTATAATTTTTTAAATAAATAACATATTATTAATTATTTAACAAAATAATTATTAATAAATACCTAATAAATTAAATTAATATTTACTTAAATAACATTAAATTACTTCCCACCCTATTCCCCTATAAACACACAACGCGCTACACATAAAGAAATAACCCAATTAATGTAATTATCAATTAATCAATTAATACAAATTAATTACCATTTAATCATTAATTAACAATAAATTAATTAACAATAACAATAAATAAAAATAATAATACATTAATTATCATTAATATAATTTTTAATTAACCAATTAATAAAAATTAATTACCAATTAATTAACAATAAATTAACAATTAATAACAATAAATAAAATCATATTAATTAATTACAATTAAATTACTTCCCACCCTATTCCCCTATAAACCCACAACCCGCTACACATTAAAAATTAACATAATTAATGTAATTACCAATTAATCAATGAATTAAAATTAATTACCAATTAATAATTAATTTACAATGAATTAATTAACAATAACAATAAATAAAAATTAATAATAAATTAATTATAATTAATATAATTATAAATTAACCAATTAATATAAATTAATTACCAATTAATAATTAATTAACAATAAATTAACAATGAATAACAATAAATAAAAACATTAATTAATTAATTATAATTAAATTACTTCCCACCCTATTCCCCTACTTACTTCGATATTAAAAAAATCGATATTACTTACCTTAAAGTCGATATTCTGGTCAACGATATTCTTGACTTCGATATTCTGTCCCTACGATATTAAAAACTCGATATTAGTGTAGGTCGATGTTTAAAATTCGATATTTTGACTGCCCACCCTTTCTGAAGCCTTCCATGATATATTGGAGAAGGGAGTGATAATAGAAGACCTTCCATTGGCCATGATTGCTCTGATCAATAAGGCTGGCAAACCTAGTAACAGATGCAACTTGTATCACCTAGTATCATTAATCAATATCAAGAATAAAGTCCTTGCAACATTATTGGCCAGCAGACTGCTGGGTGTGACGGAAACATTGGTAGCCACATTAGTATTGATTTGTGTCCAACGCGGCTACCAGGCTGACCTTTATGAGGTTACCAACTACCTAGATATGTCAAAAAGTGACTGAAACAATGGAAATTCTATCATTAGATGCTAAAAAAAACATTTGACCCTGTGGAATCGCTTCTGTATGGTTTTCTATATATAAAAATTTGGTTTTAGATCCAAGGATGCTTTCATGGATAGAACTTCTGTAAAAACTACCCTTTGCTAGGGTCAGGGTAAACTGGGTGTTATCATCTCTTTTTACACTCCTGGGATATATTTTGTCTCTAATGCTAGTCCTCCTGATTTTAGAACACTGACTTGTTGGATATGCATAGACGCTTTGGTTAGTAGGAGCAGTTGCTTATGATAGTGGGAAGATAGAGTATTGCTTTACATGGATGACATTCTATTGTACATCACAAATCCTGGTCATACTGTCAGAGCATCCACAAGATATTTCTTATATATGAACAATATGTAGGCTTTAAGATTAACAGAAATAATTCCATACTGTAGCCAGTAAATGACTGATGGCCTGTGCGTCAAGTAGTGATAACTTTCTGGTTTGAAGTGAAGGAGTTTAAGTACATAATTTATATTTGATTGGCAACTATACAATGTTGTGTTTGTAACTTGAGACATTTATGACCAATTTAGGAAAGAAGATTCATGTTGGATGCACTTCCGTTATCCCTCCTCGGGAGAGTAGCATTCTTTGAGATAGTTTAACTCTCTAGGTTTCTGTATGAACTACAGAACATCAACTTTTAAGTTCCAGTTACTGTTTTCTGAGATGTAAATAATGTTTTCACTGCTTTATGCTGCCTGAGAGACCCTAGGATCTTACAAAATTGTGGGATTTCTCTCCCTAATTTGTTGAACTATTTTCTGGCAGCAGTCATTAATGAATGGGCCTTTAGGACGCAGAAGTTCTCGCTCAGGTTGGAGAGATACAGCTTGGGACAAGTGGGATTCCTAGATTATGCAAATTGGGGAGGTCAGCATATTCAACTGCAGTGGTTACAGGGACATGGAGGGCAGCATTTTCCAACATTGGTCTGAAATGGAATTTTACCGAAGCAGCTCAGTTATAGCTGAAAAAATATATGAAGGAAGTCCGATCTTCTGGATTGAAAGAATGGTATTTCTTGTGTATCTAAAGGATAAGGGATGGATGGAACCAACAAATGATGTCATTTTCACAACTGAATCAAGAGTGTGCAAGGTTTCAAGCATGTTTTTTCACTCTCTCTAACTGTCACGCGTTGTGTAAATATGGTGAGCTGAGAGAGGATTTCTTGAGCGGCCCCAGTACCCAGTAGAGGGTCAATTGATAGATGGTCAGATAGTTTTTAAGGGTGCCTCTATGACCTATAAAATGCTGAATAACCATTTGTGATTCCCTAAGTGTGCCAGGTATTCCCAGACATGGTTCCCTTACACACTGGAACCAAGCTATAACCGGCTGATGAGCCCTAGAAATGGCAAAACTGGTCTAGAATTGCTTGTGTTCTAGTTCAAGGAGGATCTGACCTGTCAGTTCTGGCTGGACTGTTCCCATTGGAGCATGGTCAAGAATAATATGCACTGAGGCGGTTTGGTGTGAAAAAGAACAATGAGCTGGGATGTGGGCCTGAGTAATTACAAGTGATTGAGATTAATTCAAGCATTCCATTCCTCACTTTTCTGATTAATTCAGATCAACAAAGCTAGGCATACCTGAACAAAGTTGGAGGCCAACTTGAAGAAGCATATGGGAGAAATGGATATGAATGATTGGCAAGAGGCATTGATGTCCCATATGGAAGTGACCTTTAGCCGAGGTCGTAGGCTTATCCAATTAAAATACTAGATAGGGAATACTACTCTAGGGCTTGGCTTAGGACCTTTGGCTATACTTGTTCCTTGATTTACATACAGGAATATGGACTAGAGAACACAGTCTATCAAAGACTGTGGCTGTTTTCATAGATAAAATGCACTTAGTAGAAAGCAATGAAGAGATTTCATGAAGCGAGGTGCGCTCCTCTGGAGTTTCCTCCAAGATTGACCTTGTTGGACATCTGGGGAGACATGATTGCAGGATACCACAGGCTATTTATGGATCTGGCAATCACAATAACCTCACAAGATATAGCACAAAAGTGGGGAAGCAGGCTAGCTCCATTCTGTAGGAGAGTAGGATCTGCTTCACATGGGTACCCCCACTTTTGCTGATGCTTCACTGTTTTTCGACATTAGTCTGGCTGGGGCCCTGCTAATCAGAACCCCAGCCTAGCTGCTTCCTCTCTAAAATGGTTTCCATGTGCCTTAGGCACATCACTGATTGGGATCTGGAGTGCCCTTATAAGTCCCTAGTATATGGTATACTATGTACCAAGGGCATAGGTACCTCAGAGGCCTGCCAGGGGCTGCAGCATGTATTATGCCACCCCTGGAAGGCCATCCAAACTGACACCACAGGTCTGCTACTGCAGCCTGGGTAAGGTGGTGCATGCACCCCTTACTGTGATATAGGTTACCTATATCACGAAATACATACACACATATAAACCTATAAGTCACTCCTAAGGCAGGCCTTATCAATCCTAAAGGCAGAGTGCATGGTTCCTATGTGAGAGGGTGCCCCTGCATGAGCAGGGCCCCTCTGCAGCGTTCGGAGACCATCTCTGATGCTGTTTGTAGTGCAGCCTGACCATATACTCTTAAGCGCATTATATCCTCGCGGTAAAATGCTAACTTTGGAATGGCTGCACCTAAACATGTCGTGTTTGGTGTCAAACATCTTGAATACTACCCCCCGCCAATCCTGGCGGCGGGGGTAGCATTCCACCCTTCTAGAGGGAAAGACATGTTGACTCTGACGAGTCCGGTAACTTCTTTCCAGAGCCCTGGCATCACAAAATGGATGCTGCTGCCACAGACACGAGTCTGGCCTCCTGCTGCTGGACGAAACTCCGGCAGGGGAGGCCTGGACAATAGGTTTCCTGTCCCAGGGAGGTGTGACCACCTCCCAGACAGGACAATGTGTATTGGGGCTGGGCGGGAGCACTTTCGGGTGCTTTGAAGTCCTGCACTGGGGGCACATTTGGTGTCCCTGTGCAGACCCCAGTTCAAACCGGATCAGGGGCTTGCAGCCCCTGCTTTGGCGCGAACTGGACAAAGGGAAAGGGTGTAGCCACCCCTCTGCCCTGACCCACCCATAGGTGGGGCCACAGAGTAGTCCAACCCCTATTTTTAGAATAAAGGTAGGAACCCAGTCCTTAGGACTTTAGATTATACCTGGATGAAACTCTGAAACTGAATCCTGGACCTTCGACGCTCTACTCACGATTAGAGGACTGAAGAATCTCCCTTGGGGTCAAGGAGTGACTCCCTGCTTGGCAGGCACCAAAGAAGCATCTGTCCGGTTCGCATCACTGAAGCTCCTGTCGGACGCCGAAGTCATCGCATCACCAGAGGTGGATTCTCAGACTTCCCCGAGGCTACTCCTGAGTCCCCAGCAAAGCTGAGGCCCGTGGCTATCGTGGGTGACTTGAGACCGTGACCCCTGGACACCGAGCACACTTGCAAGTGCACCATCTTCTGGGTCTCCCAAGAAGTCGTGCTTTCGGCTCCGAGTAGCCCTAGCCTCCAGCACCACCTGCACCGAAGATCACTGGCCCCCACTCCACGAGTGTCCTGTAAGCCAGCTCCACGTGCGGCGTCACGAGGCTCCTTCGCGGTCGCTAGCCCGTTGGCTAGTAGCCCTTAACGAAGGCCAATCTTTCTTTACTTGGCAGTCCTGGTTGCTCCAGGCCTGCCCTCACTTACCCTCGCTGGGTGAGTTCCCCAGACCTTGCTGGTCTGCATCATCGACGATCTACATCTTACTCGAGACTTGCCGTTGCCAAGGCTTGTTGGGTCCAATCTGGTCGCCGACACCTCTGCACTCGACAGACATCGAGCAACAGCCCGAATCCTGCTCCTGGTCGCCGACAACGCCTCCCGGACCTCGTGGCTGAAGAGTCAAGACGACCGTCAACGAACCTGAAGCACTCGACATCGGTGGGCATCTGTCCATCGCCTTCCTGGTCACTGGCTAGTGACCCAGACTCTGTCCCCTCTGCTTTCAGGTTCACCAGAACTCCGATCCACTCTTGGATCCACCCGGACACTTTTCTCCTGGTCGCCAGCAGCACTTTGCAGCAGATCGCCATACGAAACGACGACGAAACCCGACCCCGAAAGGCACCTATGCACCCGGCTTCCCTGGGTGAGGTAACACGAGTACTCCGGTGCTCCCGTGGGTAGAGACTCTTCAAAGTCCTAGATCTCAAAGGGTTTTGTCCTAGTCCTCTTTAAAGTGTCCCTTTCTCTATTTTCCCGATCCCGACTTTCTCCATAGAAGTTAACGGCGTATCGCGGTTGTGTATTTACACTGCACGCGTCTCCCGTGGGTCCCCTGTGTCACTACCTTGGGTGGTTCCTTGTGGTCCAAGCACTTCTAGAGGCTCTAGGCCTAGTGTCTAGTTCAGTCGTGGTTCGCATACCACTTTATTGGTATATGGTTTGGTACGCCCCTAGGGCCCAAACGTGTATTTGTGCTATTACTGTGATTTAAGATCTTATAACCTATGTACTTTGAACTCTAGCCTCATAAAGAGACTAGAGGGGTGTGTTTAGTAATAAATACATATATTTTGAATATATACCTGGTGTGGTGCTCTTTCATTTGGTCACTCAAGAGATTATAGACTGGTAAAACAAGCTGCTTTACATTCCTTCAAGACTTAGCCTGAAGGCTGCTCTCCACAGCTACCACTAGGATAGCTTTCAATAAGGTTGTCTTTAACCTACCTACCATAAGAGTCGATTTGGACTGGTGCAAGGTGCCCACTATAATTAGTGGACAGCATATGCCAGGCCAACTTCTCACATTGGTGTGCAGCGTGTGGGATTCCAGCTTGCTATTGTTTTACCAGATAATCTCAATTGAATTGATCAACTGAAAACCACTAAAGGTACCTAAGGTACATATAATTTAAGCTTAGAATAACAGTAAGTTCTACTGAACTTAGAGTTGTGTGTTAAGGGATAGCACAACCCTTTCTACAACTCAAGAGAGTTTAGTAGGCCACACTAGAGTAGGTAGTGCATACACCACACCACACTAGTAATGTCCTTAAAAGCAGGATCCAAAGATGCCTTGCAGGAAGCCATTGAGCTTCCACCCTCCAAGTATGATACACTCCCATTCTTGGAATTGAGAGCTTTGTGTAACGTGAGGAAATTAAGGACAGGCCAAAGTCCCACCACCCAACACCTCCAGGAGTTGTTGGTGGCTTATGATCTTAGTAAGTCCTCAGAGACTGAAGGGGTAGGAGCAGAGGGTGGGCCAGCAGATGAGGAAGGGGCCAGGGGTACCACTACCCCCAGCCCCCTCTGAAACTGACCAGGAGGGTGACAATGACCCTGACCTGGAAAACCCAATCCCTTCTGGGGAAGATGAAGATGAGGATCTAGAGAACCACACCTTTGTCCCCCAGGAAGGATTATGAGTGTGCTCAGAAAGTCTAGGTCTCCTTCTCAGGAGTCTAACCACTCTGGCACCTCAATAGGGAGCTCTGTTTCTTCTCACAGGAGGGAATCCTCTCATGAGAGAAGAAAGAGACTGGTCCAGTATGAGGAAACTCAACTAGAGATCAGGAAGAAGCAATTGGCTTTAGATAGAGAATCCCTACGATCTCCTTAGAGAGAGAAGAAAGTTGGGACTAGAGTCCCATGGTGGCAGCCATGTCCCTAGAGATAGGGAAAGGTCCTATGACCATAGGAACCTGAGCAAGATTGTCCCTCCCTACCAGAGTGGGGATGATATCCACAAATGGATAACTGCTTTAGAGAGGGCCTGTAAAGTACAGAAGGTCCCTCAGGAGCAGTGGGCAGCAATCTTGTGGCTCTCCTTTGCTGACAAAGGTAGAGACAAGCTCCTCACTGTTAGAGAGGAGGATGCTGACAATTACAAGGTCTTGAAGAGTGCTCTTATTGATGGGTTTGGCCTAACCACTGAACAGTACAGGTTGAAGTTCAGAGACACCCAAAAGCACAGACTCAAGACTGGGTAGACTATGTGGATTGTTCTGCCAAGGCTCTGGAAGGCTGGTTGATGGGCAGTAAGGTGTGTGACTTCTCAGGATTGTATAATCTGATAATGAGGGAGCAGATTCTTAATAACTGTCAAAATCAGCTGTTGCATCAATACCTGGTTGACTCTGATCTGACCTCTCCCAAGAATTGGGAAAGAAGGCAGACAAATGGGTCAGAACCAGGGTGAAGCAGAAGGTACAGAACCAAGGTGGGGAAACCAAGAAGCAAGATGCTAAGAACTCTGACAAGGGTGGGGAGAAGGGTAAAGATCAAAAGTCTTCATCAGGCCCCAAAAATCTTCTTCTGGTGGGATTCCCAGTCTACCAAGGGTAAAGGCCAAAGAAAACCATGGTGCAAGGTCTGTAAGCAAAAGACCCACTGGACCAGTGATTGCACCAAGTCCAAAGACTCCAGTCCAGCACCCACCAATGCCCCTAAGGCACCTGTTCCCCTAGTACAGTTGGTGGAAGTGCTCCAGCAAAGGGTTTAGTAGGGTTCACCCTGGGAACTGAGTTGGGCTCTGACTTAGTTAGAGAACTGACTCAGGCTGTGTTAGTCTGTGATGGAGGCATGGATGTGACCTCCACTGTGAGTCCCAGTAATCTGGGCAAGTACAGACAACAGCCTTTAATCAATGGACGTGAGGCTTTGGCATTTAGGGACACAGGGGCAAGTGTCACAATGGTGACACAAGACCTTGTGCTTCCTGGGCAAGTTATGCTTGGTGAGATGTACCAAGTGACCAATGCTAGCAATGTCAGAACAGACCATACTCTGGCAGTTGTTAACTTCTCCTGGGGAGGGGTAACTGGCCTTAAGAAGGTTGTGGTAAGTGCAAACCTACCAGTCGAATGCTTGCTTGGCAATGACTTAGAGACTTCTGCTTGGGCAGAAGTGGAGCTCAGGACCCATGCAGAAATGCTGGGGATCCCTGCAGATGTGTTTGCTGTGACCAGGTCACAAGCCAAAATGTCTAGCACTGAACAGGCCTTGGATTCTGGAAGAATGGACCAAGTGCCTTCCAAGAGGAGGAGTAGTAGGGTTAAGGCAGTGCCTTCCCCTTGGCTCAGGAGGAAGATCAGTCCCTTGAGGGGATGATCTCAGCCCTGAAGAAGGAACTGTCCCAGAGGAACTTGAACCTGACCAGGTTGAGTTCTTGGGGACAGGGGGACCTTCTAGGGCAGATCTGAGCCAGGAGCAGCAGAGCTGCCCCTCCCTTGAACCCCTCAGACAGCAAGCTGCTGCTGAGGCTGCTGGGAAAGCTAGTGGTCCCCATACAGTGTATTGGGATGATGGACTCCTGTACTCAGAGAGTAGAGACCCCAAGCCTGGTGCTACCAGGAGGTTGGTAATACCTTTGAAGTTCAGGGGCTTCCTATTGACCCTAGCCCATGATATTCCCTTAGCAGGTCACCTGGGCCAGAACAAGACTTGGGACAGAATTGTCCCTCACTTTCACTGGCCCCACATGTCTGAAGACAGTAAGGAGTTTTGTCGCTCCTGTGTAACCTGCCAAGCCAGTGGCAAAGCAGGTGGCACTACAAAGGCCCCCTGATACCACTACCTGTGGTGGGGTGCCCTTTGAAAGGGTAGGGATTGACATTGTTGGTCCCATGGATCCCCAAACAGCCTCTGGGCACAGGTTTATCCTGGTGGTAGTGGATCATGCCACCAGGTACCCAGAAGCTATTCCCCTCAGGACCACTACAGCACCTGTGGTGGCAAGGGCCCTCCTGGGAATCTTCTCAAGAGTGGGCTTTCCTAAGGAGGTAGTATCAGACAGGGGTGCTAACTTCATGTCTGGGTACTTGAAAGCAATGTGGAAGGAGTGTGGAGTGACTTATAAGTTCACCACACCCTATCACCCACAATGCAATGGTTTAGTTGAGAGATTCAACAAAACCTTGAAGGGCATGATTAAAGGGCTCCCAGAAAAGCTTAGGCGTAGATGGGACATACTCTTGCCCTGCCTTTTATTCGCATATAGGGAGGTGCCTCAGAAGGGGGTTGGTTACAGCCCTTTTGAACTTCTGTTTGGCCACCCTGTGAGGGGTCCACTGTGCTTGGTGAAGGAAGGATGGGAGTTACCTCTCAAGCCCCCAAAGCAAGATATAGTGGACTATGTACTGGTCTCCGCTCCAGGATGGCTGAGTACATGAAAAGGCAACCAAAAACCTTGAGGCTAGCCAGGAACTTCAGAAGGCCTGGCATGACCAAAGGCTGTTCTGACTGTTTACCAGCCAGGACAGAAGGTGTGGGTGTTGGAGCCAGTGGCCCCAGCAGCTCTCCAAGATAAATGGAGTGGACCCCACACTATTGTTGAGCAGAAGGGTGAGGTCACTTATTTAGTGGACCTAGGAACACCCAGGAGTCCCCACAGGGTTCTCCATGTCAACAGGTTAAAACCATATGTGGACAGGGCAGACATGGGCTTGCTCATGGCTACTGATGAAGGGCAGGAGGAAGAGAGTGACCCACTCCTGACCTGCTCTCACAGAACCCTGACGATGGGTCAGTTGATGGTGTAGCCTTGGCAGGCAGCCTCACTACCCAGCAACAAACTGATTGCAGGCAAGTCCTCAATCAGTTTAGACATATGTTTTCACTGACACCCAGTCAGACCACCTGGTGCACTCATGAAGTGGACACTGGGGACAGTCTGCCTATTAAAAACAAGATTTATAGGCAACCTGACCATGTCAGGGACTGTATCAGGACTGAAGTCCAGAAAATGTTGGAATTGGGAGTCATTGAACCCTCAGATAGCCCTTGGGCTAGTCCAGTAGTCCTAGTACCGAAACCTCACACCAGTGGTGGAAAAGAGAGATGAGGTTTTGTGTAGACTACAGGGGTCTCAATGCAGTCACTAGGACTGATGCCCATCCAATACCCAGGGCAGATGAGCTCATAGATACTTTGGCCTCTGCCAAATATCTCAGCACATTTGACCTAACAGCTGGCTACTGGCAGATCAGACTAGCTGATACTGCAAAGCCCAAAACAGCATTCTCAACCCCTAGTGGGCATTATCAATTTGTGGTAATGCCCTTTGGTCTGAAGAATGCACCTGCCACTTTCCAGAGGTTGGTGAATACAGTTCTCACAGGACTGGAAGCCTATAGTGCAGCTTATCTAGATGATATTGCTGTCTTTAGCTCCACCTGGGAGGATCACCTGGTCCACCTCAGGAATGTTTTACAGGCCCTGCAAAAGGCAGGCCTGACTATCAAGGCCACTAAGTGCCAGATAGGGCAGAGTCAGGTTGTGTACCTGGGCCACCTTGTGGGTGGAGGCCAGGTTCAACCTTTGCAGAGCAAGATCCAGACCATCATGGACTGGACTGCTCCCACTACCCAGACTCAGGTGAGAGCCTTCTTAGGCCTGACTGGGTACTATAGGAGATTTGTCAAGGGGTATGGATCAATAGTGACACCCTTGAATGACTTAACTTCTAAGAAAATGCCCAAAGGTTCAGTGGACAGTTAGCTGTCAAAAGGCATTTGATGACCTCAAGCAGGCCATGTGCACTGCTCCAATTCTGCAGAGTCCTGATTACTCCAAGAAGTTCATTGTTCAAACTGATGCATCTGAATTGGGGGTAGGGGCTGTACTGTCACAATTGAATGAAGAAGGTCAGGATCAGCCAGTAGCTTTTATTAGCAGAAGGCTGACCCCTAGAGAGAAACGTTGGTCAGCCATAGAGAGGAGGCCTTTGCTGTGGTCTGGGCTCTGAAGAAGTTGAGGCCATACTTGTTTGGTACACACTTCCTGGTTCAGACAGACCATAAGCCCCTCTTATGGCTAAAACAAATGAAGGGTGAAAACCCCAAACTGCTTAGGTGGTCCATTTCCCTACAGGGGATGGACTTTACAGTGGAACATAGGCCTGGGAGTAACCATGCGAATGCAGATGGACTCTCTAGGTATTTCCACTTAGAACATGAAGACTTAACTGGGCAAGGTTAGTTTAATGTCCCTACGTTTGGGGGGTTGTGTAGGAGAGTAGGATCTGCTTCACATGGGTACCCCACTTTTGCTGATGCTTCACTGTTTTTCGACATTAGTCTGGCTGGGGCCCTGCTAATCAGAACCCCAGCCTAGCTGCTTCCTCTCTAAAATGGTTTCCATGTGCCTTAGGCACATCACTGATTGGGATCTGGAGTGCCCTTATAAGTCCCTAGTATATGGTATACTATGTACCAAGGGCATAGGTACCTCAGAGGCCTGCCAGGGGCTGCAGCATGTATTATGCCACCCCTGGAAGGCCATCCAAACTGACACCACAGGTCTGCTACTGCAGCCTGGGTAAGGTGGTGCATGCACCCCTTACTGTGATATAGGTTACCTATATCACGAAATACATACACACATATAAACCTATAAGTCACTCCTAAGGCAGGCCTTATCAATCCTAAAGGCAGAGTGCATGGTTCCTATGTGAGAGGTGCCCCTGCATGAGCAGGGCCCCTCTGCAGCGTTCGGAGACCTTCTCTGATGCTGTTTGTAGTGCAGCCTGACCATATACTCTTAAGCGCATTATATCCTCGCGGTAAAATGCTAACTTTGGAATGGCTGCACCTAAACATGTCGTGTTTGGTGTCAAACATCTTGGAATACTACCCCCCGCCAATCCTGGCGGCGGGGTAGCATTCCACCCTTCTAGAGGGAAAGACATGTTAACTCTGACGAGTCCGGTAACTTCTTTCCAGAGCCCTGGCATCACAAAATGGATGCTGCTGCCACAGACACGAGTCTGGCCTCCTGCTGCTGGACGAAACTCCGGCAGGGGAGGCCTGGACAATAGGTTTCCTGTCCCAGGGAGGTGTGACCACCTCCCAGACAGGATAATGTGTATTGGGGCTGGGCGGGAGCACTTTCGGGTGCTTTGAAGTCCTGCACTGGGGGCACATTTGGTGTCCCTGTGCATACCCCAGTTCAAACCGGATCAGGGCTTGCAGCCCCTGCTTTGGCGCGAACTGGACAAAGGGAAAGGGGTGTAGCCACCCCTCTGCCCTGACCCACCCATAGGTGGGGCCACAGAGTAGTCCAACCCCTATTTTTAGAATAAAGGTAGGAACCCAGTCCTTAGGACTTTAGATTATACCTGGACGAAACTCTGAAACTGAATCCTGGACCTTCGACGCTCTACTCACGATTAGAGGACTGAAGAATCTCCCTTGGGGTCAAGGAGTGACTCCCCTGCTTGGCAGGCACCAAAGAAGCATCTGTCCGGTTCGCATTACTGAAGCTCCTGTCGGACGCCGAAGTCATCGCATCACCAGAGGTAGATTCTCAGACTTCCCGAGGCTACCCTGAGTCCCCAGCAAAGCTGAGGCCCATGGCTATCGTGGGTGACTTGAGACCGTGACCCCTGGACACCGAGCACACTTGCAAGTGCACCATCTTCTGGGTCTCCCAAGAAGTCGTGCTTTGGGCTCCGAGTAGCCCTAGCCTCCAGCACCACCTGCACCGAAGATCACTGGCCCCCACTCCACGAGTGTCCTGTAAGCCAGCTCCACGTGCGGCGTCACGAGGCTCCTTCGCGGTCGCTAGCCCGTTGGCTAGTAGCCCTTAACGAAGGCCAATCTTTTCTTTACTTGGCAGTCTGGTTGCTCCAGGCCTGCCCTCACTTACCCTCGCTGGGTGAGTTCCACAGACCTTGCTGGTCTGCACCATCGACGATCTACATCTTACTCGAGACTTGCCGTTGCCAAGGCTTGTTGGGTCCAATCTGGTCGCCGCCAACTCAGCACTCGACAGACATCGAGCACCAGCCCGAATCCTGCTCCTGGTTGCCGACAACGCCTCCCGGACCTCGTGGCTGAAGAGTCAAGACGACCGTCAACGCACCTGAAGCACTCGACATCGGTGGGCATCTGTCCATCGCCTCCCTGGTCACTGGCTAGTGACCCAGACTCTGTCCCCTCTGCTTTCAGGTTCACCAGAACTCCGATCCACTCTTGGATCCACCCGGACACTTTTCTCCTGGTCGCCAGCAGCACTTTGCAGCAGATCGCCATTCGAAGCGACGACGAAACCCGACCCCGAAAGGCACCTATGCACCCGGCTTCCTGGGTGAGGTAACACGAGTACTCCGGTGCTCCCGTTGGTAGAGACTCTTCAAAGTCCTAGATCTCAAAGGGTTTTGTCCTAGTCCTCTTTAAAGTGTCCCTTTCTTCTATTTTCCCGATCCCGACTTTCTCCATAGAAGTTAACGGCGTATCGCGGTTGTGTATTTACACTGCACGCGTCTTCCGTGGGTCCCCTGTGTCACTACCTTGGGTGGTTCCTTGTGGTCCAAGCACTTCTAGAGGCTCTAGGCCTAGTGTCTAGTTCAGTCGTGGTTCGCATACCACTTTATTGGTATATGGTTTGGTACGCCCCTAGGGCCCAAACGTGTATTTGTGCTATTACTGTGATTTAAGATCTTATAACCTATGTACTTGAACTCTAGCCTCATAAAGAGACTAGAGGGGTGTGTTTAGTAATAAATACATATATTTTGAATATATACCTGGTGTGGTGCTCTTTCATTTGGTCACTCAAGAGATTATAGACTGGTAAAACAAGCTGCTTTACATTCCTTCAAGACTTAGCCTGAAGGCTGCTCTCCACAGCTACCACTAGGATAGCTTTCAATAAGGTTGTCTTTAACCTATCTACCATAAGAGTCGATTTGGACTGGTGCAAGGTGCCCACTATAATTAGTGGACAGCATATGCCAGGCCAACTTCTCACACATTCCTGAAAGTGTTCTGTAAATATCTTGATTGGTATGTGAAAGTAGAATTGGTGATATACAAAAGTCACAGTTGTCTGGGATAATGTGGTACGGTGTAGGCCTCAACTCTGGATTAGGATGCAACAGCTAGCATTGCACTGTTGAGGTAATACAATATGTTCAGCATGGGCAAAACATTCATCCTTTCCGAGTTGACCTTTTCCTGATCTTGTTTTGGTATGAATATCTTTTCACAACTCATTTTCAGAAAGTGAGTTATTTTTAACCAAATTTATAAAGACACTCTGGTTACGTTGCAATACAGTTGTAAGAGAAACTCTGTTTAATATGTGGTAGCTGTGGTGGAAGTAGCTGGCAGTTCCTCAGAGACATGTGTGGTAAATTCAAGCAATACCAATCATTTTGCAGCAAACAAAACAACGTAATAAAATTATCATACCAAATTAGAAAAAGGGAGAAAAATGTAATAAGCAAAAAGATACCAAAACTATTAAAATTAGATAAGGGGAGCATGAGATATAAATATACGTTTTGAGCCAAAAAAGCACCACGAAAACATAAAGTGGCATTGAAAAGTATCAGCTAGTGGCTGACCAAGACCTAGATTATTTCAGGCTGATCGCATTAGTGTCAGTTAAGCTTTGGTTAACCCAAGTAGGTCACACTGGTCAAAGTTTTTACCTTCGGTCCTAGGGTCTCATTTAGAGTTTGACAGAGCTGGAGCACTGTCATAAATCAGTGGTGTTCTGGATCTGGCAAACTTGTGGTTCCCCCACTCTAGAGTCAAGGAAGTGCAAAGCCTGCTCTGGTTCTTCTGGTGTGAACCTCAAACCATGTAGCCCCTCAGCCAAGGAGGCACTAGTTCACCGGGTGGGGCAACCATCACACATTTTCCCTAACTGTGTGCCATGCATTATGATGAATGCAAAAAAGAACAATTGATGGACAGAATGTTGAACAATGTCAAACATTCACCCCAGTACAGGGATCTGGGCCTAAATTAATCGTTTTTTTGCTCCCCATGCCATTCCAGTTTAAAAACAGCCATACGCAAGTCAGTCTTGACCCTGCTCCCCATGGGAACAGTCCAGCCCAAGCATCCTGGGACCGGTTTCGGGGTTTCACCCCTCATCAGCCAGGCTAGCTTGACCGCAGGGGCATGGAGAGCATGGGACCCACATCTGGGCATACCCGCCCCACTTGGGGTGACAAATGCAAAAAGAACATTTGATGGACAGAATGTTGAACAATGTCAAACATTCACACCAGTTTAGAGATCTGGGCCTAAACCCATCATTTTATTGCTCCCCACGCGATTCCAGTTTAAACCCAGCAATGTGCACATCAGTCTTGACCCTGATCCCCATGGGAACAGTCCAGCCCGAACTGCCAGGCCAGGTCCTCCCTGGACCGGAAAGCAGCATCCTGGGACTGGTTTGGGGGTTTCACTCCTCATCAGCCAGGCTAGCTTGACTCCAGTGGCATGAAGAGCACGGGACCCGAGTCTGGGCATACCTGTCCCTCTCAGGGTGACAAATGCAAAAAGATCACTTGATGGACAGAATGTTGAACAATGTCAAACATTCACCCCAGTACAGAGATCTGGGCCTAAATCCATCTTTTTTGCTCCCCATGCCATTCCAGTTTAAACCAGCCATATGCAAATCAGTCTTGACCTTGCTCCCCATGAGAATAGTGCAGCTTGCACTGCCAGGCCAGGTCCTCCCTGGACCGGAAACAAGCATCCTGGGACCGGTTTTGGAGTTTCACCACTCATCAGCCAGGCTAGCTTGACTCCAGTGGCATGGAGAGCACGGGACCCACGTCTGGGCATACCCGTCCCACTCCGAGTGACAAATGCAAAAAGAACAAATGATGGACAGAATGTTGAATATGGCTGGGTCCAAATAGTGGTGGCCTGGTGAGTAAAAGAATGATGGATTAAACCCAGAGCCTTGTGACTGGGGGCATTCCGTCCATCATTTTTTCTTTATGCATTATGATGGTCATGGACCAACCATTTTTTTATACTGAGATAACAAACTCCCATTTTGGCGGCTCCCTTCACAAGTAAAGTTCATCACCAAGGAAGTGGGATTACTAAACAAGGTGGATGCTCCTCTGCCACAATGGTGGAGTCTTATCTCATTTCATCTAAGATTTATTTGATTTTCCTTTAAAAACCATAAAAGCAAACATGCAGATTAACTACATCATCACAAAGCAGTTGACATAAGATAAATTATAAAACAAGATAAATTGACAAAAATGTCATCAAGAAATACTAATGTTTTTTCTTAACCGTATCACAGACCCTACAAAAATGCTAGACACCTTACAACAAATCACCAGGGAATTAAGTTGTTGTAGAAGCAACAAAGCAGGCCGACATTCCTTAAAATTGTAATAACGGAGAATAAGTCAAATGTAACGTTCACGTGGTACAGCATAATAAGGGCAGGAAAAATATATAGTGCAAGGTGCATTGAGTCGAGTGGACATTGCAGTGGCAGTTAATCAAGGCCGATGACTAACTGTTAGTGGCTGGGAAAGTGATTAAATAGTGAAAAATTTCCAGCCTCAAGCAAGTCGGAAGTACCGATGCCGTCGGTTATGAAGGGCAGTAAGGTATAGCTAAATCATATCAGTAACCAGTGTCAATTAATTCCTAATAACTCTGGATTTGGCCATTTTCTCAGAGAATCTTTGGTCATTGAGAAAGGACAAACAGTGGCTTTATAGGTCTCTTCTTCTCTTGTTAGATTCGACATTGGGTGAATAAAAGTATTCAGGATGACCCAGATTCATACTAAACAATTTGACAGTCTTGCGACAAGAAAAAGAGCCAGAATAAATTAGATTTAAACAATCATTCAGAATCATATGATTTAAAATAGTAAAATCACTAGTCCACATCTTATGCTTCAATATAAAGGGCTGTATGATGATCAAGTCAGTTAAAAAAGAGACCCCTAGCTCTGAATGGCAAACAAAGGTGTAACAACTGCTAGGGACAGCTAAAAGATTCTTAAACATTTTATTCACAAGTGTCTGGAGCAAACTTACATTTTTTAAACCGCAGATGCTCGTACTGTGAAGGGCTACAGAAACACATTTTGAGTTGTAAATGGTTAGCATTTCTTTTACTGGGTTGTCCCCCAACTTGCAAATTTGAATTAGAT
Organism: Calotriton arnoldi; assembly: GCA_963921515.1. Taxonomy (NCBI): domain Eukaryota; kingdom Metazoa; phylum Chordata; class Amphibia; order Caudata; family Salamandridae; genus Calotriton; species Calotriton arnoldi. Next base: position 799,855 of record CAWUFW010000041.1, read on the forward strand.
TTATTAAAGTTCTGCAGTCTGTTGTCAACTGTTGGGGTCCATAAGCTGCTTTCATGAAATAAAATACCAAGATAATAAAAGGTTGGTACAGAACCTAGCTTGGCCCTGTTGATCCTAAATTCACAACCTTTCTGCAGATGTCTCCCGCACTTCATCACAAAGGTCTTCCCTATGTTAACTGACAAGCCAAGATTAGCCATAAAATCTGTAAAACCATTAAGTAACAGCTCCAGACCCTTGGAGTGTGCACATAAGGACGGCGTAGTCGGTAAGACGTAAACAAGATATAGGTCTATGCCTGATCTGGGGGGGGCGGGTCACAACGTATGTTACACAAGGCAGACTCTAAATTGTTGATATATGGAGTGAATAATGGGAGCTAGTACGCAACCTGGTCTGACCCCTTTTGCAAGGTAAAAAGTGCTAGTGTATTCACCCTTGTGGCTGTAACATACTCTGGCTTTCCGTATAGAGTATAGGTCTCTAAGGAAGGCTATAATCTATGGATCCACCCCTAAATCTGATAACATAACCCTTAAACTACTGTGTTGTGTACACTATTGAAAGCACTTGATAGGTCTACGAATGCTAAAAACAGGTGACCCTCCTTCATAAAGGTGTACCTGCCAATCGGTAAATTAAGATTGAGGGCCTGTTCTATGGTTCCCAAGCCTTTGTGGAATCCATATTGGAGGTCAGACAATATATTGTTAGACTCAGCCCACTCCTCTAGGTGGGCCATCAGAATTCTCCCCGCCACTTTAATCATGGAATCAAGGAGTGATAAGGGGCGATAACATGCAGGGTCGCCACAGTCACCTTCCTTATAGATTGGTACAATCATGGACTCCGACCAAGAACTAAGAATACCAGAATGGCAGCAAGCCCATAGAACCTTAGTTACGATGGGACCCCACAAAGGAATGTTTGCCTCAAACAGGTTGATGGGGATACCATCTGGGTCAGAGGCTTTACCACCCCTACTACCTCCAATGCCTCATTGACTTCGTCCAAACCAAACACAACCTAGACGAGTCACAGGCCATAAGATCCAAGGAGGTACTTTCGGACCCCTGACACAATTGAGATGAATTGGACTACAGCTTGGCAAAATGGGTGACCCGCTCAGACTCACTAATTGCTGCCTCAAGGCTGGGGGCCGATTCTCCCTTTAAGAGGGAACCGTTAATAACCTGCCAAAAGTCATGGGTGTATTTGGACAAACTGGCTTCAATCAGGGAGACCCAGGCTAAGTTTTCAGCTCCTTCTTCCTGTTTTTTAGTGCTAAATTATAAGCTGATCTACATCTTCTCACTTCCTGAGGACAACAGGGTGACTAATGAAGAGCTGACAAAAGATGTTTATGGGCCCTTGAGCAGATGCTATTAAACCATGGGGCCTCTGGTATTAACCTGCAGGGGAGATCCAGTTAAGGTAGCTTTAATAGCCCCCGCAATTAACAAAAAAGCGGACTTAGTATCGGCATCACTAGATGAGATGTCCAAGTATATGTTAAAGGCATCCCTCTGAGTGGAAACCAATTTTTCGAGAAAAACTCCAGGATCCACGTTAGACCATCACCAAAAATAACCATTGCGAACTGTAAGGGCAGAATTATCAAGAATATGTTCCGCTATGATGTTTCTATGACTGAACTCCTACGTAAGCGAAATCAATTGCGGAAAATGATCGCTCTCACAGAACTGATGGGTCGTGAAGTGAGCTAAAATAAACTTACAATTAAAACAACATAGGATGTAATCAATGATAGAATTATCCCCACCCCACAAGATAAGGAGGTGTAAAAGGAACAGAGGGGGAACAAAACAGGGGTAAAAAAACAGAGGGGGAACACAACTCATTTGAAAAACCAAGGTTAAATTTTAACATTAAGTAATTCAATAACATACAATGAGAAAAATGGGTTTGATTATCGTTATTCAGATTAACCATACCACAAATGTCATTAGGTGGAAAAGGCCATAATCGGATATTAAAGTCACCACCTCACACTAAAAGAAATTCCTTCCCTTCACAACAGCAAATATTATCAAGTTCTTGTTCGAGCTGAGACAAAGCTGAGTTGATATCATGGAGGGGGATTCTATTATAAAAGTTCACAACAATGAGATTTAAGATGGGGGTAAGAACACAAACAATAATAAAAATATATAGAGAAGATGAATCAGTTCTAATAATACAGTAAGGCAACCAGTTAGAAACATAAATAGACAAACCCCCCTTTGGCCTGCCAGCATGGGAGGGTACGTCAGCTAGATGTAAAGTCTTAAACCCATTGATATGGATAGGGTCCAAGGCCCATGTCTCCTGTAAACAGAGAAATTAAAACTTTGACACAAAGTCCACGCAGGAGGGAAGAAGAACCTTAGAATGGAGTCCCACCACATTCCAAAAGAGGAACTGATATGAAAGTGGCTGCACAATGTGCGGCGTCCTGGAGTTAGAAGCTATGGGAATATTACCGGTCACCAATGACGAGGGAACCTCCAGGATTGATATGTCTGGATTGAGACTTGAGCTAGGAGATGGATGGACCACAAGTTGAGGAAGCTTCTCTAACTCTAGTTTAAGTCCATTGATCCCGCCCAGATCTAACAGCGGGAATGGTGGAGTCTTTTTTCTGGAGCTCCAAGTCCTCCAATAGTTTATGATCGTGAGAAGCCAATAGGAGTCCCTCAAATTTAGAAATGTCATTGCTGAGCTCCTGCTGAAATTCTTGGTTTTTGCACTAAAAGCTTCGACCAAGACAAAGCTGGATTCCATAGCCACCAAGATCGCTTCATCGTAGGGATACATTTGTCACCTCACCATGATCCAAGGATTTATCGTCAAACTTAGTCACTTTTTTAATTCTCAAAATCCACCAATGTGACAAGGCTGGAAGTTGAGGCAGTAGGGCTCCACAAGACAATGTACTTTTACTGTGAGGTCCCACTGAATCTATTCTGAAAAGCCTAGCTTGGAACAAACCTGGTTTTCTTTTTGCCAAGAGTATGACCTTCCTGGAGAAGCCTCAGCACCTTGTCATCATCCTCCGGAAGTGAAAAAATTTAGTAAAGGCCTGATTTAGAGTTTGGCGGATGAGCTACTCCATCACAAATGTGGCCTATATCCTGTCTGCCTTTTTTCAAATGGCATAGGATAGCAGGCACTTCCAATAAGGCGGACAGGATACCCATCATGTTTGTGATGGAGTACCTGTCCGCCAAACTCTGAACCAGGCTATAGGTTCTACTTTTGTAAAAGTGCTGGTGATACAAATTCAGGAATTTATCCAGACCTGCAGGGGTAGGACTTCTAACTCACAGGTGCAAGGATTTGGTTCAGTGCACCATTGCTGATTAAGAAAATCCTGGTTAACCGCAGTACCAACACTAACCCGCTAAGCTGTCTTCACCCAGGCAGTGTTTTTTAGGTTACTATCAGCGGTCCCATTAAACAAGTTGAGAGACACAGTCAAAATACAAACATTTTTTCATCTTACTCTCAAACATTGCACTAAGAAATCAGGACATACAGTTTTAAAATGTTTATTTTAAACGTCCTAGGGCTGGTTTATGTATTGGCGGTATGTCAGGTCTGAATGTGACGCTTCTCAGGAATGGCACGATGTTCAAAGGACCCCACCTCCAGACATCACTGGGTTCCTGAAAGAAACTAATACAGGACTCCTGAGATACCAGGTGAGGGGAAAGATGAGGGAAAGGGACAGCAGGAAAGGAGTTCTGAAATGGCAAATGTAAGAAAAATTATAAATTTGTGTATGTCTCAAATTCTATAATCACATATAATGTATGCACTTATTATACTACTGGTACCTTCAATAAATATCTTGAAAATCTATGTTTTCATAGGTGGATTAGCTTTCCTATTATGTTATCCTTATATGTATTTTCAGGAAATGTAGAGAGAAGAAAGACTTGACACGATTTTTCTTTTTCCACAATGTTCTCATAAACAAAAAGCATTGGCAAAGCCAATAGGTCTCGCCTATGCAAAAGCTATTGGTTTTGCCAATATGTTGTAACAATGTTGTGCACCAGAATGCCTGCTGTTCAGCATGGCTAAAAGTTAGTGGGGTAAAGGAGAGTGACGTGGAGTGGAGTGTCGTAATGTGGCATGGAGTGGCATACAGTAGAGTTGAGTGGCTTGGAGAGGAGTGAAGTGGAGTGTCGTATAGTAGCATACAGTGTTGTAGAGTGTTATGGAGGGAGTAGAGTTTTGTTTAGTGGAAAAGTGTAAAATTTAGTAGAGTGGCATACAGTTTCAGAGTTGAATAGAGTTGCAGAGAGTGTTGTGGAGTGGTGTAGAGCACAGTGGAGTAGCGTAGAGGGTGTTGCGTAGATTGGTGTACAATGTTGTAGAGAAGAGTGGCATAGAGTGAAGTAGATTGTCATAGATTGGAGTGGCGTGGAGTACTGTGTCATAGAATAGAGTGGAATAAAGTGGCATGGAGTGTCATAGAGGCAGTTGCGTAGAGCATTATAGAGTGGAGTAGTGGAGTAGAAAGGCATAGAGTGAAGTAGAGCGCTGTAGAGTGGAGTGGCTTAGAGAGGAGTAGAGTGTCGGTGGAGCGAAGTTTAATGAAGTAGAGCATTATAGAGTGGAGTATCATGGAGTGGGTGTCGTACAATGAAGTGAAGTAGAGTGGCCTATAGTGAAGTGGCGTAAAGTACAGTGTTGCAGAGTAAATTAACATAGAGTGCAGTGGCATAGAGTGCATTGGTTTTGAGTAAAGTGGTGTAGAGTAGATTGGCGTAGACTGCAGTGACATAGAGTAGCACAGAGTGCAGTGGCATAGAGTAGAGTGGTGCAGAGTAGAGTGGTGCAGAGAACAGTGACTTCGAGTACAGTGGTGCAGAGTAGAATAGAGAGACCTACAGTGCAGTGAAGCAGAGTGCAATGGTATATAGTGATGTAGCGTGAGCGTACAGTGGCATAGAGTCCAGTAGCATAGAGTAGAATGTTGTAGAGTATAGTCGCGTAAAGTGCAGTGGTGCAAAGTAGTTGGCTGAGGTTCAGTGGCATAGGGTGCATTGGTTTTGAGTAAAGTGCTGTAGAGTGCATTGGCATAGAGTGCAGTGGTTTGGTATACAGTGGCATAGCATAGACTACAGAGGCATAAGATGATGCAGCGTGTAGTGCAGTGGCATACAGTTGCATAGAGTGGAGTAGTGTTATAGAATGGCTTAGAGTGGAGTAGAGTGCTGTAGAGCAGAGTGCATAGAGTGGAGTAGTATCAGTCGAGCACAGTTTAATGGAGTAGAGCGTCATAGAGTGGAGTATCGCGGAGTGGAGTGTCATAGAGTGAAGTGTAGTAGAGTGGCCTAGAGTGAAGTGGAGTAAAGTACAGTGGTGTGGAATAAATTGGCATAGAGTGCATTGGTTTTGAGTAAAGTGGTGTAGAGTGCATTGGTGTAGAGTGCAGTGAGGTAGAGTAGCATAGAGTGCAGTGGCATAGAGTAGAATGGTGCAGAGTAGCATGCAGCAGCATAGAGTAGAATGTTGTAGAGTATAGTGTAATAAACTGCAGTGGTGCAAAGTAGTTGACATGAGTGCAGTGACATAGGGTGCATTGGTTTTGAATAAAGTGGTGTAGAGTGCATTATTGTAGAGTGCAGTGGTTTAAAGTATAGTGGCATAACGTAGACTGCAGAGGCATAGAGTGATGCAGCATACAGTGCAGTGGGGTAGAGTGCAGTTGTATAGAGTGCAGTGGTGTAGAATAGATTGTTTCAGAGTAGAGTGGAGTGGTGCAATGTAGAGCATAGTGGTGCAGGGTATAGCACAGTGGCATAGAGTAGAGTGGTGTAGAGTAGAGTGGCACAGCACTGATTGCAATGGCGCAGTATGGAGTGGCACAGAGTGGAGTAGAGTAGAGTATTGTGCAGTGGCATAGAGTGCCGTGGCATAGAGTAGATTGTTTCAAAGTAGAGTGAAATGGTGTAGAGTGGAGTGGTGAAGGGTAGAGTGGAGTGGCATAGAGTAGTGGCATAGAGTGCATTGGCGTAGAGTGCAGTGTTGCAGAGTGGAGTGGCATTGAGTGGAGTGGTGCAGAGTAGAGTGGCCTAGACTGGAGTGGTGTAGAGTGCTGTGGGGAAGAGTTCAAAGGTGCATAGTAGAATTGGGTAGAGTATAATGGTGCAGTGTAGAGTAGAGAGGCATACAATGAAGTTGTGTAGAGTGCAGTGACATAGAGTGCAGTGGTGCACAGTAGATTACAGTGGCATAGAATGCATTGGTGTAGAGTGCAGTAGAATGGTGTAGAGTGGTGCAGAGTAGAGTGCAGTGGCATAGAGTAAAGTGGCACAGAGTAGAGTGGCATATAGAGTAGAGTGGCATTGAGTTCAGTGGCAGAGAGTGCTTCAGAGTAGAGTGCCAGAGTGCTGTGGTGTAGAGTGCAGTGGTGAAGAGTGGTGAAGAGTAAAGTGACAAAGTGCAATGGTTTAGAATGGCGTAGAGTAGAGTATAGTGGTGCATAGTAGATTGGCATAGAGTGCAGTGGTGCAGAGTGTATTGGTTTTGAGTAAAGTGGTGTGGAGTGCAGCAGTGCAGAAAAGAGTGGCATAGTGTGGAGTGGTATAGAGTGGAGTGGCGCAGAGTGGAATAGAGTGGCGTAGACAGCAGTGGCATAGAGTAGATTTTTTCAGAATAGAGTGAAGTGACATAGAGTGCAGTGGTATAGAGTAGAGTGTCATAAAGAGCAGTGGTGCAGAGTAGATTTGAGTGGCGTGGAGCGGTTTGACGTAGAGTACAGTGGCATAGAGCGGAGCAATGCAGAGTGGAGTGGCGTAGAGTTCAGTGGCATAGAGAGCAGTGTTGCAGAGTAGAGTGACGTAGAGTGAAGTGGCATAGAGAGGAGTGGTGCAGAGTGGAGTAGTGCTGGGTAGAGTGCAGTGGCATATATTGGAGTGATGCAGAGTAGAGTGGTGTAGAGTTCAATGGCATAGAGAGCAGTGTTGCAGAGTAGAGTGATGTGGCATAGAGTAGAGTGGTGCAGAGTGGAGTAGTGCAGGGTAGAGTGCAGCGGCTTAGAGTAGAGTGGTGCAGTGGCATAGAGTGCAGTGGTGGAGAGTGCAGTAGAGTGGCATAGAGTGCAGTGGTGTAGAGAGCAGTAGCATAGACTGGTGCAGAGTAGAGTGGTGCAGAGAGCAGTGATGTAGCATAGACTGGTGCAGAGTAGAGTGGTGCAGAGAGCAGTGATGTAGAGTACAGTGGTGCAGAGTAGAATAGAGTGGAGTATAGTGTAGTGACTTAGAGCGCAATGATGTAGGGTGATGTAGCATGCAGTGTCAAAGAGTAGAATGTTGTAGAGTACAGTGGCGTAAAGTGCAGTGGTGCAAAGTAGTTGGCGTAGGTGCAGTGGCGTTGGGTTTATTAGTTTTGAGTAAAATAGTGTATAGAGAATTGGCGTAGATGGCAGTGGTTTAGAGTAGAGTGGCATAGCATAGAGTGCAGTGGTGCAGCTTAGAGTGCAGTGGCATAGAGTGGAGTGGTGTAGAGTCAAGAAGAGTGTTTCAGAATAGAGTGAAGTGGAGTGGTGCAGGGTGGAGTATAGTGGTGCAGTGTAGAGTGCAGTGGCATAGAGTAATGGCATAGAGCACAGTGGTATAGAGTAGAGTGGTGCAGTGTTGATTTCAGTGGCATAGAGTGGAGTAGATTGGCGCAGAGTGGAGTTGAGTGGCATAAAGTGTAGTGGAATAGAGTGCAGTGGCCAATAATAGATTGTTTCAGAGTAGAATGCAGATGCGTGGAGTGGTGCATGGTAGAGTGGAGTGGGATAGAGAAGTGACAGAGTGCCTTGGTGTAGAATGCAGTGTTACAGAGTGGAGTAGTGCAGAGTGGAGAGGCCTAGACTGGAGTGGTGGAGAGTGCAGTAATGCATAGTAGACTCCGGTAGAGTGCACTGGCATAGAGTAGAGTGGTGCAGAGTACAGAAGAGAGGTATAGAGTGAAGTGGCGTTGAGTGCAGCTGCAGTATCAGAGTGCAGTGGTGCACAGTAGATTAGAGTGGCATAGAGTGCAGTACCGTGGCGTAGAGTGCAGTAGCATAGAGTAGAGTGGCGCAGAGTGCAGTGGTGCAGTGTAGATTAGAGTGGCTTAGAGTGCAGTGGTGTAGCGTGGATCAATGCAGAGTTAGTGGCATAGAGTGGCACAAAGTAGAGTGACATACAGTAGAGTGGCAGAATATAGTGTCATTGAGTGCAGTAGTGTAGATATAGTAGAGTGGTGTGTATTTGTGTAGAGTGCAGTGGCGCAGAGTAGAGTGGCATAGAGAGCAGTGGCGTAGAGTACAGTGTTGCAGAGTAGAATAGAGTGGCATAGAGTGCAGTGATGCAGAGTAGAATAGAGTGGTGTAGAGTGTACTGACAGAGTACAATGGCGTATGGTGCAGTGGCGTAGAGTATAGTGGCATACAGTGCAGTGTAGAGTAGATTGGCGTTGAGTGCAAAGGTTTTCAGTAAAGTGGTGTTGAGTGCATTGGCATAGAGCGCAGCGGTGTAGAGTGGTGCCAAGTAGAGTGGAGTGGCGCTGTGTGCAGTGGCGCCAAGGGCAGTGGCCTAGAGTAGATTGTTTCAGAGTAGAGTGCAGTGGTGCAGAGTAGAGTGGCATAGAGGGGATTGACATAGAGTACACTGGTGTACAGTGGAGTGGTACAACATAGAATGCATTGGCATAGAGGGCAGTGGCCTAGAGTGCAGTGTTGCAGTGTTGCAAAGTAGGGTGGCATAGATTGGAGTGGCGCGGAGTGATGTAGAATGCAGTTGTGAAGCGTGCAGTGGTATAGAGTAGAGTGGTGCAGTGTTGATTGCAGTGGCATAGAGTGGAGTAGAGTGGCGTTGAGTGGCATAAAGTGTAGTGGAATAGAGTGCAGTGGCGTATAATAGATTGTTTCAGAGTAGAATGCAGATGCGTGGAGTGGTGCATGGTAGAGTGGAGTGGGATAGAGAAGTGTCAGAGTGCATTGGTGTAGAATGCAGTGTTACAGAGTGGAGTAGTGCAGAGTGGAGTGGCCTAGACTGGAGTGGTGGAGAGTGCAGTAATGCATAGTAGAGTCCGGTAGAGTGCACTGGCATAGAGTAGAGTGGTGCAGAGTACAGAAGAGAGGTGCAGAGTGAAGTGGCGTTGAGTGCAGCTGCAGTATCAGAGTGCAGTGGTGCACAGTAGATTAGAGTGGCATGGAGTGCAGTACCGTGGCGTAGAGTGCAGTGGCATAGAGTAGAGTGGCACAGAGTGCAGTGTAGATTAGAGTGGCCTAGAGGGCACTGGTGTAGAGTGGATCAATGCAGAGTTCAGTGGCATAGAGTGGCACAAAGTAGAGTCGCATAAAGTAGAGTGGCAGAATATAGTGTCATAGAGTGCAGTAGTGTAGGTATAGTAGAGTGGTGTGTATTTGCGTAGAGTTCAGTGGCGCAGAGTAGTGTGGCATAGAGAGCAGTGGCGTAGAGTACAGTGTTGCAGAGTAGAATAGAGTGGCATAGAGTGCAGTGATGCAGAGTAGAATAGAGTGGTGTAGAGTGTACTGACAGAGTACAATGGCGTATAGTGCAGTGGCATAGAGTATAGTGGCATACAGTGCAGTGTAGAGTAGATTGGCGTTGAGTGCAAAGGTTTTCAGTAAAATGGTGTTGAGTGCATTGGCATAGAGCGCAGTGGCAAAGAGTGGTGCCAAGTAGAGTGGAGTGGCGCTGTGTGCAGTGGCGCCAAGGGCAGTGGCCTAGAGTAGATTGTTTAAGAGTAGAGTGCAGTGGTGCAGAGTAGAGTGGCATATAGGGGATTGACATAGTGTGTACTCGTGTACAGTGGAGTGGTACAACATAGAATGCATTGGCATAGAGGGCAGTGGCATAGAGTGCAGTGTTGCAGAGTAGGGTGGCATAGATTGGAGTGGCGCGGAGTGATGTGGAATGCAGTTGTGAAGAGTACAATGGTGCAGAGTAGAGTAGTGTGGGGTAGAGTGCATTGGCATAGATTGGGAGTGGTGTAGAGTAGAGAGGCGTAGAGTGGAGTGCTGCAGAGAAGAGTGCAATGATGCAGTGTGGAGTGGATTTGCGTAGTGTGGAGTGGTGAAGAGTAGAGTGCTGTGGCGTTGCGTGGTGCAGAGTAGAGTGGAGTGGGGTAACATGGAGTATGGATGGTATGGTAGCGTACTGCCATTACAGAAAACACATCTTCAATTGAAATGACCATTAAGTTTTGCACTCACATACAGTTTTACTGATAAAACGTATACAGCGCACAACGTGTGGAAATGTCATCACCTAGTGTATTGATTTGATCATCAGCACAGTTCATTTGCAGGCATTTAAATTTTGATGCATGCTAGATAAAAATATACCATTGTAAAGCCTTCCTCAGGCACTTGTGCTTTATGATTGTCACATCAATCATTTCACTTTGAAGTCGGATAAAGAAAAATAAACTCCAAGCTCCCTGGAGGACACAGCTTGACATTTGACCTCTGTCTTTAAATGCACAGCAAATGTGACAAGATAAGAATAAGATTTAAAGGCCTGTTTACAGAAAGCGAGTTCGTGGAAGAATACAGTAAACATGATTTAGGCAACGGTAGGGACAAACTGAACCTGGATAGTCTGAAGCAAATAAAACCAGCAAAGCCAGCAAATAGAAATCCAGAAAATGTGAGTTAAAACCACAAATGTATGTATAGTAGTCTCTCTCTCCCGCTTAGGGCCGCAGCAGATGAAAAAGCAGGCGGAAGGCCTTGATGAAAGTGTAACAGTAGGCCTCCCACCGGGACCCATGTTGCATAAAATTTATCACAACTATAACATTCCACTTCGGGGGTAAATGGTAAGTTATAAATTCACCCCTCTGAATGCACACCTTAAAGAGTGTGCTTTTCATTGCACCTGTTCAGGGTCACTACCGGCCTTGACAGCACTGGTCCTGATAAAAGCCGACTTACACGCATGAATTGGCTGAAACATGTAGACCATTCCTGGATGTGTTAGATAATTTTTCTCGGTTACATCCACTATTGTTTTTAATCCTGCAACTGGAACTCATTATTAAATGTATCCTGATCAGGAAGAGTATCCTAGAGGTAGTTTCACTATATCACATTTACAAAATTCAATTTGTCACAAAAAAATCCTGCTCCACTGTAATTAGGCGTTGCAGCACACCTAGGAGGCACTCGCCCCCTAGGTGGGAATCTGATGATGAAGCATACCATCAACTAGGTTGCTGGGTGAGGGTTCTTTAAAAAAATCTAACTCTTTTTCAGAGAGACTACTATATGTACATTGGATGCTAGTTGAATGATATGGTAGTTAGCTCGTTCTTTGCTATAAGTATCAAGGGGAGAAGGAAGAGCACTTTTTTCCTCACTCTCTTCTTTTGTTTAATGCGTTACAAACCACAAAGCCAATGGTAATCAATGGGCTTAATGCATTCCTAGATCAACTTTCTGAAAGTCTCTAAGATGTCCTTAGCAAACTAAACAGCTGCGCTGTCTGGTAGGCTGCGACCTACAAATAGCACATAGCTTGCATTTTCTAGCTACGATTATGTCAGTGAAGGTCTTCTCAGAATTGAGTGCACTTTCCTCAGAGTTATCAATTTGTTATGCCTTAGATTTTTCCCTCGACCACATTTACATCAGCTCTTGTCAATTAATTGTGCTTTTGAGTCTCCAGCGCTGGATGCTTCATTAATACTGTCATAGTTCACCTGAATTGTGCTTTCTTCAGTGCATGTTAGTTTGAAGGCAATGTCAATGATACTTTGATCTGAGTTTGTATTTGCCAAAGAAAATGTGTTGCTCACGGAGCTCACACTTATAGACAATTAATATTTGCACTTTCTTGGAGCTTCTTGAAAAACAAAGTGAGCCTTATTTTTCTTGGAAGAGTTTATTGTTGGCAAAAGTCTTTTAACTTTTGAAACAGAATGCAGCTACAGAGTTCACTGCCAAGCAATAGGAATGCACTTTCTTTGGAGATTCTTAATAAACAAAATGAGCCTTATTTTTCTCGGAAGAGTTATTTTTTGGTAAAAGTCTTTTAACAGCTTTCACTGCCAAGCAAGACAAATGAAGGGGCATATCTACAAGGGCTGGCGATAATTATCGCTCAGCGCTCTTAGCGTGAGGATAATTATCGCCGGCCAACTCTGAATTTTATCGCGGAGATAGCGTGCTATCAGCAACGCTTATCTCCAAAGCAATAAAATTCAGAGCGCAAGCTGCCAACTGTGCGATTATCGCTGGAAATCCAGCGATAATCGCACAACTTTAGCGATAGCTTGCTGATAGGGCAAGACATACTTAGCCATGATATCCACCTTCCATAGGATATCATGGCTAAGTCAGTCTTGAAGCAGGCGTTAGGAAAGTAGCGATAACTGAGGTTATCGCTACTTTCTCTGTCGCTATGCTTCTTTGCCTGAGGCTTGATAATAGGAGAAATGTCGCTTAGCGACATTTCTCCCGTTATCCTGGGGAGGAACGCCCACTTTGCATCTCATTAGAGATGCAGAGCTGGGCGATAAGGAAAGAGCGATGTAGCATGGATTCACGCGTTAGCGTGTCCTTGCTAATAGGGCGATAAAATTATCGCCGCTTTTCGTCCGAAACGGACGCTAAAGCGGTGATAATTTTATCGCCAGCCCTTGTAGATATGCCCCCAAGTTTCCTCGCACTTAAACAGAAAACAAAATCAGATGTCCTAAAATGTTACTTTGATTTCTCCAAATTGTAGGCGCTTTCACAGCGCTGCTTACTGCACATCCCAGAGGTGGAACAGAGGTCCCCTTCACTCGGCTGATATACGAGCAACTAATCCCCACGACGATTCTGTTTGCATACAAACTGTTCTTCCACGATTCCAAGAGTTTGTCAACTCAAAGCCAGAGAGAGAACTCCTCCTCTCCATCCAGCGAGGGTTACAGTAGCGGCCCGTGGAGGGAGTTCCGTGGGGCGGCGGGGCGTGGGAGGGGCAGGGTGGGGGGTAGTAAACACCGGAATATGGATGAACGGAGGTAAGTAAACAATTAAATAAATAAAACGAATTTCGTTGCGTGCGCTGCATCACAAAATGCAGCGCACGCAACAAACCCTGCCCCTTCCACGCCCCGCCTCACCGCCCCACGGAACTCCCTCCATGGGCCGCTACTGGCGAGGGATTTCCGAATAGTAATCATTGGTAACTGGGTGTGTCTACCATATAAACAGAAGAAGCCCAACCAGATCAGGGAAAAGGATCATGACACTAGTAGTCCTGTAAAAGAAAGGTTTCTTTTCTTGTTTTTTCAGCCTTGTCTATGGAAATACACTGGAATCGGTCATAAACATTTCTGACCTTGACATGGTAAACATACTTACTCCTTTGCAACAGAGACAGAGTATGTTTACTACCAATATAATGGTCTGCCCACTGAATCTCAACAGTTGAGAATACTCTGTCTCCTCCGTAGCCAAACTTCTCCGATGACCTTTACTCCGTCAGAGAATTGCCTGTATGTCCGCCCACCTAATTTAGATGGGCAGACATAAAGCAAATTTTTACTGCCCATCACTGCCAGGCAAACCCTGGTGGTAGGAGACAGTAAACAATTAGACGAATTCAATGGAGAGGGGGGCATTTATTTGTTATCAAAAAGAAAATCCTGCTAAATAAATAACATTTAAAAAAATAGGTTTGACAGACGGCTCCATCATGTTGAAATGACAGCGCCGTATGTCAAACTTAAAAAAAGTATTGACAGGATTGTTATTTCTTTTGACTAAACTACCATGGCCTAAAAAATGTCACCAAATATTTCCTTTAAGGAAGGTACCATATTGTAATGGCAGCACACATAAGAAGCAACCATGCTGACAGCAGAATTTAAGCATAATATCAGCAAACCCTGGAGACATGTCTACCTAAACTAGAAGCTACCTTGAATACCAGTATTTCACACTTTCGGTTAAACATATAAATGGATAGAAAACATGCCATACCTAAAAAACAAACTATTCTAAACGGGAACTAACGCAGTGTTCACAATACTGGAAAGGCTCCTCATGGTCTGTCCTGCAATCTCTAGCTCCTCGGAGCACACTTCTAGGCACCAGGTCTCTCTCTTGAGTCCGGGATTCTACAATGCACAGTCCTCAATGGTCAGATGGGACTTCTTGGAGTCAGGAGCCCTTTTGCTTTTTTTTGTCCCTGTAGCAGGTAACAGGAGAGGAGGGGCCCCTGGTGAGCTGTTCCAGTCTCTGGGTCCCAGCAGTAGTCAAGAGTCCTGGATGCTTCTTTCTTCATGCTTTCAGGCAGAGCCGTCTTCCTGCAAGATGTTTCCTTTCCAGGTCCAAAAATGTTCTGAGGAGGTAGAGGTGATCTGCCAGTTTTATCCTATGGACTAGCCAGTGACTGGAGAATTCCCTACACATAAACCTGACTATTTACTCGCAGACGTCACACCTCCCTTTCAGCACTTTCTCGCCTGGATTACTGCAAACCTACCTAAAGTTCCTCAACCAAGATGACTCCAGCAATCCTGCACCTCAAGGAGCTCTGGCTGATGCCGTAGCCACTCCCCTGTGTAGATGAGATGTCCTCCTTTTTTTTCAGGGCTAGAACTGGAATGCTGTCCTTGTGAAGATAAACCCAGTAAGTCTAGAATACCTCTGTAATGAATGGTTGCAGTTCCTGGCGGACTAACTTAGCATTTCCAAGTCAAGGAAATAACTGTGAGAGCCAACCTTTGTTCTGTCAGCTTTCCTGACCCCCAAGACAGCTAATATGCTAAGTGAGAACTTGTTTTCAGCACCCTGCTATCAGTGGCAAAAACATTATCCTTCAGGAGGATAGTCATTAGCAAGCCAGCCAAGAATGCGTATTCATTTTCTGGAGCAGGGCTGAGAGGTACACTTCCCTAAAGTTACTTTTCCATAAATGTATCAATAATCTACTTTCACCATTGAATTAGATTTTGATTAGAAGGTAATTTTCTTTATCATGTGTCACCCTCTGCTTTTGAACTGCAGCCCATCTTGAGCACAATCTTGTTCTTTGAAGCTATCTATTTTCGTCACGTATGTGAGTGGTGCAAACATACATTGCAGCCCACCTATCATATCATTTTTTCAGATTATTGGTATTTTCTTGTGCTATCTACCATGGCCTTACACAAAAGGTAAATAAGTCAACTAGGTGAAATCTATGCCCAGTATGGGGCCTATTCACAAAGGTAAATCTAAATACGTGGGTTTACTATGAGTAACTTTACTCTTACACTTTTGAGTAACTTTAGTATGTTTGACTATTTACCAGTTTTGAATGTAAAGATTCTTAAAAGTGTAGACTTAAATATTAACTCCTCCTAAAATAGAGAGGGGAGTCAGTAAAAACGTCAAATATGACAGTAAAGTTTCTACTGGGAGTGACTTTACCACCGTATGTGATGTTCCGCATACTTGACAGAGATCTCTGTAATCAGGATGGAGATCTCCCTGTGCTAAAGTATAGGGAAAAGTTTATAGGCTTATTAAATTAAAAAATAGAAAAAATATTTTTATGTTGAATAATAATGTTAATCAATTTTATACATCTGTTTCAAATGTAGAGCAATATAAAATGTTATAGTATTATTAACTTAATTTTAAATTACTTTTAATGTATTAAAATAGAACATATATTTTTACTGATGTTTAAAAATAAATCCACTTTAAACTAAAAACATTTTTTATTATGTATTAAAATTAATAAAAGTGATGAATAAAATATAATGAAAAATACTGTGCTTATTTTTAATTACGATTACATTAAAAAAAATATTTATTTTAAAATACAATAATAATTATGGTTAATTTACAGATTTTTTTTTAATTAAGTAACGTGTTTATATTTTAAATAGTTTAAATAATTTAATTTATATTAACATTATTTCTTATGGGGTTTTATTTTGAGTCCCTACCTCCCTCATTTTCTATTGGAGGATGTTGAGGTGACCATTTCTGGTGCTGGACCTACTTCAGCTCTATGCTGGATTAAATTTATTACTATTTTGGGTTTTCGCTCCTTTTTGGCTGTGGTAAATGGAGAACAAACACACAAAATGTACTGGAAAGAATGCTTGCAAACTATCTAACCACTGGCAATCACTCTGGGTAGATTCTCAACCCATCATTCTTTTGCTAACCATACCACCTCAGTTTGGACCCAGTCATAAGCAAATCACCCTTGACCCTGCTCCTCATGGGAATAGTCCAGCCCAAACTGCCAGGCCAGGCCAGGTCCTCACCGAACCAGAACACAAGCAGCCTAGGACAAGTTTTGTCCTGAAAAGGGCTCATCAGCTCAGTATAGTTTGGTTCCAGTAGCACAGTGAGCACGGAACCCACGTCTGGGCATACCCTTGCCACTTAGAGCAGTACATCAAACACATAAAAAGTGATGGGAAGAATGCTTACAACTTGTCTAGCCTCTGGCAATCGCTTGAGGAAGCATCCCAACCCATCGTTCTTTTGCTTACCATGCCACCTCAGTTTGGACCCAGCCATATGCAAATAAGGCTTGATCCTGCTCCTCATGGGAACAGCAGAGGCCGTTCCTCCTAATGTGCTGAGGAGTGCCGCCCCTTCTGCTTCGAGCGCAGCAGTCAAACACAAATAAATAAAATGGCATAGTAATGCCATTTTAATTCGCCACTGGCTCGCACTGTGCGAGTGTGAGGGCAGAGGGCGGGCTGAATCCTGCGACTGCAGGATGACTGCTGGGTCTACAGTGAGCATGTCAAATTTTCCAGCTGTCTTGCGATGGCCAGCCTGACATGCGCACTGTAGACCCAGCAATCCCAGGGCTGTGAAACAACCGAAGGATTGCTGGTACAGGCCACCAGCCTCAAAATAAGCACTGGGTTAGCCTGCTCCAACCAATCCTGGAGCTGTTCTCATGCTGAAAACAGCATGAGAGCAGCTTCAGGATAGATTGGATTGGCGTTCCACTGGGCAGAAAGATAGTCCTTCCCTTTACTGCTCGTGGACACCAGTTTCGGGGGAGAGAAGTGCGGCACCAGACATGAGCAGCATTAATGATGAAATGTGCACCATCACGCCTCACCATATTTTTGCATTGCTAACCACCACTGGGGAACAGTCCTGTCCGAACTACCAGACCAGGTCCTAACGGAACTGTAACACATGCAACCTAGGAGTGGTTTTGTTCTGAAAAGGGTTCATCAGCAAGGTACAGTTTGGTTCCAGTGGCACAATGAGCATGAAACCTACGTCTGGGCATACCCTTTCCACTTAGGGTGGAACATCAAACACACAAAAGGTGATAAGAAGCATGCTTGCAATTTGTCTGAACACTGGCAATCAATATTTATAATATATCTTAACCCTTCGTTCTTTTTCTCACCATGCCACCTCAGTTTAGACACAACCATATGCAAATCCGCCTTGACCCTGCTCCTCATAGGAAACAGTCCAGACCAAACTGCCAGACCAGGTCTTTATCGAACTGGAACACGAGCAACCTAGGACGAGACTGGTCATCCATTTGGTGTAGCTTGGCAACTATAGAAGGGTAGTTTGTGATTAGCTAATGGCACACTCTTTTTTTGGGTCAGTACATATACCTCACTAAACCCTTCCCTAGACCTCCCTTAAGCCTTAAGCCCTCTTTACTCCTCTCTTAGCATTTAGTGGTATTCCTCATTTTCCAGCCACTCACCCCATGACTTCACATTTACTGCTAAAACATAAACCTAACAGTGTGGAGATCTTTGCAGACAGGGCGTAGATTTTAAAGACAGAGGCAGAGATTTATTTAAGAGTTTTATATAGCGCTAGCTAGACCCGGAGGTATCAGAGCGCTTTACAACATATATCGTGAAGCAAATATTTATACAGTGTTACGATAGACAGCATTGTCTTGTGACGAATCTTGTTCCGGCAGTCTAGGCAACAAGGCTAAAAGGGAAGGGGAACAGGCGGAAAGTCAGAGACCTCCGCTCACAGGTTTGTGAATAGCATTTTGCAGTACATTATTAATATTATTGTAGCACTACTAAATACACTACAAAATGCAGTTTACGAATACGCCCCATTGTTAGCGGGAAAGCACATGCACTGTGATACTATTTAGCAGCTGAATAGCACAGTGAAAACTAGAAAAACTAAACAAGAAAGAGTTGGGGGACCACAACAAACATGATGTTTGTTCTTACACACAATTTACTTGGTTTACTTCCGTAGCTGCAGTCAAATGGATGTATTGTTGTGATGCTCCTGCTGTCTAAGGATGTAAAAATGTTAAGAATGTTCAATAATTTTTTTTTTTAAGAATAATATTGTGACCAAATTACCACAGGGCCATTTGATGGCTGAACGTGCTGTAATAATTCCCAGGGTGGAAGAAAATGTTCCATTTAAGCAAAAAAATGCTGCATTTGGCCAAAGTCAACTTTAGGTTCACATGCAGATATGCAAGTGCCTTCCTTCACTTCCAGACTGTTGAGATGGAAAAGTCCCTCGTTTGGTGATGGACGTGTCCCCCTGACCTGAGTGCACCAGCTGCAATGATGTCTGGATCCCTGGTGCTTATATTTGTTATACATAGCGAACACGGATCATATGTGTGCGCCATGACATAAGCCTGTTTTATTGATTGCGGTCTTTTTGGACTGGGAGCGGCACCCAAAGTGCTACCCTCATTGTGAAAAAAGGCTACTGCCTTTGCCCCGACTCAAGTGGCATGAGCGCAGTGGTGGCAGCATACAGTGTAGTGATCACAGGCCTTTTTCCTTGTGTCAATGGAGGAAGGCCTACAGGCTCTCTCGTGTAAAATTCAGCCTTGTGTGCTTACTACACCCTTGGCCTACATACTGTTAGTTGTAGTGCTGTGCAGTGTGTGTTGTATGCATGTGCTGGGTGTATGTGTGCCTTTGAATGATACAATACATGGAAGATGTAGTGCTGTGCAGTGTGTATGTGTTATATGCATATGGTGACTGGCTCTTCAGTATACTTCATTGAGTGCTCTTTGATTCTGAGAGATGTGACTGGATAGGGATCTGGGCACATCTCAGGAAGGAGATGGGCGGCTGTGATATCACTTGCTAGCAGTGTATATCACCATAAACATTAACTGTGGGTGGATGTGTGTAGTAGCTCTTTCTACTTTAAAATCCCTGTTATAGATATAAATACTAACTACGTTTCCACACCCACCAGGAAGAGACATAAAAATGCAACTGTTTGTGACTTCAGCGATGTTACTGATGATGACATTTGGTGACGTGTTAATTAAATTTACCAGTGACGTCAAAAATGATGTTGTTTCTGATATGAACTTTGGAAATAAAAGAAAGGCTGTTGCAATACCTCATGCTAGCAATACAGACTCTGACATTAATTGTAGTTGGTATTCTGCAGTGCAGCATTAAGCATGTAGATGTCCCTGCAATGAATACATATAAAACAAGGCTGTATTTCCAGTGTCATTAGACAGGTGTAGAAAACAGCAACTATTTCTGATTTTTTTCTTAAATATTCACTTTTCTATTGAAATTAGAACACGCTGTTACAGAATTTGAGTTTCTCCACTGTGAAGAAAGCAGCCCTCCATGCTTGCTTTTTTATTTTAAATGTCTCTCGAAGGATGATGAGAACTGGGATTTATCAAACAGACAAATATCCCCTACCTATATTTTTAAACAAAATGCTAAACGTCATATAATAAAAAACTAAACAGTGCTGGAAAATAGAAAAGACAAAGGTATCACAAAATGCATTTATTTTTAATTTTTATCAAAAAAGATACACAATATTCAAATATAATACAGAATTAATTATTCAATAGATAAATATACATATATATGGTCCCACCTTTCATTCAAATAACTCACAGCAGCAAACATACTCTCATACCTCTTTCATACAAACAACCAACATACATCCATTGCATAAGACAGCACAACAGAATAATAAATACTATTGTATTCAATACATCTCATAAATGTAATAGCTCAACATTCAAACAATCGTAGAAGTATCACAAGCGCCAACGCGCGTTTCGGTGTACAAGCCAGGTATGGCTAAACACCTTCGTCAGGCGTGATTACCAACATCAGTGAGGTGGTGGGAGAGTTTCTGAAAATAAATAAACATGTAATAATAAGCAATCCATTGACTGATTACAGTGTCTGATACACATTAGGTTACTGATATCATCAAATAAAGTAGATACACTGATTAAATGAGACAAAAGAACTAACATATTGGGCTATTCTTACAGCACTGTTCATATAGATAATGAATAAGCAAGAAGAAAATTCTGTTCTATTTAGACTGAAACAAAGAATATGTATAATGCTTGAATAGTGCACAATTAGACAAACAAAACGAAGAACAAAGAACACAAACATATTGCTAAATAAGATCAACAATAAAACAGTAGAAAAACGTGTGAATTCAAGGCCATGCACAAATGCAGAAATAGACATGTGTTTTTTTAAAAGAAAAAGAGATACTGCTCGCGTAGCTAGAGCAATTGAGATAACCCCGTACAGCGGGAGAGTAAAAGAAAAATAATTAAAAATGATGCGATAGCACTAACGCTAAATACCTACCGATAGATCGGACGACTGTACGAAAGAACAAGCCAAATGGTGTCATGCAGGGAGGCTCGATAAGATGATCCAAGTAAAGAAAAACATGAGCTAGCACCTGAATTAAAATGGCGATGAGAATCAAATAGTTAATGAAGTTCTACATGAGGATGGAAACGCGACCGCCGGTATGCTGGATGACTGCGTGTCCTGGGATATTTCAAAAGTGTGAAAATAAAATCTGAAATAAATAATGAAACAGTTGCAGTGAGGCCCGGGGGCAACTACACGTAAGAAGAAGACTATTTCCAGAGGCACATTAATAGAAGTGACAAGTTAGACATCATTGCTAGTTACCTGCAGTCCAGAGTTTAATAGACAGCGATGGCACGCTGAAAACAGGGAAAGATTCGTCTGACTGAACGTAACAAGAGCCCAATGATAACTGTGAAAATAAGAAACAAAAGCAGCTATGTAGGTACCGAATAAACATGAACGTAACAAGCTCCAATGTGGGGCCACTAATGTATCCTTAAACAGGGGTCAAAAGATAGTCAAATGTCCCGGTGGACCCCGAGATGGAAATACATTTCAGTCAGCTTAAGGCGCAAAAGATGAGGAGAGCGTTAAAAGCCCAAATCACATAGCACTGTTAGGTCCTTAAGCTGTACCCGTGTATAACAACAAAAACAGCCTAAAGGTTCAGTATGGTAATATTGAAGGCATAATTACGGGTCTCGTTCTCTAAGAACTTGGCTCAGGTTGAAGATTATTAAAACACACAAAGCTAAGGAGAGGCCAGCAGTATAACAGAGGCTGGCAGAGAAAACCCTCAAGTGAACAGCAAAAAAATAAAAGTAAACATACCAGAAGGGTCGAAAGTTCACCAATCGGGCCAAGTACGTGCCACAAGAGAAATAGCAGGCTTTCACCGAGGTCCCTCAATCTGAATACCAGAGGGATCTATAGTAATAAAAACACACAAATAGGCTGAGGCAGGGCCATCCAATAGATGTCCAATATAAGAAAACAAACAGAGCGCTAGCTCGGAGCTGACCGCAACTTACTAAGATAACGCTGGAATGGGCAGCAAACTGGTAGTCGTTGCTTCGTGGCTGACGAAAGAAGGCTCAAACACGGACACGAAGTGGCGCCAAAATTTAAATGTAGAATGGGAGGAGAGCGGACCAATACTATGAGTTCAAAAGGTCATCTGACCCTGATAGAGGTTCTCGGAAATATCCAAAAAACGAAATGGATTCAGAAACTAAATGGACAAGCGTCGAGGAGACAAAACAGCAAACAAGTCAAGAAACCCAGAATAGCTATAAAGGATCATCTAGCCCAAGACAAAAATCTCGGAAAGCACCGAAATCCAAATGGATTCAGTTACTGAAAGAGCAAATGCCGCATAATAAAACAACCAATATATGGTAAACCTAATAGAAAAAACAAAAATAATAAAGGCAAAAACAAAACCCGGATGAGAAAGTAAGCTAAAGTTGCCGGGATGCAAACTCAATCAGAAAGCAGTAAACAATAAAGGAAATACGAAAATACAGGAGGATAATAAAAATCCATAGAAGTACATAAACGGTATACAGAATACAAGAAAGAATTATACAAAAAGACAAATTGTTCATAGGTTTCAATAAGTATCAAGAGAGTCGAGTTCCAAGAAAAATTCTCAGTACAACACGGAGCAAATATCACATTAAAGAAGAGCGTGTTCCCACTGAAGGTTTTCATTGAGACCTTGGTCCTTGGTGTTAAGGGAAAACATCCAGAATAGTTCACGTTTCCGGCGAATGGCAGTCACATTAGTGCCAGAAGGACTACGTATCTTTTCCAAGATAGACCAGCGTAGATCTTTTTCACTGTGTTTTTGCTGCACCCAGTGTTTAACTAGTGGAGCCGAGTGTTTAGAAAGCCTGATGTTAGATTTATGTTCACCAATGCGAACTCGGCATTCCCTGGCTGTCTCTCCAATATATGCCAGATCGCAAGGGCATAGAATAGCATATACAATGTTGGAAGAGCGGCAATTGGTCATTTCTTTGAGGTAGACAGTGCGAGAGTTGATGGAAATATGATCTCCCACAATAGCATTTTGGCATGCTTGGCAGTTACCACACCTGTGGTTACCCTGAACCGGGGTACCTCCCGAAAGGGAGAGCTGCATATTACGGGACCTTTGGGATCTTTTGGCATATACTAACATGTTTCTCAGGTTTTTGTTCCTTTTGAACGAAAAGATGGGTTTACTAATGGACGGCATGGAGTAGTCCAAATTAAGAAGATGCCATTGGGAGTTAACAATTTGACGCATTTTGTTATTAAACCAGGAGTGTTTAGTAACACATACCAGCTGGTCAAGTTTATTGATAACTTTAGGTTGAAACATAGAGTCCCGATCATAATATTTCGCTCTTTTTAAAGCGTTCTTGACAAGTTTGGGAGGATAGCCACGATTAATGAGTTTGCTCTTAAGAATCCCGGCATGGTGCATGAATTCGCCGATGGTGGTGCAGTTTCTCCGATATCTGAGAAACTGACTGAATGGAATTCCCTCTTTTTGGCACTTGGGGTGAAAACTCTGATAGTGTAATAAAGTATTTCTGGCAGTGGGTTTCGTGTAGAGTGAGACCGTGAGTTTGTGGTCACATGCCTCTATCCACACATCCAGAAATTCCAATTTTTGGGTACTAGTGTGGGCGGTGAAGGTCAGATTGGGATCCGCTAGATTGATCCAGGTTATGAATTCATTGAGTGTGTCCTGGTCTCCTCGCCATATAAAAAAGATGTCATCAATAAAGCGGGACCAGTGATGGACATTCTCATAGAAGGGGGCCACTTCGTTGTATATGTTGCACTTTTCAAAATGCCCCATATACAGGCAGGCCACACTGGGAGCACACGCAGCTCCCATACTGACCCCCTTAATCTGGTGGAAGAAGGAATTATCAAACTCAAAGAAATTTTCAGATAGAACGATGTCAAGAAGTTGGAGAATGAAAGAAGAGTTGGGAAAAAGGTGGTCTTCCTCTAGCGTATTTTTAATAACTGCTAAAGCTTCCTTTTGGGGGATATTGGAGTAAAGAGATTCCAGGTCCATAGTAACCAGGATCTCCTGGGCATTATTGTATGGAAGGCCTTCAATTTGAGAAATAAAATGGCCCGTGTCTTTGATGTACGAAGGAAGCATGGCTACCAAAGGTTTAAGAAATTGGTCCACATACTTGGAGAGGGGTTCAGTAGCCGCCCCAATAGTAGACACAATAGGTCTAAGGGGGGGATCGGTTTGGTTTTTATGAGTCTTTGGCACCCCATAAATAATAGGGATGCGAGTGTAGGTAGGTGTGAGGAATTCGGCCTCTTTCTGACAGATAAACCCCCTATCCACAGCTGCCTCAACCAAATTCAAAATACGGCATTTAAGATGGGGTTCAGGGTTGGTCATAATCTTAGCGTAGTGTCTTGGGGAGCTCAAAAGGCACTCCATTTTATTTTTGTATTTATCAGAATCGAAAATGACAATTCCTCCACCTTTATCACAAGGTTTGATGGTAAGCGAGGTGTCATCTTTGAGTGTCTTGAGGGCAAGGTGTTCTTCCTTTGAGATGTTAAAAATAAGTTTAGGAATGAACTTAATGGCTTGCTTAATTTTTTTGAGGACAGCTCTTTCGAACATATCAACCTCAGCTCCCACCTGATCTATTTCAGGACAAAAGGTGGACGGGGGTTTTAAGCCTGATAGATTCTCTTCACTTGGAACATGCTCTTTCTGGAGGAAGAATTTTTTTAAACGAATTTTGCGAAAAAAGGAGTATAAATCGCTCATAAGTTCAAATTCGTTGAAATAGGTGGTAGGAACAAAAGACAGCCCCTTAGTTAATAAACTTCCCGAATGAGGATCCAGTGGGTTAGTGGACAGATTAAAGATAGGAATCATATCTAGGTTCGCCAATACTGGTGTTGGCGAGTTTGGATATATTTCTGAGCTGGTTCCTGGTCCTCGAAGTGCGTCCTTTGTGCTTGTCCCCGATTGGGGAAAGTCCCTCTCTGTTGGTGGCCTGATTGATATCCCCGTAGCTGCTGTTGACCTCGAAATCTTGGGCGAAAGTTGCCCCGTCGGTTGCCTAAAAAATGGTTCTCAGAGACTGACCGATCAGTGGTGTATCTAGGTTGATAGTTCTGATATGAGGACCCCTCACCTTCTGAGTCGGTGGTATCCGAGAAAGTGGTCACTCGAGGATAGCCACGGTAGGTGGAACTATTGCCCGCTGTAGAGTCGCTATGCGTATTATAAAAGCCTTCAGAAAGGAAAGGATAGGTGCGTTCTTGCGTGAATAGGCGTATGTCCTTTCTTAACTTTTCGGTTTTTCTCTTAAGGAGGTATTCACTAAACGAGTCTAGTTCATAAGAGATCTCTTCAAGTTTCCTTTTTGCCTCCTCCACACCCTGGGACTGTTTCAGTTTTTCCTCCAATTCCTGAATCTCTTTGTTCAGAAGTTCAACTACCTCCCGGGCCGTGTCAATGATGAGTATCATCCAGTCCCTGGAGCAGCGGTTGGAAATGAGCGCCCACTTTTCCAGGAACTGTCTGATCTCAACAAACAGGCCCGGGATGTTGCGAACTTTCAGTCCGATGGGTATGGTCCCCGCTTTTAGGTATTCAAGGATAAAGTAAGCGTGTGATGCAGTGCGTTTGGACTTCTTTTTCAAATTGAAAAGTTTAGTCCATTCTTCGTTAGACCCCTTGGGCAATGGAAAAGGTTGATCATTGGCCGAAATAGGGCCTATGAGTCGAGCTAGATCATCGTCGGTGAAGCCAAAGGTTTTAATGCTTTCAGTCGACATAGATCAAGTCAAGTAGTTCAACAGATGGAACGAAAGAAAAAGAGGAAAAACAAAGAGAGGAAAGAAAGAATTTCCTTACTCAGTAAAAAACTTTAGCTAATATAAAGAAAACGTTCATATGGCAAAAAAACAGGATAGATAATGGAACAAACACAAAAATAGGAAAAAACAAGAAAAAAACAAGAAAAAAGTCCGCAAATACAAAAAAAAAAGAATTCTTTTTTTTTTTTTTTTTTTTACTCCATTAAATAAAGAAGCAAAAAACAAAAAGACTAACACAAATACGAATACGTGCACAGGTTCCAGCCACAAAAGAACAAAAAGATCAGCAAACCCCCACAGCACAGGGCTGGGAGTAATAGACAATCAAACAACGGGGGCCCCTATCTGAGCAGATGAAGGTAGAGGGATCATAGGGGAAACAGAGGAGCAATCAAACAGACAAATATCCCCTACCTATATTTTTAAACAAAATGCTAAACGTCATATAATAAAAAACTAAACAGTGCTGGAAAATAGAAAAGACAAAGGTATCACAAAATGCATTTATTTTTAATTTTTATCAAAAAAGATACACAATATTCAAATATAATACAGAATTAATTATTCAATAGATAAATATACATATATATGGTCCCACCTTTCATTCAAATAACTCACAGCAGCAAACATACTCTCATACCTCTTTCATACAAACAACCAACATACATCCATTGCATAAGACAGCACAACAGAATAATAAATACTATTGTATTCAATACATCTCATAAATGTAATAGCTCAACATTCAAACAATCGTAGAAGTATCACAAGCGCCAACGCGCGTTTCGGTGTACAAGCCAGGTATGGCTAAACACCTTCGTCAGGCGTGATTACCAACATCAGTGAGGTGGTGGGAGAGTTTCTGAAAATAAATAAACATGTAATAATAAGCAATCCATTGACTGATTACAGTGTCTGATACACATTAGGTTACTGATATCATCAAATAAAGTAGATACACTGATTAAATGAGACAAAAGAACTAACATATTGGGCTATTCTTACAGCACTGTTCATATAGATAATGAATAAGCAAGAAGAAAATTCTGTTCTATTTAGACTGAAACAAAGAATATGTATAATGCTTGAATAGTGCACAATTAGACAAACAAAACGAAGAACAAAGAACACAAACATATTGCTAAATAAGATCAACAATAAAACAGTAGAAAAACGTGTGAATTCAAGGCCATGCACAAATGCAGAAATAGACATGTGTTTTTTTAAAAGAAAAAGAGATACTGCTCGCGTAGCTAGAGCAATTGAGATAACCCCGTACAGCGGGAGAGTAAAAGAAAAATAATTAAAAATGATGCGATAGCACTAACGCTAAATACCTACCGATAGATCGGACGACTGTACGAAAGAACAAGCCAAATGGTGTCATGCAGGGAGGCTCGATAAGATGATCCAAGTAAAGAAAAACATGAGCTAGCACCTGAATTAAAATGGCGATGAGAATCAAATAGTTAATGAAGTTCTACATGAGGATGGAAACGCGACCGCCGGTATGCTGGATGACTGCGTGTCCTGGGATATTTCAAAAGTGTGAAAATAAAATCTGAAATAAATAATGAAACAGTTGCAGTGAGGCCCGGGGGCAACTACACGTAAGAAGAAGACTATTTCCAGAGGCACATTAATAGAAGTGACAAGTTAGACATCATTGATAGTTACCTGCAGTCCAGAGTTTAATAGACAGCGATGGCACGCTGAAAACAGGGAAAGATTCGTCTGACTGAACGTAACAAGAGCCCAATGATAACTGTGAAAATAAGAAACAAAAGCAGCTATGTAGGTACCGAATAAACATGAACGTAACAAGCTCCAATGTGGGGCCACTAATGTATCCTTAAACAGGGGCCAAAAGATAGTCAAATGTCCCGGTGGACCCGAGATGGAAATACATTTCAGTCAGCTTAAGGCGCAAAAGATGAGGAGAGCGTTAAAAGCCCAAATCATATAGCACTGTTAGGTCCTTAAGCTGTACCCGTGTATAACAACAAAAACAGCCTAAAGGTTCAGTATGGTAATATTGAAGGCATAATTACGGGTCTCGTTCTCTAAGAACTTGGCTCAGGTTGAAGATTATTAAAACACACAAAGCTAAGGAGAGGCCAGCAGTATAACAGAGGCTGGCAGAGAAAACCCCAAGTGAACAGCAAAAAAAATAAAAGTAAACATACCAGAAGGGTCGAAAGTTCACCAATCGGGCCAAGTACGTGCCACAAGAGAAATAGCAGGCTTTCACCGAGGTCACTCAATCTGAATACCAGAGGGATCTATAGTAATAAAAACACACAAATAGGCTGAGGCAGGGCCATCCAATAGATGTCCAATATAAGAAAACAAACAGAGCGCTAGCTCGGAGCTGACCGCAACTTACTAAGATAACGCTGGAATGGGCAGCAAACTGGTAGTCGTTGCTTCATGGCTGACGAAAGAAGGCTCAAACACGGACACGAAGTGGCGCCAAAATTTAAATGTAGAATGGGAGGAGAGCGGACCAATACTATGAGTTCAAAAGGTCATCTGACCCTGATAGAGGTTCTCGGAAATATCCAAAAAACGAAATGGATTCAGAAACTAAATGGACAAGCGTCGAGGAGACAAAACAGCAAACAAGTCAAGAAACCCAGAATAGCTATAAAGGATCATCTAGCCCAAGACAAAAATCTCGGAAAGCACCGAAATCCAAATGGAGTCATTTACTGAAAGCCTGATGTTAGATTTATGTTCACCAATGCGAACTCGGCATGGCTACCAAAGGTTTAAGAAATTGGTCCACATACTTGGAGAGGGGTTCAGTAGCCGCCCCAATAGTAGACACAATAGGTCTAAGGGGGGGAGGAAGGGGAAGGAACAAAAACCTGAGAAACATGTTAGTATATGCCAAAAGATCCCAAAGGTCCCGTAATATGCAGCTCTCCCTTTCGGGAGGTACCCCGGTTCAGGGTAACCACAGGTGTGGTAACTGCCAAGCATGCCAAAATGCTATTGTGGGAGATCATATTTCCATCAACTCTCGCACTGTCTACCTCAAAGAAATGACCAATTGCCGCTCTTCCAACATTGTATATGCTATTCTATGCCCTTGCGATCTGGCATATATTGGAGAGACAGCCAGGGAATGCCGAGTTCGCATTGGTGAACATAAATCTAACATCAGGCTTTCTAAACACTCGGCTCCACTAGTTAAACACTGGGTGCAGCAAAAACACAGTGAAAAAGATCTACGCTGGTCTATCTTGGAAAAGATACGTAGTCCTTCTGGCACTAATGTGACTGCCATTCGCCGGAAACGTGAACTATTCTGGATGTTTTCCCTTAACACCAAGGACCAAGGTCTCAATGAAAACCTTCAGTGGGAACACGCTCTTCTTTAATGTGATATTTGCTCCGTGTTGTACTGAGAATTTTTCTTGGAACTCGACTCTCTTGATACTTATTGAAACCTATGAACAATTTGTCTTTTTGTATAATTCTTTCTTGTATTCTGTATACCGTTTATGTACTTCTATGGATTTTTATTATCCTCCTGTATTTTCGTATTTCCTTTATTGTTTACTGCTTTCTGATTGAGTTTGCATCCGGCAACTTTAGCTTACTTTCTCATCCGGGTTTTGTTTTTGCCTTTATTATTTTTGTTTTTTCTATTAGGTTTACCATATATTGGTTGTTTTATTATGCGGCATTTGCTCTTTCAGTAACTGAAACCATTTGGATTTCGGTGCTTTCCGAGATTTTTGTCTTGGGCTAGATGATCCTTTATAGCTATTCTGGGTTTCTTGACTTGTTTGCTGTTTTGTCTCCTCGACGCTTGTCCATTTAGTTTCTGAATCCATTTCGTTTTTTGGATATTTCCGAGAACCTCTTTCAGGGTCAGATGACCTTTTGAACTCATAGTATTGGTCCGCTCTCCTCCCATTCTACATTTAAATTTTGGCGCCACTTCGTGTCCGTGTTTGAGCCTTCTTTCGTCAGCCACGAAGCAACGACTACCAGTTTGCTGCCCATTCCAGCGTTATCTTAGTAAGTTGCGGTCAGCTCCGAGCTAGCGCTCTGTTTGTTTTCTTATATTGGACATCTATTGGATGGCCCTGCCTCAGCCTATTTGTGTGTTTTTATTACTATAGATCCCTCTGGTATTCAGATTGAGGGACCTCGGTGAAAGCCTGCTATTTCTCTTGTGGCACGTACTTGGCCCGATTGGTGAACTTTCGACCCTTCTGGTATGTTTACTTTTATTTTTTTTGCTGTTCACTTGGGGGTTTTCTCTGCCAGCCTCTGTTATACTGCTGGCCTCTCCTTAGCTTTGTGTGTTTTAATAATCTTCAACCTGAGCCAAGTTCTTAGAGAACGAGACCCGTAATTATGCCTTCAATATTACCATACTGAACCTTTAGGCTGTTTTTGTTGTTATACACGGGTACAGCTTAAGGACCTAACAGTGCTATGTGATTTGGGCTTTTAACGCTCTCCTCATCTTTTGCGCCTTAAGCTGACTGAAATGTATTTCCATCTCGGGGTCCACCGGGACATTTGACTATCTTTTGACCCCTGTTTAAGGATACATTAGTGGCCCCACATTGGAGCTTGTTACGTTCATGTTTATTCGGTACCTACATAGCTGCTTTTGTTTCTTATTTTCACAGTTATCATTGGGCTCTTGTTACGTTCAGTCAGACGAATCTTTCCCTGTTTTCAGCGTGCCATCGCTGTCTATTAAACTCTGGACTGCAGGTAACTAGCAATGATGTCTAACTTGTCACTTCTATTAATGTGCCTCTGGAAATAGTCTTCTTCTTACGTGTAGTTGCCCCCGGGCCTCACTGCAACTGTTTCATTATTTATTTCAGATTTTATTTTCACACTTTTGAAATATCCCAGGACACGCAGTCATCCAGCATACCGGCGGTCGCGTTTCCATCCTCATGTAGAACTTCATTAACTATTTGATTCTCATCGCCATTTTAATTCAGGTGCTAGCTCATGTTTTTCTTTACTTGGATCATCTTATCGAGCCTCCCTGCATGACACCATTTGGCTTGTTCTTTCGTACAGTCGTCCGATCTATCGGTAGGTATTTAGCGTTAGTGCTATCGCATCATTTTTAATTATTTTTCTTTTACTCTCCCGCTGTACGGGGTTATCTCAATTGCTCTAGCTACGCGAGCAGTATCTCTTTTCTTTTAAAAAAAATACATGTCTATTTCTGCATTTGTGCATGGCCTTGAATTCACACGTTTTTCTACTGTTTTATTGTTGATCTTATTTAGCAATATGTTTGTGTTCTTTGTTCTTCGTTTTGTTTGTCTAATTGTGCACTATTCAAGCATTATACATATTCTTTGTTTCAGTCTAAATAGAACAGAATTTTCTTCTTGCTTATTCATTATCTATATGAACAGTGCTGTAAGAATAGCCCAATATGTTAGTTCTTTTGTCTCATTTAATCAGTGTATCTACTTTATTTGATGATATCAGTAACCTAATGTGTATCAGACACTGTAATCAGTCAATGGATTGCTTATTATTACATGTTTATTTATTTTCAGAAACTCTCCCACCACCTCACTGATGTTGGTAATCACGCCCTGACGAGTGTTTAGCCATACCTGGCTTGTACACCAGCGCGTTGGCGCTGTGATACTTCTACGATTGTTTGAATGTTGAGCTATTACATTTATGAGATGTATTGAATACAATAGTATTTATTATTCTGTTGTGCTGTCTTATGCAATGGATGTATGTTGGTTGTTTGTATGAAAGAGGTATGAGAGTATGTTTGCTGCTGTGAGTTATTTGAATGAAAGGTGGGACCATATATATGTATATTTATCTATTGAATAATTAATTCTGTATTATATTTGAATATTGTGTATCTTTTTTAATAAAAATTAAAAATAAATGCATTTTGTGATACCTTTGTCTTTTCTATTTTCCAGCACTGTTTAGTTTTTTATTATATGACGTTTAGCATTTTGTTTAAAAATATAGGTAGGGGATATTTGTCTGTTTGATTGCTCCTCTGTTTCCCCTATGATCCCTCTACCTTCATCTGCTCAGATAGGGGCCCCCGTTGTTTGATTGTCGAGAACTGGGATTTAGCCAGGCATCCTATACATAAAACATTAGGATATTGTATCTTCTGCTGATCGAGTATTTAAGAATTAGGTTGCTTATTTGCCTATGTTGGACACTATTTTGTGGGAGACAGTATGGTGGTAATAACTGTTTCCAAAAGAGAATGTGAACCCTGCTGCAATTAACCAATGGTTCTTTCAGATGCACAGTGTTAGAAATTGGGTTACTGGTTGACTGGGGTGTGTGATAGGGACAAGCACCAACCACAATCCTAGTCAGATTAAGGCACAATCAAACCCCAAATTAACCTGTGCTTACCCTCTGGTAGCTTGGCACAGAGAGTCAGCCTTAACTTAGAGGCAATGTGTAAAGTATTTGTGCAACACTTCAAACAGTAACACAGTGAAAACAAGACACAAAAATATTCCACACCAAGTCTGCCTGGTGCAGGTTTCCAGCCCTCTGTTCTTGTGACAGTGCATGGATGGAGCCAACCCTGGCCTGGCCTCACCAGGGTCAGTGTTGAGATGCTCTGTTCTCTGGGTTGGCAACCTCTGACCCACTGGTCCCCCCACTGTGCACTGGTTCCAGCTCCTGCCCCTACATCTGGGGCCCTGTCCCCTCTGCTTGGGAGTGGTTCCCCCAGACAATTCAACTGTCAGGGTGCCCTGTCCCCCTCCCCCCAGTTCTCCTTACACTGCTGGCACTCATTCCCCAGAATGCATTCTATGGGCATCTGGGGACTAACTATGACCCTCCTCTGTTTCACCTCCACACCCTACTCAAGGGATACCAGGGCCATAGGGAGGAAGAAGTCCTGCCCATGAGCCTGGGTTACCCTACACACCTGGCCAGTGTGCTGCTCTGGGAAAACTAGCCTTTCTACTACCATGGTCTTGCTAGACCCAGGGTCCCTCAGAGCAGTGACTGGTACCCCATGCACTTTCACCTGGTGCAAGTGATGACTCCCACAATCACGGATCACCAACTCACCCTCTCAGTCCAACTTCCAGCTAAGGGAGATCATGGCATGATCTATGACCTGCCCCTGGGTATTACTTACCCCAAAGGCCAAATTGGCCATCCCTGTAGAGGTCCCACCAGTGGGTGGTTTCTTCAGACAGACAGAGTCCCACTGCTTGTGTCCTAGCTGAGAACAATCAAGGCAGTGGGGTTGGAAATATGGAGCCCGGGGCCACTGCCAGAAGGGGCATGGGAATCCTTTCCTCCCCCCTTACTCTGCGACCTGTCTGTGTATTCCTTGATCTTCCCCTCACTCTGATGAGGGGAACCTGAAAACCCCTTGTTGGGGGGTCACCCCCAGGTACCTTCTTTTTGACCCTGGTGGAGATCCAGTGGTCCGCCTCTTTAGCAAGCTCCCTGGGTCAGTGAGCTTACTATCAATCAGGTGTTGGCGCAGCTCTGCAAAACAAAGGCTGAACATGTGCTCCTTTGCAATCAAATTGTACAGCCCCTGATCATCCTTTACTTCACTGCCTTTCACCCAATAAACCTAGTGCCTTGCAAAAGAACACTTGTTTGGGGTCAGACTATAATTCCTGATAAGGGCTTCCTTCATGGGGGGATACCTCATTCTGTCTTCCTTTTCTAGGGCCAGGAGGGTGTCCTTCCCCTCGCTAGGGCTATGCCTTCACAGATGAGCCCCCAATCCTCCTCAGGGATCCTGTGCATCCGTAAGGCAATCTCCTAAACCTCAAACCACTTATCAATCTTGTCTCCCACAACAAAGTCAGGCACCAGACCT
The DNA here is from genome assembly GCA_963921515.1 of Calotriton arnoldi. Taxonomy (NCBI): domain Eukaryota; kingdom Metazoa; phylum Chordata; class Amphibia; order Caudata; family Salamandridae; genus Calotriton; species Calotriton arnoldi. The sequence goes on from CAWUFW010000041.1 coordinate 833,195, forward strand.
TTGGGAATGTGAACCCTCTTGTCTCCAGGGGGCACTGAAGAAATGCTACCACCATTACTACTGGACTCCGCCTGCCTGGCCTTGAGGTCCAGCTCTTTGAGGGTTAGCTTATGGGCCATGCTCCTTTGCTTCATGGCTAATTTATTCTCCTCCAAGGCTCTCTCAGCCTTTTCTTTCACTAGTTTCAGTTTGGCCAGCTCCAACTTCAGCTTCTTTGCTTCCCTCCTGTCCTTCAACTCCTCGGGGGACAGTCCCCTGGAGACACACTGCTCCCTGCCAGTGAAAAGATATCTACTCCTGGAAGTAGGTTACCCCCCTCAACAGACTGCCTTTCAAGATCCTCCTGTTGGTCCTGCTAAAATTCTTCCTCATCCAACTCTTCCAAGTCATCATCTGTTGGCGTCTGGTGGGCCTCTGCCCATGCCCTCAAGGCCTTTTGGAGCACTGCCATTGGGGATACCAGTTAAAAAATAGCGAGCCTTACTCATTAAGAGGTTTCATGCGTCAAGAAATCTTTGGCGGTATTGGGGGAAATATTCCTTATATCGTGATTTCTCTCTGGCACTAAATCTCTTTTGTGTACAAGAAGAATCAGTGATTACCCTCCCGCCATTAGAATTTAAATCCTTTTAAAAACCCTAAGTGGTAAGCTCAGCTACAATAGAGATATCAAATTCTGTAATACAAAAGAGAGATTAAAGATAATAACTAGGACAAGCTCCCCGAGAATCTCCCAGAAATATTTATCTTGGAATTTAGAACACGGAATTCGACGTTGGCTCACCCTATTTCGCATGAATCTTTTACCTTTAAACGATTTAACAGTAAGCTGGTCCCAGAACATGAAAAATGGAAAAATATGTAATTTTTGTGAGTTGAGTATTCAGAACCTGGATCATGTCTTGTTTGTCTGTCCAGCATTGGTTTCGAGTCGTCGCCGCTGGCTTCGGCCGATGTTTTTACAAAATGGTGTTAAAGATGTAGCTTCAGCCCGCGACTTTCTCTTTAGTCCGAAAAACGAAGCTGTCTGTGTAAAATTATTCAACTTTTTAAGGAGTTTATGTATATATTTTAATCTTTTATACATTCCTCTAAATGGGCTGTTACCCCTGTGCCTGTCGCCCTATTATGGAGTATTAATATTATCTCCTTCTTCTGATTGTATTTTGCACATGCTTTGGCTACTACTTAATTGCTCTTTGCACAGCTGGGATATGTTTTGCTTTTCTTCCACTTTTTTGTTGCTAATTTTAAAACCTGATTCTCTATTGATGCTGGACTTTGGACTATATTATGCATATGAATCTGCTGTAACTCAACTGCCATTTTTATACATGCTAGGATATGCTTTGGTACTCCTATTCGCTTGCTGCTAATTTTAAACTCAACTTTCTGTTGAAATTGGACTTTTAATTGTATTTTGCACATGAACTGGCCGCTAATTTTAAACTCAACTTTCTGCTAAAGCTGGACTTTTAATCGTATTTTGCACATGAACTGGCTGCTGCTTAAATGCTCTTTGCACAATTAGGGATATGCTTTGTTACTTCAATCCTATTGCTGCTAATCCCAAACTTTATTTGTCGAATCTGCTATGCGTTGAAAAATTTGTATATGTAGTTGCTGCCATTAATGTGCTTCCGTATGTTTTACTATATTTTATGTAATTAGTTGTATGTATCCTTTTATGTGGACCTCATTTGAGTTCCAAATCTTTAATAAATATTGAATTGAATTGAGCACTGCCTGTTTAGGGCTCCTCTTAGCGGGCATCCCCTTCTCCTGAAAACAATCCTTGAGCTGGGCCACTGTGTAGCTATCTAGGATGGCCAGCTCATACTCCATCCTTGCAGGTGAGGTCACAGACACAACAGTCAGGTAGAGAGAGAATAAATTTGAAAAAATCAAAAAAGTCAATCAGGGAAAATTTACTCAAATTGGTCTTAGATATGGGATGGTAGCGTACACCAAATTACTGTATCGCACTGCACAAACACAAGTTCTATCCTCACCACTGATTGCCAATATTAGAAATTGGATTACTGGTTAACTGGGGTGGGAGCCCTGGTCAAGCAGCAACCACAATCGTAGTCAGAGTAAGGCACGTGCAAACTGCAAATTAACCCGTGCTCACCCTCTGGTAGCTAAGCACAGAGCAGTCAGCTTAAATTAGAGGCAATGTTTAAAGTATTCGTGCAACATTTCATACACTAAAACAGTGAAAACACCACACAAAAAGATCTCACATCTGGTTTGGAAAAATAGAGTAGATTTTATTAAATAAACCAAGACCAAAATGACAAAAATCCAATCAGGGATGTTTTAGAGTAAAATAGCGTGAAAAAAGCACAAAGAGTGAACAAGGGAAATCTGGTCATGCCAGGCCGGGACAAAATTACAAGTTCAGTCTGACCGTGATAGAGCGCGAGCCGGCTACAAGGGCCATGTTAGGCCAGCTGAAAAAAGTACCCTAAATCCTGGGTGCGGAGTGTTGCATGGATTCGAAGAGAAGAAGTGTCGCACAGCCGAAGCGATGTGTCAGTTCCAAGATGCGGTGAGGGTGTGGTGTGATGTACTGTTGCGTCAACGTCGAGGATCCCATCAACGGGGCTTGTGATGTGAATTCCCGGCGTTGAGGATGCAGCGTGCAGCTGGCCATGCATCGGTTCAGAGGACCTGTGAGGCTGCGATGCGGAGTCCGGCATTGTCAAGCTGCTGTTGACAAGAGATGCAAGGACCTGAGTCTAAGATGCGTCAGTTCCGGAGATGTGAAGGTGATGCAGACCTTCTGCCCGGGCCCAATCCACGCAGCAGCAGCGATGCTCCAATTCTGCTCAAGGATGGCCGCTCAGCAGAGAAGATGTGTTAGTTCTGCTCCTTAGGCCCATTTCCAAGGGTCCAGGACTGGGGTGGCAACACTTGGTAGGGTAGACTCACAGATGGCAGAGTCCAGGTGCAGATGCACGATTATTGGAAGACTGTTATGTCCATGAGGCTTCAGATCAGGAGGCCGGCCAACTAGCCCTTGGAGTCACTCTAGATTCTGGGTTCGAGTGATGCAGGCCCAGTCCTTCTCACCCAGGCAAAAGGGGAAGCAGGCAGCAGGTCATCACAGCAAAGCAGGAGTCCCAGCAGAGTAGCAGTGCAGCAGAGTGGCAGTCCTTTCAGCAGCACATCAGTCCTTCTTCCTGGCAGAGTATCCACATGTCCAGAAGTGTACTGAACTGATGTTGTCTGTCCTTTTATACACAGTTGTGCCTTGGCTACAGACTAACTTCAGGGGCTAGGCAGCCCTTTGTGTGGGGACAGGACACAGCCTATCCAGGTGTAAGTAAGGCTGGGTCCAGCTACTCCCTCCAAACCTGTCAGTGATAGCCCACTCAGTCATACCTAAGTTCCCATTCTGTATGGCTATCTAGGTGGAATACACAAAGCCCAACTGCCAACTACACCCAGTCATGTGATCAGTGACAGGCTGCAGGCACCAAATGGCTATGGCAAGAAAATGCCAACTTTCTAAAAGTGACATTTTCAGAAATGTAATTTAAAATGCAACTTCACCATAAATTAGGATATTTAATTAGAGTTCCAGAGACACCAAAAATGAACCAGTAATATTCTCCTAATTGGTAATTCCACTTATAAAATATACAGGGTAATCCAAATGTTATCATATGGCAGATATAGGCCTTGCAGTAGCGAAAAACGAATTTAAGAGTTTTTTACCACCAAGACATGAAAAACCTAAAAGTGCACATCTTGCTTTATAAATACATTGCACTCTGCCCTCTGGGCTGTCCAGGGCCTCCCCTAGGGGTGACTTATATGTATTAAAAAGGTAGGTTTGGGCCTGGCAAGAGGTTTACCTTGCCTGGTCAACATGACAGTTTAAACTGCTCATGCAGGCTCTGCAATGACAGGCCTAAAACATGTTTAAAAGGCTTAAGTTGGTGGCACAATCAGTGCTGCAGGCCCACTAGTAGCATTTGATATACAGACGCTGGGCGCATTTAGTGCACTTTACTAGGGGCTTATAAGTAAAATACTCATGACAATTGGGCATAAGCCAATTCTACCATTTTTTAAGGAGAGGGAACAAGCACTTTAGCACTGGTTAGCAGTGGTAAAGTGCACAGAATCATAAAGATAACAAAAACGAATTCAGAAAAAAGGGGAGGAGGACGACAAAATGTTTGGGGGCGACCCTGCAGAGAGGGCCATCTCCAATACACAGTTTCTTTGTGATACATACATGCCTTTACCTTAATACAGATAAGTAAAGACTCTGTAAGGACTTCATGAATTCAACAAAACTACTGCAAATGAAACCTATATCCTTCCAAAACGTACGCGCTGAAAATATGCTTCAAATACTGCATTTGACACCGGTTTGAAAAGAAAATCGTGAGTTGGAGGTTTAATAACTACCAAAAAACGTACTGTAAACAGATTGACTTGTGCCAATCCCTCTTTATCCATAGCTAATAGCGCTAATAGCTCTGATTTGAAGGAAATGACTCCATTGAAGGCCCAATCATAAGTTTGCTATAAACTCCATAGGTAGATAGCAGGTATGGAATTAAAGCTTCAGGGTGTTTCCCCCTTGAGATTGTAGTAATAATGAATTGTAGTCCCTGAAATGGTGCATCATCATGCAAACCTGAAATTACAGATACAAAACTAGAGGTTTTCCCACAGTCTGGGATGTTTTGCACCCACATTTAGTACCACCCTTCAGAGTGTGGTAAATTTCAGTTGTGGAATCTCTGGGCTATTTGGAACCGGCCCCTGAATGTCAATATACTGTCTTGAGAATAGCCTAGAATCATTTGAAATGTTTCACTTTATCTACAGGTTGAGAAGCTTTACCCAGACATGTTGATGACAATGAGGGTATCTACACCTTCTGCCCCATTTCTGACTTTCACTCCAAGCAACATCAGCTTCACTCCTGTGCTGGATATCCAAGCATCCGCCATTCTACCCAATGCCTCCTTGGCACCCCTCTTTTTACTCAGTGTGGTTAGTATGTCTATATACTCAATATAAAGTAAACAAATTGACTTCCAGTATCACAACACCCTCACTTACCAATGAGGGTTGGGCCTTGGCCATAACTGAAAGGTTCTGTATTCTCAAAGTAACCCCAGCTGTATTGGAATATATCACTAAAAGTCCCTGTTTCAAAAACTACTTGTACCTGATTAAAACGCTATATAAATGCAAACTTTTTCCCCTCTTCTATCCCTCCACTATCCTTCTCGAAACAAATACCTGACTGACATATCCACCACTCAATGGATTTTCATATTTCCCTATACTAATTTACCACTAAGATGCTCGGGGATCTGAGTGACATCATAGACAACTCGAGCTTCGCTCTCATCTATTTGACATCACTCAGAACCCCTCGGTGAAAGCATCCCCGTAAATCACTGTTGACCATCAGCAGTTCTATATGTTTTAACTCTTTAATCAGCTTTGATGTTAATGTACAGGATCCTGCATTTAAAGCTGCTACTGTTTTTATAAGCACTTGAACTTCAAAGTATATATTACTGTTTCTTACCTTTACTGAGGTTCTATGCCAGTGATTGGATACAGCCCTGGTACTACCCATCTTGAGAAACATTACTTTACACACATTCACATAAACAGTCTCTGTTCTATTGCACCCCACCCCCCTCCGTTCATGGAAGAGAAATGGGAGGCACATCTCTAGCACAATTATTTAGAGTATAGCATTCCTGTTTTGCATTTTCTTCCATCGGATTTTATGGGAAAATGAAATCATATTTATTTTAGTTCTATTTACCTATGGCTGATGATCTGTTCTCATGGACTTCAGTGATATAGCAACACCACCAAATAATATTATTTATTTCTACAGGTTTACGTGTTGTCTCAAAAAACTCCACAATTTTCCTTAAAACCCTGCATGAAAATTGACCTGGACCTAAAACTTCCAGTTCTTGACTCTCCATCTCCTTTTGAATGACTCTCTCCTTCCGTTCCATCACCTGCATGCCTTCTCTCTTTCACAGACTACTCTAAGTCACAAGCATGATCACCTTAATACCTAGAATGGCATCTCTGCAAATTGTCCACACCTCATTTCAAAGACTACAACCTCTCCATTAAAAGTCAGACCCCTGCAACCTAACAAGACACAATCTCCTGTTGCTCATCTATTATTACCGCCAACCAATGCATGAATTCACGTATCCCACTCTCCCACTAAGGATCACATCTATCTCCTATTCATTATTCTACCACATAGAAACTGAACTAAATACAAGCATGATTTCTTGAGGAGCAGAGAGCACAAGTCTAATTCGAACAACATACAATAATGCCACAAAAATGCTAACCATGGGTTCCGAAGCAGCGTGTTGCCCGGTGTAAGGTGCTATAACACCTCTTCAGGGATAGTACGTGCTATATAAATTCAGTTACAATACAACACAATATATAACCCACCTGCCTCATGCTAATACTAGTTCCATAACACTTTGCGGTTTGGCAGTCAATTGTAGTTCATACAGATTGCACAATAATTTCATTAAGCTACTTGACACTCATAGTCACACATATGACAAAAGTGCTATTGGTCATGTCCATCACCTAGTACTGTACCAGTCCACTGCAATAAACCACCCATCACCAACGGAACAGGCATGGAATATCTGAAGAGATCTGACACATGCCACTGGCCAAGGGTGAACACTGTGGATCTCAACTAGCTGCATACTAAAACCGCTTTTGACATCTCACAATGGCAGTCAGATATTTAATGATAGTCACAAAGTCTATCCTAGCAGAGCTCTGATCCATGTCTCTCTACAAACCTACGCCTGCTCAGGACCATAATATCTCATAATAGACAACCCAGTGCAGTAACCAGCAAAGTGGACTATGAAAATAAGAAATATCGTACATGGACCTGCAGAACTACTCCAAGCTGCAAGCTTACTGTAAACCATAAACTGCGTGCCTGTATCTCACACTTTTTCATCCATCACACTGCTAAGCGCTGCATCCCATAGCACGATAACCGCACCTCGTTGGTCATCACGCATGACATGGAAACACTTCCCACATATGACGAAAACAAAGACAATACTATTCCAACCACTCACCCTACACACTGTAGTGCGCTACCCACGTAGGCAAACGCGTTAGCGACCCACATAGGGGTAGTAAGCACTAGTTAAATGTTGCAATACAATACAATGAAAATGCTGTTCTTTACCTAATCCAAATCGAAAAGATTGATGCAGTATCTAAACATGTTTAATCCAAAGTGAGGACATTTAAATTTTCTTTGTAAGCTAACTTCATTTACATTAAACTTTATGGCTTATAAATTCCAGTATAGAAGTTCAAATGGGGAAACAGGGTGCTTAATCTATTTCTCGTCTTATTTTCAGACAACCTCACTTTCTGTCAAGGTTGCAGCAAGGTCAAATAGGATCATAGGAAACCTCATGCTTAGCAGGTAAGGCCTTGTCGATAATACACTTCTGTTTTTTTAACTTTTCATGAAGGAGAAACAGTCCTAAATCGAAATGGTATGGATGGGTCACAGCAGTAGTTTGTAATTTTTATGGTAGAGTATTGACCAATTCCGCTGCAACTGTCTCATTGCTAAATTGAAAGGATGAAACATGGCAATTTCAGTTAGTATTACTTCGTAAGAAAACTGTGGTATTTATTTTGTTTGAAAACGTTATTTTATTAAAAGTAAATAAATTAATATGAGGGGGTTCTTGCTCGTTTTAAAAAAAAAATTTGTATAGGAATACTTCGCCTAATAATATCAAGACTAGATTACTGCAACAGTCTGTACTCAGGCTGTTTTACACACCTAATCCACAAGCTCCAGATAGTACAGCTTGCAGCAGCTAGACTAGTGTTTCAACTTTCAAAAAGGAGTTCCGCGTCAGTAGCCGTAAAAAAACTTCACTGATTACCCATCCATAAAAGAATCCTATTCAAAAATCTACTTCTGGTCTTCAAATCTTTCAAGACAACCGGACCCAAATATCTTACCGGGCGGTTCTGACCCTAAACGACTGAAAGAACAATAAGATCTTCCAACGCCAACATCCTGAGCCCCCCCCCCCCACCTTCAGATTGAAATCCCGAGAGGGAAAAACCTTCACGGTGCGGGGATCTAAAGCCTGGAACCTACTTCCTAGTTCCATCCGTTTTAGTGAAACTGAAGAAATATTCCAAAAATCTGTAAAGACATGGCTCTTTCTTGCCCCCTATGCACTGTGTCACTCCCTTATCTAATCTAGCATTCCCTCCATGTAAGAATCCCTGTGGATCCCCCAGCATAGCACCAGGATGGTCAATTACGAGTGACCGCGCGCTCTACAAGCGCAAAATTTAGTCACTTGGACGAACTCCTAAAAGCTTCCACTGTGCTACTCCACCCTTATACCACTTCTGAGTGTTGTACTTCTTCAATGTCCTCCTCATCATCTGTTGACTGTCTCACTTGCTTCTACCGCCTTTTCTGGCAGTTACTTCTTGCTACTGGTCAGTCATAAACCCCATTTATCTGTAAACTATGGTTATACTGCATAATTTAGCAGTATAATAATAGTTTATGTTTATTTTCATATAATTTTTCCCGGCATAAAATACCAAATTTTGCTGCACTGAATGTATTTTGTGGCATTTTTGCACCATTGTTTGTGCACTTTTATGTACTCTCACGCTGTGCACAATCACCCCTGGGTTTCCAGTAATCACCCTGCATATACCTGGGCACTGAGAGTCCAGTCCTGGGCATTGCTTCAACATTCAACTGGTTTGTTAGTCCATTTGGTTTCACTGTGTTGAACAAATACTACAACTTGTACAATGCAATGCTACCTTAGGCTAAAGGGGAAGAATGGAAATATACGTTCCTGTGACGTAGGGCTACCTAATAACCTAAACCGTACTCATCATTACACATATATCTAGTCCAGACTGGAGTTCTGCTCCCCACCCCTCACGCATTATAATAGGGTCCTGCCCCCAAATCCTCTAACCTCAAGGGAGACATCGTCTTGTCTGAGTTATACCTCGCTTCCTGGCACATTTCACTTCCTCACATTCCCCAAACATATCTCTCTCTGTCCCCAACATGCATATGTGACATGCTTCTCTTCCACCTCAAAAACTATGCACTGAAACATGAATCTTGCCCCTCGTCTCACCCCAAAATAATCATAAAGGAAATAAAGGAATAAAGGAATAAAGGAAATTTTGACCTTCCCTCAACAAAAAGCCCTACCAGGCATCTTGTTCCTCCCACTGACCCACAATACACATGCACATTGCCTATTCCCAACTCTCCCCGCTGTAATTTTATATATGCTAGTGGTATCTTCCTGTTTCATTATGCCCCCCCCCCCTCCAAGTCACATAGAATGTTCTTGTGCCTGGTGAGTCGGTGTAGAATGATGAGAGGAAGCTGGAAGAGAATGTTGGTGTGAGGCATTTTGGAGAGAGAGAGAGAGCATAGATTGTCGGCACAACTTTGTGTACAAATACATTGCTTCATCTCTATACCTGCGTAACTACTTTACAGTTCCCATATTACTCCACGTCACCAAGGGCACAATGCTCCAGTCTGTGGCTTTTCTTTTGCAAATCCTTAATTTCGGGTGTGTTAGTTCAATTGGATCAACTGAAATTACTTAGGGATACAACACCTTAGGTTGTTAAACTACAGTCCATGAGTGGAGCTCTGTGTCCTTGCTGACATGGATTTATCTAGCAAAGCTTAAAATAAGGTAGCTTAAAAGGTATGCCTCCTCCTTCATTAATGTCAACAAAGTTTTGCTCAAAAGAGTGAGAGGCCTAAGACTTCACCAGTAGAAACACGTATTAACCATATAAAAATGTGAGTACATTTCTAAAACAAAATCAACCCATTTTACACGAAAAACAAAGTTGATTCCTACTTGTGCTGTAAGTTTATTGGACTGCCTCACTGTACCGACACTTGTGGTGCCACACACATTTATCATCCATGTCCAGCCCCCTCCAATCTGAATATCCATATCTGATAGGCATGAGGTGTGCATTCAACGGTGCAGTCTCTCTGAGCTGCACTTACTAAGCTTGGTAGGTTTGAGCATGGTAGGAGGCACATCATAAATAAATCTTGTTTTGTGAATCATTTTGAGTAAGGATCAGCACTCTATCTGAGAATCATTTATTATCCTTTTCGAAAGTATGTTTGATTGCAAAATGTGACTTCGAGAAGGATTCCCAATCCTTTTCTGCTTTGGGAAATTTCGTTAAAGCTTGGGACCATTGCAAATTACTATCATCTTCCTTGCCATCTTCCTACTTCCATTTGCTCCTGATATCCCTGATGTGGACTTAACACAATGCATTTTCTTGCAGGATAGAGCTAACCTTGAAACATTCCGATGTTGGCCCATTCTCGGTGAGTTCTCATTAAAAAGTTTCTATGATTTAAATAATCAGAGTCTCATATAACAAGCATTGGTAATGCATCGGTTTCCCCTCTGTAATGAATAAAGAGCTGTTTTCATCAATCATGGTCCGGAAGAAGGAAAGAGCTTTATAAAGTTTTAGGGTGGTTATGGGTTTTGGGGTACATGGGAATAGTAATTTTTACCCCTACACTATCCAACACTAACCCTACTGTTGCACTCCCTGGAGTGGGAATAGTATTTTTTACCCCTACACTGTCCAACACTTACCCTACTGTTGCACTCACTTGAGTGGGAATAGTAATTTTTACCCCTACACTATCCAACACTTACCCTACTGTTGCCCTAAAAGTATTATGCGTTGTAATGGTATGCGTTGTAATGGTATGCGTTGTTATGGAATGCGATGTAAGTGTAGTTTCTAAAAATGCGTTGTGATGGCATGCGTTGTAAAATCATGCGTTGTAATGGATGCTGCGATGTAAAAACCGCATTGTAAAAGCATGCCTTGTAAATGTTTGCGTTGTAATGTCGTACATTCTGCATGCACGGTCCAGGCAGCCCTATAAATGATGGACATGATTTGAGTGCACACCTCTAAACCACACTTAAGACCAAAGTGAGCATCAGGAGTTCTTCTTGATTAATTTTCTATCCTTATTTATATGCTTGGTTCGTAGATGAACTGGCATAAAGAATCAAAAAAGCAATGGCATTGAATGATCCCCTTAAAAACCTGCAATGGCTAGGAAGCTTCTTTGAATGGGCATTGGCCTCTTTCCATCCAATGTTCCCACCACCTTTTTTTGTTCTCCCTGGTAGCAAACATGAAATAAAAAGACCTTGGGGGAGATTTACCAAATCTCCACGCAACGCAGCGCAGCCCCCCAGCGAGGCTGTGCTGCATTGCGTGACAGGGAAGGAGTAGGAGAGCGCCATATTTTCAAAGATATGGCTCTCTCCTCCCCTTTCCCTTGCGCCGGCGCTGATTACAGCTGCCGTGCGCCACGCACACACCTTGGTGCCGTAGCGCAGGGTATGTGTGTGAGTCCAGCATAGGTTTTGTACAGGAAGGGTACCCTTCCTGTACAAAATACTATGCCTAGGCATGAGACAAAGCTTTTCCCACTTTGTTGCATGCTGCACAGTGCAGCACGCATGCAAAGTCGGAAAAGGAAGGAGAAATGAAAGCCTTTCTCCTTCCTTGCGCCTAGTTTAAAAGGGCGCAGTTTTCTCACGCTAAACCCAATCTACTGTATTTAGTAAATTGGGTTTAGCATGAGAATCCTTGGGTGGTTGCATGGGAACACCCATGCACCACCCTTGGTACGCCCTCATGGCGCAAAGTAATGCGAAGCAGCGCTATGCGCTGCTTCTCATTTCTTTTCTTTTATTTCCAGTGGTAAACAAGTTTAGCGCTTGAAAGTAAATTAGGAAAAAAAGATTTCGCGCCGATTTGTGTCACTTTTGTGACGCAGACATGGGGCAAAATCTTAGTAAATCTCCCCCATAGTCTGATTATGAAAGTTTGGGCTGTGGATGAAAATCCTAAATAAACCAACAAATCCTGCATTAAAGAGCGAACAACACAGAAGTCTCTGTGTGCCTTTAACTGTGCTTGCAATAAGCACGGAGAGATGAATGACGCAATCTTGTGGGGGCAATTGTGCATAGATAAATTTTTTACTGTAGAGCACTTCAGTGTTTTTATAATTTTTCATTAAAAACATCAGATGGATGTATTGCCGTAGCCTCTCCCATCCTGTCTGTAATGCACAAAAAAATTGATAAATACAATTTATTCTTTCCAGTGACCACACCTTCCTTTTGTGCAAACACACATTTATTTACTTATTTATTTTGACATTCCTCTTGCACTAGTCGCCACCTAAATCACTTCGGAGCGCTGAATTGAAAAGGATAAAAAAGTAATTGGCAGAAAATGAAAATATAAGAGGCAGAGTGTAGATATATCAAACAATAGGAGGAGTACACCCAGGAGACATCTCAATGTCTCCGAGGTACAGGGAAAGGCGCACAGAAAGGAAAATTTCTCCTTTCGTAAGAAGACCCCTCACTCACCAACCTAGTTGGTGACATGCTTCATCATTGGGGTCCCACCCGAATAGCCGCATGCTATCCGGGTGTGCTTCAACACCTGATTACAGTGGAGCAGGTTATTTTTCGTGGTGCAAGTGAGTATCAAAAGTGATTTAAAAATTGACCAGAATAAACTCCCTCAAAAATTTTATTCTGGAGCAACATTAAAAAGTTGTTGATAAGATGCCGTTCTCGGTTAAATTGACCACCGGTATCTTAGTAGTGAAAAAGAAGTGAATAAAAATTGGTCTACATGTTTCAACCTGATGGCGATAATACCAGGTTTTCGTCAGGACCAGTGAACGTGACCCGGGCGGTGTACACTCGCTAAGGTGTACCCTACCCTTGGTTACTGCAACCCAACCATGTACTCACAGTCAGGCGTCCTTTCGTCCAATTGTTGAAAGGAAAATTTTTTAGAGACGCAACGTAGCGTGCCTCATGGAAGCCGGGGTCAAGGTGCTAGCTCTGTAACACAGATGCGTGGAGCCCAGTCAGCAGCTCCTACGCCTACTCCAGGGACCCGGCTCAGCTTCCCGAGGATCCGGACATTGAGATGTCTCCTGGGTGTACTCCTCCTATTGTTTGATTACCTTACCTAAGGGGACCAGGAGTATTCCCTTAAAAATCCTTTCTCTCTCCTTTGTTTTTTGAGAGTGTAGATATACACAGGCCCTTCCTTTGCTCCCTGGAATGCTCGATAGACAACCTTATATGGCACAATGCGCATCGCAGAGTAGCACTTACCAAGCTCTATCTCCCGGTAAACTGCAGTCGGCTCAGTGTACCTAACTTCGAACAGTATTATCTGGGCTCGCAGCTGCAGTGGGTGGCGTGCTGGTTTGCTGGCTGTCAGTTGGAAGACACAGAGACACTCCTCCCCCAATGGGATCTGGAAAGACAGCTTAACATATTTCACCCTCTGGCTAGGGTGCCACTACCAGGCACAATACTACTTCAGGTTGCATGTCGATGCTTTCACAGAACCTCATTTCTTACCCGATCAGTGATATCTTATGCCCCTGCACTTCCACTACTTGGTATGCCACAGGGATCCATGTTGGCTTCCCTCAGGGAGTTGGGGCCTTGGTTCGCAGCAAGCCTGCACAGTGTACACAATTTATATCGATATAGGGCCCTCCTATCCATAGAAGAACTGCTAGCTGATTCTGAGCTTCGACTGGGTCAATTCCTCTAACACGCTTCTTTTGTTCGAGTGCTGGGTCAGTACTGGGAAGGCATACAGCAGGAACTCCCACAGCATCTTACAATGCAATACCTACACTCAATGGGAACAGTGGTTACCTGACTCGATGGCTGGCTAGCTCCCAGCTGCGACCCATGCAGGTAAGAGCGGTGGGGCCGGGTGGGGGGGAATTTCAACAGACAAGGTGGTTGGAAAATCAATTATTTAATTTTCCCTCGTGGTCGTCTGTTGAATCCCCCCAACCCGGCCCCACCGCTCTTACCTGCACGGGCCGCGGCTACTAGCTCCCTAAACACTCACACAGTTACCTCCCACACTGCGTTGTGCCAGCAATGGGATACAGACTTGGGGTGCAATTGTACAGACAAAGAATGGCAGGCGATTTTAGTTTACTCCACCCTAGTGTCCCGCAATGTCCGATTTAAATTAATACAATTTTATATATAACATAGAGCCTATTTAACTTCCCGTAAAATAAACCAATATTTTACCGCGCCGATGCGGCCTGTCCCCGCTGCCTTGCCCCTGACGCGGAGCTCCTGCATATGCTTTGGTCCTGCCCATCATTAACAGGATATTGGCGGGATGTCACCACACATCTGACACGATGTACGGGTCCTACTGTAGAATACCCTGGAAGGCAGGGCTTTAAGTGGGATGAAAAAACTGGGGGGGTCTCTCAAAGGGGCGTGGTCAATATAATTAAGGGCGTGGCTTAAAAACACATAAGCTAAAAATCTGTGCTTAGCATAGTGTGCCGCCCGACTTGTATTTTGCTGTTTCTGTCATAGCATCTAGATATATGATACAAGTAACATCATACCTACAAGGCAGTATTATTGGCTTTGTCAATGGTTGTTAGTTGCATAAGATAAATAAGCAGCAACTATGGCTTGTTGTATATAATATTGAAAAAGCTTCCACTTAAAGCCCTGCTGACACCACGACGATGTTGCTGCTCCTGCGTATCAAAAAGAGAAGGGAAGTCCAGAGAGAAAATGACTCTCTTTAAAGGATTTCGCTTCTCTTACAACGCTCACCTGGCATGACGTCCTAACTTCTCCACTAGTGAGAAGAGCAGTGTGAGCACGCGCACATCGATGTGCCTGCTATCACTGAAGTCCCGAAAAAAAACGGAGCAGTGTGAGCACGCGCACATCGATGTGCCTGCTGTCACTGCAGTCCGGAAAAAACGGACCGCCTCCAGGGCACAAAACAGAGCCCGATAGAGACCCGTTTCGAGGCCTCTCTAAAAATACTGCCGGTGCTCAGACCCGGTGAGACCCGGCCCACTTAAAGCCCTGCTGGAAGGTATGTTTGCTGGGTCTCATTCATTGCAGTAAGAAAAATTGGATGGTGGCACGATTAATGGGCCTGGCCCTCATCTTGGCGAAGTGGCTGATCACCCATAAGTGGAAGTGGCAAACCCCCCTGCCACTTCCGCATGGCCACTATCCATGGTGGCCTGGGCACAGGCGGAGGGTGCAGTACTGCATAGGGAGGAAGTAAAAGGTCTGTGCAAATACCCAATTTCTGATGCCTGCGATGCACTCCTGGAGAAGCTCCATGAAGGTTTGCAAAGCACAGACCAACCCACTTAATGCTTCCGACCCCCCCTCCACTATAAAGACCCTACCAGTGTATACAGTTTATATACAAAACCCTTGCGGCACTCTTCTTGGCTGCAGTACCCGCACCAGTGCCACTACCTCTGCCACACTGAACCAGAGCAGGATCTGCTTCTTTTCGTTGACTGCAGTTGTACACAGTCTTGTTATATGTCACTCCTTTTTAGGTCTCGCGCCTAGCGTTGCAGTGCGTAGCACTGCTCACGCAGCGAGAGATTTATTGGGGTAGAGGGATTTTAGGAGAAGGACTTTTGCTCCCGCCCATGCTTTCTATTGGGCAACGTCAAAAACTCTGCCTTGTCATTGGTGTGCAGCGGTTTTTGTTACCGCCCTTTGGCTTTTTTTGACACGCCATTGGGACAGCGAGTCTACGGCGTGTCTTGCTCACTCTGCCTGCACGCGCCAGACGGCTCTCTGATTGGTTGGCGACAAGCAAATCAGCATTGTGATTGGTGGACCTTGTCAACCAATCAGAGAGCCTACTGGCGCGTGCAGGCAGCGTAAGCAAGACACGCTGTAGACTCGCTGTCCCAAGGGCTCTTTGATTGGGCATCGAGTAGGGATGACGCTGCCTTCATGCGGACGTCACTGTCCCTCCTCCCCGCTGCAGCAGCAGTGAGGCAGCGCCATGCGAGGAGACTCCGGGGACACGGGGCCGTGCGTGTGCCCGCCTGTACAGCGTAAATGTGAGATCTTTGGATTGCAAATGCTTGTTTTACAATGGCGGCACCCATTGCTTTTGCTTTCAACATCGTAAGCTAAACCGCGGGTGCCGCAATTGCTTTAAAAGTAAACAAATAGTTTACTTTTGAAGCAATCGCGGCACCCGCGCTTTAGCTTAAGATGTTCAAAGCTAAAGCGTGGGTGCCGTGATTTCAACAAAAGTAAACAAGCGTGCGGCCACCATTTCTTTTCTATTTGCTTACTTCTGTTTACAATCGTGGCACCCCCACTTTAACTTTGAACATTTTAAACTAAAGCACGGGTGCCGCGATTGCTTCAAAAGTAAAGAAATAGAAAAATAAATAAATGTCTAATTCTTTACTTTTGAAGCAATGGCGGCACCCGCGCTTTAGATTACGTTGTTGAAAGCTAAATCGCAGGTGCAGTGAATAATTTTTTTGATTCCCTAGAGTGGGTTTGCTGAGGTAATTCGCAAGGAAACTAACCTGAACACTGTTCTGTGCAGTCAGTTTGCAAGAGAACGATATAGCCATAAACAGAGGCAATTCAAACATAACACAGCATCGATCTACACTTATTCCTTATTCTGAAGTAGTTTTAACCCTATTGTTGGAGACCATGCTTTCCGCTTCTCCATATGCAGCAATGAAGACAGTTCCGAATGCCAAACAACATCTAGGAAATATAAATTAACGACTTTTTTTGATCTGTATTTTTAATTGTGGTGTTGTTTTTCTATTGAAATGCTGCTGTTGCTGCGAACATAGGCTACGGCACGTTTTGGTCTGACTGAATTCTTTATTTTATTAGTTTGATATAGCGTTTCTTCACCCAAGTGGTGTCAAAGCGATTAGCCTGCTTACGCAATTATCTCAATCCCAGTCACTGTAAACAATAACATTTTATCATGTATTCACAATGTTCGTGATGAGGGAAGATGGTTCTAGTTCTAGGTTGCCCCATTCATCAGTGAGTGATCTTGTGCAGTATAAACGGAGGGCAGTTTGAAAGAACGTTTATCTGCCTTAAGTGCTATGTGCAGCTGGGAATGGTCTTTAAAGTGCTAGGGTTAAGAATCAAGACGCATTTGTTATTCGTAAGGGCCACCAAGCCTAAAGCAGTAAAACCATTACATTATATATTACATTCTTCTATTGGAGATAATTCTGTAATAATGGTCATGGCGACAGCCTTTGCACTTGGCGCTGTTAAGAAACCAGAAGGATTAATAATTGCAGATCATTTTATGAATATGCACCGTTGCTGTGGAATTCTATCCCGGGCAGGCTCGACAGACAGGGGCGGGCCGAAGGCTGGCATCTTGGTCTATGGCTTCAAGTTTACTGGCCAGTCCCAAATCGGCTTATCAACTGGTATCTCGTGAAAGGGCATCATGGGGGCACTCTGTGATAGCGGGGAAATCTAACATGTGCAGGAGAGTCATGGAGCTGTGGGAGGGCGAAAGGCTAATGAATGCAAAACATAGCCTAATTAATGCAGATCTGCAGTGCTGCTTCCCCAGCATAATCAAAGCCTAGTTCCAAGAAAGCAGTTTACTGCATCTGTGCTTTGTTCTTAGTGGTAATGAGAACTTAACCATTCTCCCAAGTGCACAGTTATACAGGCTGAGTAATGAAAAAGTATTTGTGTTTTCATGCCAGCACTCTGAGCATTCAAGTGTGCATGCGTTTTAAATCTTGTGAACATGACTTGTCTTTTTCTTCGATTACCCAACACTGACAAGTACAGCAGACATTCACACATAAGCACCCTTCTCACTACAAACTCACAAAGACACAGCAAAGCTTCTACTCTGACATTCAGCTTGCACTCAACCAAGCACACCTCATCCTGCACTCACAGTCAGTCACACCTCTCACTCTGCACTCACATAGGCATGCCTCTCACCCTGCAACCACATAGGCACATCTCTGACCCTGCACTCAACCAGACACAATGCCCACCAGGCATGCACACAGGGACTATGCTCCCCCTGCACCACCCAGGCACAATGTTCACCCATGCATTCACACAAGCAAAATGCTCACTCTGCACTCATAGAGGCACAATGCTCACCCATGCATTCACACAAGCACAATGCTCACGCTACACTTACACTCCACATATTACCACTTAACACCACATAATTCAATTCCACCTAATCACACCCTACTCAATACCACATAAATACACCCCAGATAAATACACTCTGTGCCACATAACAATCCACATAAATACACTCCACACCATGCCACATAATTCCACTCAACATAATTTCACTAAATGCCACCCTGTTCCATGCCCCACTATTCAACTCCACACAAATTCACTCCACACAATTCCACAACACAATTCCACTACACACCACATATATCCAAAACACAACATAAAATGCAACATCATATCACAAAATTCAACAGCATAATGCAACGCGAAATTAAACTCCACTACATAACACTCCACAACACAAAATACCATTCCACATAATCCTACTGCATGACACAATCACATAATCCCACTCCACATAATTCCAATACACTCAAACACAAAATTACTATCCACATAATACCACTGCATACCATGCCACATACACAAATCCACTCCACACAATTCCACGCCACACAATGCCACAACTAAAAATTCCAGTTCAACTCACATAATTCCAATACGTACCACATACACCCACTTTACTCCTTAACACATTAATAAGAGACATTTACATTTACTGCGCCAATTGCTATAACTCTTTCATTTTTAACACCCAAACACACAGATCTGGAGCTTAGCTCCTACCTATTTGTTTTTTTCATCACCAATAAGGCAAAGCTAGCCACACAGATCCATGCCACACAATTCAATTCCACACATTTCCAATCAACACCACATAATTCAACACCAAACCACATAATACAACTCAACAACACAATTACATAACACACCATATACATCCAATCCACACCACACACTCCCACATCATGCCACAAAATTCAACAGCACACCACATAATTAAACTCCACTACATATCACTCCACAACACAAAATTCAATTCCACATAATTACACACCCTAACACCAGTGGCGGCTCGCCGAGGGAGTGCTGCGGGGCAGTGGGGCGGTGGAGGGGCAGGGTGGGGGTCTAGCGGACTCGGACATACGACGGACAGAACTCAGAGTAAGCCTTACTCTGAGTTCTGTCTGTCGTTTGTCCCAGTCCACTACCCCCCCCCCACCCTGCCCCTCCACCGCCCGCAGCACTCCCTCGGCAAGCCGCCACTGCCTAACACACAATGCCGCTCCACATAATTCCAGTACACTCAATACAGTATAATTACTATCCACATAATTCCACAGTACACCATGCCACATAATTCAACTGCACAAATCCACTCCATACCACACAATTCCATGCCACACAATTCCACAACTAATCCAATCCAACCCACATAACTCCACTACCCACCACATACACACCCTCCATAACACACAAGTAAATGACAGTGCAATTTACAATGCGGATAGCTCTAACTCAAACAAAAGCGAGACCTATTGCATTTCCAATGCTTGTGTTTGAAAGTGATTGTTATCACCTGCACCCAAGCACATTCCTCAACCTATCCTCAACTGCTGGCAGTGACATTTTGACTAGCTACCTTTGTATAATCCCAGTCTATACAGTTCAAGATATTGTATTACTGTGCTATGCAACCACGTTATCCTTGATGTGCAATATGTCTTGCAACCTGCACAATGCCCATGTTAAGTTTCAAAATACACATACCAATGAAAATAATTTTTAAAAAAGTAATGAGGCAGAATGCAGTTTGATACACAGGGTGAACTCAGACCTAGCATTCTTCGGTCGCTCCGAACTAATTTAAGAAAATAAATGTTCTCTTCTCACGGCCACGTTCGTTATCATTCCATTATCTTATCACCCCATGTGAATAAAGCAAGCCAGACTTGCACATTCACCTCCCCAAAGCACCCTTATCCGCAGGGTGTGACAGAATGAGTTCCGGCCCCCTTGAGACCACTGTGAGTTCACTCTTAGCAAGAGCTGCATTCTCTAGCTGCTGCTTGGCTCGCCGTTGCCCGTGCCTCTGTAGATTTTATCAGCTTGATTTACTTCATCAGTCTGATCCCCCCCCCCCCCCGGGCGCTCCCCCCAGGCGATGAGTTCGAATTTTAACGGTTTGCAGCATTTGGTGAGAACTGATGTGTCCGGGGATTCACAGCCGGATAAGCAGTGGGTTCGGGCGGTGACAAAAGCAGCCAGACGAGATCGGCTGTTTGCCTCCAGCTGCCCAAGAGAGACTGTCAAATCATCTTTATTTATATGGAATAAACATGACTTGACTTGCCTAAGCAAATCATGTGGTGTTGCTGTCGGGCTGCCGACTTTAGAACTGGGGAACCGGGTTCGATTCCCGGCATCAGCTCAAACATCCTGTGACCTTGGGTACATCACGTATTCTCCCATTGCTTAGTAAGTGAATGTGACCTCGTGTGACGTAACAGGTGCTCATAGAAAGCGTTCCAATGCCCTTGGGCCGAGTTTGCGCCATACATAAACAAGCATAGCCAATAGGTCTCGCCTTTATTTTTTATTTTTTTATTTTTATTTGAGTTTTATATAGCGCTGGCTAGACCCGGAGGTATCAGAGCGCTTTACCTAAGGACATAGCGAGTTACAGTTGCAAAAGTATCACAATAGTTACATAATGGATAAATAAACAAAACTGGAGTAGATTAGTGAACACGAAAGTCAGGATAGGAAAGATCAGGGACAGCAGGTAATCCACAGGAAGGAGACAGCAGCGGGGAAGAAAACGAGACAAATGTCCGAGATCCGGCTGGGTAGGTGACGGCCATAGCGGTGTGCCAGTGCCAGTCTCCCCTATAGCTGTCGGTGCAGCTCCACCGGGAAGCGGTCATGTATGCGTTTAGGGCTCCGCCGGGGTAGGGTAAAAGGGGGAGGTGGGAGAAAACGGCAGGCGAGACGAAGGAAGGTCTGCCCAATGACCGGCTGGGTAGGAGACGGCCGGGGAGGGAATCCACAGCCCATCTCCCCTATAGCTATCGAGGTAGCTCCACCGGGCATCGGTCAGGTAGCAAGGTCTCAGCGGTCAAGGGAAAGTTCACATGGTAAATGTCCTGAAGGGTGAGCAGGATCCAGGTCGGATGAGGGCTATGAACAAGGTCTGGTCGATGACCAGTTGTTTAATTGTCCAGGAGTAGAAGTACATCGTGGTGAGGTCCACTGTGGCGGCCATCTTGTGGTCAGGCAAGGAGCTTAAGTCTTTGCTGTTCCAATCCATGCCCCTCATTACAGACCTGGCCTTGGGGAGCAATCATAGAAAACCAAAAGTATGTAGCAGCAGCTCAGCTTGTGAAAACACAGACACGCTCGAAATATGTAAATTAGATGAGGAGCCATCGCTATTTCAGGATCGGCAATTATGGAGAGGCAACCTCCACACTGGCGTACACAGCCAAAAGCAACCTCAGCTATTTAACAAAAATCGGCATTGGGCTGGAGATCAAGCAACAATGGGCACTCTTCAAGGCATACTCGGTTCGCCGCGCACAAAATCCCAGGCTCGGGGTGCCCCGTAGACTCAGTTAAAGGCGCCATTCCAGGGTCAGGCAGCTCGTGGTGTAACTCCGCTGTGGAACAATAACGTCCCAAGCAAAGATACAATTACAGATTCTACTGTCCGATGGACGGCACTGCTTGCCACCTGCCTAGCGCCCCAGCATATTGGCACATCAGAGAAAGTGCAGCGTCTCCACGTCGCAGCCAGGGATCCTGCCTCGCCACATTGTTGGGACGCCTCTCTCAGATCGCGTCAGGATCAGGACCGATCATCTGATCAATAAGATGCCTCCCGCTGCCGGTGAACGAATAGCCGATGCCGCACCGCTTTAGCCCAATATTCAGCAGGTTCACTTCCTCCTCACTCGCCGCAACCTCGCAGATAGTCTGAGCAGGAGCCCTGGATGGCACAGCTCTCATCTCACGGTCTTCGGCAGTAGTCTCGGCTTGCCTCAAGCGCCATCCTGGGTCATGGGCGCTCGAAATCGTTGCAGCTGATTTCTCGGTTTTCTGCCATCCCAGAACAGCGGAACCGAGCTCTAGAAAGGCTGCAGGTGTTCCGGCTGCGGAATTCGCTCTCCAGGTGGGTCCCTGATGCGGCGAAACACCGCCACGGATGTTGAAGCGCGGGTTCACCACGGAGCATCGGCCTCAGACGACCATCATGGCCGTTGGCTCCTTGGGACCTTATAAGTGTTTAGCCAGAGATATTGCCTATGTCTTTAAGCTGTGCTGTACATAAGTCTGCAGCATACTGAAAAGTTATAATAAAGAAGTGTCAGAAGCATTTTTGTTACCTTATATATGACCAAGAAAGCATTATGTACAACTGAACGACCATATTAAAAAAGCATTAACAACAAATGTCGAGTTTTTTTTGTCCTTTCAATGCTGGCAACTTCTATCTGCCTGTCCCAATGGTTGCTTGTTATGGTTTTTTTTGTTATGGGGGGGCATAAATAACAGGAGGGTGAAGGTTGGGAAATAGTACCTGTATAACAGTCAGTGAGAGAGTCAGTGAGAGTCAGTCAGTTAGTCAGTGAGAGAGAGAGTCCCCTACGACCATGCCATTAATGAACTAAGAGGTAAGTCAGTAGTCCTATAAACGTTGTCTAGATTCTTATAGATGGAGCAACATTATAGTCTATTAAAATATAAGAAGTGCTTGTACAGCAAACACCCTGATCTCAAGTATTTAAAGTGCTCTCATATGTGATATTAAAGAAAAAGGAGGCTCTGTGAAATTATAAGTTGATCTAGGATCACACAATGTGGACAAGCTGGTATTCCAGGTTATCTGGAGGGAGGGAGGGAGGGAGGGAGGGAGTGTGTGTGTGTGTGTGTGTGTGTGTGCGCGCGCACGTGTGTGTGTGTGATATATATATCCTGTTTTACATAAAAGGTCAGTGTTTTGTCTTTTATTCTTGGTGCACAGCGAGATATTCTGACAAAGTAGACCCAACTCAGGGCTGCCAGACCCAACTAGCAAGCCAATAATTAATTTATTTGGGGGTGTCACACCCCTTCCCAGAAGTACTGGCAGCTAAAATTTTGACAAGCATTGGCATAGCCAATAGGTCTCGCCTTTGGGACCTTACGAGTGTTTAGCCATGCAGCACACAACGCATGTCTTCCAGGCGGAGCTTCTTTTATCTAAGTGTTGGTCGCAGAGCAGAGACAGGACTGTGTACTACCTTTACTAGAACAGTTACAATGTAAAAAAGCAACAAAAAACAAAACAGTGCAGTGTGAGCACTGCCACCATCAACTTTTTTTAGGATGCAGGGCACTTTTATCCTTTAATCAACGTGATGGTGTGCGGTTGGGCACTCATGGAGGAGAGGGGGAGGGTGTCTGTTAAGAATAGTTAATGCCGGAGCGGGGAGCAGCCAGGAAAGGGAGCGTAGGAGAGCAACAAAAAATCGCTACGCAATCCAGTGAGGCAGACGGAGATCTCAGCCTATGGCCCTGTCCGAGTGAGGGTGCTCCGAAACATCGCTGGTAGGTAGATGGTGCTAGGGGCGGCTGGCTCTCGGTGGACAGGATCACATTAAAGCAGCACTGGTGGGGCACACAGAACACTGCTGCAGGCAGAACGGTGATACCTTATCAGCTGCAAAAGGAGGTGGCCAGATGCTACAAGGCGGACAGCAGGAAGGTCCATCGGAGCAGCTCTACTCTCAAGTCTGCAAGGCAGCGTAAGTAGGTGCCCAAGCAAGCTCCGCAGCCACACAAGTGGTGCTCTAAGGCCTATGAGCGAACAGGCAACGAGTCACGGCAGTGCCCGGGGGTAATATGCACACAATCTCAGTTTCAGGGTACATTCCTGTAGGCTGAGGGGTGCTATTTTCTGCTGAAGGGTGAGGCTGCAAGTTCAGACCGCGCGGCCCTGTGATTGCTGTGAAATGTGCATTCCTTGTCAGACAAGCGTGTTCAGACCCTGCCGGGATGGGAGCCTGCTGGGAGCTGCCCGGGAAGCAGCATCAAAGAAGACGGGGAGCTGACAGGGAATGGATAATGGAAGTATAACAGAAGGGCAGGAGCAGTGAGTGAAAGAAGAGAGGAGGAGGTGTAAAGAAAAGGAAGATGAGAAGACCAGGATTACGTAGGAAGGAAGAGAAAGGAGACAAGACAAAGAAAAACCAGAGTTAACATTAGAATTCCTGTAGGCTATTAAATACTTAAACACAAGCGCTGCCTTAATCGCGCTGAAAGGGAAAAAAAAAGCCAGGGCCAGCACGAGCTCCATCTGTTTCCAATTAACGCGAACGCGATAATTGGAAACAGATGGTGCTGATGCTCGCTCCCGAGCACCCTAGGCCAGGGGAGAAAGAAGGCGGGACATGCACCCGCCTTGGGCCAATTGCGTGCTGTCTTTCTTAGAAAGACGCATGCAAAGGCCAATAGCGGGAGATAAAAAAAAAAAGCACAAGCACGAGCGTGTGTTTCGAGTTTAAAGCCCTTACTAAAAGCCTCGCAGTGCAGCGCATGCGCGCTGGCTCAGGCGAGACCTAAAAATGGAAGCACACAGGCGTGACAGTAGTGGAGTGAAGTTTAAGCAGAGGCACTCTGTGCTTGAGAGCAACATGGGATGGTATAGGGTTGGGAGGGGGGACTCCTAGAGTAGCATACACGGAAGTCAGTTGTATAAAACCTGCACTCTTATGGAGTGCTTAAAGAAAAAGAAAAAAAGAGTGCTCGAAAAGCAAGCACTCATGGAAGAATTGAAGGAGTCAATCAGAGAGGTGGTAAAACGACTATGCTCCAAGGGAAGGAACCAAGGCATGCTGGAGGGACTAACTCACACAGGCCCAGCGAAAAGAAAGCAAGCAACTGGGATTGATAAAGCAGAAAGCCAATGGTAAGCAATGGGTGGGATGCATTCCTAGGTCAGCTTAGACTCGAGCATGTCCTTAATATGTCTTAGCAATCAGACAACTGTGCGGTACGACAGGCTTCGACCTAAAATTGTATTGCCCATAGGAAGAATCATAGTAATTACTGACAAACCTGACCAATTTCCAAACCATTTCTCAAGTTAAGTAAATTATAATTTAATATTTAAAACTAAAATTAAGTTGCTGTAAGCCAACCACAATACATGTTTATAATGTTTTAGGTGATATATTATTCAATTATTTCTAAATATTGCTGCTATGGAAATTTCAAATTCATAATATATAGAAATGCAACAGTTTATTTAAAATATAGAAAATGGCTGCTTTTAGTTGACTTTAATCTAAGGCTTTTGTATTTTTATGGAGTAAGAGTGTATTTTTGATAATAAAAGTTTGATACTGTTTGGGGCGTGGCTTGGCAGCCAGCAATGGCGGACACGTGAGCGAGTGGCTCTGCACCGACCTGACAGTTATCCGGCCTTAAAGACGTAACCGGTTACCTAGCACTCTCCAGGGAGTGAGCGCTGTTTCCGGGGAGGCCTGCTGGCTGCGGGGTGAGCTCGCAACAGACGGGGGGCTGAGTTCTACCCGAGCCCCTGGGAGCTGCATGAGAGCGAAGCTGGGCCCTGTAAGAGAAAGCCCGCTGCGACGGATACTGGTTTAAGGGCTGGGCTGTGGGGCGGGCTCGCCTGGCTGCTCCCGGGACCCGTCTTGGCCGAGGGAGGCCGGTGGTCTGCAGCAGCGGAAACCTGTCCTTGGCAGGTGAGCATATACCTGCTGCAAACCTGCGATGACTGCCGTGGAGGCGGAGCGGGCCGGACGTGAATGGTGGTGCTGTGGCCCCCCCGCAGGGCTGACAGACGGCTGGGCCGCGATCAGCGCCAAAGGAAAGCTGGGCCCAGACTCGAGGGGACCGCTGTGACGAGAGCGGACCCCAGGGTGGGCCTGTGGGGCTGCCTGCCCGGCTTGCACCCGCAGCCCCCCTCCTCTCCCACCTTGCCAGGGAATTTGGTCACCTGCAACGGCGGATAGCTGCCGCTACTGCAGGTGGGCCTAGCTGCTGTGGACCTGTGGAAAAGTGAGTTTGCAAAGACTGGGGGCACCATGAATCCTGTGGAGCGGAAGATTGGCCCCGGGCTTAGGCGTGAGGGACGGGAGCTGGCGGTGGCTTCCGGCCTGGGTCTTGGTCTTGGGAAGCCTGGTTGAACACAGCTGGCCATCCCTGGGCACGGGTGTGGTGTTTCCCGATGGAGTGAGGCCCTGCCCCGCTGCATCTCCAGGAACCTGTGGCCATGGTGGGAAGGCCTGAGGCCGCGTGGCACAGTAGATAGCCTCCTGGAGGGACTCCAATACGACACCTGGTGCAGTACCCTCGTGACTACATGGACTGAGCGGACCGGAGACGGAGGGGTATAGCGGAGAGGCTCTGGGCAGCGGCACGGGGATCTGTGCGAAGAAGGTGAGAGCCATCTAAATCCCTGCGCTGGGAGAACTCCACAGAGGCCCGTAGCCTTGAGGGGCCCCCCTTTAATTTGCAGTACAATGTTGGTGGGCTTGGCCATTATTTGGATGAGGCCTGACATTTGGGGCACAGGAGTTACGTGAGGGAAGGGACAGTGAACACCATGGGGACTGTGGCACACTGTACGGATACCCCATTTATTATCAATTAGGGGGGACCCCCCCTGCATGGGACTGGCAAAAGAGGAGTGCTGCTTACCTGCGGCTTAGAGGTAGACGGCCCGAGGGGGTCAAATCAGGGTGACCCAGGGAACATTCCAAGATACCAATGCATCCAAGTGGCAAAGATGGGTAAATCCAGAACGAAGCCAACAGAGATTGCCCCAGATCTGGAGGAGGGCCAATGTGAACAGGTCCAGGGTAATTTGGGGGCGCAACAGCTTGAGGACCCCATACAACAACAACTAACCAAGATCCTGGAGGAAATATCGGACACAAAAGAGACACTGCACCAAGATATAAGCACAGTGTCGGTGGGATTGGGTCTCCTCCATGCAGAGCACCAGAAACTCAATGAAAGGGTGAAAGTAGTGGAGTCGAGTCTCGAGGAGTTGTCTCCAGCCCACCAGGCGCTGGCCAAACAAGTGGCGGAGTTAACGGACATGGTCCAAACACTGGAGCACAGGGCAGAAGATGGAGAAGGGCATAGTCAAAGGAACAACATTTGCATTCTAGGCCTGCCAGAGGGGGTCGAAAATGGCAACATGCTGGCCTATTTGGAACTATGGCTCCGCACAGTGGTTGCACTGGAAGGACTAGCCTAGTTCTATACCCTGGAGAGAGCGCACCGGGTTCCGGCACATCCGCCGGCACCGGGCCAACCCCCAAGACCGGTGGTGGCTAGACTCCTGCACTATAGAGATAGGGACATTTTACTGCACAGAGCTCGATCGGATGGCCCGTTTGAAGTAAATAATGGTAAAGTTTCTATATTCCCGGATTATACCCTCGAAGTGCAGCGGAAGCATGCCTCTTTCCTGGAGGTTAAAAAGGCGCTGAGGTCTGAGGGCCTCCAATACTCCCTCATCCTCCCTGCCCGGCTTCGCATAATAGTAGATGGTAAAACACATTTCTGTGAAGACGCCTCAATGGCATGGGAATGGTTGGAGGCGTATAAGACTGAGACCCCCCAAGGCGGCGCGAGAGCAGGCACCGACCCGCCAAAACCGACGGATTGGAAAACGACCCAGGAAGCGACCCGCAAGAAGCATCTCAAAGAAGCCAAGTCCCTCCCAAACAGAGCAAGAAAGGGCGGCGGCACTACAAGCAGTGGCTGAGATAATACGGGAGGACAGATCCCAATCGGAGGCAGGATCTCGCTTTCTGAAGGGCACAGAGGGCTCAGACTCTGACTCCTCCAATGGAGGCAGCCTTAATATGCCACAAGTAACTCCTAAGACTGCTGATGGGATCATATAGATGGGATTGTAATGAGGAACAGGTATGGCTCTGCACCTTACCCCTATGGAAGCGGCAGACTCACCTTGGACTAAAGAGGCAAAATGGTTCAGGTTGGGCTATTATGGAGGTCGGTGCACGGCACAGACCCTGGTATCTCACGCATTCCTGTGAGACACTGAACGAAGCCACGACCCCCTGAAGGACCTCAATGCAGCTGGTTTGGACCTTGATTGACTCTTGAAGATGTATGAAGGGTTTGGGCGGGCTGCCGTTGCCACACTGCTCTGGGATTGGGGAGTTGGTCCATGTTGGGATCTCTTTTTTCTTTCCTTCTGTTTTCTTTTGTGTGAGACTTGTTTACAGTGCGGACAACGGATTGCTTTTCCTTCTTATGGGACTGGTGGGGGGGTTGGGAGTGGTGGGGGGATGGACTGACTAGTTTGTGATGTCGACACATTACCAAACACTGAAGTTCCTCACGTGGAACATTAAAGGGATGGGGTCCATGTCCAAGTGCCATAATGTACATAACTATCTAAAGACACAGGGAGTGCAGACAGCTCTCCTACAGGAGACGCATCTGTTCCAAAAAGAGGTAGAAAGGCTGCGTACGTGCTGGAGGAGACAAGTCTATGCCACATCTTTCTCGGCATTTGCTTGTGGGGCATTAATCTGGATCAGATCGGGGGTGCCCTTTGAATTAGCATGGTCCATCATAGATAAAGAGGGCAGGTATGTCTTTCTCACGGGGAGGCTATATGGGCGAGAACTCACATTAGGCTGCATATATGTGCCCAACCAGGACCAAATGGCCTTTATGGCGACCTTCCCACTCATATGGCAGATATGATGGTGGGTCAGGTAATAATGGGCAGAGATTTTAACGGAGTGACGGATGTGGAACTGGACTGCTCCCATCCTCCCCTACATGGGGCCCAGACCCGCTGAGTGGCAGCTGGACTGCGGGAATGGATGACCCATTGGGGATTGAAAGATATTTGGAGGATCCAGCACGGTGACACACGGGAATACTCCTTTTATTCCCCAATGCATCAGCTGCATACACAACTAGATGCCTTTTGGTGTTCCCCTACCCTCGTCGATTCAATTACACATACGGAATATCTCGGACGGACCCTGTCTGATCATAGCCCATTGTTGCTGACATACCGGCCACATGGAGACAGACCCCCAATACCCACATGGCGCCTTGACCCTAAGTCTTTAGAGGAGGGGCGGTATGCTGATGCCCTGCACTCCCTTGTTAGCGAGTATTTTGTTGAAAATGAACACTCCGCTTCCTCAACATTGATAGAGTGGGAAGCGTTTAAGGTGGCAGTGCGGGGCCATTGCATGGGACAAACTGTAGGTGTGCGTAGGGATCTCCACCGGGACTTGTTGGCTAGAGAGGGAGAAATACGGGCATTGGATAATCTCCAGGGAAAAGACATACAGGCCCACACACGCCTCCAGGACAAACGCATGCAATACAACGACACCTTGGAGCGGCTCAGGTCCTACGACTACAATGCATACATGGACAAGGTGCAGGGGGAGGAGGGAAAAGCTGGCAGCCTGCTGGCTTTGGTAATTAGACCAGAAACTCATGGGACTCCAATTATGCGCCTACGGACCACAACTGGCCTAACCGTACACGACTCAGGAGCAGGAGAGAGCAATGGCTTATTTAGGAGCTATTATAGGACTCTCTATGCAGCCCCCCCGGGGACCCCGGTGCACATGTTGCCGCTTTCCTAGACCCGTTAAACCTCCAGACTCTGGATGCGGATGTTAGTGAGGAATTGGGAGGGCCTGTGACCCTACAGGAGGTTCAGGAAGCCATCGCCTCTATGGCCAGTGAGAAAACTCCCGGCCCGGATGACCTTCCAGCGGAATTTTACAGGAAATATGGGTCTGAATTGGCTCCAAGACTGGTGACCTTGTTTGCGGAGTCACTCCAACTGAGCTATTTGCCGGAAACCATGCGAGATGAGTTGGTGAATCCGCTCCCCAAGACTACATCCCTGACGCTGACGTAGAGGATTATAGGCTCCTCTCTATGCTCAATGCTGACTTTAAAATACTTAGCAAGGTATTGGTGCTTAGGTTACTCCCACATATGCAGAGCCTAATCCATGCTGATCAAAATGGGTTTATCCCCTCCCATAATACCTTGTACAACCTTAGACGGTTGTACTTCGTGCTGTACCATTCAGAGGCGCGGACCTTTCGACAGGCCGCCATTTTGTCGATCGACCTGGAGAAGGCCTTTGACACCGTGGGATGGGACTACCTGCTTGTGGTTATGAGGTGCTTGGGTATGGGGGAAGGCTGGGCGGCATGGGTGCGACTGTTCTACATGCTCCCCACGGCAAGGGTCAGGACTGGTAAGACTATCTCATCACAATATCAGATAGCACGAGGCACCCGTCAGGGATGCCCCTTGTCACCGCTTTTATTTGCTTTGGCGATAGAACCCATGGCCGAGCTATTCCGACAGGGAGGGTAAGGTATGGGATTGACAATAGGGGGGAGGACATATCTCATCTCTCTTTATGCGGATGACCTATTGGTTTACCTTTGCGATGCCAATAAAGGCGCGGAGACTGCCCTACAACACCTAGAGGCCTTTGGGGGAATGTCGGGCCTACGGGTCAATAAGCGCAAAATATTGCTTGTTACCAGTGGCTGGACCATTGGCACGCCCTTCCGACCTACCTGCAGATCTTAATTGGGCACCGGACATGTTTAAATACTTAGGTATCCAGGTTTTCCATTCGCTGGAAGATCTAAGAGACGGTAACTTGGATAAAGCGCTTAGATCACTTAGGTCTAACGTCCTGTTTTGGGGTACACATCGCCTTCCCATAATGGCTAGAATCTCCCTAGCTAAAATGGTCATGTTGCCCCACCTGCTATACTATTTTGCCAACCTGCCAGTACTAATGCCCACAGGATGGTTTCGTAGTCTGGATTCCCTGACAAAGGACTTAATCTGGGGAGACGGTAGGTGTAGAGTGTCGCTTCAAACTCTGAGACGTCCTATAAAAGCGGGAGGCTTGTGAGTGCCAGATTTTGAGCTCTATGAACTAGCTGCCCAGCTGCAATGGCTGGCCTAAAGGCTGGAAGGAGTGAACGCTGAGGGGACTTTTTTAATGGAACCTGGCCAAAATCCCAGGCTACTGCTGGCAAAACTCTTGGACCACATAGCAAAGGTCCCCTATACCTCGATACTACAGACTACAGCACTACAGTGATGGAGACGCTGCATTAAAAAAATTCCTGATACCCCGAAATACTCTCCGGAGCTGCCTCTGCTGGGGCTGCCACACGGGGAACTGCAGAAGATCACTACTGTGAAACAGATGGCACCCTGGGCGGCGGTGGCACCCGAGAATGTGGGGGACTGCTATCAAGAGAAAACGTTACTTCCCTTTGCGAAGCTAGTGGAGGGGTGCGGTTTGCCACCAAGCCAGTTCCTTACATATGAGGTATTGCAATGAGCATTTGGGCAGTTATGGGCCTGAGTAGAGAGGAACCAGGGACACATGGGGTGTTGCACTCATTGATTACCTTGGGCACAGCGAGCCAACAAATAAAATGGTTCTATGCGTCCCTGCATGAGGCCTCCTTGGCCCCGCAACTGAAGATACAGGGGAAATGGTAGAGAAATTTAGGAAGGGAACTGACTGACAAGGAATGTAGCAGAGTCCTAGAGTCCCCCAAGAAAATATCGCGGAACACACGTTTGAAGTATGTTCAATTTAACTACATGCATATGACTTACCTGCCACCACATAGGATCCTTGTCACCTTCGGGGGAGCCGGGGAGATGCCCCAGATGTAACCAGGAAGACGCAGACTTTTTGCACATGACGTGGGACTGTGGGGTCACACAAATATTTTGGCATGTAGTACTCTCTAAGATTAATAAAACCCTGGGGCGTACACTCGATCATAGTGCAGAGGTCTGCCTACTGGGGCTCTTCCCCAGACCGCCTAAGCGCAAAGTGGGAAACAGGTTTTAGACCTGGCACTCGCGCTCGCCAAACGAAGTATAGCGATAACGTGGAAAGCACCTGTGGGACCACAGTTGAATGTTTGGGGGAAGGAGGTAACTGTCTGGGCTGGGGCCGAGGAGAGAGCGTTGCATAGGAAAGAGTTGAGGGGGCTGCGACAACGCACAATAGCGGAACAATGGAAGGACACATTACACGCCTGGGAATACCCGAGTTCTCCAAGCAGCATGAATGGAGAAAGTAAACCCTCCTCGGACTAGAATAGAGAGGAAAGAGGATCCCACCTGGTGGGGTTTGACTGCGTCCGTGGGGCCTGCAGAGTGGAGGTGGCCTCTAGGCCCTCCCCTCCCCCTTTCCCGCCAAGTAGTAGAGAGGGAGGGATGCTGATTGGATGATAGAGATTTATATGGGAATGGAGCTTGATGCCACTCAGGTCCTAACTAGACGGACCCCCACCCACATACACTATGAGTCTAGTGAATACATATCTGCGGTCAGTTCCGCGCTAGTTTAAGCCAAGTAGTTAGAAGTTTTATTATCAGATTTTTGTTTGACAATTTTGCACTATGTATGATCTTTGGTTGGCAACGACACAACCTGCCCAGACGTAGGTACCCCGACTTACAAGGGAATCATACCATGTTAGAGGAGGGACGGATATAGGACAAGACATTTGAACCCTAGGACATGTAATGGGTGGAATAAGCAGCACAACTAGGCATGTACATTATCTGTTATACCCCGTCTACGAATGTCCATTTGGGATCACGGATGCTAAGTAATATCATAAATTGCTGTAATATCCCAATGCAAGAGAGTTACCATGGTTAATGTTCAAAAAATACTATGTGATAAAGAAAGTGTAAAGAAATGCCAATAAAGATATGTTAAAAAAAATAAAAAAGTTTGATACTGTTTATTTGTTGGAAAGTTAGGGGCTGCTTTATTCACTTCTCTGGAGTACACAGATGGTATTCTTGGTTAACCTGGCCCCTCAATAGCAGAACTTTCTACCAACCTTCCGTGGTTCTATTGATGCAAGATGGGATGTGTGCATGCCCAACATTGTGCCAGCTGTCTAGGGTTCACCTGACACAGTCAGAACACAGCAGATATGTAGACTTTCTAAGGGACCAGAGAACGGCTCTATGCTAAGCAAATTGCACAGTTCTCTGGAATCTCACCCTCCTGTGGCTGCAATATTCCCTCTGTACCCTGAATTGACTGATGATCCTTCTGCAGTAGGAGATCTCATATTTAAATGTGCTTTTTTCTTCCAAAGTCCTATGACACAAATACACTTTACGATACAAAAGGGAATGATGGACGGAACGTTTGAGCCAATCAAACACTCACCCCCAGTCAACTGATCTGGGTTTAATCCATCATCATTCTTTAGCTCACTCCACCACCCCAGTTCAGACATGGCCATATGCAAATCAGTCTGACCCTGTGCCTCATGGGAACAGTCCAGCCCGAACTGCCAAGCCATGTCTTCCCTGGACCGGAAACAAGCATCCTAGGACCGGTTTCTGGCATTCCAGCCGTCATCAGCCAGGCTTGCTTGAATCCAGTGGCAAAGTGAGCAAGGGACCCACGTCTGGGCATACCCCGCCAACTTAGGGCGAACAAAGCGATACAAAAGGGAATGATGGACGGAACGTTTGAGCCAATCAAACACTCACCCCCAGTCAACTGATCTGGGTTTAATCCATCATCATTCTTTAGCTCACTCCACCACCCCAGTTCAGACATGGCCATATGCAAATCAGTCTGACCCTGTGCCTCATGGGAACAGTCCAGCCCGAACTGCCAAGCCATGTCTTCCCTGGACCGGAAACAAGCATCCTAGGACCGGTTTCTGGCATTCCAGCCGTCATCAGCCAGGCTTGCTTGAATCCAGTGGCAAAGTGAGCAAGGGACCCACGTCTGGGCATACCCCGCCAACTTAGGGCGAACAAAGCAATACAAAAGGGAATGATGGACGGAACGTTTGAGCCAATCAAACACTCACCCCCAGTCAACTGATCTGGGTTTAATCCATCATCATTCTTTAGCTCACTCCACCACCCCAGTTCAGACTTGGCCATATGCAAATCAGTCTGACCCTGTGCCTCATGGGAACAGTCCAGCCCGAACTGCCAAGCCATGTCTTCCCTGGACCGGAAACA
This sequence comes from Calotriton arnoldi, assembly GCA_963921515.1. Lineage (NCBI taxonomy): Eukaryota > Metazoa > Chordata > Amphibia > Caudata > Salamandridae > Calotriton > Calotriton arnoldi. The sequence continues at coordinate 867,385 of CAWUFW010000041.1, forward strand.
AGCATCCTAGGACCGGTTTCTGGCATTCCAGCCGTCATCAGCCAGGCTTGCTTGAATCCAGTGGCAAAGTGAGCAAGGGACCCACGTCTGGGCATACCCCGCCAACTTAGGGCGAACAAAGCGATACAAAAGGGAATGATGGACGGAACGTTTGAGCCAATCAAACACTCGCCCCAGTCAACTGATCTGGGTTTAATCCATCATCATTCTTTAGCTCACTCCACCACCCCAGTTCAGACATGGCCATATGCAAATCAGTCTGACCCTGTGCCTCATGGGAACAGTCCAGCCCGAACTGCCAAGCCATGTCTTCCTGGACCGGAAACAAGCATCCTAGGACCGGTTTCTGGCATTCCAGCCGTCATCAGCCAGGCTTGCTTGAATCCAGTGGCAAAGTGAGCAAGGGACCCACGTCTGGGCATACCCCGCCAACTTAGGGCGAACAAAGCGATACAAAAGGGAATGATGGACGGAACGCTTGAGCCAATCAAACACTCACCCCCAGTCAACTGATCTGGGTTTAATCCATCATCATTCTTTAGCTCACTCCACCACCCCAGTTCAGACATGGCCATATGCAAATCAGTCTGACCCTGTGCCTCATGGGAACAGTCCAGCCCGAACTGCCAAGCCATGTCTTCCCTGGACCGGAAACAAGCATCCTAGGACCGGTTTCTGGCATTCCTGCCGTCATCAGCCAGGCTTGCTTGAATCCAGTGGCAAAGTGAGCAAGGGACCCACGTCTGGGCATACCCCGCCAACTTAGGGCGAACAAAGCGATACAAAGGGAATGATGGACGGAACGTTTGAGCCAATCAAACACTCACCCCCAGTCAACTGATCTGGGTTTAATCCATCATCATTCTTTAGCTCACTCCACCACCCCAGTTCAGACATGGCCATATGCAAATCAGTCTGACCCTGTGCCTCATGGGAACAGTCCAGCCCGAACTGCCAAGCCATGTCTTCCCTGGACCGGAAACAAGCATCCTAGGACCGGTTTCTGGCATTCCAGCCGTCATCAGCCAGGCTTGCTTGAATCCAGTGGCAAAGTGAGCAAGGGACCCACGTCTGGGCATACCCCGCCAACTTAGGGCGAACAAAGCGATACAAAAGGGAATGATGGACGGAACGTTTGAGCCAATCAAACACTCGCCCCCAGTCAACTGATCTGGGTTTAATCCATCATCATTCTTTAGCTCACTCCACCACCCCAGTTCAGACATGGCCATATGCAAATCAGTCTGACCCTGTGCCTCATGGGAACAGTCCAGCCCGAACTGCCAAGCCATGTCTTCCCTGGACCGGAAACAAGCATCCTAGGACCGGTTTCTGGCATTCCAGCCGTCATCAGCCAGGCTTGCTTGAATCCAGTGGCAAAGTGAGCAAGGGACCCACGTCTGGGCATACCCCCGCCAACTTAGGGCGAACAAAGCGATACAAAAGGGAATGATGGACGGAACGTTTGAGCCAATCAAACACTCACCCCCAGTCAACTGATCTGGGTTTAATCCATCATCATTCTTTAGCTCACTCCACCACCCCAGTTCAGACATGGCCATATGCAAATCAGTCTGACCCTGTGCCTCATGGGAACAGTCCAGCCCGAACTGCCAAGCCATGTCTTCCCTGGACCGGAAACAAGCATCCTAGGACCGGTTTCTGGCATTCCAGCCGTCATCAGCCAGGCTTGCTTGAATCCAGTGGCAAAGTGAGCAAGGGACCCACGTCTGGGCATACCCCGCCAACTTAGGGCGAACAAAGCGATACAAAAGGGAATGATGGACGGAACGTTTGAGCCAATCAAACACTCACCCCCAGTCAACTGATCTGGGTTTAATCCATCATCATTCTTTAGCTCACTCCACCACCCCAGTTCAGACATGGCCATATGCTAATCAGTCTGACCCTGTGCCTCATGGGAACAGTCCAGCCCGAACTGCCAAGCCATGTCTTCCCTGGACCGGAAACAAGCATCCTAGGACCGGTTTCTGGCATTCCAGCCGTCATCAGCCAGGCTTGCTTGAATCCAGTGGCAAAGTGAGCAAGGGACCCACGTCTGGGCATACCCCGCCAACTTAGGGCGAACAAGCGATACAAAAGGGAATGATGGACGGAACGTTTGAGCCAATCAAACACTCACTCCCAGTCAACTGATCTGGGTTTAATCCATCATCATTCTTTAGCTCACTCCACCACCCCAGTTCAGACATGGCCATATGCAAATCAGTCTGACCCTGTGCCTCATGGGAACAGTCCAGCCCGAACTGCCAAGCCATGTCTTCCCTGGACCGGAAACAAGCATCCTAGGACCGGTTTCTGGCATTCCAGCCGTCATCAGCCAGGCTTGCTTGAATCCAGTGGCAAAGTGAGCAAGGGACCCACGTCTGGGCATACCCCGCCAACTTAGGGCGAACAAAGCGATACAAAGGGAATGATGGACGGAACGTTTGAGCCAATCAAACACTCACCCCCAGTCAACTGATCTGGGTTTAATCCATCATCATTCTTTAGCTCACTCCACCACCCCAGTTCAGACATGGCCATATGCAAATCAGTCTGACCCTGTGCCTCATGGGAACAGTCCAGCCCGAACTGCCAAGCCAGGTCTTCCCTGGACCGGAAACAAGCATCCTAGGACCGGTTTCTGGCATTCCAGCCGCCATCAGCCAGGCTTGCTTGAATCCAGTGGCAAAGTGAGCAAGGGACCCACGTCTGGGCATACCCCGCCAACTTAGGGCGAACAAAGCGATACAAAGGGAATGATGGACGGAACGTTTGAGCCAATCAAACACTCACCCCAGTCAACTGATCTGGGTTTAATCCATCATCATTCTTTAGCTCACTCCACCACCCCAGTTCAGACATGGCCATATGCAAATCAGTCTGACCCTGTGCCTCATGGGAACAGTCCAGCCCGAACTGCCAAGCCAGGTCTTCCCTGGACCGGAAACAAGCATCCTAAGACCGGTTTCTGGCATTCCAGCCGTCATCAGCCAGGCTTGCTTGAATCCAGTGGCAAAGTGAGCAAGGGACCCACGTCTGGGCATACCCCGCCAACTTAGGGCGAACAAAGCGATACAAAAGGGAATGATGGACGGAACGTTTGAGCCAATCAAACACTCACCCCCAGTCAACTGATCTGGGTTTAATCCATCATCATTCTTTAGCTCACTCCACCACCCCAGTTCAGACATGGCCATATGCAAATCAGCTAAAGAATGATGATGGATTAAACCCAGATCAGTTGACTGGGGGTGAGTGCTTGCAATGTTCAACACTCCGTCCATCATCCCCTTTGGTTTTGCTAAGTTTGCCCTAAGTTGGCAGGGTATGCCCAGACGTGGGTCCCTTGCTCACTTTGCCACTGGATTCAAGATAGCCTGGCTGATGAGGGTTATGAACCCGAAACCGGTCCCAGGATGCTTGTTTCCGGTCCAGGGAAGACATGGCTTGGCAGTTCGGGCTGCACTGTTCCCATGAGGCACAGGGTCAGACTGATTTGCATATGGCCATGTCTGAACTGGGGTGGCGGAGTGAGCTAAAGAATGATTATGGATTAAACCCAGATCAGTTGACTGGGGGTGAGTGCTTGCAATGTTCAACACTCCGTCCATCCTCCCCTTTGGTTTTGCTAAGTTCGCCCTAAGTTGGCAGGGTATGCCCAGACGTGGGTCCCTTGCTCACTTTGCCACTGGATTCAAGATAGCCTGGCTGATGAGGGTTATGAACCCGAAACCGGTCCCAGGATGCTTGTTTCCGGTCCAGGGAAGACATGGCTTGGCAGTTCGGGCTGCACTGTTCCCATGAGGCACAGGGTCAGACTGATTTGCATATGGCCATGTCTGAACTGGGGTGGCGGAGTGAGCTAAAGAATGATGATGGATTAAACCCAGATCAGTTGACTGGGGGTGAGTGCTTGCAATGTTCAACACTCCGTCCATCATCCCCTTTGGTTTTGCTAAGTTCGCCCTAAGTTGGCAGGGTATGCCCAGACGTGGGTCCCTTGCTCACTTTGCCACTGGATTCAAGATAGCCTGGCTGATGAGGGTTATGAACCCGAAACCGGTCCCAGGATGCTTGTTTCCGGTCCAGGGAAGACATGGCTTGGCAGTTCGGGCTGCACTGTTCCCATGAGGCACAGGGTCAGACTGATTTGCATATGGCCATGTCTGAACTGGGGTGGCGGAGTGAGCTAAAGAATGATGATGGATTAAACCCAGATCAGTTGACTGGGGGTGAGTGCTTGCAATGTTCAACACTCCGTCCATCATCCCCTTTGGTTTTGCTAAGTTCGCCCTAAGTTGGCAGGGTATGCCCAGACGTGGGTCCCTTGCTCACTTTGCCACTGGATTCAAGATAGCCTGGCTGATGAGGGTTATGAACCCGAAACCGGTCCCAGGATGCTTGTTTCCGGTCCAGGGAAGACATGGCTTGGCAGTTCGGGCTGCACTGTTCCCATGAGGCACAGGGTCAGACTGATTTGCATATGGCCATGTCTGAACTGGGGTGGCGGAGTGAGCTAAAGAATGATGATGGATTAAACCCAGATCAGTTGACTGGGGGTGAGTGCTTGCAATGTTCAACACTCCGTCCATCATCCCCTTTGGTTTTGCTAAGTTCGCCCTAAGTTGGCAGGGTATGCCCAGACGTGGGTCCCTTGCTCACTTTGCCACTGGATTCAAGATAGCCTGGCTGATGAGGGTTATGAACCCGAAACCGGTCCCAGGATGCTTGTTTCCGGTCCAGGGAAGACATGGCTTGGCAGTTCGGGCTGCACTGTTCCCATGAGGCACAGGGTCAGACTGATTTGCATATGGCCATGTCTGAACTGGGGTGGCGGAGTGAGCTAAAGAATGATGATGGATTAAACCCAGATCAGTTGACTGGGGGTGAGTGCTTGCAATGTTCAACACTCCGTCCATCATCCCCTTTGGTTTTGCTAAGTTCGCCCTAAGTTGGCAGGGTATGCCCAGACGTGGGTCCCTTGCTCACTTTGCCACTGGATTCAAGATAGCCTGGCTGATGAGGGTTATGAACCCGAAACCGGTCCCAGGATGCTTGTTTCCGGTCCAGGGAAGACATGGCTTGGCAGTTCGGGCTGCACTGTTCCCATGAGGCACAGGGTCAGACTGATTTGCATATGGCCATGTCTGAACTGGGGTGGCGGAGTGAGCTAAAGAATGATGATGGATTAAACCCAGATCAGTTGACTGGGGGTGAGTGCTTGCAATGTTCAACACTCCGTCCATCATCCCCTTTGGTTTTGCTAAGTTCGCCCTAAGTTGGCAGGGTATGCCCAGACGTGGGTCCCTTGCTCACTTTGCCACTGGATTCAAGATAGCCTGGCTGGTGAGGGTTATGAACCCGAAACCGGTCCCAGGATGCTTGTTTCCGGTCCAGGGAAGACATGGCTTGGCAGTTCGGGCTGCACTGTTCCCATGAGGCACAGGGTCAGACTGATTTGCATATGGCCATGTCTGAACTGGGGTGGCGGAGTGAGCTAAAGAATGATGATGGATTAAACCCAGATCAGTTGACTGGGGGTGAGTGCTTGCAATGTTCAACACTCCGTCCATCATCCCCTTTGGTTTTGCTAAGTTCGCCCTAAGTTGGCAGGGTATGCCCAGACGTGGGTCCCTTGCTCACTTTGCCACTGGATTCAAGATAGCCTGGCTGATGAGGGTTATGAACCCGAAACCGGTCCCAGGATGCTTGTTTCCGGTCCAGGGAAGACATGGCTTGGCAGTTCGGGCTGCACTGTTCCCATGAGGCACAGGGTCAGACTGATTTGCATATGGCCATGTCTGAACTGGGGTGGCGGAGTGAGCTAAAGAATGATGATGGATTAAACCCAGATCAGTTGACTGGGGGTGAGTGCTTGCAATGTTCAACACTCCGTCCATCATCCCCTTTGGTTTTGCTAAGTTCGCCCTAAGTTGGCAGGGTATGCCCAGACGTGGGTCCCTTGCTCACTTTGCCACTGATTCAAGATAGCCTGGCTGATGAGGGTTATGAACCCGAAACCGGTCCCAGGATGCTTGTTTCCGGTCCAGGGAAGACATGGCTTGGCAGTTCGGGCTGCACTGTTCCCATGAGGCACAGGGTCAGACTGATTTGCATATGGCCATGTCTGAACTGGGGTGGCGGAGTGAGCTAAAGAATGATGATGGATTAAACCCAGATCAGTTGACTGGGGGTGAGTGCTTGCAATGTTCAACACTCCGTCCATCATCCCCTTTGGTTTTGCTAAGTTCGCCCTAAGTTGGCAGGGTATGCCCAGACGTGGGTCCCTTGCTCACTTTGCCACTGGATTCAAGATAGCCTGGCTGATGAGGGTTATGAACCCGAAACCGGTCCCAGGATGCTTGTTTCCGGTCCAGGGAAGACATGGCTTGGCAGTTCGGGCTGCACTGTTCCCATGAGGCACAGGGTCAGACTGATTTGCATATGGCCATGTCTGAACTGGGGTGGCGGAGTGAGCTAAAGAATGATGATGGATTAAACCCAGATCAGTTGACTGGGGGTGAGTGCTTGCAATGTTCAACACTCCGTCCATCATCCCCTTTGGTTTTGCTAAGTTCGCCCTAAGTTGGCAGGGTATGCCCAGACGTGGGTCCCTTGCTCACTTTGCCACTGGATTCAAGATAGCCTGGCTGATGAGGGTTATGAACCCGAAACCGGTCCCAGGATGCTTGTTTCCGGTCCAGGGAAGACATGGCTTGGCAGTTCGGGCTGCACTGTTCCCATGAGGCACAGGGTCAGACTGATTTGCATATGGCCATGTCTGAACTGGGGTGGCGGAGTGAGCTAAAGAATGATGATGGATTAAACCCAGATCAGTTGACTGGGGGTGAGTGCTTGCAATGTTCAACACTCCGTCCATCATCCCCTTTGGTTTTGCTAAGTTCGCCCTAAGTTGGCAGGGTATGCCCAGACGTGGGTCCCTTGCTCACTTTGCCACTGGATTCAAGATAGCCTGGCTGATGAGGGTTATGAACCCGAAACCGGTCCCAGGATGCTTGTTTCCGGTCCAGGGAAGACATGGCTTGGCAGTTCGGGCTGCACTGTTCCCATGAGGCACAGGGTCAGACTGATTTGCATATGGCCATGTCTGAACTGGGGTGGCGGAGTGAGCTAAAGAATGATGATGGATTAAACCCAGATCAGTTGACTGGGGGTGAGTGCTTGCAATGTTCAACACTCCGTCCATCATCCCCTTTGGTTTTGCTAAGTTCGCCCTAAGTTGGCAGGGTATGCCCAGACGTGGGTCCCTTGCTCACTTTGCCACTGGATTCAAGATAGCCTGGCTGATGAGGGTTATGAACCCGAAACCGGACCCGGAATGCTTGTTTCCGGTCCAGGGAAGACATGGCTTGGCAGTTCGGGCTGCACTGTTCCCATGAGGCACAGGGTCAGACTGATTTGCATATGGCCATGTCTGAACTGGGGTGGCGGAGTGAGCTAAAGAATGATGATGGATTAAACCCAGATCAGTTGACTGGGGGTGAGTGCTTGCAATGTTCAACACTCCGTCCATCATCCCCTTTGGTTTTGCTAAGTTCGCCCTAAGTTGGCAGGGTATGCCCAGACGTGGGTCCCTTGCTCACTTTGCCACTGGATTCAAGATAGCCTGGCTGATGAGGGTTATGAACCCGAAACCGGTCCCAGGATGCTTGTTTCCGGTCCAGGGAAGACATGGCTTGGCAGTTCGGGCTGCACTGTTCCCATGAGGCACAGGGTCAGACTGATTTGCATATGGCCATGTCTGAACTGGGGTGGCGGAGTGAGCTAAAGAATGATGATGGATTAAACCCAGATCAGTTGACTGGGGGTGAGTGCTTGCAATGTTCAACACTCCGTCCATCATCCCCTTTGGTTTTGCTAAGTTCGCCCTAAGTTGGCAGGGTATGCCCAGACGTGGGTCCCTTGCTCACTTTGTCACTGGATTCAAGATAGCCTGGCTGATGAGGGTTATGAACCCGAAACCGGTCCCAGGATGCTTGTTTCCGGTCCAGGGAAGACATGGCTTAGCAGTTCGGGCTGCACTGTTCCCATGAGGCACAGGGTCAGACTGATTTGCATATGGCCATGTCTGAACTGGGGTGGCGGAGTGAGCTAAAGAATGATGATGGATTAAACCCAGATCAGTTGACTGGGGGTGAGTGCTTGCAATGTTGAACACTCCGTCCATCATCCCCTTTGGTTTTGCTAAGTTCGCCCTAAGTTGGCAGGGTATGCCCAGACGTGGGTCCCTTGCTCACTTTGCCACTGGATTCAAGATAGCCTGGCTGGTGAGGGTTATGAACCCGAAACCGGTCCCAGGATGCTTGTTTCCGGTCCAGGGAAGACATGGCTTGGCAGTTCGGGCTGCACTGTTCCCATGAGGCACAGGGTCAGACTGATTTGCATATGGCCATGTCTGAACTGGGGTGGCGGAGTGAGCTAAAGAATGATGATGGATTAAACCCAGATCAGTTGACTGGGGGTGAGTGCTTGCAATGTTCAACACTCCGTCCATCATCCCCTTTGGTTTTGCACAAATACACTTTAACCAAGGGGCACCATTCAGCCTTCTTGTTCTCCAGTGGCACGCTTGAAAGGCTGCTGCACTTCAGTGCTAGAGCAGTACTCCATGTGGGGGAAAACCACTATGAACTCCTTAATTCTATGTCTCTCTCTGCTTCCCACCTTTGAATGGTCTGAATCCGTCATTCCACTGTGCCTGCTCCTTCCATCCCTATTACTATCCGCTCTCCATTCCCCTTCACTGTACCAATATCACTTCATCTCCCTTTCTTTGTGCTTGCCTTAACTCAGCCCCCTGAGGCTACCCCTAAATCACCTTCCTGTTTCTGCATCCACTCCATTTTGCACCATTACCACCTTCCTGCACGCGCCAAATTTATTGTGTCCCCTTGGTGCAGTTCCCATGTCCGCTCTTCTTTGCACCTTCACTGCCACAGACTGCTTCCGGGTCACTGTTCCTACTCACCTTCCTCTCCCTTTGCCCCAGCTCACCTACCCAAAACTTCGACTTCCCTTCCTGATTCTGGGCTCATTTTCCTAGCACTGTCCTACAATTGCCTCTCCTTCCTGGCTCTTTCTCTTCTACACTACCTGTCTTTGTGCCTGTGCAGTACCTAAGATGCTCTCTTATTAGGTATTTTGTGTGAGGGAGGTACTTAGAAAAAGGGGCAGTTTGTGCAGCTGGTCTGTGTCTGATTTTTATCTCAATCTGATTATGTTCTCAGCTTATTCACTTTTACAGTGAGGCTTGGTGCTTGCATTTCATTTGAATTGATGTGCATTTAGTAGCAACCTGTTTGTCATGGATCCTAGAGAAAGGCAGGAAATATCTCCCCTGGTCGCTGTTTCATCTGTGAAATACAGCAATAATCAGGGTTTAGTGAGCCCCGTTGCCACTTTGCCTGCTGTACCATTGGAAGCTACAAGTGTGTGTGTGTGAGAGAATGTTCACGCTGGGATCGAAGTTCCATGTTGGGCGGTAATTACCATATCTGGTAATTACAGGGTGCATTAAATATCTCTCTGTTGGACATGGCCTCCTTATGGAAAATTATCCCAAAACCTTTCACTTTTTCCTCCTATTCTTTGCCGACTCTCTCTGCATAACCTTAGGAAACTAGACACCTTTCCCCTGTACGGCAGAGGGATGGTACGCGCGCCCACCTTGCCCACATTGGACTGGGGTTGCAGATACAATGGGATTTTGGTACCTCCGTGCGCCCTGTAAAAAGGTGCACCATATACCCGGGGTGGATACAGCACAGGCTAAGTAGTGGGACGTAGCACTGAGTGTGCCACCCACTGGATAGCTGTCAACCCTATATCAGGTCTGCCATGGCAGGCCTGTGGGGCCCCATTCCGCCCCTGCCTAGGTTGGCATCACTTACACTTCGGCCAACCCATAGTGGGTCGTCCCATATCATGGCCCCCCCAGGGAATCCCTGGTAGGCTGAAGGCTAGGTGGACACATACGATGTTCCCTGCCCGGGTAGTGAGGAAACCCCCAATGGGGCTTCCCCTGCCTTAGAGTTCAGCTCTCTCCGTGGATACTCCTGGGGAATCTCTGGAGGGGCCTCAGGGCCTCTGCACCTCCTCACTGTCAAAGGTGTGGGGAAGTGCGTGCGTCTTCCTACACAGGTTAGGAAGAGGCCCTGACGCGCTGTTCCAGAACATGGGCTGGTCTGCCAACGTAGACCGGGGTGTGAGCACCGGCCCTGATGCTGTTTCGGATATATATCCCACCTACTGTGGCAGGATGGAGGATGCACCCTGGTACCTATGGCATGTTGGATAGGAGCCCGGCCTGCCATCGTGGGCTGATGAGCGTACACCTGCATCCCCGGTGTTCTAACCTCTGAGTCCATCCTACAGGTGTAGGCCTATGTCTGCGCGCTTGCATCCATGATGCTAGCGGCAAGGTACCCGGTCCGCCGTCGCTGGCCGGGATTGTGCAACTGTACCCGTGAGGGCGCCCACCCATGTTCGGTTGGGTCGCGCAGAGTGATATGTGCACACTGGCACCAAACGTGCTAGGGCCTGGGTAAGCCATGTGCCTGGCCTGTGCTTGTCGTGTGAAAGTGCGCGCTCCCTTCCTATCTGTGTTGGGAAATGGCGCTGATTCCATGTTCTGAAACACAGGCTGATCTGTCATTGCAGACTGGTGGGTGCGCACTGGCATCATTGTGAGTAAACTCATGAGCAGCTTTCCAGTGTAGGCCGCTGTGAGTGCGCACCTGTACCTATGGTGACTGTGATAGCGTGTGCCTCCTGCCAACACAGGCTAGTGCGTATGCGCAGACACACGCATTGGTTAAACCCAAGTCCAGTCTGCTGTGCAGACTTGGGCTGGTGCACTGGCACCACTGGTGCTGGGAACTTTGTGTCTCTCCTGCCATCGCAGGTCGGGGTGCGCAATAGCGCACGTGTGCCCAGGTAGTGAGGAATACCTATGTGTGTTTTCGCTACTTATGGGGCCTACTCTGCCATAAGTTAATATGGGGAAGAGGTTGACAATACTTCACTCTGCAATGGTGGATTGCAGTGGAGGAGCCTCATAATGTTTCATATCAATGGATTTGCATTGTCAAACCCTTTCCATTGGTATGGGGGTTCTGGCATAACTCGCTTAAAAATGTCACTTATAGAATTTGGACATGTTTATGCTCCAAGAGTCTACTTTGGGACCCTAGTGTCTGGCTCCAGTGGACACCAGGGGTCAGGGGGAGCACATCTGTACATTCCCCAATCGACAGCCATAAAACATAGGCATCCCACGGGAATGCCAGACCTCTGCCATTTGAGGGCTGAATTTGGATAGATTAAAGATAGAGGTTGTGACACTTAGCCTTTAGGGGCCGGATCAAGGCCCCACTAAAGAATAAGATCTGCATTCCAAGGACCCATGGCAGACAGACCTACAATTTAGGGGAGACATCTGTGGTTCAAAGGGAAACCCCTTAAAGCACCCCGACTTCAAAGACACACATCAGCGTAAAAACGGGTGCCATCCTTCAGCAAGCAGTGAGATATGCTTGTGGGGACGTGGGACCGGAAAACCCAGACTGCGTGGTGTACATTGTCAGAGGACTCTGTTGTGCTCATGGAGGATAACTGTCTGAATAGAGACTGGCCTAGGGCGAGGACCTGCTGAAATGTAGCGCCATGAGTGTGCTCTCCAAGGGCCCAACCGTGGGCCTCTTGTTCTCCTGGAGATCTCAGGGAGATCAAAGATCTCCCCCGAGGGACCTACACCATCTACATGTGACATCTAGTGAGCGGTGCCCTCTCAAGTGCCCCTCTCGGCTACTAAATCCAAACTGGAAGCGTGGTGTGAGCGTGGACCTAAGACTTGTGTCTGTAGACCAGACTGCCTAGTGCGGAGCACCAGAAATCTTGCCTGCATCTAAGGCGTGTGGATCCCCTACTGCGTGGATCACAACACTCATAAGCTTCTAGTGGTGGTGAGCGGCTTCACCGGTTGCGGGACTCCGTGTGGCCCGTTTTGTCGAGCATGCTGCATTTCTCTTGTGCGACACGCCAACTGCATTCTCATTGCGTGCGGTGTCTGATTCACTGGGTGCCACCATCAGAGGTGGGGGTGTAGCCAGAGTAGTGCCTCTTTCTGCCTCATGTGGCTCTCCTGAACTTGCGCCTGTTTGTGTGTGACCGGACTGATCTGGTACAACCTGTATTGTTGTGCTCCAGACGTTGTGAATCATTTCCAGAGAGGTACGGAATTGCAACTTTTTGCTGTGTGTGTGACTGTAATTGCCTGGTGCAACCCAACTCGACGTGCACCGGTCATTGTGCCTCCTTACCAGGGAGGCGCGGAATTTGAAACTCATCGTGTTTGAAATCTGAAGTTTCCGGTGTGACTCATCCCTGCGTGCACCAGTCACTGTGCCCGGATTGCCTGGGCACGACCCAGGTCATCGTGTACTGATCATGGCACCTCATCCTACCGAGAGCCTCCCCTGTGTTACTCCCCATTCATCGGTTGTTCCCTTGTTGACCCTCACTGCGGCGGACCAACTGCCCTCTCCACACCTGGCCTCTCCCAAAGACATTGTGGTGGCAGGTAGTAGCAAGAGACATTGACTGGGTTGAAGAAACCCATCAAGACAGTTTGGATGTGGTCCTTTGTGTTTTGAGACCTGTGGGCGAACTTCCCGAGTGGCTGCTAACCTCTCTCTTGTTTGCACCTACCTCCAAATTAAAACTGTGACATATTCCCACCTGCTTCCCGAGGACCCAGACTAAGTGTGACTTTGGTCGCGTGAGACCAGTTTCCGGGAAGTGGGGCTGGTTATCTTCCATCCTGTGGTATAGGACAATAGAGGTGACCTTGAGGTTGGAGGGAGGCTTATGCCTCGGAGTCTGCAGAGCGTGAACCATTTACCTGCTGGGTACCAGTGGCGCCGAATTAGGGTGCTGAGTGCATATGTGTGCGTAAGAGTGTGCCCTATGGACTGGCTGATACCTGTCGCACTACATAGTGGTGTGGAGTGAGTTTGTGTGAGTGGGAGTGATCATGTGCAGACCACCTGTGCTTCACAACACTGACTGGCGGTGCCGCTTTATACGTTGATTGGTGCCAAAAAGCACAATACCTTTTAACATTGGGTTTCTTCTGCTTGGCTTCGGCCCACGGTTCTGCTAAAAAATGTTCTGTTCTTGTGTATGTAACATAGTTTTGATACTGTGCACTGTATAAGGGTGCTCTCTCACAATTGTGGAACTGTCCACAGTGAGCATACTAGTGAAATCATAACAATATGAGTGGCCTAGTACTGCTCTTAATATTTCCAATTGTGTTTTATGCCCAAAAGTATATCATGGTCATGTTATAATGATTGAATATGTGAGTTGAATGTAAATGTTTTTACATACATCCTGTGTAAAGTCTCTTTTGTGATGCTCAATGCATTTATAGCGAGTGGCTGCTGTGCCTCTGTTTTCACATTACCTCTGTAGTGAGCCTGACTGTTCAGTGCCAAGCTACCCAAGGGTGAGCGTTGGTTAAACAGCGAATGTAATCTCCTTCACCTCTACTTCTCCCTGGCTAGGGACATCTCTTCAGCCAACCAGACACTGCCGTTTCCAACACTCACCCTTTTTAGGTCGAGCCTGGGCAGCGCATGCGCTGCTTCGAGGCATAAAGTAGTGGAGCATGGCTTTGAAGCCCCGCCAACTCTCCGCCCATATTTTTATTTGGCTTGTGTCATTGTCCTTCGCAAACGCTGGGTTCCGATTCATTATTAGGCTTGTTAGTCCCTCCTTGGTACCGCCTTGTCTGCATTTGTTACCTCCCATGAGTCCAGTTGTTACATGGTCTGCTTTAAAAGTTGTGGTGAGCACTATTTTCCATAATGCTCTTCCCATATTCCACCCACGACATCTCAGCACCCGCCCGCTTTTATTTAATATAATGATTTTATTCAAATTAGAGTGCGGTCCGCTTTCACTTTTTTAATTACCAGCACGGCCGCTTTCACTTTAGCGGCCGCGCTACAAAAGCTTTTGAAATTCATTATTTTTTGTATCACGTTCGGTGAAAGCACCATACGCGCTTTCACTTTAATGTTGGCAGCACCCCTTTGTTTAGACGCTGCTCACTGTAACCTGAATATGCGAGCAGCATCTAAAAAAAGGGGTGCGGCCAACATTAAAGTGCTCTCGCATTTGTGAGTGTTTGAGCTCTTGGTGATGGAGCAAGGTTTCATAAATGAAACTTGCTTGTATTCAATCCTCATCACAGTATTAATTTATTAAAACTTGTATTGTTAATACTAACCTTTGCATTCACAACACGAAAGGGAAGGATGCTTGCTTATGTGTTTTTCTAATGAATAACGCTTGTCTGTAAATCCAAAATGGCCGCTATGCGCGGGAAAACTCAGTGCGCATGTTATAACCAGATCACATGGTGTGACGTCTTTCTTTGCTTGGTGGGAAATTTCTGCTTCTGCGCAGTGTGTATTAAAATGGCTGCTTGATGTTTTCACATGCTTCAGCTTGCTCTCATGTCATTACTAAATTGTCGTTTCCTAATGCTACTAATGCGGGATAGAATTTATAATTAAATGGGAATAGAGTAGAAAAAGTGGGCATACAGTGAAACATTTTATTCTGTGATTTTAATATTTGCTTCTTGCACTTTTATTAGTTCGTAAACTTGGGCCTGGGTTGGTGACCTGAAACTCGAGAGGCAAATGGTTCTGCGCATGTGTCCTATGTGCCTGCCAAATGAAGTCAATCTGGACGTCGTCCAAGGCCGCGACCTGATGGCCGAAGATGCTGTACTCTTGCCTTTCCTGTTGCACATTGATACATTGTCTATGAAAATTGGTTTACATTTGTCATGAGACGGGTGGGAAATAAAGCGAATGTATTAATTTGAAGGGGTGGGAATTTAAAGACAATAGGCTTTGCAATTTAGGCCAAATCGATATGGTGCGACTAATCCACCCCCTGTCCCTGTCCAATCAGAAGTAGTGGCCCCATATTTTAGCAACATTAAGGGAGGTACATGGGCGTAGAGGGGTATAATAGATATAGAATTAGCTAATTAGTTTAGCTTCAGGCTTCTAGCAGAGACCACAGCACTCACAAGAAGAGCTCCAGACCGCTAAGCTGATCGATTGCAGACTGAATCCCTGTCCAGAAGAGGTCCTGAGGAGGGGACGGCGGAGTCCATTAGAAGGAAGGCACGGGAGAATCGAGGAGAAGCCGAGTATCAGAGAGGGGAACGACGCAGGCGTCGTTGTAGAGAGGTCACCGGTCCTGTCCTGATCCTGGAGGAAGTCTTTGCTCTTCATCCTTCCTGGGTCCTATTCTTTCAACTCCTTGGCTAAGGGGTTTGGTTCTCGCACTTAGGTAAATATAATGCAACCTTTAGTTGCGCTGCTATCCCTATCCTCTCCTTTTCTTTAAACACCGTCATTGATTAGCAATAATCATTTCTATGCTTAATCTTGGGTATTGCGATTAAGTACCATGTGGCTCTGTATTTTACTCTGCTAAATCTTTAGATAAACATTTTAAAACTTCCTGACTCAGTGGTTATTTCAGGATTATGTACTATAATGAATGTCACTCATTTTAAATTTCCCAATTAGCAAAGGATTCATTGGTAAGTCATTACTCTTCAATCAGAAGGTAATTGGTAGCAGGGATTTTGATAGAGAGTAACAACTGATAAAACTCAGCGTAAGTATTAGCGTAGTATGAATGTATGGGCCCAAGTGAGTATCTGGTGTATGAATGCTGTTTGCTAATATCGCGCTGGATCATTGGCATTAAAAATAGCAATGCATTTTATATATGGGTTGCTTTTAAAAACACATAAATAAAAGGCATTATCATTTACAATGCCAGTAGCTTAAACGTTCGCAAATGCGAGACCTATTGCATTGAAAATGCTTGATTTAAATTTCAGCAGGTCAAACCTGCCGAAATTTAACAGGAGAAACATGTACGGTATTTACTGTACATGCAGGTTTTGGTGAAGTAAGCACCAAAATCCACATTATTGCACAAAAACTTGTGATAGGTGTTATTTATAAACGAGCCCCACAGTATGGTTATTTATCAGGTGTGATAAATAGCACCTTCAGTCTGACAAACTTGTATTTGGAGCGCGTGAGTTTCATCTGAAGACTGAAAGGAGCTGCAGACCAGTTTCATTAGAGGAGGCCTTTATGAGTCAGAGAGAGCAAGTTTCATTTAAAATAAATCTACTCAGGAAATGTCCTATGTTAGAATATAGGAATAGGTCCAGGTGTCCGGAACCCTGATCTGGATCGGATCACTGGGGGTGGTAAACAATGATCTCACAGGATAGGTTGCACAGGGGAAGAAACACGTTTCCTGTTTGAAGCCGACTTAGAAGCCAAGAAGTAGGACAGAATGAATGACAAGCATTTGCAAATCCAATAGGTCTGTCTTTAATGTGCTAAAGCGTACATACACATGTTCAGAGATGTTGTTTCGCTGCATTAGCACATTAAAGGTAGCTTTCTTGCAGATGTCAATGCTTGGGCTGTTGTAATGAAGTAAGAGATAGAGGTTAGTACTCCTGCAAGGCTGGCTAACTAGTACATAATTTAGACACATTGGTCTAGGCATGAAAAGATGTCCTTGTTGAGTTTGTCACCCTTAGTAAAGTCGCCATGACTTTTGAAAAAGTATCTGCTGACAATGAGATCCTATGATTTGCGTTAACTATTTCCAAACCTTAGCGTTAACTTAAGGTGCTTTGTGAGTGTGCACGGGAAAGGTGATCTAAGCATTGCCCACACAACACTGGCAGTTTGAGAACATTATGATGTTTGTCATGAATTTGTATTTCTTGAGCTCTCAGTTGCTCTGCATGCACACAGCTTACCAGCTGGGGCAGGATGGGCTGGGGCATGTGTAAAACAATCCCTCTTGGTATACAGTCAGTGGGTAAATACAGGATGGTGGTCTTAGGCAAGATGACATGCAGAGTCCCCAGCAGGGCATGCCGGCAGAGGATCCTGATGAGGGGGAAAGCATCTAGAAAGTGAACAGTGGGGAGAGGATGTAGCCTTACGGCTAGAGCGGTCGACCTCGAAGCTGGGGAACCGGATTCGAGTCTCGGCAACAACGCTCAACATCCTGTGATTCTGGGAAAATCACTTAATCTCCCCATGCCTAACAAAAATAAATGTGTCCTTCTATAACGAAACTGGTGCTCATGTAAAGCGCTCTGATACCCGATGTCTCGGGTCTAGTTCCCGCTATATAAAACTCTTAGGGGCATATTCTCAAGGAGTTATCGCCGCGTTAGCAGCACTTTTCTGCCGCTAATGCGGCGATAATTTTATCACTCTATTACCAAGCTGTCGCTAACAGCCGTTAGCGATAGTTTTCAGGCGAAAGCAACCGTTGTAAAGATCACCACTTCTGTTAGCGATAATTATATGCAGGAGAGGCGTTCCCGTGCAAAAACGGCCGCAAACACCACTACTCCATATTCACAAGGGGATCCTTGAACTTCTGAAGACCAAAAAAACTGGCTCTAACTGCAGTTAGAGCCAGTTACTTAAGACCAGAAAATAGCTGGTCTTAAAAATGGGGATAACACTTGGGGCCACATCTCAGCAGGTTTTGGTGCTGGACAGCGCTGCAAGCAATGTTGCAGCGCTGCCCCGCGACAATACTACAGTGCAGGAATGCGCACCATCAATAAGAGAGTGCGCATTCCTGGGCTCCAGTCATGAAAAGTGTTGCAGCGCTGCGACAAGACAGCGTTGCAACACTTCTCACTACGCCCTTCTTGTGACAGCATGGATATGCTGTATTCACTGGACAGCGCTCCATGACGCAAGTAATGACAGATACGTCAGGAATCCTGACGTATCTGTCTGCGCTAAAGTCACGCATTGCTGCAGTCGTGTCACAACCATGACGCAACTCCAGCAATGCATGGGGCCAGCCTATCCCTGTGGCACTGTGTCACCCTCACGCCTGCCATCAGGCAGGCGGAAGGTACTGACGCAGTGCCGTCCATGAGGGGTGCCCGAATGTTGGCGCTGTTGGAGATCCATCGGTGGTGGTTGCGCGCTGCGGTGTCATCGTTTGGAAGCATTGGTGGAGTGTTGGTGCGGAGGGAGTTGACGAGACGTTCTTCGGTGGCCTTGATCCAGCTGCGAGGGGGTGCGATGATGGCGGTGGCGTCTGGTGGGCAAGGTGAAGACGTGATGTTACCAATGATGGTCGGTCCAGGAGAGTCCGATGTTGTGGCTGTAGTTGAAGTTCCCGCTGGTGGGGTTGACGTGCTCGACCGTGTGTACTGCTATGTGGCTTGTTGAGGTGACTTGCTGCTTTCGTCTGATGTAGGGGACCTTCTCCAGGAGGGGGTGGTGTCCTGGTCACTGGGGTTGTCCAGGTGGAACTTGAGTTCACCGAGTAGGATGTCGTTGGTGGATGGGAGACCCTGGGGTACAATGAGTGGTGAGGTGTGGTGCAGCGGCCAGGGCAGCTGACTTCGGAGCACAGGGTTCACGGTTCGATCCCCGGCTCCGGCGGCAGCTCAGCTCAGCACCATGTGACTCTGAGCAATAGCTCACTTAATTTCCACTACGGCCCCCAGCGCCTTGAGACCCGTAAGGGTGAGTAGCTGCGCTATATAAAAACGGACTTACTTACTTTACTATGAGGTCTACAATGGTATTGGAGAGTGGGGGGCCCATGGCCCAGGGGGCCTGCACATGAGGGTGCCGCAGAGGATGTGCTTGGGCTTGGTCCGGATCTGGGAGTTGAAGTGGTCCATGGTCACCCTTGGATCATTAGAGTGCGTGGTCAGTCAAGAGTGTGCTTCTGTAGGTGATGGCAATGCCTCCTCCTTGATGGTCGGGGTGCTCCTTGCGGGTGATACTGCAGCAGTCAGTGATGGCGATGGCGATGTCTGGTCCGGAGCAGAGGTTGGTCCTGGCAGGCGAGGTGGTGTCCAGGTTTGATGGCTAGGAGGGTGCTGGCGTCGTAGCGGTGGAGTGTCCAAGAGGAAGGCTCCTTGGTGCTGAGCGCGGTCCAGGGGCAGACGGACGCAAACGGCATAGCCTATGGGTTGCCTTTGGCACGGGAGACGACCATTACAAAGCAGGCAGTACATTGTTAACAACGCAACTACTACAACGCAGGTGCCTTTACATCACATTTGATTACAACGGATTGTGAGGTCAGTAATGGGGTAATTTAAAAGTTTTTCGGGCGGGTATGGGTTTCGGATGTTAAATATGAAAATTGGGGTGTGTTTTGGGGTGAAATGTGTGTTATGGGGGCTCAAAAAGGAATTCCAGGGTTCACGGTTGGGTTTGGGGTGCAAAGGTTAGTTTTGGGTTGCACTCACTGAAGTGGGAATAGTGATATTAATGTCTCCGCTATGCAACACCTACTCTACTGTTGCAATGTGCCTAGTATTAGTATGCATTGGAATGGAATGCGATGTTATAGCATGCTTCGCAACCACGTATGTGCCTTTGGCACACGGGTGGTATGCCCGCTGTGCATGGGCGCACAGCGCCCGCCATTGAGTGCTGGAGGAGGGGCTGGACAGCTGTGAGGTGGTAAACGCTGGAAAGAACACTGGATGGGGCGTGGACGCGGGGATGTGTGTGTGAGTGGGTGTTGTAAAATTTTTAATAAGGAAGTCTTAACTCGAAGCCGGGTCCTGTGTCTTCATTGCTCCTGCTCTCCTGCGTCTGCTTCCAGGAACAGGAAGTAGGCAGCCAGGCTCCCTCCCCATAGCCAATCACAACGCTGCGATGCGGCGGTGGGATTGGTAATTGGCAACGGAACAAGGCATGCAGCCAGGGGCTGGAGGGGTGGGCATGTTCTCCATGCAGGCTGTAATGCAGCCTGCATTACGAACAGGGAAGTGCGCATGACTGCTTTGGGCGGCCTGAGTGGGCCGACCAAACAGTCATTGCGCACTTGAGTGGGCATGCCAATCCGCCCATGCCTTGCCCCATGCTTGGAGCAGTCCTACCCACCCTCCCACCCACAAGGGAAACATAGCATGGTTACATCAGTAAGTTATCATCATGTGATGATTGTTTCTCTTCTGCACTGCTTGAAAGCAATGGGGCGACGCTCTTCCACCATAGCGGATGAGCCGCCACTGGGGGTGCGTCATCTACGTGTGCTAGGCCTGGGGGACTCAACCCCCTGGTGTCCTGCGCTACGCGTCCCACCTTCTCCTTACCTGGACATTGACACCGTGGCACAATCCGCTGCACTCTCTCCAAATCTGTGACTCAGCCAGCAGGAGCCTCAGTTAGGAGGGATTTCACAAGCCTGGGTACAGCAGTCGCCGCCAAGTCCGCTGGTGAACTTCCCAATGCAGTTGATGCAGCAGGGCCCCCTTAGGCGTGAAGTTGCAGCGCTCCCGCCACACAAGTTCGGCGCAGCTCAGGGGCCTCACCCTCCACAGCGTCCGGCCAGCCCAACATCATCTGGCCTGTGATGCAGAGAAGCGGCACCCACCATTGGTAATCCCCTCCGTGCACCCCGGTGAAGTGGTGGATCGTAGTATGCGATGCAGACCTCCCTACGTTGGGGCGCAGGAGCACCTCTACTATTAACAGCTCCAAGGTGCGCAAGGCGGTCTTCTCACACAGGTCAGCAACGTGTCTCCATGCGACCTGCCAGACTTCACCACCAGGTACGGGCGATCGTCGCGCCTCAATGTCTACCGCCACGGCTCATCGACTCCACAGCTCCTCCACATCCCACTCCACGCTCCAGACTCAGGTCCAGCGAGGCATCCAAGCTCCAGGCGCAGGTCCAGCGAGGCATCAAGGCTCTCATCCTGGTCATCCTGGATGTTGGCTGGCTTGCAGGGGTTGTTGATGTGTGCTGCACTTGGCCCTGGCTGCTCCATTCGGGATTTTATTGGTTTGCATGCCTATTTTATAATGGAGGTTGACTGATAGGCTATTTTTTGCATTAGAGACAAAAAAAACTCACGTTGGGCTGACTAGCGTGAGTTTTTTTGTCGCTAATGGGCCTATTGGTAGTTATCGCCCGCTAACGCCGGATTTCCTATCGCCATCGCGCTGATGTTAGCGGCAGTTTTCACCGCCGTTCCCTGATACTATCGCCATGTAGCGACGGCTTGGTAATACACCGCTAACATGGCGATAGTTTTCAGGGTTAGGCGGCGATAAAAAAACTGCCGCTAACTGGCCGGTCCTTGAGAATATCCCCCTTAATTTTTTTTTTTAAAACAGTACCATGGCAGGAGCTACCAGAGGTCATAGCAACCAGAGCCAGGGGAAGCCAGGAGCAATCAGCTGAAGTCATGAGTGGGACTGAGGCAGCATCATCTCTTGCAGCGCTCACTACTTGACAAAATGTGCCAACAATGCACCTTATTCTTGGCAGTGGGATCTCTCTGCGTGATCTGTTTGGAAAACTGTATTGTGTTGGGGTTGATCATTTTATAAACTAATTAATACAAAGTGTTTTAGAAAAAGAGTAAAGGTTAGCATTTATGTGTAAAACAATACCCCACTTTGCGAGTCATTATTTAGTAGCCCTATGTTACATGTGACACCTTCAATCAGATGTGACCTTATAGCCAACAGCACTTTGTATGCTGGGAAATAGGAACCTAGAACATTTAGGGGCACATGCATCAAAGCTTTTTGCGATCGCAAACGGTGCGATTCGCAAAAATCGGCTGTTTGCGATTGCAAAATGGGCTTTTGCGATGCATCAAACAATTTGGCATGCGCAATTTCGGTAATCGCAATATTTTGCGATTTCCCAAATTGCGATTGCATTTAAGGAATCGCAATTTGCGATTCCTTAAATGCAATGCAAGAAGCACTTTCAAATAGCGATTTCGCTATTTGGGGCCGCAATTTACCGTGAAATAAAACAAAACGGTATTTTGCAAAAACTTTGAAAAATGCACTAAAGTGCATTTTTCAAAGTTTCATGTCACACACACACATGCCCTTGAGGCATGTGTGTGCGCAACATGGGTGCACAGTACAATTTCAGGGGTGCAACAGGGTGTCCTTTTGACACCCTTGCACCCTTGAAATTGCATGCGCAATTTGCGAGTACCAATTGGGACTCGCAATTTGCGCATGCACTTTCCCATTCATTCCTATGGGCCTGTAGGCCCAAAGGAATGAATGGGAAGCCATTCCTTAATTGCGACTCGCAATTTGCGAGTCGCAATTAAGGAATGTATAGGAATCGCTATTTTTATAGCGATTCCTACATGCATAGGCTTTTGCGAGTCCTTAATTGCGATTCCTTAATAATCGCAATTAGGGACTCGCAAAATCCTACCTTGATGCATGTGCCTGCAAGAGCTCTGAAAAGAGTCTCCCTCTTAATCAGGGGTATTGGCATGTAAGTTCTCAAACCTAGATCGAACCTTGGCAGTTAACTTTTTACCTGTTTTAGATCTGTCCAAAATAACATCTTACATTTACATTACAAGCTCTCTATGGGACTGGTCTCTCAGCATCTCTTCCTCCTTCTCATGTTCCTGCTCCCTGTAGGTCTCAGAGGACATTTTTTGTTTTGTTTTAACTGACATCTTTTTCCATGCAGAACGTGGAACGAATGCTGGAAGACACTTACCACAGGGCACGCCCCAATGAATCACGTTCAGTCTTCTAAGGGCATTTGCTCTTATCTTCCTTGGTCAGATCCTGTTTCCATCAGCCAAAGTTTTCTGGCAACATTTAACCCTCCTGCGAGGTTTCGACAAATAATCAACAGCTGATATGTAAATTGGATAGATTTTGATACAGTATCACTTTTTTAGCAAATCACCTGCGATGAGATACTGCTTGCCAGAAACCACTCCCAACACTTGGCGAAATATATATATATATTTTTTCAGTCAGACCTGCAAATGGCTTGTAAATAAGAATGAGACAAGCACATCGGGTCTATCCAAAACACACCTGATGCTATCACAAGGAATCAGAGGAGCTGTTAAAACATTAAAAGGAGCACATTTTTTATTTTGAAGAATATTCGAAGATATGTAACGGTGGGTAAAAACAAAAGGAGCAGAAATTGCTCTGGGTTGCTGCACTGTTATGAACAGGCGCCCCCGCGACTAGGGGAGGGGCGCCCTTAGTTGCGCCGCGGGGCTGAGCCTCCTCCGTGGATCAGAGAAGGAGGTGGGGCTGGCTGGATAATGAAGGGCTGGCGGTTTGGAAAAACGAAACTTATCAGAAATGAAACTTAGCAGAGGTATTTAAGGCTGTGCTCCAGGGGTTTCGTTCTCTTTGTCTCCTTGGACCACAGCCTGGCTACAGGAGCGTCGTCGACCACCCACCCACCCGGCAGAAGGCCAAGGCTTTATGAGGTGGAGCGCTGACAGTTTACAACAAAGGGTGATGCACAACAATGGAGATGCAGCCATTCGATGGACCCCTGGAAGGGGTAGATCCCACGAGTGCAGTGGGTAGGCGGGGAGGAGGGACTGGCCTGCCGGTAGTCCTGGACTCTAATGCCCTAACCCATCATGTATGGACTGAGTAGAATCTTGGGGAGGATGCCTGTGTTCAGGTGCTCCGGTGGGCCAGTGCTGTATGCGTTGCCCTGGATGTCAAGTAATGTAACTGTTGGCTGTAGTGCTTTGGGGCCTGCCGGCGCAATGTGCGCAGCCGAGTTGGGGATTGTGGGGAAGATGCCTGTGTTCAGGTACCCCGGTGGACCGGTGCGGTATGCGGTGCCCAGGATATCAAGTAATGTAACTGTTGGCTGTAGTGCGTTGGGGCCTGCCGGCGCAATGTGCGCAGCCGAGTGGGAGATTGGCGGCCTAGACGGCCAAGTTCAAATGTACGGCCAAGTTCTTGGGTACGGCCGAGTTAAAAGTTAAAGTGTAATGTCGTACCTAATTTCCTTACTGCCGTTGACATGTTGATGCAGATAAAATGTGATGCTGTGAATAGTTCTTATATATCCAAGAAGGATACTTTTATTTGGTAATGGACTATGATGATTCGCCTGGATTGATGTGAATAAAAGGCTATGCCGTAGACAACATGTCCTGATTCCGAGAGTTCTTGGGCATAGCGAGCGGTAAGGGAAGGAATTTGGGGAGGAGGGAATGTCCCGTTGTGCGCATACTATTGAAATTCGTTTTCGGACGCTCCCTGTGGACAAAAAATAACCCCATAAGAGTACACAAAATGTAATCGCTGTGCGGCACAGATGAGAATGATCACTTTTCTTGTTCAGTCTTTATGGGCTGTTAATGTGATAAATTAAAGTCAGTGGTAATGCTTCCATCCTGATGTGGTGACTGCCAGAAGTATAAAGGTGCGAGCATGTAAGGTTTGTGAAGCTCTTAGTTTACGCCCATAACATTGCTACGTCAGGGCCAGAGCTGCCGACTTTAAAACAGCGGAACCAGGGGGCAGATTTACAAGCCCCTTGCGCCACCAGTGCGTCACTTTTCGTGACGCACTGGAGGCCCATTTCACTGCCCCATATTTACAAGGACAGGAAAAGCCACCCTGCGTGACTTTTCCTGTCCTTGTAAATACGGCCCCTTTACACGCAACACTTTGCGTAAAAGGGGCGTTACATGGGTGTTGCTGTGGGTGTTCCCAGGCCACACCCATGGAACCTGACACATTTCTAGATTTACGATGAATCGTAAACCTGGAAATGCGTTAGAATGCTACGCCACCCTAGGGGTGGGTAGGGAGGCGCAACAAGGAGAAATGTTTTCATTTCTCCTCGTTTCTTCCTCTTTCAATGCGTGCTGCATTTTACAGCACGCATTGAAAGAGGAAAATGCCTGTAGTGATTGTTTTTGTGCAGGAAGGTGCCCCTTCCTGCACAAAAACCATCTCCCCATGACGCAGGCATCCTTGCACCATGGTGCAAGGGTGCCTGCGCCGGCACATGGCAGCTGTTTGTGCGCCAGCTCAAGGGAGAGCACAGGAATGCGACATATTATTGTAAATATGTTGCATTCCTGTGCTTTGAAAGTGCCGCAGCGTGGCGCAGCCAAAGGGCTTGCGGTGCCGCGCTGCGGCACTTTCTTGTAGATCTGCCCCCAGGTGCGAATGTCGGCGTCGGCTCAGCACCCTGTGATTCTGGACAAATCTCTTCATCTCCCTCGGCTTCAGAATAATAATGTGACTTGTGTTCATGTAAAGCGCTCCAGTACCTTTGGTCTGGTTCGCACTAAAAGAAGTACTCGCCTAATCAGAGGAAATGTCCCAATGGATAACGAGCATTAGCAAAGCCAATATGTCTTGCCTTAGCCTTTATGTACACCAGTATGGATGCTGTGAAGCATGGCTAAAAGTTCTTCCTGTGGAGTGGGGTGTGGTAGATTGGAGTGGGGTAGATTGGGGTAGAGAGGAATGGGGTAGTTTGGGGTACAGTGAAGTGGGGTAGATTGCCGTAGAGTGGAGTCGGGTAGAGTGGGGTGGATTGGGGTAGATTGGAGTGGGGTAGGATGGGGTAGATTGGAGTGGGGGAGTTGGGTAAATTAGTGTGGTAGATTGGAGTGGGGTAGAATTAATTGGGGTAGACTGGGGTGGAGTGTGGTAGAGTGGAGTAGAGTAGATTGGGGTTTTTATTAGTGTGGGGTTAATTGTAGTGTGGTAGATAGGAGTAGGGTAGAGCGGGGTAGATTGGGGTACAGTGGTGTGGGGTAGACTGAGAAAGAGTGGAGTGGGGTGTATATGGGTACATTGGAAAGGAGTGGGGTAGGCTGGAGTGGAGTAGATTGGGTGGATTATATAAGGATAGGATGGAATGGAGTGGGGGTAGATTGGGGTAGTTTGGAGTGGGGTAGAATGGGATAGAGTGGAGTGGGGTAGATTGGGGGAGTGGGGTAGATTGGAGTGGTGTGGGGCAGACTGGGTTGTGGTGTGGTAGATTGGAGTGGAGTGCAGTGGGGTAGATTGAGGCAGAGTGGGGCAGATTGGGGTATAGTGGGGTAGATCGTAGTGGAGTGGAGTAGATTGGGGTAGATGGCAGTGGGGTAGACTGGAATGGGAGTGGGGTGGATTGAATTGGGGTAGATTGGGGTGAAGTTCAGCAGATTGTGGTGGAGTGGGGTAGGATGCAGAGAGTGGGGTAGATTGGAGTGGGGAAGATTGAAGTGGGATGGAGTGGGATATATTGGGGTAGATGGAGTGGAGTGTGGTAGATTAAGAAAGAGTGGAGAGCAGTGGATTGGGGTAGATTGGAGTGGAGTGAGGTAGATTGGAGTGGACTGGGGTAGATAGGAGTGGAGAGGAGTAGATTGGAGTGGAGTGGAGTAGATTAGGGTAGATCAGGGTAGAGTGAGGTAGAGTGGAGTCGAGTAGATTGGAGTGGGATAGATTGTGTGGATTATGGTAGGATAGATAGGAGTGAAGTGGGGTTGATTGGAGTGGAGTGGGGTAGATTGGAGTGTGATACATAAGAGTGGGGTAATTTGGAGTGGAGTAGATGCTAGGATATATTGAAGTGGGGTACATTGGAGTGGAGCGGATTAGATGGGGTAGATTGGTGTAGGGTGCTTTGGGGTGAAGTGGGGTAGGTTAAATTGGAGTGTAGTAGATTGGGGTGGATTGGGGTGGAGTGGTGTGGGTTAGACTGGACTGGAGTGGGGTAGATTTGGGTGGAATGTGGTTGACTGGAGTGAAGTAGATTGGGTAGAATGCAATGGAGTGTAGTAGATCGGGGTAGAGTCAAGTGGGGGTAGATTGGGTGCACTAGAGTGGGGTAGACTTGGGAAGAGTGGAGTGGGGTAGATTGAAGTAGAGTGTAGTGGGGTTGAATCGGGTGGAGTGGAGTAGGGTAGCTTGGATGGATTAGAGTAAAGTAGATTGGAATGGAGTGGGTCTGATTGAAGAGGGATTATTGGAGTGGGGTAGTTTGGAGTAGAGTAGATTGGAGGGAAGTGAGGTAGATTGAAGTGGAGTGGGTGAACTGGAGTAGGGTAGAGTGGGGTGAGTTAGGGTGTGGTGGAGTACAGTGGGGTGGTAAAGATTGCAGTGGAGTGGGGTACACTGGGGTAGGTTTGAGTGAAGTGGAGTGGATTGGAGTAGATGGAGTAGATTAGAGTGGGGTAGATTGCGGAGGGGTAGATTAGAGTAGGGTAGAATGGGGTGGAGTGCGGTGGGGTAGTCTGGAGCGGGGGAGGATTAGGGTGGAGTGGGTTAGATAGTGGAGTGGGGTAGTTTTGAGTGGAGCATGGTAGGTTGGAGAGGGGTAGATTGGAGTGAAGTGAAGTGGGGAGAGTTGGGTGGAGTAGAATGTGGAAGAGTGGAGTGGGGTAAATTAGAGTGGAGTGGGGTAGATTGACTGGATTGGAGTGGCGTAGATTGTGGTAGATTGGAGTGGTCTAAATTATGGTAGATTGGAGTGGGGCAGATTGTGGTGGAGTCGGGTAATATGGTGTGGAATGCAGTATAGATTGCAGTGGAGTTTGGAAAGGAGTGGGGTAAATTGGATTGGATTGGGGTAGATTGAGTGGAGTGGAGTAGGGTAGATTGGAGTGGAGTTAGGTAGATTGGAATGGAGTGGGTTGGATTGGATTAGATTGGATTGAGGTGGATTGGGGTAGATTGGGGTGTATTGGAGTGGAGTGGGGTAAACTGGGGTAGATTGGTGCAGAGTAGGGTAGATTTGAGTGTAGTGCGGTAGATTGGGATAGGGTTGATTGGATTAGATTGAGTGGAGGGAGGTAGATTGGAGTGGAGTAGATTTGAGTGGAGTTGAGTAGATTGGATTGGAGTGTGGTAGATTGGGGTGGAGTGGGGTAGGTTGTAGTGGTTTGGGGTGGATTGGATCGTAATGGAGTGGATTGGACTAGATTGGAGTGGAATGGGGTAGACTGGGCTAAAGTGGGGTAAATAAGGTTAGAGTGGGGTAGATTCAAGTGGAGTAGATTGGTGTGGGTTGGGATAGATTGGGGTGGGGTAGAACGGGCTTGGTAAATTGGGGTGGGTTAGAATGGAGTGGGGTAGGTGGGGTGGAGTGGGGTAGGTTGGGGTAGAGTAGATTGGGGAGATTGTATCGAAGTGGAGTGGGTTGGGGTAGATCGGGGTACATTGGAGTGGAGTAGAGTGGGATAGATTGGAGTGGCATGGAGTTGAGTGGCATGGCGTGTTGTAGAGTGTCTTCGATTGGAGGGGCGTAGAGTGGAGTGGAGTGGCATAGTGTGGAGTATGCATGGTGTGGTAGCGCACTGTCATTGCAGACAACACTTTTTCAATTGAAATGACGATTACATTTGCACCGAAATACGATTTTACTGCACACAAACAATAATGTGTGCAAATGTCATCACCTAATGTATTGATTGATGTGTTTTGATCATATTCAAGTATTTGTTTCCACCACACTTCATAATTGCAAAAATATGTGCTTCATTTGTACTAATTCTGATATATTCTGAAACATTAGCACAGTTCATTTTTTTGTTTGCTAGAAAAAACAATATCCCTCTCCCTCTTCTCTTACATGGATACTCAACAGGATTGTCACATACATTTTCTCACTTTCACGTCAGTGAAAGAAAAACAAACACCAAGCTCCCTCGAAGAGAGAGCTTGACATTTGATCTCTGTCTTTGAATGCAAAGCAATTGTGACAAGATTAGAACAAGATTTAAAGGCCTGTTTACACAAAGTGAGTTCATGGAAGCATACAGTAAACAAGGTTTGGGCAACAGGAGGGACAAATTCAAGCTGGATTAAAGCAAAGAAAGCCAGCAAATAGGAAGTGAGAAAATGTGTGTTACAAACCACAAGCCAATGGCAAGGAACAGGTGGAATGCATTCCTAGGCCAGCTTTCTGAATGTCCCCAAGATGTCTTTACAAATGTAGACAGCTGCACCTTCTGGTAGACTCCAACCTAAAAAATGGAACTTGCTTGGCACCTCTTCATCGCGTTTTAACATGGCGGCAATATTAGGTGAAGGGAAACCCTGTACCAGCCAATAGGAGTGCAATACAAGCACTCTTTCAAGGAAGCCCACATCTTCTGCCCACTGAAATCAAGTGCTCCTGCATCCCAACATATGGGCGGAGCCAAAACCCCTTCTGGTGATGCTCACATCATTGTCTGGCGACAGCTGCCCTGTCTGCCAGACCATAGAAAGGGTGACTGATGGAGGACCATGACAGCTGACCGAGAACCTGAAAGGTCTCTGTTACCCTGTAGAAAGGTTTAATTCTCAAGAAATGGAGAATCAACATTTCAGGAACAGTTCCACCACTGGCCATACCACCCCTTTCCATAGTGTGTGGTGTTGTAGGAGCATGTTTGCAGATGTACCCAGATGATTTCAATAGTACATATGATTGATAATGATTGATATTAACAACATTGTCCCTGCATTTCCACTCTTAGATTACTTTGTCCTTTTCCCTAGGTATCGCTGTTGGATATTACTGTGAACTACTACATCTCTCACATCCTTCTTCCTCATGTTAATGGTAAGTTGCTAGCACAGACAATTGTGAAATGCAGTTTACACTTTGTTGAAGATGGTAGGTGCTTCTTAAGTGACCTGACAATAAGAGGAGGCTTATGCTGTCTCGGGGTAAATGGCCGAAGTGGGGTAGGTAAATAGAGTATGTGTGCTGAGAAGTTGAAAATATGATGAAGCCTATGGGAGAAGGGGAGTGGATGTTTGCTAAAGGATTCCCCACAATGAGTTGTGCCATAGTGGGTACTTGGGCCTAATAGGTTTGTGTCAAATGTTTCTGAAAAGAGGAGGACAGGTCAAAGGGGCAGGAATCTGCATGAGAACCTCAACTGCTCTATATAGCTTGCACAGAACAGAACTACATAAGAACTGGAGTACCTGCTAAATAAAGCACGTACAACAGCGAAATATAAGCAGTAAAGGTTTCTACACCGAGTAGGCACTAAACACTATTCACACTGGCCTCGTGCGGATGTCGGTCAGGGTGGGTCATTTTCTAGAAATACAAGTTTCTGATACATGTCCCAACCCCACCCATGAATGACTAGGCAAAGAAGCTTCATGGCACACTTGATATTGCTGTACATGGTTGTCACATGATGCATTCTTAACTTTACCACTCCCCCCCGACAACCAAATCCCCAGCACAAGTCACTCTGTTTCCGAATGGAAGAAGTTCCAACTTGGGGAATAGTTTTATATCATGTTAAATAAACTCTCCATTGTAGGATAAATTTGATCAAGGTACTTTGATGGAATTTAGCAGTTTGAAACATTTATCTGAATGTTATTTTATACCACACCCATCCTCTGCTGTCATTTCCCTCTGGTCCACCCACATTTCCTCAGCTTACAAGAAGAGGTCAGGAACGTTTATCACCAGCCATCTGTAGACCTGTAACATTTTCTTATCTAGTATTCCATCCATTGTTAACTTTGTTCCAAGGGGCTAAATTGAAAGTATGCTTCCATTTCATTCTCATTCGTTTCACGAGTATGTCACAATTACAAATATTTTTATAACTGGTTATGGTGTAACTAATACACGACCATAAGCAAGAGAACACATTCACGCTCCTACAACACTCTATGTTCTCCAAATTGCTGTACAGGTCCCACCTCACAAACCCATCAAGAGTATCAACTTGCTTCAGTGTAATTCCTGCCCACAGTGCAGTTTCTTTGGACAACATACTCAACCAACCTATGCATAATAATAACAGATGAAAATCCGAGTGACAGGAGAAGCCTCTGCTGGACGATGTCCCTTTACAGATAAGCCCAAACCTATCATGTCCAACAACTAATGCTCAAGTCTGATGGGTTGACCATAAATATTTTTGTATTGTCAGCCCTATAGCACAATAAAGTGTTTGACCCACCAATAAGCATTCCCCAGCTCAGAGGAGTATTTATTTGAGCCCCACAAAATGGAAAAAAATGTTCTGCACATCATGGGGTAATTTTGAAGAGCATAAGGGAGGCTAATAGAACCATCACCTTGAAGAACACCACCCATAATAGAGATCAGGAGATTAATTCAACTGCCTATATCACTCAGTGGGGTGTCCATCAAGGCAGTAGCGCTGTAACTTCCACATTCATTTTACTCACTCACAGCATAAGTGCCAAATACCTAAAACCCAGCATTTGTAGCCACAGTTGTGGCAGCCAGCTTTTCACCAACTCCGACTTTTGCCAACGAATACAACAGACTTTCTCCAATTCACCCTCAGACCCGAGAACTTGCCAAAGAGTTTGCATATTTTAACTAAGATAGGTGCAGATCCAGCGTATCGTCCTTGTACACAATACTTTCTTCTATGTCTTGCCGCCACTCTAAACCACTTAGTTAGATCAACATGGCACCTGACACCCTGTATCATTGTCTCTATCACCAAGGCAAAAAGAATAGACAATAAAAACCACCCTTGTAGGATCCACCATTCTGATCAGGAAAGGACTTGCTATTATGCCATTTATATTTAGTTTTGAATTTGGTTATTCACAGAAATTTTAATATATTTCCAAAAACCTGGGCTACAGTTCATATTTTGAAGGGCTTGGTTTACAAATTTATATATTAGGGTATCAAATGCCTCCTCAGTATTTTGCAGCACAAGATGAGTATGAGCTGTTGACTTCATAGGCCAGAGCCTGGATATAATCTATTCTGATACTGGCTAGTAGAACCGCACAGCATAAAGTCAATGTTTTGGGAATGCCCAACTGATCTCACCAATTTAATCTATTCGCCATGGCCTTTGAACTCAACATTCTTCAAAGAGATTGATGTACACAAGGTGCAGCACTCCAACAGATTTGCTTTGGTATTACTGTAAATTACAGCAGCCCTAAGATCTTTTGGCAGCTTATTTGGCTTTTGTTGGTTTTCCACTCGATTCCCATACATAAGACACATTTTTTTTGCTCAATTTATATATGTTTATATTATAATGTATGTATGTATATATATATTCACTGAAAAAACCATAGGTTTCAGGCACGTTATAGTAAGAAATTAGCATTTAAAAAACCTTAGAAATTCACTGAAAAACCATAGGTTTTAGGAAAGTTATAGTTAGTTGGACATTGCACTCGTATAAAACCCGTGAAATTCCCCGTTATAGTTAGTTCAGCTAACTATAACTCGCGCTCCCGCAATGCACTGCTGATGACGTCACATATTACATCACTCATGACATGGTCAGTGACATCACTGATGACATCTGAAATGACATCACTGATGACATCATCCAGTGACTGTGTGTTTCTGTAAAGTTTAAATATGTTTAATATATATAGGGAAAGGCGTATTGAAGAATGAGTGGGTGTATAAGTGTCTGAATGGATGTTTACTAGGTGCGTGACTGACTCTATAAGTGAGTGGTTAAACATATGTTAGTGAATGCATGGGTTAGTGACTAAACTGTGTGAATCTCTGTATCCGTCTGTCTGTTGGTGTGTAAGTGACTGCATGGGTTTGTGAATAACTACATAAGTGTCTATATGAGTTATTGATTGGTTGTCTGAGTATCTGTATGGGTGCCTGAGTGTTTGTGTGGGTGGGGTGTGTGTGACTCTGTGCATAGATGTGTGAGTGGGTGATTCACTGGGTGCATAGTTTGAAGTGTGCATCTGTGATGGACTGTATGGGTGGGTGAGTGTGTGTATGGGTGTGTTAGTGAGTGAATGTATATCTTATTTGTACATGTGTAAGTAACTACATATATAAAAGGCAGTATATATGTGTGTTAGAGTATATAAATGTCTATAAGTGAGAGTGTGTGATTGTGAGAGTGGCTGCATGGATGAGTGTTTGCTTGTATCAGTGATTGTATAAGAACGTAAGAATGTGCTAGTATTTGTATGACTAAGTGAGCTGGTGTGTATATAACTGTATAGGTGAGTAAAGGGTAGTTTGAATAATTATTTCTATGACTGACTAGGTGTGTGAGTATCTCTATGGATGAGTGGCGGTGTGTGAGTGTCTATATAGGTGTATGAGTGCATATGATAGTCCTGTACTGAGTGACCATAAGTATGAGTGACTGTACGGGTGAGTGAGTGGATGTGTAGACCTAAGAATCAGTGAGTGGGTATGTAGTTATTGGTGTAGGAGTGTCTATGGTTTTGAGAATGGCAGTCTGTAATTTAGAGTGGGTGTATCTAAAGTTATGTTAGGGTGTGAGAAGATGCATGAAATTATCACATGGATGATGTCATCAGTGATGTCATTTGAGATGTCATCAGTGATGTCATCAGTGATGTCACTGACCATGTCATGAGTGATGTAATATGTGACGTCATCAGCAGTGCATTGCGGGGCACGAGTTATAGTTAGCTGAACTAACTATAACGGGGAATTTCACGGGTTTTGTACGAGTGCAATGTCCAACTAACTATAACTTTCCTAAAACCTATGGTTTTTTCAGTGAATTTCTAAGGTTTTTA
The DNA here is from genome assembly GCA_963921515.1 of Calotriton arnoldi. Taxonomy (NCBI): domain Eukaryota; kingdom Metazoa; phylum Chordata; class Amphibia; order Caudata; family Salamandridae; genus Calotriton; species Calotriton arnoldi. The sequence continues at coordinate 900,819 of CAWUFW010000041.1, forward strand.
AATGCTAATTTCTAACTATAACGTGCCTGAAACCTATGGTTTTTTCAGTGAATTTCAAAGGTTTTAAATGCTAATTTCTAAATATAACGTGCCTGAAACCTATGGTTTTTCAGTGAATTTCAAAGGTTTTCAAATGCTAGTTTGTAACTATGCCTACAGAAGTAGGACATGTGAAGAAAGAAGAAAAACGCACAGAAAGAAGCAAAGAAATGTAGAAAGAAACAGAAGTCCACAAAGACGAAGAAAAATGCAGGAAGAAGCAAGACATGTGCAGAAAGAACCAACAGAGGAGCAGAAAGAGGCCTTGTTGCAAAATCATCCTGTGCCCACACCTTTTCTAGACGGGTACTGGTGCTAACTGACTCTGACTAACCAGGCCTAGAGCCAGTGCTATGGTAAAAGACACTTATAATACAGTTAAAACACCTACATACACTAGGGAACACTATGCGTTGGGGTACCCCTGTGATTAGCATGCCCTCCTCTGTAACTCCCTAGTACATAATAGGGCAGGGGATTAAAACTACCTCTTAAAACGCGCCATGGGGCGTGTTTGCACACTGGTGTAGGGAGGGGGGCCTGAGGTTACATGTTTGCAAACACGCACTCTGGCCGTTTTAAGTTGGGGGATAAAGTCCACTTGAATCCTAAGGGTCCCTGGGGTCCAACTAGCTTACTGGAGGTACCTGGTGGGCTAGTTGGACCCCAGGGACCCTTAGGATTCAAGGGGACTTTATCCCCCAACTTAAAACGGCCAGAGGGCGTGTTTGCACACATGTAACCTCAGCCCCCCTCCCTACACCAGTGTGCAAACGCGCCCCATGGCGCGTTTTAAGAGGTAGTTTTAATCCCCTGCCCTATTATGTACTAGGGAGTTACAGAGGAGGTCATGCTAATCACAGGGGTACCCCAACGCATAGTGTTCCCTAGTGTATGTAGGTGTTTTAACTGTATTCTAAGTGTCTTTTACCATAGCACTGGCTCTAGGCCTGGTTAGTCAGAGTCAGTTACCACCAGTACCCGTCTGGAAAAGGTGTGGGCACAGGATGATTTTGCAAAAAGGCCTCTTTCTGCTCCTCTGTTGGTTCTTTCTGCACATGTCTTGCTTCTTCCTGCATTTTTCTTCGTCTTTGTGGACTTCTGTTTCTTTCTACATTTCTTTTGCTTCTTTCTGTTCGTTTTTTCTTCTTTCTTCACATGTCCTACTTCTGTAGGCATAGTTACAAACTAGCATTTGAAAAACTATTGAAATTCACTGAAAAAACCATAGGTTTCAGGCACGTTATAGTTAGAAATTAGCATTTAAAAAACCTTTGAAATTCACTGAAAAAACCATAGGTTTCAGGCACGTTATAGTTAGAAATTAGCATTTAAAAAACCTTAGAAATTCACTGAAAAAACCATAGGTTTTAGGGAAAGTTATAGTTAGTTGGACATTGCACTCGTACAAAACCCGTGAAATTCCTCCGTTATAGTTAGTTCAGCTAACTATAACTCGTGCCCCCGCAATGCACTGCTGATGACATCACATATTACATCACTCTTGACATGGTCAGTGACATCACTGATGACATCTTAAATGACATCACTGATGACATCACTGATGACATCATCCATGTGATAATTTCATGCATCTTCTCACACCCTAACATAACTTTAGATACACCCACTCTAAATTACAGACTGCCATTCTCAAAACCATAGACACTCCAACACCAATAACTACATACCAACTCACTGATTCTTAGGTCTATACACACATCCACTCACTCATCCGTACAGTCACTCATACTTATGGTCACTCAGTACAGGACTATCATATGCACTGATACACCTATATAGACACTCACACACCACCACTCATCCATAGAGGTACTCACACACCTAGTCAGTCATAGAAATAATTATTCAAACTACCCTTTACTCACCTATACAGTTATACACACACCAGCTCACTTAGTCATACAAATACTAGCACATTCTTACGTTCTTATACAATCACTGATACAAGCAAACACTCATCCATGCAGCCACTCTCACAATCACACACTCTCACTTATAGACATTTATATACTCTAACACACATATATACTGCCTTTTATATATGTAGTTACTTACACATGTACAAATAAGATATACATTCACTCACTAACACACCCATACACACACTCACCCACCCATACAGTCCATCACAGATGCACACTTCAAACTATGCACCCAGTGAATCACCCACTCACACATCTATGCACAGTCACACACACCCCACCCACACAAACACTCAGGCACCCATACAGATACTCAGACAACCAATCAATAACTCATATAGACACTTATGTAGTTATTCACAAACCCATGCAGTCACTTACACATCAACAGACAGACGGATACAGAGATTCACACAGTTTAGTCACTAACCCATGCATTCACTAACATATGTTTAACCACTCACTTATAGAGTCAGTCACGCACCTAGTAAAACATCCATTCAGACACTTATACACCCACTCATTCTTCAATACGCCTTTCCCTATATATATTAAACATATTTAAACTTTACAGAAACACACAGTCACTGGATGATGTCATCAGTGATGTCATCAGTGATGTCATTTGAGATGTCATCAGTGATGTCACTGACCATGTCATGAGTGATGTAATATGTGACGTCATCAGCAGTGCATTGCGGGGGCGCGAGTTATAGTTAGCTGAACTAACTAGAACGGGGGAATTTCACGGGTTTTGTACGAGTGCAATGTCCAACTAACTATAACTTTCCCTAAAACCTATGGTTTTTTCAGTGAATTTCTAAGGTTTTTTAAATGCTAATTTCTAATTATAACGTGCCTGAAACCTATGGTTTTTTCAGTGAATTTATATATATATATATATATTCACTGTAAAAAACAAAGGTTACAGGGATGTTATAGTTAGGTTCACGTTTTACACCCTCAAAACCATAGAAATTCAGCAGTTATTGTTATACTTAAAGTTATACTTATGTTAAGAAACTATAACTCATGGTCTAAAGTTACTTCAAAACATGAATTATAGTTTCTTCAGATATGTTTAACTATACGTATAACTATAACTGCAGAATTTCTAAGGTTTTGTGTGGGTAAAACGTGAACTTAACTATAAAGTCCCTGTAACCTTTGTTTCTTTCAGTGAACTTCTGTGTTTTTTTAATGTAAAGTAATATATAAATACTGTGTGTTAATACAACCATCAAAGCCCGTGCGCTGTGGGGGTATGGTGTGCCTTAACTAGCAAGTCCTTTATTGATGTTCCTTTTTTGTAGGTTATTTCTGGCCTATACCTGATTGAATTACCTATATCACGGTCACTTTTGATTAGGTGCCAGTGTTTAAAAAAAATTGGTATAATGTCCGAGCTTTCTTTGCTGTAGTTCATTATTAACCTCATTGGGTTACTTTCCATTGTTGAACTCTTTGATTTCTGCTTTGTAATTAGTGTATCTATCCAGCCCGCTCGGTACTGGGGTGTATTAAATAAAAAAATAAAAATAAACCTACCTTCTCCGCTGCACCGCCGCCTCTCCTCCGTCCTCTTCAGGCCTGCTACAGCACCGGAAGCACTCAGGCTTCCATGCTCTCCCAACCAATCACGACGCTGCAGGAGCAGTGATGTGATTGGTCTGAGCATTTTGTTTTGGCACTCAGGCAGTGCCTGAAGAGGCTGGGCATGTTCTCCACGGGGCTGTGCAACAGAGCCCAATGGAGAACATGCCAAGTGTGCATGTCGGCAAACTGTCATGTGCACTTAGAGGAGTGCAAACCACTCCTCCCCTGCTCTGGCATCACAGAGCCAACCCGCCCGACTCCCGCATAGAAAACGAAAATGATAATAACGTCCTGTTATTATCATTTTCTTTTTCTTATTTGCACTGCTGAAATAGCAGTGGGGCGACGCTCCTCCGCTAAGCGCCAGTGGTTGTTTCTTTTTCATTCTTTCTAGGCCTTTTTTGATATCTGTCCATCTGTAACCTTATTCGATGACTCGGATTGGTATTGTGTCACATTCTTTAGTAAAATCAGATTCATTCGAGCAGTTTCTTCTCATTCTTAATAGTTCTCCTTACGGAATGCTTTTTATTAATGATTTTGGTAGGATACATTCTCCATGTAAGATGCTGTTGGTTCAGGTGGGTTTTTTATATACAGTTGTTTCAATCATGTTGTCTTGTATTTATACTGAAACATCTAGAAAATGAATCTTATTTTTTTCATGCTACATGTAAATTTCAGACCAATATCATTGTTTAAAATCCCCAAATATTGCATGAACTCTTCCTGTGATCCATGTCATATAATGAATAAATCATCAATAAATCATAACCATAGGATGATGATTTTATCCAAAAATGTTCATTCTGTCAACATATCTGTGAGGGCTGTGAAAGTGCTGTATGTAGTGTGCGACTGCTAGCCTGTGAGGGTTGTCAAAGTACTGTTGTAATTTGAGTCTGCTAGTGAGTGAGGGAAATGAGAGTGCTGGTCATAGCGTCAGACTGCTACAATGAGAGGGTAGAAGAGGGTGGTTGTTAAATTGTGACTACTAGTCTGTGAGGGGTTTGAGAGTGCCTCTAGGAATACGTGACTGCTATTCTGATGAGTGTGAGATTGCTGCATGACATGAAACTGCTAGTATTTATGGAGAAACCATTGTAATACCAAAATTGTCTTCTCTCATCGAAACCAAAAAGATAGATTTGCAGTCTTTCTCTACACTTGCCCCTGGACCGCTGCTTCCATCACATTTAAATGTGGTTTCTGTGCTACCAAGGTTTATTTCTATTTTATAACACCAATGCCTGTATACAACAACAATTAACAACACCCTGGTTATGGTGGTGAAAGATAAGCCTGCTCTAAGATCAGACAATAGGGTAAATTTATTTGCATAGTTTACTGTATAGGTAGCCCATTTTGTTAATTTAAGTATCACTCTTCAATAAAAGAAATAAGATAATGAGGTTTATCCATAAACAGCTTATCTTTTCAAATTTTATTTGCGGAAACACATTAATCTGAATTCATTCTAATGAAAATTCAACATTGGAAAGACCTTAAACCATCTATGCATAGGGATGGTGGCAAATGGTTAGACATCTCAACTATTGGTGGTAGTAAGTGACACTCACATGTCATTCACACCACAAAATAATCATTCATTGTAATTAGGGCCAGCAAAGTATTAATTTTGCCCATGTGGTTGAGTGAATTCAAGAACTTTGGCCAAGATTTTCAAAGATTTTGTGTTGGGTTTGTGTTACCTTCTATTAGCGCAGACCTGATGCAAAGTTTACTTGAGGACTTTAGAATCCAACGCAAATCGTAATTTAGGTCGGAGTGTAACCCAAAGTAACGCAAGTCAACATAATGCACCACTGTGCATTGCTTTGTGTCAAGGGACATTCCATGGTTGGTGTATGGGCATTCTCAATCAACTACCCATGTGTTTGGTGCAAATCCCTATCTACAAAGAATTGCAGACAGGGATTTGTGCCAAACTTATGAGCCTTCCTGAGACAGGCATGGCAAAGAGAAATGTTTTCATTTCTCCTTGTTTTTTAGGTCTGATGCTAGCCAAAACCTTTACATTTTATTAAAAAAATTCTATATATAATACCCTTTCATTTAGGGGTTTTCAGACAGCCATATGCATGCATTGGTCTGTTGATGTGCCATTCACATTGTTCTCCCGTCCACTACAGCATACAGCACGGGGCAGTGAGTCACCACACTTCAGCCACTGGCTTAAATTCACTGTATGTGACTGCATTTTGGTCTTTCTCTAGAAGCACATGCTCACACAAAGTAGCCCCTTTTCTGCTAGAGACGCATATATATATATATCATGTAGCTTTCCAATATTATAAAGACCTTTGGATTCATTACACCTTTTTTTATAATTATTTGTTGGGGTCGGCGATAGAGCTGCATGTGAGGCGCCCTCTCCTATTGAGAGCCATCCTGATTGTAATTGCGTAATTGGAGACGTATTCCACATGGCTACGAGAAATAAGAGCATTATTCACTTTAGCCCTCATAAAGGTTTTTGGAGGCCAACCCTGCGGAATGTCATGCATCAGGGTTACACTAACGCATTTTAGTAAATTCACCAAATCATAGCAAGCACCAGAGATTGTCACTCAATTATGCTGAACAGCAAGTTCATTCTCTGTGTGTTCACACTGGTGGTGTTGATGTCTGCTCTGCCTCCTTTGTTTTAATCTCAGCTGCAGTGTAATAGTGTCAGTAACAGAAGGGAGAGTATTAACGCTGCTTAGTTTGGGCACAGGCACTAGCCTGCAGTCTGTTTCTGCCCTTCCTGGAGGTGGGTTGGGATAGCCCCACATGCACTGCGCAGCCACGTTGGGACCTCAGAGTGTGTGGTGTAGCATGGGAGGACGTGATTCTCACTTTATAGAGTCAGGGTCTGACAATTGGCAGTGTGCATTATCTCCTTATAATACATGGAATTCTGCAATCCCTGTTTAAACGCCTGTCTCTAATTTTTTTTATATTCTGGAGCTTGAGACGCTCCAAGTCGCTGATTATAAAGAAAAGACATCAGAACTCAACTTCAATAAGTTATTAGTGTCGAGATCTGATGCCACAATACCTGCTGCCAGAGCCAACAGTTGAGGTTAAAGGCAGGTCAGGTCACTTTAAAGCAACTAAAATGAAACATTGCTTTTCTTTCTTTTACTCTATTTTTCTAGCTTACAGTGACAAGCAGAAAGAACATGTTTATTTTTTTCATAGATAATTATAGAAAAGTTAGATTCTTTCTGCACATGCAGAGCTACTGCAGCAGGTATATTTCTGATATCTTTTTGTAACAAATATCTAACAGGTTTTTGATGTGTTTAATTTTGCACTAGAGGTTGTATTTTTATTCTTCATGTTTGTAAACATGTTTCCTCTTTCATATAAAAGAGCTACACAGCAAAGTTTTAAGTGGTTTGTGGAAAAGTTGATGATGTGACCATCTATATTATGGGATAAAGTACCCCAGGCAATACATGATAAAGATATTGCAAGTCTACTCAGAGTTCCATAGCCTTATAAAGGAACTCGGCCTTTGGACTTGTTCCTCTAAATGGTTATGGAACTTCTCTGTGACTAGTAATATCCTTATCATGTACAGCAGGGGGTACTTTATCTCTTTATATTACCGTTTCCCGGCTTTGCCTCTCTCATCCATCCACCACTTGGGACTTCTCTTCTTTTATCATGTCCTTCCGTCAATTGTTTTGTTTCGTTCATATTCTTCCTCCCTTTCATATCTTTGCTCATTTTGCACTCCTCATTTCCCAGCTGTGTCTGTCTCTCTATTTTTTTTTTACGTTAAAAAAATCTTTTCCCAAGTTGTTTCTCTCATGCTCTTACTCTCAGTCTCTGACTGCCACCCTTGATATTTTGTCTCCCAGGATCTTTCCCTGTTTAACCTTTCCTCTCTATAGCTCCCTGTCTCATAGAGGAAAGACGTCACTAGTGCATCAGGTGTAGTGGCACCAGATTCCAGAGGTGTGAGGGGCCCACTACATTGCTGTTTTGGTTGTCTTTCACTATCCAATAGGCAAGAGAATACGCCCTTTACCCATGCTTAGCATTAGGGCCCATGCCAATTGCAGTCTCACCCTTTCTCTCTTTGTGTCATCCTCACTATTTGCTTGGCTGCCTGCCCCCTCCAACACACTTTCTTTTGTTCCCTCCCTTCGCTCTTTCTTACTCTTCCCTGTTCCCTCCCTATGCCCACTCCACTTCCTTTTGCATCGCACTTACTTTTGCTTAAATATTTTTCCTTACAACCCCTTGTCTCCGCCACGCAGTCTGATTCGAGATCTGGTAGCAGTACCGGACCAGAGATTTGGAAAATGCCAGTACTGCAAGCAAAGTCTCGCAGTGAGGGCAAAACCCCCACCCCTGTCTCTTTGATGATGGAACACATATCTGCACTGTCAACAGACAGAAGAGCTGACAGCAGAGGGCCCATGGGGAGTGTTTCTCCTCTCTCTTCCGTATATGGTTGTGGCTCTGTACTGTTTGTAGTTTGACAACAGAATATCTACTGAGGACCCATGAAATGGAGAAAGTCCCGTTCCACATTAGGAACATTGTGCCCTGTACTCGTCTCTCCTCGGGTGTGGTGGCAGACTATAGGAACCTGCTGAATCCCCAATCACCAGGGGATGAGTGTGTGTGATGGATGGGGGGGAGGGGTTAATGTTACACTCATTTGCTATCTGAGTCCTCAACAAAAGTACCCTAGATTAGGTACTAATCTGCAACATAAATTCTGTCTGTAATTTACCATCCGGTATCAGTGTTTGTGTTGTATTCTGGTACTTGTAGTGTTGCTATTTTCATTAAGAAAACAGAACTACGAGTATTAAAGTCAAGGCAAAAAAGTCTCAGAGCATCTCAGTAGTTTTTCTGTTGAACTGCTTGCGATATAGTGTCACACTTGAGGTATATAAATGTCACACACAAAAACACTGCAAACATATCTGGGCGTCATTATGTTTTATTTGTCACTTTGTAGCCCTGTTTCATCTCAGCACACTTGTGGCCAGTATCTACTACGACAAAGGGCCATCAGGGTGGCATGGATATATTTACCATGGCAACCACATGATTATTCCTGGTCGTCTTGTCTCCTCGTCTGTATCAGCAGAATGGTCTTAGCTCTCTTCCTTGTCATGTTACTTAAACAACGAGTGGATGCCTGTAGGGCGAGCGAATCTCTATTTTCCAGTCTTTACTAGAAAAGTATTCATGTTGAAGGGGGAAATAGAGAGTTTCAGGTCAGCAAGGTGACTTTCTTAGCATTGTCTGATCAAACAAAGTGAGATTGTACATTTCAGGGAGATTGTTAGAAAGAATCACTGCTTCATTATTTCGAATAGCTCCTCTTAGTGAACAATGATCTACTTTGGATCCAGAGCTGGAAAAGAGGCTAGGTCTTCTCCGATGTCTTGGATTTATCACGGATGAATCTATTGTCTTCTTACCAAGACAGTGGTGTTTATTCACCATTTGGTGGTCAATGTCCCAGTGTGAACACTCGTACATTGCACTCATAGGCGTAACACATTCGAAGTTTCACACTGAACACACCACTGTCACATCTATCATAGATTAACAGTCACATGCTCCCAGAACTACTCACACCCCTCCCAAACTAGCAAACACTTTTGACAGCACTTTCACAGCCCTCAGAGTAGTACTGCAACATCACCGTTCTCACACCCTCCGCAGACTAATGGTCACACACTACCAGATGCTTTCTCTCACCATCCCAGACTAGCAGTCAACTCTATTGAAAACAATCTCACACCCCTTATACAGTAGTAGTCTCACACTATCAGCAGCTCCCTCACACCTCTCAAGGGGCAGGAATCTCATACTATCAACAATGCATTCACAACTGTTAGTTTTTGGTTGGCAGAGGTATGCACCCTTTCCAAGCAGGAACCACAACCCTAGTCAGGGTACGTGTAGTACACAATAAAAGCTTATCTATGCTCACCCTCCGGTGGCTTGGCACAGAGCAGTCAGGCTAAACTAATGAGGCGATGTGTAAAGTATTGGTGTGCGCACACACACACACAGTAACACAGTGAAAACACCCCAAAATACTCCACAACAGTTTAGAAAAATAGCCAATATTTATCTGAGTAAAACAATACCAAAACAATAAAAATCCAACATACACAAGTTAAGTTATGAACGTTTCAAGATGAAACAAAAATGCAGTGCTCAAAAATCAATAGCTCTGACTGGGGCTATCTGGTCAGGCTTGACTGGGGCAACTCCAAAAGTTCAGCGATGGAGCACGGGCCAGATGCAAGAGTCATGCAGACCTGGTGACAGTACTTTGGTTGCATTGAAGCTTGAGAATGATGCGTGTAGCGAAGGAGGGGATGAATTGATGTCGAAGGCGATTCATCGTTTCCGAAGTCGGGCAACGTTGTTGATGCGTTGATGTCAAGAGCGATATGCATCGTATTGATGCGTCGATGTTGAACCACTGGGTTGCGTCGGGGTCCTGGGACGGTGCATCACAGACGTCAGCGATGCGGTCTCCGGTGCCAGAGCAGCAGTGATGATGCTGTGGCCCTGCCCCAGCAAAGTCGGGCTGTGTTGTAAGTCGCAGTTGTTACATCACAGTCGGGGAACAGTGTCTGCAGCTCCAGTGCAGGCAGCAACGATGTTTCGAGATCGCAGGGGAATGCACTGGTTCCGATCAATGCTTCTTGGTCGATGCGTTGGTTTCTTGGGTTGCAGCACCAAACACTCACTTCCAAAGGCCCAGGACTGAATTTGGCACCACTTGGCAGAGCAGGACTCACAGCAGAGGAGCCCAGGTGCTGGTAGCAAGAAGCAGGTGACATCTTTGCTATCCCTGAGACTTCAGAAACAGGAGGCAAGCCCAACAAAGCCGTTGGAGAACCTTTTGGAGATGCAGGATGTAGAGAGTCAAGCCCAGTCCTCTCACTCCCAGGCAAGAAGCAGCAGGCCAACACAGCAAAGCAAGCAGCAAGTGGCAGTCCCTCCTGGCAGCACAACAGCTCTTGTTCCTGGTACAATGTCTTCACTTACAGAAGTGTTCTGAGCACATGGTGTCAGAGGTTCACTACTTATGTCCATGTTAGCCTTTGAAGTAGGGAGGTTTCAAGGAAAGGTCTTTGTAGTGGACAAGACCCTGCCCTTTCCTGCCCTGGCTCCAGACTCACTACAGGGGGGCATGCAACCTTTTGTGTGGGGACAGGCACAGCCCTATTCAGGTGCAAATGTCAGCTCCTCTCTCTCACTCTAGCTCAGGACGACCCATCAGCCAGGTGATGGGCCATCAGGATGTGAGTGGCACACCTCCGCTCCCTTTGTGTGTGACTGTCTAGAGGGAATGCACAAAGCCCAGCTGTCACCCAACCCAGAAATGTATTCCAGAGACAGGCAGAAGGCACAGAATGTTTAAAGTAAGAAAATGCAAACTTTCTAAAAGTGGCATTTTCAGATCTGCAATTTATTTAAAAACTAACTTCACTAAAAGATGTGTTTGTAAATTGCGAGTTCAGAGACACCAAACTCACTCTTCCTATCTTTTCCCAATTGGAAGTTACACTTGTAAAGTTTTACAAGGCAGCTACATTGTTAACCTATAAGAGAGATAGGTCTTGCAGCAGTTAAATACGAATTTAACAGTATTTAATTACCAGGACATGTAAAACTGAAAAGTACATGTCCCACCTTTTAAGTACATTGCACCCTGCCCATGGACTGTCCAAGGCCTACTCTAGGGTTGACCTATGTGTAATGAAAAGGAAGGTTTAGGCCTGACAAGTACGTTAACTTGTGATGTCGAGATGGCAGTTTAAACTGCACTCACAGGCTCCGCAGTAGCAGCCCTGAGACATGTCTGAAGGGCTACTCATGTGGGCGGCACAATCATTGCTTCTGGCCAACTAGTAGCATCGGATATACAGGCCCAGGGCACATGTAGTGCACCATACTAGGGACTTATTAGAAAATCAAATATGCCAATAATGGAGAAACCAAATGCCATTACATTTTAGACAAGAGAACATTCACTTTAGTACTGGTCAGCAGTGAAAAAGTGCACAGAGTCCTAAAGCCAGCAAAAACGAAGTTCAGCACACAGTCAAAGCAGGAGGTCAGAAGGCAAAAGTCAGGGGAAACCACGCCAAAAGATGCCAGGTCTAACAACACCCTCTCAGACTAGCTGTTTCTCAGCACTCACACATAAGATGTCAGACAGTACCGGCAACACTCTTATCCCCATCAATAGCTATCTCCCAGTTTCAACAGCACTCTCACACACTACCAATCTCACTTTGACGGAATGTCTCTGACTGACTCCGCCCCTGCCGTGCTCGTGTCCGCCCACAGGTTCAGTGCTGATGCCGACGCTGAGAGGAGAGCCCGTGGAGTTCTGTGGAGCAAGGGATCCTGCTGACAGTGCTGAGAGAGGCTGAGAAGCTCTTTGGCCCTTCTGCCTAAGCTGGGGTTATGCTGGATTGCAGCTGTGGCATACAGGTCTACCTTAGCATGCCCTTTCTGCCGCACTGAGAGCGCAGACAGCCCGTTGCTGGAACTGCCTCCGTTACTGTGCCCAGCTCACTTGGGGAGCCAGGTGAGCTTTGGGCATGCAGCAGGACTGCAGATTGTTTGCAGACAGGTGCTGCAGTAGCAAAAGGGCAGAAGGGGAATGCCCCTTTCTATGCCTTGTACAGCCTCACAGGACCTCAGGGGGTCTCGCAAGTAAATTCCATGATGAAAAACCCTGACAGCTGAAAGTGCTGGCCATGTGTTTTTAGACATAATTGCTTGGACTGGTGTCCTGTTTTTACCCAAGTTGCTCAAGTTTTGGATAGTGCCTGTGGGTGGAGGTGGCGGCTGACTTCAGAGACCAAGGGAGGAGGTAAATAATACTGACTTTGGAATAGATGGACTCGGGAGTAGAGCCAGGGTATGGTATGGTCTCAATGGAGAATACACCTGTTCCCTCAACATAGAAAGGGGAGTCAGACACTCCCTTTTCTTTGTGTCCTCGCTCCCTTCCTGTTCACTTTATATATTAACAGCTTGGGAAATTGCAGTGATCTCCCACAAATCGGCCATCGCCCAAATACGGCCGTTCTCTTCATGGACGATGCCGTACTCATGCCCAGATGCCCCTAGGTCTCCAAAGATTACTCACTTGTTTCTGGGAATTTATGCAAGATTATTGGGCCAGATGCATCAAGCATTTTTCTCCTCGCAAGCGGCTGAATCGCAGAATCGGCCCGTTTGCGATCGCAAAAAATGCTTTTCTGATGCAGCAAACCCAAGTTTGCGATTCGGTAACCTGTTACCGAATCGCAAAATGGGTTTGCAATTCGCTATTTGGAAGGGGTGTGTTTAGGGGATCCCTTTCAAATAGTGAATCCTAACAGTATGCTTGAATGTTTTGTGACCGTGAATGCGGTCGCAAAACATTCACATTTTACCACCTACTTCAAGTAGGTGGTAACCCATACGCAAAGGGGAATGTTTGTAAAATCAATTTTTAAGAGCAGGCAGTGGTCCAATGGACCACTGCCTGCTCTTAAAAAATGAAATGAAAACTTTTCATTTTTGTTTTTGAAACGCATGCCATTTTTCTTTAAGGAAAACGGGCTGCATTAAAAAAAAAAATTACTTTATTGAAAAGCAATCACAGACATGGTGGTCTGCTGAGCCCAGCAGGCCACCATCCCTGTAATTGTTGCGATTCCTAGGTGATTGGGAATTGCGACCTACCTCATTAATATTCATGAGGTAGGGCATTTGCGATCCCCTAGGAATTGCTAAGAGTGTTCCCCTTTTTTTCATGCATTCCGTTTTGCGATTTCCTAATTGCGAATCGCAAAGATTCGCAATTAGGAAATCGCAAAACTGTTTCTTCATGCAGCTGGCCCTAAATCTTTTAGTTAAGTTGGGCAAAATCTACGTTATGAAATATGGAAAGAAACCAGCAAAATGTTGCGCCTTACGATTCGCAGCACTAAGATCATTGGCATGGATGGCTTCTAGGTAAATATCATAAGCATGGTATACGGCCTTCATGCCACATCCTTAATCCCAACTGACATTTTGCTCCCTGCACTGCATCATACATTTAAACAACGCAGCAGGTTCAGGTAGCAAAATGTTAACTGCGAATGGTGGCGGGAAGCAGGTGCATGGGGGCCACCCCCTGTAGATATAAAAAAAATGCAGGGCAAGCGGAGAGGGGCGGCAAAATCACTGCCGGGTAAGTAAACACCAGCACCTAGAGTGCGTTGGTGTTTGACCCGCAGTGAAATATCCGAAAATTCATAAACACACATAGTCCAATAGTTAGGAAAAACATCAGTCAGCCAAACAAGTGCGTGTCAAACCAGTGCATCTTCATTATTTAGTTTTTCAAATAAATGTGCAATGCAAGCTACAGAATCTAACAAATGAATCACAAACACCAAAATCTACATATCTGATCAATTTAACATTATTTAACAATTATAGTTAAATACTAGTATGAAAGAGCTTGTGCCTATCTAGAAGATACTGTTCACAGTTATAACTGAGAGAGTATCAGTTGCATCAGAAAAAACCAAGCTATGACAAAATCAATAGTTTTGGATTTCTTCAAAATGAAAGTGCTTAGTCTTTGATTGATGATTTTGTATGGACGATTGTGCAGAACAGTGAGTGGCGAATGAGGAAATGAGACACATGATTAATGAATCATGAGTGAGTGTATGGGTGGATGAATTGATGAATAAGTACATGGAAGAATGGGTGGATTCACACCTCGTCTATCCGTCATTGGGAAGATCATAAAAAAAACAAGCTATGCTTAACTCAAGAATACATCAACACCAACCATCTCCTGCAAGAGTACAAATCAGGCTTTAAATCATGCTGGAGCACAGACAGTTATCTCACACATCAGAGATTACACCCTCCTGATCACTTATGAAGCTGACCCCTCCCTCCTGATATTGCTAGCCATCTCAGATGCCTTTGATACTGTTGACTATCCCACCCTCATCCACACTCTGAAGTCTTGAAGGCACTGCTTCTCCTCGTACATGTGCTACCAAAACCAGTTTATCCACATGGGTACATGGGCATCCAAGTCGCAGAAAAGACCTGTCACCTGCAGAGCCCCTGAAGGTTCCATTTTGTTCCTGTCATATTCAGCCTCTACTTGCAGCCCCTTGGGCTATACTCACCCATAATAGCAACAAGGTTCACCAATATGCCGACAATAAACAACTGCATTTACAAGTCTCCACCACTCCAGGCATTCAAAAACTCAAACACTGCCTGCTCATAATCCAAAACTGGATGTCCAGCTCATTTCTTAAGCTAAAACCCACCAATACAGAATTCCTGCTATTTGCTAAGAATAACACGCCACACCTAGCCGAATCCTGGCTTAATGACGTGAACCTTGACAATTTTGAACCCCAACTTTCACCCAATGCCAACTTACTTGGATTCGCCCTGGACACAAACCTCAACCTTGAGGAACACATTGTCAGGGGAAAAAAGGCAGACTGGTACCAGCTCCCTCTATTAAAGAAAGTCAAGCCATTCATCACAGAAAGCAAATGCAGCACTTCTGTTCCAGCATCTGAATCTCATATCCGGATTGTGGGACCCTGCTCCATGGCTTTCAGTACCCTCACTGGCCTGAAGAAATATGATATCACCTTCATTGTGATGTAACTCCTCTGGCTCCCATTGCCATCCCATACTATCTTCAAAATCAGTTGCATCATTTATAAAGCTGTCATGACCAGCACCATTGCTTTTTTGGCTGACAAGTTCATCATCTCTGGTGGCACTTGGCACACAAGCAACCAGGACACCATCAGACTGGAGGCAAAAAAATGTATAAAAAACACCAAAATGGGCATTCTCCATCTCTGTACTCAGGATCTGGAACTACATCTCTGTATCCATCAGGTTGCCCCAACACTGCTCCAACTTAGGAAAGGCCTGAAGATGCTCCTCTTTAAAAAATGCGAAATATCTATGCAGTAGTGGTCCATTGTCTTTTAGCTATGTTCAGCCATACAAATACCACGTTCACAGATGCATACATACTTATATGCAAATAGATAGAAGACTATACAGTTACCAGATGAACCAAGTGCATGGATGGGTTGAACTGGCAAGTGAGTGCGCAACTAGATGAATGAGTGAGTGCATGAATTGATCAATGGGTAAGACAATAAGTTAGCGCATAGATGGGCGAGGATAGGTTAATGGGAATGGCCATTATCTTGTTGTGGTGAGTGGGCTGCTCCTCTATTCTGCATCTGTCGCTCATTCACTCATCCACCTCCATTGCTAATTACTCACACACTCATCCCATCATGCAGTCAGTCACTCATCCATGCATTCATCCAGTCAGTCAGGAGCTCACCCATTCCTCTATCCACATACTCATTTATCTACCATTTATCCCCACAGACTCACATTCACCCACTCACCCATCCATACAATCGCATATACAAAATTGCTACCCTGTGACAAACAGCTTTCAGTTATAAAAAAATCTGACCTTTTGCCTTTGGTAATGCTAGCTTACCATATGTAATGGGAAAAAGGCAGTAATATATATGCATTATTTTGCTAAATGTTATGACTTTTTGTTTTGGAGTGAATTTGACCTTTACACATATTTTATCTTCTTGTCATTATGATTTCGACAGTCACAGACTGTCAAAAAACCAAGGTGGAACATAACACGGCAGAAAAGATTTAATTTTGTGAACTAATCATCAAGGTTGCATGCTGACCTTCAATCATAGAATACTTATACTGGGTGCTTCAGGAGCCTCATCTATTCAATGATGATGTGAAAACTGAACTCTTCTCTGACACATGGAAGTTACTCTGTCCCCTGAGCTTTCTGTTGAGCAGTAGGGATTGCAAGACCTTTTTAGTATGTGGATTAGGTACTCTTTTATTCTTTCAGGCCACACCTCAGGGAACATATGCCCTCAAGATGGTCAGAAACAATCCCAATGCTTCTCTGAGGAACTGACAGTGCAGCCTCCTCCTGAAGTGTTGCCATCTGAATAGGAATAGAAGTAACCTTCCCCATAGGGCAGAGGATAAAGAGGATGGACAGTCCCCTATCAGCTTTAATTTCCGCTAAGTAGGCAGGCTACTAAGGTCCTCATTATACGTGGCCTGAGAAAATAGAGTGTTATTTCCCCACTCACTTAGTTACTGATACCAGGGACTGGTGGGGGGGAGGATGTTGGTACTAGTAACACTGGATTGAAGGAAAAATGTGACCTATCAACAACTTAGGTTCTGAGCGTACACTAGGAAAGGGAAATTATCAGGGGAATCAATAATTTCGGGTCTGATTACCTTGTAAATTCCTCCTTTTGGTTTAAACTTTCTCCATCTTGCAGCAGTCAAAAACTATGGGTGAAAGTAAAAATCTCATAAATGCGGTAATTGCAGTTACCCAATCAAGATTTAGTGGCTACTCAGGTTCCTCAATATGATTCTCTAATTGCCCATCTCAAATTCTGCCATTCGGGGAGACTCATCTGTGAGCAGGAGGTTCCTCCACCAGCAACAAGGTCTTTGGTAAAAGCCAGATCATTCCTAGTTTCCGCTAATTTCCAGATAGAAGGGGTGACTCAAATAATTAAAGAGGCGCGCTGGTGCCCGCATTTATAAAGTACAGTTGAGGACTTAAGTTCCTCCTAATGAAATGTTTCCTGTTAAGCTGTGTTTTCTTCCCAGGTGTCCAGATAAGGGTGCATACATTGTTTCCTTGTTGATGGTTGAAATGATTAAAGCCCTTCTCTGAGTTCCACTTTGGGCAGTCCGCTATCCTTTCAAAGCTATAGACTTTTTAGAATCAAGGGTTTGCATGCGTTATCCTTGTTTACTCCCAACGTCCTTACTCCGTCCACATGTAAAAACTTAGGTGAGGCATGTCAACCCTTGCCTTCCAGAGGTTGCAGCTAGAGAATCAAGAGTTTTCCTCACCTTGTCTTACAAACAAGCTTATCAAGGAGTCTGTTTCTCATGAGCTATTGAATTTTCATAAGCAGGAGATCAGGAAGATTCATATTTGTTATATAGCTGTGAAAGTGCTGGTGGTTTATGGTTTCAGGCATGGCCAAGGAAGATAGGTTTAAATTCCTCTTGGTTTGGTATCAAAATGTGGTCTGTATGGCCACTGCAGATAAGGAGAATGCTCTTTCATAGAAAGTTCAGTATTTTCCAGCTTAGTCCTGCCCTGAATCATGCTGGTACTGCAACCAGGGGTTTATAACTAGATGTTTCAGTTTACGTTAATGTGTGGTGAGGATACACAGATTTCCCAAGAGAAGCTCAGCAATAAGTGGGTTCTCTTGGTTGATGTTAAGAATTAATTTGACCCCAGCAGTATCTTTTCCAGCTTCTGTGAAATAGTAGTATTGGTTACTTTTTTGATAGCAAGACATTTCGCTCTAGTAAGAGCAAGTATAGCTAATGCCAGTTTCACAATTTGATGTCAGGGATCAGGCTGTCAGATAGCTCTTGTCTTTTGGTTTGGAGATACTCCTGAATGTTTTCTGCCTAGACTTCTTTTCCAAGTGGCCATTGCTCTTGTAAGTTGGCCACCATCCTTCTTGCTTGTGATGTAAGTTTTGTTAATCAATACCTGGAGCACATATGAGATGGAACTGGGAACCATGGACTTCCATGTTCCCTGAGCATGCAGCTATTGCTCCTGGTCCATTGGGTTGGAGGTGATCCCTTAACTAGGTCTATTATTAATGATTCGAATTGGCAGGTTGCTACTTTCTTGGGTGAGCTTCCTACTGTTGCCTTTTATTTGGTGATGATTACATTTGCTTTGAGTTTATTAAAACTGGGGATGTTCTGGAATACCTTCATTGACTGCTGTTCTTCTTCCTGTAGGCTCTTTTGAGTTAATACTTATAGGGCCAGATTTTCAAAAAAGGCACGCAACGCAGCCCAGCACCCAAAGAGACTGCGCTGCATTGCGTGACACAGAGGGAGCAGGCGAGCGCCATATCTACAGAGATATGGCTCTCTTCTCTCCTTTCCATAGCGCCGATTTCAGCTTCTGTGTGCCAGGCACAAACCTTAGCGCCATAGCCCTAGGGTGTGTGCCTAATTCTAGCATAGGTTTTGTACAGGCAGGGTACCCTTCCTGTACACAATACTATGCCTAGACAAGTTTAAACACTTTTCCCACTTTGAATGTGTGCGGCACAGAAAGGAAAAATCAAAACATTTCTCTTGTTAACGCCTACTTTAAAGTGGCATTAACGTTTGGTGCTAAACCTTGTCTACAATTGTTTGTAGATAGGGTTTTGCATCAAAAGGCATGGGTGGTAGCATGGGAACGCCCATGTACCACCTATGTAACACCACCTTGGTGATAAATAACGCAAAACAGTGCTTCGAGCTGCTTTGAGTTACTTTCAGGGTACTTTCCAGAGCAAAAGACGTTTTGCACTGGAAAGTAAATTAGGAAAAAAACATTTTGTGCTGGCTAGCGTCACTTTTGTGACGCTACCCAAGCGCAAAACGTTTGTAAATCTACCCCATAGTGTTTTCGTATAGCATTGCCATGTAGCCTTGTTGCTCCTGTTGAGTGCTTAGTAGCAAACAAATACATTTATGACTGTATGATTCTTGACTTGAAACCAGGGCTTTGGGAGCCCCAGCGACGTCTTGTTGCCGGCCCAGGGGGGCCAAGCAGCAGGAGCAGGAACAGGAACAGGGAGCCAGCCACATCGCTGGGGTGGGACTCGGTCCCCCAGCAGGCCCCTCTTCTTACACGGCGCGGGAGGTGACGTCACCCTCCCGGCGCCGTTAAACCTTTGCCGGCACTCCCGCAGCGCAGGACTTGAAACCAGGGCTTTGGGAGCCCCAGCGACGTCTTGTTTCCAGCCCAGGGGGGCCAAGCAGCAGGAGCAGGAACAGGGAGCCAGCCACATCGCTGGGGTGGGACTCGGTCCCCCAGCACGCCCCTCTTCTTACAAAGCGCGGGATGTGACGTCACCGTCCTGGCGCCGTTAAAACTTTGCCGGCACTCCCACAGCGCGGGACTTGAAACGAGGGCTTTGAGAGCCCCAGCAACGTCTTGTTTCCGGCCCAGGGGGGCCAAGCAGCTGGAGAAGGAACAGGGAGCCAGCCACATCGCTGGGGTGGGACTTGGTCCCCCAGCAGGCTCCTCTTCTTACACGGCGCGGGAGGTGACGTCACCCTCCCGGCGATGTTAAAACGTTGCTGGCACTCCCGCAGCACGGGACGCGTGCGGGCGTGCCCGGGCCGTGCCCGCTCGAAGCCCGGGCCAAGGGCGGGCCCGCCTGCGCCCGTCTGCGCCCGTCCACGGCCGGGCGAGGCAGGGCAGGGCCACCCCCTTTGGCACAGTGCTGAGGTCACGAACATAATTGAGAGAACACGGACGAATTTAAGGTGGATGATATCCCCTGAACTGAACTGAATTAATTAACAAAGGCGGTGAGAACCTACGCTCTACTAACTCTTCCCGTTTTACTGTGCCTGACCATTTAAATATTGTTGAGCTTTTGAGCTTTATTACATCACTTCGAAGTAGGGAGGTTTTGTAGTGGCGGGCGCCAGTAGTAAGATATTAGATTTTTTAGGTTTTTAACGGGTCAGCCAAATTGCACTTAATTCCTCCTATTTTTTTAATATTGAATTGTATATCCCTACTGAAGCTGTTGTGTTCACCCAGTGGTAAATAGCGTTTTTTAATCCGTTTCCCTTTTTAAAAAAAAAGTCTTTGAATCTGTTGTGTACACCCAGTGGTGAATAGCGTTTTTAATCCGTTTCCCTTTTTTAAAAAAAAGTCTTTTTACATTTTGAGGTTTTTAAATCTGTATTTACCTAATTGGTCCTAGCTCTCTGTACTGCACCCGGCACTTTGACCTCAATCCCTAGCCCCTAAGCAATTGTATCCGGCACCTTTGCACTTTGCGCTTTTTGAACTTTGCACTTTGTACTTTTTATATACTGCACTTTATAGCTGAACGAGGTAACTATATTGTGTTTAAGGAAGAACTAGAATGGCGAAGCGTAAATTGCAAAAAATAGTAGTTGATCCCCCATGTGCTACTATTGATTCCTACCTAGTGCGCGCAGTTAGTGCAATCAATGTCGAAATCGACAGAGCGGAACGCCACCTCTCCCTAGGATCAGACATGGCGTTAGAAGGGATAGTTGATGAGGATAGTAGAGTAGTCTGGCTAGAGCCTGCTCAGTCAAGGGAAGCTCCTTGTAACCAGCAACAAGGCACCCCAATGTCAAAAGAATGTATGGGGGATCCTGGTGCCGACCCACACATGCAGACTGATATACCGCGATTACATTCGCCCAATGGATCACCCACCCCAAAAAGAAAAAGAGGTTGCAAAAAGAGCCAGCCAAAGGCAGGGAAAGTACCACCGCAGAATACAACAGCTCAGGCGAGTGATGATCTTCCTGAACATGGGTCCCTAACTAATACTCAAGCCTCACAAATTGTAGCTCTAGTAGCACTGAAGATAGAAGAATTGCTTAAACCCCTCTATAATAAATTGGACAAACTGAATGGAGAAATACTCAAGATCAGTGGCACACTAAGGGACATGGGTGATAGTGCACGGGAAAAGATGAACGTAGCAACAGGGGGCTTCCTTGATTAGCGCCCACAAGTAATAGCCACCGTCAATAAGGCAACAAGTATGCCAATTGACAGAAATACAGATTTGGGGTCTAGAGAAATAATAACTTTAGGGAGTAATAATGGTCCCAATGGGTCTGTAACCCACCCCCAATCGAACCAGACCCCGAATGATCAACCAGGCTCTACCAGAGGGGACAGGACTGTGCGGATTCAGCCAGCTATAACCCATACTAAGTCTGGAGAGATGAGGGCAATCGAGGGAAGAACTGACATCTCTATAAACTTGCCCCCAGAATGCTGTCCATATGTGGCAGTTATGGTGAATGTGCCCCAGTTACAGCCGGGCCAAAGGGAATCGGACCATACCCTAAAAAACAAAGTGGTCCATTGGCTAAATAAGAATTGTGGTTACCCAGTGGGATGTGCAAGCCAGATACTCCTAACAAGAAGAGTAAGCTGGATCGGCCCCTTGGAGAAGAGTTTTAAAGGAGATTGTATTATTATTAATTTCAGATACCCTAGTTGGGCAAGGAATTCTCTGGAAAGAGCAGTTGCACCATCATACTACGACCCAAATGTTTCCTTATTACCCCTTGGCTTCTTTTATAGACATTTAAGGCCTACAGGGGAGCTGATCGGGGGCACCTTAGTATAAACCCTGTAGTGCCAATTTATCCCCAATACGCCTTACCAGTGTCTAATAGATACCAAGCCCTTAGCACATTACAAGAAAACGATTGACATAACATTGCCCGCTCACCCAACGTGAAGTCTGGTCACAATAGAGAAGGGTTAATGGGAGTTGGAGAACTAAAGGCTGATAACTCATCGATGACCATATTAAATGCCCCCTTAAATGTAATGAGCGCGCTTGAAGTGACCCCATCAACAAGTAGGGATGATGTAACAATATAGGGAATTTGCCAGTAAATGGCTATACAATTGTCACGTGGAATATAGCCGGTTTGTCAAGTAAAAAGGATTGTCTAGGATGGACAGACTTTATTAATAAACACGATATAATCTGTATGCAGGAAACATGGAGCACTGATCAAGTTCACATTGAAGGGTTTACCTCTTATGGTCTATTGGCATTACCCTCACCTGCAGGTAGAGCCAAAGGAGGACTCCTAATTCTTATGTCAAATAAACTCCCAGCAGTCGTTAAAAGAGTGGTTAAAATAGGAGAACATTCACAGCTCTTGTGGTTGTGTTGTAAAGATGGCAGGGATGTCCTCCTGGTTAATTTTTATAATAATGTTTTTGATTCGACCCGCTGCAATGCAGTTTTTGAACTGGAAAAAGGGCTTGACAACTTGATTGGAGTGATGAATACCAATTTTGCAATCATGTGGGTAGGGTATTTCAATACTCAAATATGCCCACTGTCTATGAGTAAAGCCTGTGGGTATATGAGTGACGAAGGGGATGATTATATACATTTCCCACACAATAATTATGGAGGAGCTTTAAATACTATGCTAGCGAAATATGATCTTGATTTGCTACAATGTGCACGTGACACTAATGGTGGGGTGATACCAACCTATATTGGAAGGAATGCAAACTCAGTGATCGATCATGTGTTAATTTCTACGAGTATTGTACATCTGTGTTCTACGCAAAGGATCGCACAGTTGTTACTTAGCGACCATAACTATATTATAATGCTGAAACTGATATGGAGCAATAAATTTGCATTCCAACAAACTGCTATTGGTAATATTGCCCCGATTAGACCAAATGGAACACAAATTAAATGGGAGGGGGTAGACCCAATTAAAGTTTTAAATGATATTGTTATAAAATGCGGTACAGAGATGTCCTATTGTCTTAAAACAGATGTTAACCCCGCTATGATGTTAACGAATCTTTGTAAAATCAATGGAGTCATCGAAGAGATATTGACCGCCCCACATAGGGACAAAATTATGCAAAGAAGGGGTTGGTTTAACCATACATGTACTCAGGCTTCTAAACAACTGACCAAAAATAGAGGGAGATACCCTAATTCAGACGAAAAAGGACGGGTAGTAATATCAGAAAAACAAAGAAAGTCCCTTTCCACAAGACTGTATTGTGTGTAAAAAAGGCCCCGTATGTAAGAGCTATATTAGAAATGGATCATGTGTTATATTTCTTGTCTACCATAGAGATCAATTTTTAAACAAATTTTAAACAAAAACCATTTTATCTGCTGTGAAATTACAACAAAAACAGCTTACCAATAAAAATATACAAAAAAATAATTTATTCATTTAAAAAAGGTTTTACAACTCTTGAAAAATCAAAAAGCATAACAATCAATGTTATTGATGGCTTAAAAATATCTCCTCACAGAGAAGACATGATACATAGTAAAATTTATTACAAATAAAAAACTTTGTTACGCAACTATGTATCATGTCTTCTCTGTGAGGAGATATTTTTAAGCCATCAATAACATTGATTGTCATGCTTTTTGATCTTTCAAGAGTTGTAAAACCCTTTTTAAATAAATACATTATTTTTTTGTATATTTTTATTGTTAAGCTGTTTTTGTTGTAATTTCACAGCAGATAAAATGGTTTTTGTTTAAAATTTGTTTAAAACTTGATCTCTATGGTAGACAAGAAATATAACACATGATCCATTTCTAATATTCTAAAGAACTGAAACAGGCCCTTAGTAATAAACCAAGGAATACTGAATTAATCCAAAATCTAAGATTCAATTATAGATCAGCCCTTAAAACAAGGAAAAGAGAGCTCCAGGAACAAGCGTGGGACAAATTATCTGAGGCAGCGGACACATCCAATAACAAGCTCTTCTGGGAAACTGTCAATTCACCTTTTTTTAAAACCATTCATTCCCGGAATTATTGTCTCATGTTAGTTGTGAAGAATGGTGTCACATTTCACCGGCATTTTTAATCCACCTGATCATGATGTTTTTAGACCCCACAGTCTAACTTACTGTAAGTGGCCAGCAATACCCCTAAACATTACACTCGATGAGGTCAAGGATGGAATAAATGGTAGTAAAGGAGGAAAAGCCCCGGGCCCTGACGGGGTCCCAATAGACATTTATAAAACAGTACCGGATCTATGGGGACCCATACTTACCAGAGTTTTTAACCATGCAGTGACCGAGGGCACACCACCGACATGGGGTCAATCGATTATTATTCCCATATACAAAAAAGGGAACAAATCGGATGCTAAAAACTACCGCCCCATCTCGCTTTTAGACTCATCAGTAAAAGTAATGAGTAGAGTCTTATTAGCTAGACTGGAGGAGTGGGTCACCAAGAATGAGATTTTATCATCGGCACAATATGGTTTTAGAAGAGGGCTAGGTACGACAGAGCAATGTATTATTCTAGAGCTTTTAATAGGTAAATACACGCGCGCAAAAAAAGGGAGTTTGTATTTATGTTTTGCAGACCTCAGTAGTGCTTTTGATCTTGTTGACCATGCTATTCTTTGGCCAGTTTTGCTAAACATTGGAGCTCCAGAATCCATTATTTATTTTCTCGCAAGGCTGTACGAGAGATTAACATCTAGAGTTCGGTATGGTCAACACGGTGAGTGCACCCCAAATTTTGAGGTCAAACGAGGCATCCGCCAAGGCTGTGTTTTACCATCATTGCTTTTTACTTTATTTATAAAGGAGGTCGACTCAGTTCTTAAGTCAGTGCAGGCGGATGCCCCCCAAGTTGCAGGTCATGCTATACCGGTTCTGCTTTATGCAGATGATGCTGTGCTCCTGTCTAGGACCCCGGTTGGCCTACAGCGACTAATAGATAAGTTTGAAGCTTTTATTACTAGTAAGAAGTTGTTAATTAACAAGGCAAAAACATTTACCATGGTATGCGGTTTAAAACCCCCCCAAAAAAAAAAAAAATCATAGATAGTATTAGAGTGGAAACTGTTAATAATTTCTGCTATTTGGGAATAACTTTTTCAGGCAAGGGCAACTGGTAGCGCGAATTAACTAATGTCCGTTCTAAGATGCTAAAGAGTGCACATGGGGTCTTCCGATTTGCATCAAAATTGGGAGACCGCCGTATTAAGGACATGATAGACATTTATAAAGCCAGATGCGCTTCCATTGCATTATACGGTGCTGGGGTGTGGGGCCATAATACCAGCCAGGCATTACAACTTGAGGAAAATTCTTTCCTAAAACACCTCTTATGTCTGCCCCAGTCCGCATCCTTAGAGATAGCACATCAAGAAGTAGGTATAAGATATTTATCGGATTTGACAGCTTTGCGACCCCATATGCTCTGGAGATCTATCTGGGCCAAGAACGAGACAAAATTCACCAAAACAATCATCCAGGATTGCTTGCAATTAGACAATAGTTTATCTATTCCTTGGATAAAATACATCACAGATCTAATAAATGAATTATTTAAGACCAAGATCCATGAAAATCCAGCATATGTAATAGGCTTGTCCAAACAAGAGATAAAGGATACATTTCTGGCCACCAAAAACGAGATTCGTATGAGAACAGTAGGGAAGCAAACCACATACCTGTTTTATAAAACTATTGTAAATAGTGGTGGCTTCCAAAGCTACTTATCTTTAGTTACTAAACCCTCACACCGTTTTGTACTAATAAGGCTGAGATTAGGAATTGCTCACCACCTAGTGGCCTTCCCTGAAATGAAAATACGGCCTATAACCTTATGCCCATGTGATGACCACTCCAAACAGAGCACCATGCACTTTCTACTCTTTTGTGATTTTTATCTGTATTTTAGACGTATTTATTTGAAACCATTGTTCAAAAAACACAATGTAAGAACAACTAAAGCTGCTATGAATTTACTAATTGCGTTAAATGACCCTGGGATATGTTTTTATGTTGCAACATTTATTTTAAAATCTATTTATGTGAGGAAAAGTATTATAATTCCTAACTGATTTTACTGTACCTAATTAACTGGATTGTTTCTGTGTAATCAATAGTTATGTATGTATGTATATACTTGTTGCTTTTCTGGTTGTTGCACATACCGAATAAAGTTTGCTGAACCGAACCGAACCGATTCATAAGCATTTTTGGAACTTGTATGTGAATTATAGGGATCTCACAGATCATACAATTTTAGGTGACCGCATGGCTCCACTCCCTCCTGGCACTGCCTCATCTTATCAAATGATTTTGCCTATCCTGCTACAGCTATGCAGACAAAACTTAGGGGCTCATTACGATGGCGGAAGGACCGCCACCGCCGGGCCGGCGGTGGCGGTCCTTCCGCCATCACACAGGAATTTCCCACCCCCGAATTAGGATGGCAGTGGGAATCCCAATGTGTCCGTGGCGGACGGAAAGTCCATCCGCCACGGTTCTGCAAGGTGGTCCTTTTCCGCCCGCCTTGTGGAACCAAAACACAGGCCAGCATTGCGGCGGTGCTGATTAGGATATCCCTTTCCACCTGTCTTTTCGCAGCGGTCATCCCACCGCGAAAACACAGGCTGAGGCTGGATTCGGGGGCCCGTTGCGGGCCCCCCCTTTGTGTTGGGGGGTGCACTGGGGGGGTACCCATGGTACCCCCCTGCATTTTCCTGCACCAAGTGGCAGGCACCACGTGGTGCCTGCCACGTAGTGCAGGGAAATGCAGTGCAAGCACTTTTGACATTGCGTAGGGTGCTGCAGCCAGCAGCACTGCCCACAATGTTAAAAGCCCTGGATGCGCCCGCCAGTATGGCGGAAGCATCCTAATCGCAGTGGTGGGACCACCGCATGTCTGGCGGGCGGTCCCAAACACCGCTACAATGGCGGGCAGACCTAGTCCGCCCGCATCGTAATCAGCCCCTTAGGTTCTTTCACAACTGGAGCCTCATTCACACAATGACTACTCTGTACTCAGTTGCAGCCTCTCTGCCATGTTCGACTGGATGACCAGAAACCACTTGGTATTTATCACCAGAAAGGCAGAAACAGCAACCTTTGATGATTGAAGTACACCAGGCAACCTCCAGCTAGGACATGTTTCCAGACATATTTCTGAAAACATTTGTGAGTTCCTAAAAGTCAGAAACCTGAAGATGTACAACTTTTTAGAGAATCAGAATCCTGGGCCAGAGAGGAGTTGCAATTTATTTCAACTCATGAAACTATGTTTTCTGTTAGGTAGTTGCATCATTTTCTATTTCAGGTGAGAACTGAATGTAATAACTTATTAAGTAGAATTATTGACACAGATTTGTAACACTGGGTGAATTTCTCAAATGTATTTTATGTGTTTTTTTTATTATTGTATGTTGTAAAATGTTTAGAACAAAAAGAAAATTAAAAGAAGAAATAACAGAAGAAGGATGCAAGAAATAAGAGAAGGAATGAGGAAAATAAGATGGGTGGAAGAAAAACCGAAACAGTTTATTTAAAAGTCATTTATTTTCTTTTTTCAGATATCTTAGGGAAAGGATTCCCACTTCCAATGCTTGATCATATACAGCTCTCTGATGTTGTTCTTCAGCAACACCAGGTTTGTAACTAATTTTGCTTTTCACCCAGCTATTTTGTGTCATTCGTGGCATGCATACATATCTGTACTAAAACACTAAAATCTTTATCTCGCTCAGTCTTTATTCTTCTCTTTCCTTCCCTTTCTCCAATCTTCTTTGCTCTCTCTGTCTCCGTACCCCTGTGTAACTCACTTTCTTGCTCCCTTTCTGTTTCTCTATTTCTGTGTCATATATCCCTGTCAGTAGCCCTACCTCTTCAGAATTTTTCCACCAAAATGACAATCATTTATGATCATATTAGAATGTGGCAATCACCATAGGGTGTAATATATTGTCCTCTCCTTTCTCTCTCTGCCATGTTCCCTTTATCACTTTGCCCCTTCACTTTCTTCAGTGTCCATTTGTCATTATTGTTTTTTTGCTTTTGTATTCTTTACCCATCAGTAATAGGTTCTGAACTCTTTTTTAAATCCTCTTTAACTTATATTCATCTCACTTTCAATCTTCTCACCTCCTCTTTTCACCCCATGTAAATTCATCAGCATCTTCTAATGTAAATGTTGGCGTTCATAGTCCTCATTTCGTACTTGTCCTCTGTTTTTTAGATTAACCTCCACATTTTCACCATTTCTCCGCTGTTGACTCCACACTATCTTCTTACATTATCCATTTAGTCCCTCTCTTTTCATCCCCTTTTGCCAATTGCTCATTCACTTTTTCATTCTTCACACTCTCTTCTTATCCGTCTGTACTGAAACATTGTCAATACTTCAATTGCCCCTTTATGCCTTTCCGTACTTATGTTTTCCACTTGTTTAAAAAACAAAAATAACAATAAATAGACAACACATAGAAAGGTTGTCAGTGCCAGTAAAATATGTACCTCATGAGGCCTAAAATAAAAACTTCACTGGAACCTATGTCCTATCTCCAACGGTCAGTTAGATTATATCCATAACCTCTCTCCAAAATGGTGGGGCGTAACAATATCGAAGTTTTAATATTGACCTGCACATATATTGACTTCACAATATCTACGTGCATTATATTGTCCTGGTAAGTAGATGTGGATTTAGCATAGTAAACCCATTCTTCATTATCTATGTTTATCTTGATAATACAGTGATAGCACAGGCGTAACACAGGCTCCCGCAGCCCCCGCGGTGCGGACCCCAAGCTGCAGGGGGCCCCGTCAGCACAATACTCTGGCCTAGGAGCTCCTGATTAAATCCAGAGCGGTGGCCACTCCATGTACCTTGCATGGGGGCACCCTCAAGTTTCGTTACGCCACTGAGTGATAGTCAATAATGTGGAGTCAATACATATGCAAGTCGACATTATAGGTCTTGATATTGAAACATTGAATTGTGCAACACTCTGTAGATTCATTTGCAGGATAACATATAACCCTGAGCCACTAAATGCAGAAAGTTTGTGTGTAAGAATTCAACATTGAAGCCATTACTCAAGGTCTTCTCCTTTTCTGTTGAAATTATTCCCTTCACTGTTGTAGATATCCAAACATTTCCTCAAACAGGCAAATATCTCTGTGGGAATGCTACTTTTTAATACCCTCATGAAGTCCTGACTCTTTGAGATCCCAAAGAAATTCTTGCAGGATCTGTGTTGTAAGCTAATATTTCTTTTAGACAACCAACAAGGGATGCAACCAAGCTGGTACAAATGTTTGGCAACATCTCCTTTCTCATAATATTTGCCTTATCCCATAGCAATACATTAAGATCACACCATCTTTTGCAATCATTACTTACTCTAACAAGGAAGCCCTCATTTCTAGAATGTCATGACTGGTGTCTTTAGTGATGCCCTGCAGGTTGTGAGAAGATAAGGCACATTTCACAGATTGGGGTTTATTTATTTATTTAATGCATTTTTACAGCGGTGCACTGTGACCTTGTGTTTACTTCAGTGTGCTGCACGCCATGGAAGATAAATGGAAAATGGTAATTGAAGTCTAACTGGAGGGGAGAGATCTCTATCCAGCATTCTTCAGCAGCTACCCTCTTCTAAGGCCCTCATCATGAGGTCTGAGTCATTGCCAATTCACAGGAAACAGTGTTTCTGGGTAAATTGAGAATTAAAAGAGATGGACGAATACTGTGTTCCTGGTAATTCCCACCCTGACACTTCATCATCTAAAAGTTGGTGAAATTTCCAGGTAGGAATCACCCAAAGATGGGGAATGGTCCCATGGTAATTCCTTACTTCCCTGTTTTTACATCCAATCACATGTACAAAATGAAACCTGCTTAGTTAATATTCATTAAGCATGTCCCTTTGCTACCTCCTCCAAAAGTATCACTTAGCCTCACAAATTGCACGCCAATTTGCAAACCATTATGCAAATTACACATCCCTGTTTTGCGCATATATGTGAAATTTGGGGGGAGGGGTTACACAGGTAACCTTAAAAAACAGAGAAAAAGTGAGAAATGAAGCCTATGAATTCCAAAGTCTGCAGTTGAAGATGCTGATGGATATGTGTGAGAAGTTGGCCTGGTATATGCTGTCCACTAATTATAGTGGGCACCTTGCACCAGTCCAAACAACCCCTTATTGGAGATAGGTTAAAGACAACCTTATTGAAAGCTATCCTAGTGGTAGCTATGGAGAGCAGCCTTCAGGCTAAGTCTTGAAGGAATGTAAAGCAGCTTGTTTTACCAGTCTATAATCTCTTGAGTGACCAAATGAAAGAGCACCACACCAGGTATATATTCAAAATATATGTATTTATTGCTAAACACACCCCTCTAGTCTCTTTATGAGGCTAGAGTTCGAAGTACATAAGTTATAAGTTATTAATTCACAGTAATAGCACAAATACACGTTTGGGCCCTAGGGGCGTACCAAACCATATACCAATAAAGTGGTATGCGAACCACGACTGAACTAGACACTAGGCCTAGAGCCTCTAGAAGTGCTTGGACCACAAGGAACCACCCAAGGTAGTGACACAGGGGACCTACGGGAGACGCGTGCAGTGTAAATACACAACCGCGATACGCCGTTGACTTCTATGGAGAAAGTCGGGATCGGGAAATTAGAGAAAAGGGACACTTAAAAGAGGACTAGGGCAAAACCCTTTGAGATCTAGGACTTTGAAGAGTCTCTACCCACGGAAGCACCGGAGTACTCGTGTTACCTCACCCAGGGAAGCCGGGTGCATAGGTGCCTTTCGGGGTCGGGTTTCGTCGTCGATTCGAATGGCGATCTGCTGCAAAGTGCTGCTGGCGGCCAAGAGAAAAGTGTCCGGGTGGATCCAAGAGTGGATCGGAGTTCTGAAGAACCTGAAAGCAGAGGGGACAGAGTCTAGGTCACTAGCCAGTGACCAGGAAGGCGATGGACAGATGCCCACCGATGTCGAGTGCTTCAGGTGCGTTGACGGTCGTCTTGACTCTTCAGCCACGAGGTCCAGGAGGCGTTGTCGGCGACCAGGAGCAGGATTCGGGCTGGTACACGATGTCTGTCGAGTGCTGAGGTGTCCGCGACCGGATTGGACCCAACAAGCCTTGGCAACAGCAAGTCTCGGTGAAGATGTAGATCGTCGATGGTGCAGACCAGCAAGGTCTGTGGAACTCACCCAGCGAGGGTAAGTGAGGGCAGGCCTGGAACAACCAGGATGCCAAGTAAAAAAAGGATTGGCCTTCGTTAAGGGCTACTAGCCAACGGGCTAGCGACCGCGAAGGAGCCTCGTGACGCCGCACGTGGATCTGGCTTACAGGACACTCGTGGAGTGGGGGCCAGTGATCTTCGGTACAGGTGGTGCTGGAGGCTGGGGATACTCGGAGCCCAAAGCACGACTTCTTGGGAGACCCAGAAGAGGATGCACTTGCAAATATACTCGGTGTTCAGGGGTCACGGTCTCAAGTCACCCACAATAGCCACGGGCCTCAGCTTTGCTGGGGACTCAGGGTAGCCTTGGGGAAGTCTGAGAATCCACCTCTGGTGATGCGATGACTTCGGCGTCCGACGGGAGCTTCAGAAATGCGAACCGGACAGATGCTTCTTTGGTGCCTGCCAAGCAGGGGAGTCACTCCTTGACCCCAAGGGAGATTCTTCTGTCCTCTAATCGTGAGTAGAGCGTCGAAGGTCCAGGATTCAGTTTCAGAGTTTTGTCCAGGTATAATCTAAAGTCCTAAGGACTGGGTTCCTACCTTTATACTAAAGATAGGGGTTGGACTACTCTGTGGCCCCACCTATGGGTGGGTCAGGGCAGAGGGTGGCTACACCCCTTTCCCTTTGTCCAGTTCGCGCCAAAGCAGGGGCTGCAAGCCCCTGATCCGGTTTGAACTGGGGTATGCACAGGGACACCAAATGTGCCCCCAGTGCAGGACTTCAAAGCACCCGAAAGTGCTCCCGCCCAGCCCCAATACACATTATCCTGTCTGGGGAGGTGGTCACACCTCCCTGGGACAGGAAACCTATTGTCCAGGCCTCCCCTGCCGGAGTTTCGTCCAGCAGCAGGAGGCCAGACTCGTGTCTGTGGCAGCAGCATCCATTTTGTGATGCCAGGGCTCTGGAAAGAAGTTACCGGACTAGTCAGAGTTAACATGTCTTTCCCTCTAGAAGGGTGGAATGCTACCCCCGCCGCCAGGATTGGTGGGGGGTAGTATTCCAAGATGTTTGACACCAAACACAACATGTTTAGGTGCAGCCATTCCAAAGTTAGCATTTTACCGCGAGGATATAATGCGCTTAAGAGTATATGGTCAGGCTGCACTACAAACAGCATCAGAGATGGTCTCCGAACGCTGCAGAGGGGCCCTGCTCATGCAGGGGCACCTCTCACATAGGAACCATGCACTCTGCCTTTAGGATTGATAAGGCCTGCCTTAGGAGTTACTTATAGGTTTATATGTGTGTATGTATTTAGTGATATAGGTAACCTATATCACAGTAAGGGGTGCATGCACCACCTTACCCAGGCTGCAGTAGCAGACCTGTGGTGTCAGTTTGGATGGCCTTCCAGGGTGGCATAATACATGCTGCAGCCCCTGGCAGGCCTCTGAGGTACCTATGCCCTTGGTACATAGTATACCATATACTAGGGACTTATAAGGGCACTCCAGATCCCAATCAGTGATGTGCCTAAGGCACATGGAAACCATTTTAGAGAGGAAGCAGCTAGGCTGGGGTTCTGATTAGCAGGGCCCCAGCCAGACTAATGTTGAAAAACAGTGAAGCATCAGCAAAAAGTGGGGGTACCCATGTGAAGCAGATCCTACTCTCCTACAATATGACAGCGATATGAATTCAATTGGGGAGAGAAGAGGAGGTCAGAACATTGAATCTGAGGTGAATATAAGGAAAAGAGGAGTGGAACTTATGAAAGATGGGTAAGGTGTAAAAAAGGAAATTTGTAATAATGATAAAGATGCACTGAAGAAAGTGAATGGGAGAAGTGATAAAGGGAGATGTCAGAGAGGGAAAGGATTGGGCCAAATAATCAGCACTATTGTAATCTCCGACTCACAATACTGCCAATGATCCTCTAGGCCTTTGACTTATCTATGGTACTGAAACCAATGCCAAGCTTTGACGCCATGACTCCTCTCATCCCTCTCATGCAGTCCAGCGATATCTAATGCAGGAAGCTGCACCTAGTAAACACTCCCTGCAAACAGTGCTGCCACTGAAACATGCAGCCAGACACATCTAAAGAAGATTAAATATATTATTGATCCACATAAAGTACTAATGGGAATATCCCCGGATCCTTACCAGCACTTTGTGCCCAGCCTAAATGTGTTTAATGACCCATTCGTTATAGCAGTTGATCTTAATTAAATGCTTTGCCCACAAAAGGATATTACGGATAAGAGATGGTGCGGTTAAAGGACTCACGTTTGTCAGACAATAAGTGCACTGATAGATGGGTTGGACTTAATGGATCCATGGAGGTGGAAATACCCAGATGAAAGGCCATTTACTTTTTTTCCTCTGTGGAGTCGCAATATTTACGAGTTTATTATTTTTTAGACAGTAATCAACTGACTTGAAAATCTGAGGTACAGCTCTATCCATGTCTTGTTTTCGGTCTAGAAGCCACTTCCTGTTCATTGGAAGGGATCTGGAGCCCTGAGCT
Source organism: Calotriton arnoldi (assembly GCA_963921515.1). Lineage (NCBI taxonomy): Eukaryota > Metazoa > Chordata > Amphibia > Caudata > Salamandridae > Calotriton > Calotriton arnoldi. The sequence continues at coordinate 934,635 of CAWUFW010000041.1, forward strand.
CAAATTATTCTTAGACTTTTCAACATTGGCTGCGCTTGGTGTCTCTTTACATCATACAGATGAAAAAGATGTTACAGAATTTTTAGAAATAAACTCACATGCAGTGACACACATTGTTGTATGCTCTGAAAGAAGTCATCCCTTAGCCACACCCTACAACTTGAGCGAAACAAAGAAGAGACTACCCTATTAGTCCAAGCTGGAGAGCCTCTTCAAAAACATGGCTCGGCTGGAAATTGTGTTATTGTGTCTATTGGTTGACTGTAGAGTTCTGAGCCCTTGCTCGTCGCACTACCTCCCTAAGAAGCTTTTGACCGCTGGCCCTAGCTGCACTGAGAGTCAAGAATATATGACGTTACAACGCATGCATTTACAACGCATGCCTTTACAATGCGGTCAGTACAATGACCGCGTTGTTACCACGCGTACCATTACAACGCAAGTCATTACAGCGACTTGCTGTAGGGGGAGCCCTGGAGTTTGGAATAGTATAATTTACTATTCCAACTCCAGTCTGTGCAACAGTAGGGAAGGTGTTGGATTTAAAATCCAACACCTAACACCTAAAGCCCCCTACAGCAAGTTGTTGTAATGACTTGCGTTGTAATGGTATGCGTGGTAACAACGTGGTTGTACTGACCGCATTGTAATGGCACCGCATTGTACTGACAGCGTTGTAAAAGCTGTTTCCCAGAGTCAAGTGCACAAAGGCTGTACTTGGCCCAGTTGGCAAAGACATAGCAGGACGGACCCCGGGACACTAGTGGCAAATGACTTCAAACCCCACGGTGTGGCCCAGTACACTGAATATGCCCTGTGGCCCCGACCGGGGTCTGACAAGAGGTATCCAGGTATATCTTCGGTTTGAGTTGTAGCTGCTACACAGAGAAAATAACATTTTGATTTCTTGCCATTTAGCAAGTAAGCATGAATGGAATATTCGTGCGTTAAAACAAGAAAGCAGGTATTCTTGCATTGGTCAATCTTGCAGCAAAAGGGCATCACAAGTTTGAGTATTGATCAAACTTCTACAGTGTAAGTTATGCAGACCGAGGCTCCTTTTCAAAAAGGGAGTGTGTGCGTTTTCCAAAAGTATGCAAAATGTCAGGAAAAGTGCGAGAAAATACACTTAAATGATGGGACGCTAACCGGAGGCCAGAGGGAGCCTGAGACTACCTGTCCCAGCTGTTTTGCGGCAGGAAAGGCAGCAGATGTGTTTTCTCCGCACCTGGAGGTGCAGAAAAGGGTCACCACACTCCCGCAGCGCGGGACACTCACCGGGGGCCAGAGGGAGCCTGAGACTACCTGTCCCAGCTGTTCTTGCGGCAGGAAAGGCCGCCATCGTGTTTTCTCTGCGCCTGGAGGCGCAGAAAAGGGCCGCCCCACTCCCGCAGCGCAGGACGCTCGCCGGGGGCCAGAGGGAGCCTGAGACTACCTGTCCCAGCTGTTCTTGTGGCAGGAAAGGCCACCGACGTGTTTTCTCCGCGCCTGTAGACGCAGAAAAGGGCCTCCACACTCCCACATCGCCGGACGCTCACAGGGGGCCAGATGGAGCCTGAGACTACCTGTCCCAGCTGTTCTTGCGGCAGGAAAGGCCGCCGACGTGTTTTCTCTGCGCCTGGAGGCTCAGAAAAGGGCCGCCACACTCCCGCAGCGCGGGACGCTCACCGGGGGCCAGAGGGAGCCTGAGACTACCTGTCCCAGCTGTTCTTGCGGCAGGAAAGGCCGCCGACGTGTTTTCTCAGCGCCTGGAGGTGCAGAAAAGGGCCACCACACTCCTGCTGCGCGGGACGCTCACCGGGGGCCAGAGGGAGCCTGAGACTACCTGTCCCAGCTGTTCTTGCAGCAGGAAAGGCCGCCGACGTGTTTTTCCGCGCCTGGAGGCACAAAAAAGGGCCGCCACACTCCCGCAGCGCGGTACGCTCACCGGGGGTCAGAGGGAGCCTGAGACTACCTGTCCCAGCTGTTCTTGCGGCAGGAAAGGCCACCGGCGTGTTTTCTCCGCGCCTGGAGGCACAGAAAAGGGCCGCCACACTCCAGCAGCGCGGGACGCTCACCGTGGGCCAGAGGGAGCCTGAGACTACCTGTCCCAGCTGTTCTTGCGGCAGGAAAGGCCGCCGACGTATTTTCTCCGCGCCTGGAGGTGCAGAAAAGGGCCGCCACATTCCCGCATCGCGGGACACGCGCGGACGTGCCCAGGCCGCACCCGTCCGCGGCCGGATGAGGCCGGGCAGGGTCACCCCCCTTGGCTGTTTTCTCCGCGCCTGGAGGCGCAGAAAAGGGCCGCCCCACTCCCGCAGCGCAGGACGCTTGCCGGGGGCCAGAGGGAGCCTGAGACTACCTGTCCCAGCTGTTCTTGTGGCAGGAAAGGCCACCGACGTGTTTTCTCTGCGCCTGGAGACGCAGAAAAGGTCCTCCACACTCCCACATCGCCGGACGCTCACCGGGGGCCAGAGGGAGCCTTAGACTACCTGTCCCAGCTGTTCTTGCAGCAGGAAAGGCCGCCGACGTGTTTTTCCGCGCCTGGAGGCACAAAAAAGGGCCGCCACACTCCCGCAGCGCGGTACGCTCACCGGGGGTCAGAGGGAGCCTGAGACTACCTGTCCCAGCTGTTCTTGCAGCAGGAAAGGCCGCCGACGTGTTTTTCCGCGCCTGGAGGCGCAGAAAAGAGCCGCCACACTCCAGCAGCGCGGGACGCTCCCCGGGGGCCAGAGGGAGCCTGAGACTACCTGTCCCAGCTGTTCTTGCGGCAGGAAAGGCCGCCGACGCAGCTTTCAGCGCCTGGAGGCGCAGAAAAGGGCCACCACACTCCTGCTGCGCGGGACGCTCACCGGGGGCCAGAGGGAGCCTGAGACTACCTGTCCCAGCTGTTCTTGCAGCAGGAAAGGCCGCCGACGTGTTTTTCCGCGCCTGGAGGCACAAAAAAGGGCCGCCACACTCCCGCAGCGCGGTACGCTCACCGGGGGTCAGAGGGAGCCTGAGACTACCTGTCCCAGCTGTTCTTGCGGCAGGAAAGGCCGCCGACGTGTTTTCTCTGCGCCTGGAAGCTCAGAAAAGGGCCGCCACACTCCCGCAGCGCGGGACGCTCACCGGGGGCCAGAGGGAGCCTGAGACTACCTGTCCCAGCTGTTCTTGCGGCAGGAAAGGCCGCCGATGTGTTTTCTCAGCGCTTGGAGGCGCAGAAAAGGGCCACCACACTCCTGCTGCGCGGGACGCTCACCGGGGGCCAGAGGGAGCCTGAGACTACCTGTCCCAGCTGTTCTTGCAGCAGGAAAGGCCGCAGACGTGTTTTTCCGCGCCTGGAGGCACAAAAAAGGGCCGCCACACTCCCGCAGCGCGGTACGCTCACCGGGGGTTAGAGGGAGCCTGAGACTACCTGTCCCAGCTGTTCTTGCGGCAGGAAAGGCCGCCGACGTGTTTTCTCTGCACCTGGAGGCTCAGAAAAGGGCCGCCACACTCCCGCAGCGCGGGACGCTCACCGGGGGCCAGAGGGAGCCTGAGACTACCTGTCCCAGCTGTTCTTGCGGCAGAAAAGGCCACCGGCGTGTTTTCTCCGCGCCTGGAGGCGCAGAAAAGGGCCGCCACACTCCAGCAGCGCGGGACGCTCACCGTGGGCCAGAGGGAGCCTGAGACTACCTGTCCCAGCTGTTCTTGCGGCAGGAGAGGCCGCCGACGTATTTTCTCCGCGCCTGGAGGTGCAGAAAAGGGCCGCCACATTCCCGCATCGCGGGACGCGCGCGGACGTGCCCAGGCCGCACCCGTCCGCGGCCGGATGAGGCCGGGCAGGGCCACCCCCCTTGGCTTTGCGCTCTAGGGGACGAAGGTGGAATATAGCCCCAAAACTTAATCTGACACTGTGGACTGAACCCTGGCTGCATTAAATCTTCGAAAACCGAACTGAACAGTAAGGTGGTGTGCCGCAAATCGTAACTAACCTCATTTTTTCTTTTTCTTTACGGACCATGCTTTTAAATACTGTATGATTCCCATTGACTCTGAAATAAGGAGGTTCTGTAAATGGTATGCACCTGTAGTAGGAGTAGATAGGTTTTGTTTGTTCTTAATCCTATTTAGGAGTAGTGTATGTATATTCACAAAACTCAGAGTGAATATTTCTTTGGTGATTAGTGTTACATAGTATGTTTTCTCTTTAAATTTTATCTCGAGGGCCTTAAATTTGTTGGATTTGACCCTTTGTACTGCACTTGGCACTTTACCAAACCACAGTATTTTAAAAAGCACTCAATCTGTTTTTTAAAGACTATTCTGAAGGTTGTAACTGTTGGACCTAGCCCTCTGTATTGCACCTTTATCAACTCCGAGTTCCTAAAATTTACGCACTCAGCACTTTGGGGCAGATTTACAGAAGCTTATGCTCACTTTTGCGTCACTTTTCCCATGTTAAAAATGACGCAAAAGTGGCGCAAGGGACTTGTAAATAAGCCCCTTTATTTTTTAATACCTTGCACTTTGCACTTTGTGAACACTTTGAGGACATTCTTAGGATAAGATTGTCTGCACTAAACCAGATAACCAAAATGGGAAGCGTAAAATACAAAAACTTGTAGTTGACCCCCCATGTACCACTATTGATTCTTACTTAGTGCGCGCAGTTAGTGCGATTAATGTTGAAATTGATAGGGCGGAACGCCGCCTTTCGTTAGGTGCCGGTATGACGACATAAGACATAGTTGGGGGGGTGGGGGGGGTGGGTAGCGGGAAAACCCAGCATGAGAACACCCAGGAGGTTCCCTGCAATAAACATCAAGGCACCTCATTGATAATAGAGGGTACAGGGAATCCAGGTACAGATCCACACACACAGACCGATGTACAACAATTACATTCGCCAAGCGGATCCCCGACCCCAAAAAGGAAAAGAGGTTGCAAAAAGAGTCAAGCGAAGACAGGGAATAACAAAAACAAGAAAGGACCGACACAGAACATGATAGATGAAGCACATAAAGATCCCCCTGACCAAGGGCTGACAATTGATTTACAAACCACACAAATTGTAACCCTTGTAGCACAAAAGTTAGAAGAATTACTAAAACCACTTTATAGTAAATTAGATAAATTGAATGGAGATGTAGATAAGCTTAGTGAGAGATTAAAGAATATTGATGTAGATGGTCGGGAACAGACGGATGTAATACTGGGGGTCTTGCCGAGCAATCTCCACAGGAAACAACCCCTATCAATATGGTAACTGGCTCACCAGCTAACATTAATGGGGATCGCGGGGCTCGAGGTAGAGCAAGCCAAGGGAGTAAAAATGGTCCCAAGGGGGTCTCAACCAACCATCAACAGAGTGAGGCCCTGAATAACCCACCTTATACCACTGGAGGGGATAGGATTGAGAGGACGCAGACGCCCACGAGCCATAATAAGTCAGGAGAGATGGGGCGTACATGGGTAGAACTGGCATCTCTATAAATTTACCCCCTTGAATGCTGCCCATATGTGGCAGTCATGGTGAATGTACCTCAGCTAAAGCCTGAACAAAAGGAATCGGACCACGCTTTAACAGATAATGTGGTTCACTGGTTAAATAAGAACTGTGGCTACTCAGTGGGCTGTGCAGACCAGATACTCCTAACCAGAAGAGTAAGCTGGATTGGTCCCCTAGATAAAAATCTGCAAGGAGACTGTATTATCATCAACTTCAGAAGCCCTATATGGGCAAGGAATGCTCTAGAAAGAGCGGCTGCACTGTCATATCATGACCTCAATTTGTCCCTACTACCCCACGGCTATTTTTATAGACACCTAAGGCGTATACACAACAGGGGAGGTGAGCGGGGGCCGTCAAGCGAGAATTACGTAGAGCCAGCCCATCCATTATACGCATTTTCAGTGTCTAACAGATTTCAAGTCCTTAGTACACTCCAAGAAAATGATTGACATTATGATGCCCGTCTACCCAGTGTGGAGGTCAGATACGATGAAGAAGGGCTGATGGGAGATGGGGTGATGGGAGACAGAACATCCAATGAAGATACGCTGGGACTAACTATGCTTAACTCCCCTTTAAATATAATAAGCCCATCCGTAGTGCTCCCACATATAAGTGAGGACGATGAAAGAATATGCGAACACCTTGATGATAATAAAGAGAATTCCCCAATAAATGGCTATACAATTGCCACATGGAATATAGCCGGAATGGCTAATAAAAAGGATTCACTAGGCTGGGTAGATTTTATTAATAAACACGATATAATCTGCATGCAAGAAACTTGGAGTACAGATCAAGTACATTTCGAAGGGTTTACCTCCTATGAATTACCAGCAATACCCTCTCCTGTAGGTAGAGCAAAAGGTGGGTTGTTAATTCTTTTATCAAATAAACTCCCTGTGATGGTTAAAAGAGTGATTAAAATAGGAGATCACTTGCAGATATTATGGTTGTGCTGTAAAGACGGATGGGATGTACTCCTGGTCAATTTTTATAACAATATGTAGCCCTGGAATTGTAAAAAGGGTTAGATAATCTGATCCAAGCAGTAAATACCAATTTCTCCATCGTGTGGGTAGGGGACTTTAATATACAAACATGCCCATTGTCCATGACTAAAGTCTGTGGGTACAAGAGCGACGATGGGGACGACTGCATACATTTTCCACATAATAAATATGGAGATACCCTAAACACAATGATTGCAAAATATGACCTTGATTTGGTACAAAGTGCACGTGATACTAATGGTGGGGTGATACCGACTTATACTGGAAGAAATGCTAACACAACGATTGATCATGTTCTAATATCTACGAGTATTGTTCATCTATGCTCTACGCCGAGGATTGCACAATTGTTACTTAGCGACCATAATTGTATTATAATGCCAATACTGATATGTGGCATAAAAATTAGGCTTCAGCATACAGTCATTGGTAATATCACTCCAATTAGACCTAATGGTACAAGAATCAAATGGGTAGGGATTGACCCAGGCACAGTGTTAAGCAGTATAATCTCAAAATGTGGTGTGGAGATATTTGACTGCCTCAAAGAAGCTGTTGACCCTGCAAGGTTACTAACTTGTTTTTGTAAAATCAATGAAACTATTGAAATGATAATGACTGTACCCTGTAGAGACAAACCTACCCAAAGTAGGGGATGGTTTAACCATGCATGCACCAAAGCCCTGAATCAATTAAAACAGGCCCTCAGAGCTAGACCTAGGAATAAGGAATTAGTACAGAGTTTAAGATCTGACTATAAATCGGTCCTTAAAATAAGGAAAAGAGAGCTTCAGGAAGAGGCGTGGGATAAATTATCCCTGGCTGCGAGTACTTCCAATAATAAGCTTTTCTGGGAAACAGTCAACTCACCATTCCTTTAAAATGATTCTCTTCCGGATTTACTGTCCCATGTCAGTTGTGAAGAATGGGTGCTACATTTCTCCAGTATTTTTAATCCACTTGATCAGGATGTTTTTAGACCCCCTAGCTCAGGAGATCGTAAGTGGCCAAATATCCCCCTAAATATCACGCTTGATGAGGTCAAGCTAGGAATAAGGGATAGTAATGGCAGAAAAGCCCTGGGCCCTGACGGGGTCCCAATTGATGTCTATAAAACGGCACCAGATCTTTGGGGACCAATACTCACTAGAGTATTTAACTCTGCAGTAATTGAGGATACACCCCCCACCTGGGGGCAATCGGTTATTATCCCCATCTATAAAAAAGGGAATAAATCAGAAGCGAAAAATTATCGTCCTATTTCCCTTTTAGACTCCTCAGTAAAAGTGATGAGTAGAGTTTTATTAGCAAGATTGGAGGAATGGGTAACGGAAAATGAGATTTTATCACAGGCACAATATGGTTTTAGAAGAGGGCTAGGTACGACAGAACAATGTATTAACTTAGAGTTTTTAATAGGCAAATACACTCGCGCCAAACAAGGGAGTCTATTTTTATGTTTTGCTGATCTCAGCAGTGCTTTTGACCTTGTTGATCATACTATTCTCTGGCCAGTCCTACTTAAACTAGGTGCCCCAGAGTCCATCATATACTTTCTCGCAAGGTTGTATGAGAAACTAACAACTAGAGTCCGGTTTGGCCAGCGGGGAGAGTGTACACCGAATTTTAGGGTTAAAAGAGGCATCTGCCAAGGCTGTGTCTTAGCACCTCTGCTTTTTACCTTATTTATAAATGAAATTGATACAGTCCTTAAGTCAGTACAGGCGGATGCACCACAAGCTGCAGGCCAGGCCATACCGGTTCTGCTTTATGCAGACGATGCTGTCCTCTTATCTAGAACCCCGGTCGGCTTGCAGCGTTTAATAGATAAGTTCGAAGATTTTATTACTAGAAGGAAGTTGGTAATCAACAAAGCAAAGACATTTACCATGGTATGTGGCTTAAAGCCTAGAAAGCCCAAAACTTTTTTTATAGATAGTACGAGAGTGGAAACTGTCAATAAATTCTGTTACTTGGGGATAACTTTTTCAGCAAATGGTAACTGGTCACATGAACTATCTAATGTACGAGCAAAGATGCTAAAGAGCGTACATGGGGTCTTCCGATTTGCATCCGAATTGGGAGATCGCCCCATTAAAGACATGGTAGATATCTATAAAGCTAGATGCGCTTCAATTTCATTATATGGTGCAGGGGTGTGGGGCCACAATACTAGCCAGGCACTGCAAATTGAGGAAAATTCTTTTTTTAAACGTCTCCTATGCCTGCCAGCTTCCGCATCCACTGAGATAGTACACCGAGAAGTGGGAATAAGTTATTTGTCAGACTTGATTGCTATGCGACCACTTATGCTCTGGAGATCCATCTGGGTCAAGGATGAGACAAAATTTACCAAAACAATTATCCAGTATTGCTTGCAGTTGGATAATAGTACATCTATTCCCAGGATAAAGTACATCACAGATGTAAATAATTTATTTAGGATCAAGATCCGGGAAAATCCAACCTACGTGACAGGTCTGACAAAGCAGGGAATAAAGGATACATTCCTGGCACATAAAAATGAGATCCGCATGAGAATTGTCGGGAAGCAAACTACTTATTTGTTTTACCAAACAATTGTTGATATTGATGGCTTTCAAAGTTATTTGTCACTAGTTAGAAAGCCTTAGCACCACTTTGTATTATCAAGGCTTAGATTGGGAATTGCTCAGCACTTAGTCGCGTTCCCCGAAATGAAAACACCCCCGACAATCTTATGCCCTTGTGATGAGCATTCCAAACAGAGCACCATGCACTTTCTTTTTTTTTTAAGTTTGAAAGCTTTATTTGAATAATAGATAATACAAGAGGGATCAATGATACAAAGTACTGAACAAATAGGTGGTTAACATGAGGCAGAAGAGAAAGCTATTTTAATTTTAAAGGAATAAGGGGAGGGAAAGGGGAGAGGGAGAAATTGATAAAAAGGGAAACGGCATCTTACAATGGAATACAAGAAAATTATGGTAATCAAGCTAAAATATATAGTGAATCACAACAAGGGCAACAGAAGGCAAGGAACAAAGAAAGTAGACATTCAAGGAGGTTTAAAATTTTCAGCATTTAAACAAGAACTATTTGTCAATACTAAATTATCTAAATAAGTAGTAAGAGGTAACCAAAAGAGATCTCTATTAACCAATGGTGAACAGGAGGAGGAAAACGCAGTATCAAGTCGGTGTATGTGACAAAGACTGTTCCACCAGTGATGGATGGAAAGTTTCGTGAGTGTTTTCCAATTAAGAGTGATGTGTTGGAAAGCTAAAGCGAGCATAAGATCAAGAAGCCCATTTTGGTGAGGAAGAAGGTCTAGGGAATCAGAGAGACTTCCAGAGAAGAGAAGAGGAATGGAATAGGGAATGGAGATATTAAATAAGCGAGAGATATAGGACCAAACTTTCTCCCGGAAAGTAGAAACAGAAGGACAAAGAAAGAGAAGATGAAGAAGGTCAGCATTAGAGGAGCCACAAGTCCAACAGTTTGTATTAGTGGAGTGAGAAAATTTAGCGATGGAGATAGGGGTAAGGTAAAGTCTATGATAGAGAAAGAACAAAGATTGAGTAAGAGAAGCAGAGCGAGAGATTTTGAGAGAACGAGACCAGAGTTTGTCCCAGAAAGTGATAGACCATTCACATCCCAGGTCAGATTCCCACGAAAGTTCCAACTTAGTTTTAATACGTTCTGGATTAGGAGCTGAAAAATATTTATAAATAGGAGAGGCTTTAGGGAGCAAGAGAAGAATCTTGAGAAGAGAATTAGGGACAGGGGGAAGAAGTGATGTTGGGAGAGAATAGAAAACATCAAGAATGACCGTCATTAAAGTGGTAAATTTCTGTAGGAAGGAGCGAGGGCATTGAAAAGTGGTCTGAAATTGGGGATATAGACAAGGAGCTAGACCGTCAAAAAGATCTTTGACCCAGATTATGCCCCTAGATCTCCAAGGGCTCCAAAAGATGGATCTGCCGTTAATAGTGATAAGAGAATTATGCCAAACAGGAGAATCTAAAAAGGATTCTCTAGAGATAGGTTTGGAATGTATCAAAGGTTTCAATAGGGAGCAAGTGTGATTAAACAAAGGGGGAGGTAAGAGATGTTTTGGCAGAGAAGGCTAAAATTTCTTTTAAAGAGAAAGGTAATAATAAGGTGCGCTCAATGGAAAGCCACAAGGGGTTAAAGGGAGAGAGATCAGAAAGAAGCCATTTGGAGGCCTGGCGAAGACAAAATGACTTGTGATACAAGCGAAAATTAGGGAAATTTACACCTCCATTAGATTTAGTCTTACGAAGAGAGGAAAGAGAGATTCTGGATTTTTTATTATGCCAAAGAAATTTAGAAAGGCGAGAATCAATTTGTTTAAAATAACATGCAGGAATGTGGACAGGAAGCATAGAAAGAGTATAAATCAAAATAGGAGTAATCATCATTTTAATTGAGTCTAACCGGCCCCACCATGAAAGAAAAAGAGGATTCCAAGAGGAGAGTAATTTGTCAATACGAGACAGGATCGTAGACATGTTTAATTTAATAGAGGAGGCGATAGAATTGGAGAACCATATACCTAAATATTTGATTTTAGAGCTATTCCATGTAAACCCAGTGGAGGAAAAGGAGTGTGGAAGGCAAAATGTAGTGAGAGGGAGAATCTCTGTTTTATCAGAGTTGATTTTATATCCAGAGACAAGGGAAAAGAAGTGATTTCCTGTAATAAAGGGGGAATGGATTTTTCAGGATCAGAAATGAAGAGTAGGATGTCATCTGCGTAAGCAGAGAATTTTAAATGTTGATCACCATACAAAAAACCAGAAATAGAGACGTTATTACGAATTGAGGATAAAAAAGGTTCAAGAGCAAGAACAAAGAGAAGAGGAGAGAGAGGGCAACCTTGACGGACACCACGATGGAGGCGAAAATAGGATGAGACACCGCCGTTAACTAATACTGAAGCTCTGGGGGCAGAATATAATAAAGATATAAGAGAGGTAAATTTGGGGCCAAAACCATGCCACTTCAATGAAGCAAATAAAAAGGACCAGTCTACTCTATCAAATGCTTTTTCGGCATCAACAGAAATGGCCGCTAAGGATGTGGAGAGGGAAGGGACTTTGTTTAAGACATTAAGAAAGAGACGAGAGTTATCCGAGGTTAACATGCCTTTGACAAAACCACATTGCTCCTTGCCAACTAAATGAGGTAAAAGAGGATTTAAACGTAAAGCAAGTGTCTTGGCAAAAAGTTTATAATCAACGTTGACCAAGGAAATCGGCCTATAGTTTTTACAAAACATAGGATCTCGCCCTTCTTTATGGATAAGACAAATTATGGCTTCTTGAAAAGTGCCTTCTGTTTTACCAGAGAGAAAGAAGGAATGGAAAAGAGTTAAGAGTTTAGGAAGGAGTAAATTGGAAAAATGCAAATAAAATTCAACTGAAAAACCATCTGGGCCAGGAGTCTTCCCTTTCTTTAAAGCGGATAAAGCGGAGGATAGCTCATTGAGGGAGAGGTCAACCTCAAGATTAGAAAAGTTAAGATGGGAGGTGGAAGGGAGTGGTAGATTGTCAAGGTAGGATTGAATGAGGGAACTAGAAGGAGGGGACTCAGGGGTATAAAGATCTTTATAGAACAACTTAAATTCATTAAGAATATCTTGATCTTTATGAAGAAGAGAGCCGTCCGAAGAATATATAGAGTCAATCAGTGTACGGTCTTTACGGGATTTAAGATAATTTGCTAAAAGTTTCCCAACTTTGTTGCGGCCTCCGTAGTAACGAGCACTGCTACGGAGAAGCATGGAAGATGCGTTGTCAGTCGAGGTTTTATTGAATGTCAATTTAGCGTGAATGAGAGCTGGCAGGACTGCATCATCTGATGAAGTATAGAATTTGTGTTCTAAAGCTTTAATATGGGCTAGGGTATCTTTATGTTGCTGGAGGAAACGTTTCTTTTTTTTTGAGACGAAGTCTATAATGAAGCCTCTTGCAGTGGCTTTAAAGGAGTCCCAAAGTATGTAGGGGGAGGAATTAGGATCAGTATTTAGATCAAAAAATTCATTAGTAAAGTTGATGAAAGAAGAAGAGAAAAGAGGGTCAAGTAGAAGAGAATTGTTGAAACGCCAACGGGAGGACCTGGGATGTGATGGAAGGAAATCAAGGTCAGTTATAATTGGGGCATGATCAGAGATAACAATAGGTTCAATAGAGGAGGATACCAAATTTTGGGATAAAGATTGGGAGAGAAAAATATAGTCTAGGCGAGAGAGGGAATTATGAGGGGGAGAGAAGAAAGAAAAGTCCAGAGAGTCGGGATGAGTAAGTCTCCAAGAGTCAACAAGATGTGATTGGGAAATTGTGTCAAGGAAATGTGTATGAGATTTATGCGGAATAAAGCGTGTTTGTGATTGGCGGTCAAGAAAAGGGTCTACAACTTGGTTACAATCACCTCCTAAAATAAAATAATCATCTCTAAATTGAATACATTTTTGTGTGATCAGAGGCCAAAAGGCGCAATCAGGATGAGTGGGACCATAAACGTTAAAAACAGTCAAAGAAATATTATTAATTAACAGTTTAGCTAATAACCATCTACCTTCTGTATCAATTTCTTGTGAAATAAGTTTACAATTCAATTTCTTATGGCATAAAATTATGACCCCATTCTTCTTATTTGAAGTAGGAGAGAATAAAACTGATCCCACCCAACCTCTCTTCAATTTTAATGCCTCAATTTCTGTTAAATGGGTCTCTTGTAGAAGGACCAAGTCAGGATTATACGAGGCAAGATGAGATAGAATTTTCTGTCTCTTAATAGGGTTAATGAAACCTTTCACATTCCAGGAAATTACTCTGAAAGTAAAACCGTTAAAAATACATAGAAATCATCAACAAAAACAAAACATGCAATATTAACAAAGATGCAATAACTACTACCTTCAAACTTACAAGTTACACAGAGATATAACCTAAAGAATAAAAGATGTAATAGTGAAAAAGTGAAGCAAACGAGAAATGAATAGAGAAAGAAGGAAATAGAAAAACCAATAGAGAACGGAGGAATGTAAGAGCAGAAGAAAAAAAGGGGAGGAATAAAGGAGTTAAGGAGGGGAAGAAGGAATAAGAGTAAGAGAAGACAGTTCATGTCAAAATGACGACTGTAATACGTACCTTAAAGAAACAAAGAAAAAGAATGAGAGGCGGCAAGGGACAACGAAGACAGCACACCCAACAAGGGCAACACGGCACACCAGGACATCCATAAAATGAATAAAAGCAGGAGCGGGAACATGGAACACGAATAGAGCTTGGAGACATACAATAAATCTGCAAAGGAAACAAATAAATCTAGATTGAATCAAACGCGAAGATAAAAAATTACAACAAAATGCCAAATAAGAAGAAGAGAATGAGGTAAAGACATGGAGAAGACGAAGATAACAACAATATATCTGCGAAGGAAACAGTGGATTAAATTAAATCAAAGCCAGAGATAGTAAATGAGTTCAAAAAAGAGGAACTAAAACAACAACTTCAATGAGATAATACAGCAAAGGTGAAATACAAAAGTCAAGAGCCAGAGGATGAGGAAGACATCTCCATTGATGTGGTAGAGTGAGATTGAATAAATCTGCGAAGGTCAGCTGGATCCTCAAAAGTGGAAGTCTTATTGAGAAAGGTGACTTTGAAGAGACACGGATGAAATAGGCCATATCGTGCACCTAGGGAACGAAGAGGAGGACGGAGATCCAGAAATTCTTTACGACGTTTAGCAGTCAGTGAAGAGACATCTTGGGAGATGAATACCTTGGTACCATGCCAGGAGAGATTCTTTTTGGATTTAGCTGCATTGAGTACCAACAAAAGGTCAGTGAATTGCAAAAATAAGATAATTATACCACGAGGCTTGGAGGGTGTAGATGACGAAGAAAGTCGGGGACCTAGTCTATGAGCACGTTGAATGTTCAGTTTGGTGGTAGTAGGAAGGTCCAAAAACTGAGGCAAAAAAGATGTAAAGTATGTGACGGGGTCATCACCTTCAAGACTCTCAGGAAGTCCATAAATACGCAAATTGTTACGGCGATTTCTGTTTTCCAAATCTTCGGACGCTTTTTTCAGCTGTGAGACTTCCAACTCCAACGAGGATAACTTGGCAGACAAGACCTGTACATCATCAAGTTGATGTTCCACCACAGTGATACGGGAGTCCATGGAAGACCATTTATCGTCCAACATTTGCAAACGGGAATTAGTTTCTTCAATAAATGGACGGTGAGCGCGCAATTCCTCCCAAACCATGTCCAAGGAGACCGGAGAAGAAGACTTAGGGGTAGAAGGAGGATCTTGCTTAAGCCTCTTGCCTGTGGTGGAGGGCAGCGGCCCCTTCGACGACATGGTGGTAGTATTTCCTGTAAAGTTGAGGCAGTCACCGTGTGATGGTAATAAAGATAAACAGGAAAACTTATTAGATGTAGAGGCACTGGTTCCAGAGGCGGACGGAGGCTTTGCTACCAGCTTGGAATGTTGCAAGAGACGCCTGCCTCTACCCATAGGATGGTAAAGCAGGAGCGTGAAGGAAGAAGAGCGCCACCCAGAATGAAGGTGACAGTGTATGAAAAAGGGAGATTAATCCCCAAAAATAGCGGTTACCCAAGGCAGAACGGGCAGCACATAGGAAAAAGCATGCTAGAAAAGTCAGTGAGGAGAAAAACCAATGGCGGCCGTCAAACCGCAATTAAGTTTACCTGGACAAAAGCTTCATTTCTCCAAGCTGAAGTAAGTGGCAAGCTGCACCCTCTGAACAACGCATTGCCTCCAATTGAAAGAGCTGGTTCCCCCAAAGCATATAACTAAAGTATGCCAGCAAGAGCAAAAGAAGTTGGTGTGGGTCGAAAATGCATAGAGTATGAGGAGGAGCTGAGAAGAAAAAACGGCAGGAAGAAAAACAAAATGGCGGCCGTTAAAAGCCGATGCAAGTCACCTGCATGATTCTCCTCACCCAGACAATAACAAAAGAGAAGAAACACATTCTCCAGGAGCGCTGGGAATCCGGTTTAGGAATTTGGCTTCATTGCGTGCAGAGAAGCGCTGAATCCGCACTAAAATTCAGACGAGGTCCGGTGAGCCGCGGAGCTTCAGTGCCGAGCGGCCATCTTGGATCGCGATGCCGCGCGCCCTCCGCACCATGCACTTTCTAATATTCTGTGATTTTTATTCCTATCTTAGACGCGCTTATTTAAAACCACTGCTTAGAAAATATACTGTTAGAACAACCAATGCTGCTATGAACCTACTAATTGCACTAAAAGACCCCGAGATCTGTTTTTATGTCGCAACATTCATTTTAAATTCAATTTATCTGAGAAAAAGTATCATGTTTTTTTAACGGATTTATAACCAAAACTAATGTAACTAATAAAATATACTATGTCTGTGTTATTGGTTTTAATTGTTTGTATATATATATTGGTTGCTTTTCTGGATGTTATACATACCGTATAAAGCTTGCTGAACTGAACTGATGTGAAATGCACTTTAGTGCATCTCGAGTGAACATTGAAAATGCTGGCATATATCTCTTTCAAAGGTTACTTAAAATACCTGTAAGAGGTCTGGTTTATGGAGAAATGTCTTTAGGGACACATTTTCTGCTGTAACCTGCCTTCCAATAGACGTTTACTGCTCCGAAGCAGTCCGGTGCAACCAAAAATATGCTAAATTTCACTTTGGTGTAGTTTCCAAATTTTGCATAAATTTAGGACGGTAAATGCATAAATTACGCAATTTAGGCAACTGTAATGGAAGCTTTTCTGGAAGCCTGCTTTGCATACATCCCAGGGCACTCAAATCAAGTTGTTGTCCTGTTAATGTTGTGTACAGATGTCTACATGTGAGCATTGATGCTCTGTTGTTGTACTCAAAACATATGGCCTGAGTTACCTAAGAGGTTTACCCATTCTGTGTCTATGGGTAAATGTGTTAATACATATGGGCCCCAGTTCACCCCGATTAGCACTGAAATCCCACTGCCTAACAGAAAGCATGCCATCTGTATTGCCTTATGAACAACTGTTTTTTGTGGCACAGAATAAAGTTTGGAAAAAACTGTGTGGAATAAAATCTCATAGGGCTCAATACCAGTTAGAAAAATGACCTGTCTCATTTGCTATTAGCGTCTGGAACAAGCCCTCAGCTGACGTTTTGATTCTTTTAATAGGATCAACAGAGGACACAAAAGTGACCACTGGAAAGTGAATTTAGCAAACACTAGTTATGGGATGCCTGAAAATGGGAGAAAACAGTTGACAGCAGAGCATTCATGTTTCTGTGAGAGGAAATCTGGCCAAAGTAAAATAACTAAATGACACATAAATATGTGTCTGCTGTTTGGTAACATGTGAAGATGGATTTCCGTAGAAGCACAAAAGCCAGCATGGTCAGTGGTGGCTTCTCCGCTAAGGCAGAGGAGCGTCGCCCCACTGCTCACTGAGCAGTGTAAAAGAAAAGATAAAATGATAATAACTGAAGTCATCATTTTATTTTTAGTATTGTCAGGTTAGGGCAGGGCGGGGCTTGGCACCCCTGACATCGGGGAGGAGGAGTGGTTGCTGCACTCTAAAGTGCTCATGACGCTTTGGCTGGCCGTCGTGGCCTGGCCAAACCGTCATGAGCACTTTGCATGTTCTCCACCCAGGCTGCATTACACCCTGGGTGGAGAACATGCCCAGGCTCTCTGTCCCCGTCTGAGCGTCAAACCACAGTGCTCAGACCAATCACAAAGCTGCATTGCAGCGTTGTGATTGGCTATGGCGAGTCTGGGTGCTTACCAATCACAATGCTGCATTGCACCATTGTGATTGGCTCAGGGGAACCTGGGTGCTTCCTGGAAGACGCGTGGAGGAGACACAAGTGGGAGAGACAGAGGAGAGACACGGCGATCAGTTTAGTGATTTTTTCCCCCGAGATCCTACCCCCCTCTCCCCCGCCTGCCACCCCCGTACCGAACCAGCCGCCACTGTGCATGGTGGCTGAAAATTTTGTATGAAGTTGAAGCAGATAGTTTTGTTACTGATGACTAATGTGTCCTTGTGATTCACAAAAAGTTAGACTAGCAAAACACTAACCAAACTGGAAGTAGGACTCGTTAATGAGCTCTCGATTAAGCAGCCTTTCGATGCATTGGACTAGCATGCCACTCATTGCCTTGCCAGTGATGTTAGATCAATGGACTGCTGCATGTGATCGTTGAAAAAACCAGAAAGACAATTTTTAAGGGCAGGACATGATTGTAGACAGAAGGCAACAGTAGTCTTTGAGGAGAGAGAGAGGTTGATGCAGGCGCTTGTAATGGCTATGTTTGACGTTAGACTCTAGTAGCAATTTACCTATAAGATATACAACAAAGGGTTGTGTACAAAATTCACTTAACTTGCTTTTGCGTTAATATGAGAAATTTCCGGAACATTACACATAATTGTGTGAAATGCAAATCCATCATTTAGCGCCATATTTTAGTGAAACAATTGTTGAGAGCAGCAGCTGCTTACATTTTGATTGATTGCGTGCTCCCGCTGCGAATGATGGCATAATTACGCGAAGTGCCATCATTTGCAGAAATACCTAAAACAATTATAATGCAAAATTCCCAAACGTACATGAATTATGCAGGCATAAATTGAATTTTGCCCGGGCTGGTTTCTAACAGGAGACAAACAAAACCTTAGGGAAACTGTTACTAGTGACTAGAGGTAAAATTTGAATTGCATACAAGCAAGATTGATACTTTACACTTAAGTAGTGGATATAAGACAGGAAAAATATCAGGACTTGGTAGATGTAAGAGGGGGCATAATAAGGTCTAAGGGAAAATGGCTTTAGTAAATTTCGCAATTCATGTTTGGCTAAAGTCACTTGATGGGTTACTGTATTTTTTAGGAATAGTTGAGCAAGACAGCCACCAATGTGCAGGAACTCAAGTAAGCAGTAACAACAACTGTACTAGGCCATGCTGACCAAGGATAGGGCCAGGAGCACAGATACAGATGCATATTGCACCAGTCTAGTGCCACAGGGCATCCATGCAGCAAGTAACATCAAACCTATGGCTCAAATCGCCGCAATATGGGAGGCGGCATAGAATAAGAAGGATCTGCAGCTGGCGAGCTTGTCTGTCAAGCAGGTAAGGCCCTGTCAGGAGTGCAGAAGAACACAAGGGGATGCAGAATGCAGAGGACAGAGAACCCTAAAAAGAGGGGGCATACGATGCCTCCAATTACTGATAAATTATATTAAAGTCGAGGGCTTGCAGCACGAAAACCATTCACCATCCACTCTAAATAGTGTGGAAGGTCAGATGGATTACCTTCGATGAGCCGTTGGAGGAAGGTTTACACCGAAAGAGTACATTTTACTCTCTGCAAAAACCTGCCTCGTTCTGGCGAGAGAGTACCCTTGCCTTCAAACTCTAAAAAGAGGCCTGTATCAAGATTTGCAACTCTAAAACCCCACCCTCAGGTCTTTCAGTGGTGCTTGTAAGCACCTGTGCTTCCTTCCATCTCTCACAGATACCAGTCTTTCCAGCTATAGTAGATAAATTGCTAATTTACATCCAGCCTTCTGAAAGCTGGTATTTTTTGTAAATTTTTATGCTCCTCGACATTTTTCCTGAAACTTTCAGCAATTACTTTTAATCGCCTTATACCACTATTGATGGAGCTCAGGGTACTTGTTGAATGTTTCATGAGGGTCTTTAGAACCACCCAGCGGCGGCGGCACAGGTAAATGCAGTGGGGCGGGGCAGGGGCGGGACGTAAGTCGACAGAAGACGTAATAGGTATAATTAAATAAATAAATAATACCTATTCCGTTGTCTGTCGGTTCCCCCCTGCCGCGCCCTGCCCCCTCCCCCACTGATCTTGCCTGTGCCGGCCGCTGCTGGAACCACATTTGATGCACTCCACTTGTGGCCCAGGGTTTATCTTGGATAGTTTCTTTGTGGACAAGTTTAATCTAAAAATGGTGAATGTATGATGTTTGATAGTAATTTTTAACTGATTTGTGCCTATTTTCTTAACCTACAATGTAACATACTGTTGGCCTCATTTATGAGGAAGTGATGCTGTGGAGCGTAGTAAGTCACCTTACTGTGCTGCACTCCATGACAGGGAAAGGGCAGGAATTCACCGTATTTAAGACAGTACAGCACATTCCTGTCCTTTCCCTTGCACTAGTGCCCTTTTGGCAGCCTAGCACCAACACGGGCACCCTTGCACCATGGTGCAAAGGGGCTTGTGTTGCATGTAGGATTGTTTTTGTGCAGTAAGGGCCTTCCTGCACAAAACCAATCCTGGGAGGCATATTCATCTTTCTATGCGTGCAGAATGCAGCACATTTAGAAAGAGGAATAAACAAGGAGACATAGAGATATTTCTCCTCGTTACGCCTCCTCTGGAAAGGTGTACATTTTTAGCGCATCTCCAGGGTTACAAGTTCTTGTAAATCTGGGGATGCGTCAATATCCATGGGAGTTGCGCAGGAACACCCGTGCAATGCCTATGGAATGCCTACCCAGGGCAGAGTAATGCAACGCAGTGTTTTGCACTGCGCTGCGTTACTCCAGATTTGTGAAGTCACTCAAAGCAATGCAAAGTGGCTTTGTGTGGTTTCAAAAATCTTCCATAGAGGTTTGCGACACACATGTACCACGTTGCATGGACGAAACGTGACGCAAGCCTCTCATAAATGAAGCCCTGTATGTTTAGTGTTAGGAGAATACTTATTACTGCATTTTTTTCTCTGCTGGGAATATTCTTTGCTGAACAAGAGACCTTTCCCTAAAGTGATAAGTGAGTCCTACGCTTGTAAGTGGTTTGATGGCTAAACCATCTCACACAACATGCAGCACTTGCACACATCCCATTCGAGTGAAAATTAGATGCAAAAATGAAAGTGGGAAAGCACATACACTAATATTTGTCAACATCATAAAGGTTTTGACAGGGAAGGCCATTGGCTTATTTGCGTAACATTACTCTGAAAGTTTCCTGACTCTACCATTGAAAGTTGATTTTTGTGATCTGAGTGCAAATTTCCAATTCTTAATGTGAAAATGAATTGCATACGATAGGAGCACAAAGACTACACTACACAATTCATTCGAACTTCATAATTAATGCATAATTTACCCAAGACCATTGAATTGTGACCTTTTCCAAGAGGAAATGATGTCTATAAATTGATAGTGAATCAGACCCATTGTGTCCATCCCATTTTGTAGTTCTCCAAGCACACTATAACACTGATATTCTGACTGGTTAAAATGGCATTAGGTGTGGGGGGTCACCATTACCCTCAGCTAAGGAGATACCCATTCCATCCTGACCCCTGTCACAGCCAAGAGGACAACAGGTAGGTAAAACCCCTCTCATCTGTAAGCTGACTAGATCCATGAAGTTAACTTTTTGTACTTGGTAAGAACTTTTTCATTTGCCTCTACTTGCTGACCATGTTCTTCTCTTTTCCAGAATTTCCTCTTGCTTGGAGCAAATGTTCATTATACCTAAAGGAAAGAGATACACCGAATCAACTGGTTCTATAAAACAATTAATAAGAAATCTTCATCTGTGTTTTGAGAGATCAGTTTTGAGTGCAAATAACAAAGTTCTCAGGTTTACATTGGGTGTCTTGTGCTATATATGGAATCCTATCAAAGATGAGAAAATAAAAAACTTCATAAAAAAACAAGTTTTACAGATGCCACCTTGCAGTGTGTATCATAACAATCGTCAATGTTAGAAAATTAGAATGAGGAGTCATGTTCACTGAATGATCTGTAATCATTTCTCAGATTCCCATTAGATGTCTTGCCCTGCAAATTGAATCATATCTTAGCTGAGAAAATAAAAGCAATACAAAAAACAAATAGTTTACAGATCCCAGCATCGTGATATGTATCATAGCAATCGTCATAGGTAGAAAAGTTGAATGAGGAGTCATGTATCCCTGTATAATCTTTAATCAATTATCTGATCTCATCAACCATATTACAGGTAGAGTTGCCATGGGCCTAACCAAACTGTCTAAACATTGACTTGTGGATGACCATGCTTTTGCAAGCTTAAGTGACTCGCATGACTTAAAAGCTTACCTTCTAAATAAGCAAGAGCTGTGTGACTGGATGGATAAGACTACTGATTGTAGGTGTAGGAATACCAGTGTGGTATCCCTACACCCAGAATGATCTATTCCTCAGGAGTGTGTATTCCAGTTTGTACCCTGAGAAATGGGGAGTTGTCATGGACATCGTCGTTTTCAGCCGTAACTCCCACAGTAATTTCTCATTTTAATTTCATTTTACACCCAGACGATTCCCCAGCTTTTCCCTGATGCAATATTCAGGTCAAAAAACAGTTTTTTCCAGTTTTCCCTCTGACATGGAAATCCTGATGCAGGTGGAAACTCCCATTAAGAGTCAAATCGGAGTGAGTTATCGCTGGCCGAAATGATGCTCCATAGTACTAATGGCCATAAAGTTCAGCAGGCATGCACGCACACGTGTTTTATAAATCCTGAAATACACAAGTTAAGATTGTCATTAAGTCTATACTTTCAGTTTCCAGAGCCTCACTTACTAAAACTAAAATAATTCAATGTTCAGAAAAATATAATTCTTTATCCTTCATCGTGTGTAAATTGATGGCAATTTTATGTATCTTCAGTAGCACTGATTTGAGCAGATTATATTTTCTCTGCAATTATTTTTACCTATGAACTAGCCAAGGTTCATAGATCCACACTCATTCTCTCTCTGTTCCAAGGAGTGCCCCTTATGCTGCAAGGTGTCAGCAGCAGCATTTCTACAAAAGGGCACAAATTATGCTTATTGTACCTGTAACCACCAGTCCTAGACAATTTCTACCTACAACAGGCCAATAGAAGGGGCAACATTGTATGGCAGAGGGTTGGTGGCAAAACGCAATATTTATCATAAATTGTATTGACAATGGATACAGTCTTCCAATAATGGATAATATTTCCTCTGCAAATGCTTTAACTTGAAAGATATGTGTCATCAGCTTCTTCTGACTGTAGCTATGGACAGGACTGCATCTCAGCATCTTCGTACAAAATAATTTTTGCTGAGCGTCCCACTAATTCTGTTTTTCCTTTATCAATTCTTATATCCAATTGTTGAGTTTTCCATCTGACATTGCACATTGAGTGGTGGCAGGTGGAGAAAAATTAAAGTGGTGGAGTATGAATATCTGAAATGAATTTCAGTGAGAGAAGAAAGCTCGCTACAAGTTTTCCCTCCTTAGGGTTCTATTGTCAATCGCTGCCAACAGACATTTGAAAAATGTGGTATGGATTGTGCATTTTTACAGCAGTTTATGTTAAAAGATACGGGCATATTTACAAGATAATGACGCATCCTTGCGCTTCCCTCTGTGCTGGCACACAATAGGCTGCCTAGCGCCAACATAGGCAATCTTGCACCATGGTGCAAGGGGGCCTGCGTTGTAGGGATTCTTGTTTTTTTTTCAGGAAGGGACACATTCCTTCACAAAAACAACAATTGAAGGCGTTTTTTGGACTTCTATGTGTGATATAGAATGCAGCACACATAGAAAGAGTGAAAAACGAGGAGAAATAAAGGTATTTATCCTTGTTGCGCCACTTTTAGGCCTTCCCTCAGGAGGCGTTGGAATCTGACGCATTCCCAGGTTTACGAAACCTTTTAAATCTGGGACTGCATCAGAATTTATGGGTGTTGCATAGGAACACTCACAGCAACCCCCATAGAACGCTCCTTTCACACTGGATAATGCGTGAAAGGGGGCCATATTTACAAGGCCATGAAAAGCCACTCAGGTTGGCTTTGCGTGGCCGTGTAAATATGGGCCGGCAACCTACACCACCGTCAGAAAAAGTGAAGCTCCGGTGCCACAAAGAGCTTGTAAATACACCCCATAATGTCTTGGATTTTGGCAGGTGGGTACTTTGTCACGAACATGATAGATATCCACTCCCCCTTATTACAAGGATATAATGTACTTGTAATAAGGTTGACAGGATATCCATCACATTTTCAATGGAGTAGTTTGTCTGCCAATCTCAAAATCAGGCCCATAGTTTGAAAAGGTTGTTCTGAATTTGCACACATGAAATAATAAAATACTTTGAGGATGTGCCATGGAAACTCAAACCTTCACATGGTTGTTGCAGAAGTTCCTCTTTGCATTCTCACTATACATTGAAAAACAGCTATAGATTGTTAAAACAATATCTTTCCTTCACTTCCTTTCATTTTGCCATTTTACTCCTTCCAAATAGATTCTTATTATGAAAGACTATCTATTTGGTTGAGGCAGGTTAAGAAAATGTAAAGTTATCTTTAAATCCTCCAACCTTATGTTGAAGACAGTAGAGCTATCAAACAGGTTGGAGAGATCTTACAAGTTAAGACATTATAATTAGCTTTAGGTAACAGAGACCTTACAGGTCAGCAGACACATATCTTGTCCTGCACAATTCTCAATAGAAATGATGAAATACAATGAAATCATGAAATACCAGATAGACTACTTAGACTGTACTGTAGTGATAGAAAGAAACTACTCTCTTGGAATTGAGAATGGCTTCCTTCCTTGGATACACAGAATCTGCTGCCCTGGGCCCAAGACGCTCTGCTCTCTTAGGGTATACAAACGATGTCTGCCCGAGATAGAGGATGCTCTTGAAAGTACCTAGGAAAAGAACATTTATAGGACATATGTCCAAAAGGCAGAGACATCCAGTGGAGACTGGAGGAGATTGCAACTGCTCTGGCTAACCTTCCAACAAGAAAAAGAAAGTGGCAAAAATGGTTGGGTCTTGGTGAGAAAAAAGGAGGGACATAGGAGACATAAATAAAAGAGACATATTGTGACAATACTTGCAAATACAGTTAAATTGAATTAAAAAGAAACAAGAAAAAGGACTAGAGTTAGAAATAAAGAAGGGAGATCGGGCAGTGTGAGACATACAGACTTAAAGAGAATTAAAAAAGTGTGACCTGAACAGTATTTTTCACGAAACTATAAGTCCTATAAGGATAATTGGTGTTGTATTTAAAGCAGGACTGTTTGAAGATGGCACATATGAGAAAAGTGTGCACATTTTAACTCTCACTCAAGGACTTTGGAGAAAACAAATTCTCATATCACTGAATTTTCGCTGTGCTTTGAAGAGACTGAATAAAAACATCACAGGAGAAGTTGCATGACAGAAGCACGCATGGCTGAACCACATGTGCCTCTACAACGTGGTCCCAACAACGAATTCATCTTAACCACGCATTCCTTTACCACACATGCCTTTACCACGCATGCCATTACAACAGATTTCGATGTAAATGCATGTTTGCTAAAGGTATATGTGTGGTAAATTACCACTATACTGACGCCCATCCCCGCCATAAGCCCTAAAATCCTATTCCCCTACAATGCTGCCCGCCCTGAGCCCTAAAACTGACCCAGCCCTGCCTGTAAAACTACCCCTTCCCCTTCCCCCACCCGAGGCCTAAAACCATGCCCCCTGCCAAAAACTACCCCAATGCCCCGCCCCCCACCCTTAGCCGTAAAACGTACCCCGCCCTGCGCTGAAAACTACCCTGCCACCCCGCCCTGAGGTCTAAAACCATGCCCCCCATAAAAGACTACAACGACTTCCCCGCCCTGGGCCCTAAAACCGACCCCACCCCTAAAGATTACCCCCCCAACCCAGTCCCAGCCCCACTTACCTGTCCGGAGCTTCTTGTTCCGACACTTCCTGCTCCTCTCCCCGCCCATCCTGACACTAGACCGCTATCTGCCTTAACGACGCATATGCATGGTTGAGGCAGATGCATGGTTCAGGCAAGCGCTGTTACGCTTGCGGGGAGATGGCATGCGTGGCTCAGCCCACGTTGTTAAGGCCGTTTCTCCGCAGAAGCACAAGGGGAATGTGCCAGGAGGATGGTGCATGGGTGGGTGGGATGTGCCAGATTCTGATCTGTGCCCACCGCTAGGATGGTTGCCTGCCCTCCCACTCGTCCGCCAGTTCCATTTAGCAGATTAAACTGATGCAGACTAGTTGCAAACATTTTCAACTCCTGCACATGAAATTTGGAGAAACTGCCTGCCCATATTGCTGACATTGCACAGTGCTTCTTGGAGGCTTACAAGAGTACAGCAGTAGCACCGTGGAAAAGTGTGAGAAGGGTGGGGCCTTTGTGTGGGTGTGCTTGGCCACTTTGTGATCTCCCACCCACCAGAAGTTTTTGGTCGTCCCCCTTTTTTTTCCTGCTCTATAGTCACTTGCATCTTTATCACGATTAATTCGGTTTATAAACGTATTCTCTACTGTTTTCCCTCCCCTTTTCCCGCCTCCCTTGCCCCCTGCCTTTCTTCTTCCTTTCTTTTTATTCCTCTGTTCAGCAGGCATCTTTCTCAGGCAACACCCCCTTGTCCTGATGATGATCCTACTACACACACACAAAGAAACTGTTTTGAAGTGAAAGAGCAAACCCCAAAAGCTATTAACTAATTTTTGCTTGAAGCATTAACAATTTGGGTGTATGAAGGAGAATTGTTACCTTTTGAGCAATATGGGTTTGGTCCCACTAAATCATCTGTAGACAATGTATTAGCTCTAAACATTATCAAAGAAAAGTATGCGATGTCCACAAAAAAAGCGAATGTCATGTTGTTTTATCGATCTATTTTCTTTGTTCCATCCCGTAGATCATGTAACATTACGGTTCAAATTGACTGGCTGAGTGGGGCATTCCTCATCTTTTATTACAATCATTAAAAGAGTTGCATTTGGATAACTGCTCAGAGTACTGATGGGTACCACAAATGAACACACAGAATAGATCCCAGATAGAATGGAATAAAAGGGACATGCATTCTGGCACCCCTATTGTTTTCACTTTATCTGTCGAATTGGTCTCAAAACCTTGCCAAGACAATATTCATGATATTTGGTAGAAGTCCAATTATAAAAAAAATGTCATGGTATTAATTGTAGTGTCTTGCGAGTTAGAAATGATGGAACCCTTTTGGCTCTGGATTGACTCTGTAGAACTGTGACATAATTGTTAAAGCAGAATGCAATGAAGGCTAGTTTAAAATTTTGAGTTTGCAGTTACACATGGACGAATAAAGAGGTATAATATTAAGCTCTGTGAGTGGTATAGTCATTGGCGGGTACCCAGGCTGTGGAGGACACTACAACTGGTGAAGAGGATGGGATAAGTAACCCAAAGATTGAAAGTGCTCTCCCAGAGAGTTTTCCGTGGTCCAAGCAAACTGCTTGTGCGTGCCACGTGTGTTGTAGTTGAACTACAGAACTGATGCTTAATGCATGTGGAGTCAAAGTGCAACTCCAGCCTCTGCACAGAACCTGAAAACAACAAAAGCATTACAAAGAAGTCTACATATTGGTGACCAAGTACCTGCTGGTCAAACAGTACATAAAGGCACCACGCTGTTATGCAATATACCATCACAAGTAATTTGGAGTGATAACGCTAAAGGCAGATAAAACCAAGTTTTCAAAGAGCAGCTATTGATAATCATATATATTGCAAGATAATGTTACAATTAGAAAGTGGTGACAACAAAGAGCGTGCAAAGAGCCGCCAAAGGATAAAGCAGTTATTTACTCACCAGAACCTGGGTAAAGTGAGCCAGTACGAACTCAGTGTCAGGTGCTGCAACCAAGACCAAGCATAGTGGTTTTGTTTGACAAGTGCACAACAATCATCACAGTCTATGATATCTTTGGAATAGTGAAACGTTGCTTTTCTGATGAAGGCAAAGACAGAGGCCGTCTTTTCAAAAGTCATCAAGCATGGTCTTGAGGCCAGTGCGTAACAAGGCCTCAGAGATGGCTCACATGATCAGGTTTAAAATGAACAGCCGAGGGAGCCGGAGAAGCTCCACCATCAATGTCAGCAACTTCCATAAGTGGCTACAACGCTGCTGCTTTCCTGAAACCACCACCACCATTCGATATCGCCAAAAAGCTGAATATTGGCGACAGATGGACTGCTTGGATAGAGACATTTGATGTTTTCATTGATACACTTGAAGAGACTGATAGCAAAAAGATTATCAAGTATCTCAAAAATCTGGCTGGTGATGGTGTAAAACAAGAAAAAAATAAAATGCAGCGAACTGATGAAGAAGTCACATGTCGTCAGATTAAAGAAGTGTTGAATATCAAGTTTAATCCAATGCAAATGTTGATTATGAATGATACATCTTCAACCAATAACCCCAGAAAGGTGTTGAAACCCTTGATGAATTTGTGGAGAAACTCAGCACACTCATCAAGCATTGTAAGTTCAATGAATTTAATGATAAAGAAGCTATGCATCTGAAAGTTATTGACGGACGTGTGTCAGGTTCATTTAGAAGACGAATGCTGAGAGAAACTCTTAGGGGTCGATTCCAATATCGGTCGGAAGGGCTCCGAATCGGATTCGGGTTTGCCGAATCCGATCTGGAGCCCTTGTTTCTGATCGACTTGTTCCCTTTTTTTTTTTTTTTTTTTTTTACGGAGTTTTATATAGCGCAAACTTGACCCGAAGGTATCGGGTATCAGAGCGCTTTACATAGCACCAATTGCGTTACATGAGGACAACTTTAATTTTTTGTTAGGCACGGGGAGATTAAGTGATTTGCCCAGAATCACAGGATGTTCAGCGTCATTGCCGAGACTCGAACCCAGTTCCCCAGATTCGAGGTCGACCACCCTAGCCGTTAGGCCAACTCCTCTCGGAACGACCAAGTACAATGCCTGGAAACCGTTCAGGCTGACTGAATCGGTTCCGAAAGGCATTCGGGCAGGTTGAGCCTTTCCGGAGCCGATTCGTACAGCTCTATGGACTTGGTTTCCGTACGAGCGAGTACGATGACCAATTCGGACAGTCTTTCGAATGGCTACCGGAATCAGTCTATGGGGGTCCGTAGCAGGCTCCCCTTCACCCAGGGCCCTCGGAATCGGGCCCGTGGGGGTACCCATGGGTCCCCCCTTTCCAACCATGCACAGTGTGGCAGGCACCATGGGGTGCCCACCACAGGGGGCAAGGTTTTCCCCACCCACCCCTTTCTTCAATGGGAACCTGTGTTCACGTTCAGAGCACAGGCTCCCATTGAAGTCAATAGGAGTCCGACTGAATCGTATCAGGATACATACGGATGCATCGTACTCGTTCGGTCGGACTCCCCGATCCGAGTCATATGGAAAGCATTCCTGAACCGATTCGGTCGGTATGCTTTCCGAACGAGATCGGAATTAGTGTGGAGTGAGTGTTAATGGCTGTCAGTGCTGAAGAGAGTGCTGATAGACAAGCTGCTGACATGGAGGATGGAGGTGCCTAGAATGAATCCGTCATGAGTGTGAAATGTAAGCCAAAACAAAAGACTTTGTGTTATAGATGTGGATTTTCGTTTCCACATAAAGGTAAATGTCCAGCTCTTGGACAGATATGTCAGTCAGTCAAAAATACTTTATTTGGTTAATTAAACCATAAAAGTGCATGCAGTAAAATCAAAGATAGACATAAAATCCACCTACATAAATAATCGATCTTAAAATCTAATTAAAAAATATCACAGCATACATATAATAAAAACATGATAAAAATCTATTTTTCAAAATGTTAAACAGTTCATCTGTTCTTCTTTCTAACAGCCACAACAACAAAAAATTGCAATACTAAAACATTCCAGCGGAATTCTTGGCATCTGGAGATAAATTAATGCCGGATTTACTTGCAAAAAGCCTTTATCTTGTAATAATGGTAATATAAAACTTTGGCGGAGAGAGCAATAATGATTGCAGAACATCATGAAGTGCAGTGTATCCTGAGCAGAAAAAATGTCACAAGGACATGGGCCAAATTCATCAACCTTATGCACCCCTGGTGTTCTGCAAGTAAGTAGTGGAAAAGGTTTAATCAAAACCTAGCTAAGAGAAAGCGGTGGTAGGGAATTGTAATTACAGTTAAATAGGGCTCTAACAACGGAGACGTTTTTAATAAGATATAGGCCCGTACAGTAGGTTTAAGAAGCTTCCTTGCTTCTTTTCCGCATTCATGATTGACAAATATTGTTTTTTTGCCCAGATCAGATCTTTTTTAACTAAGCCATTTGAGGATTCAAACAGATCATGATGCCCCAGTTTCTCTGCTAGAGTCTTAATATAGCAGAGCCAAAGAATACTATTTGCCCTCTCCAAGAGCAGACAATCTTTGGCTACTTTTTGATTCAATTCTACTTCTGAATTATTCCACATCCTTATCCAGCGTAATAATGGAGCCGATGCCATCAGGTCAGAGACATACCCTACCCCCAATTCCTGATGGACAATGTAGGATGATACAGATTGAGGGACAGAAAGCAGATTGCTCAAAAACGTGTTCTCCACTATTTGGAGATCTCTCGACTCCTTATATCCCCAGATATCCGACCCATAACACGCAATGGTGATATACTTTGCACCGTAAAAATTTAACATGGCTTGTACTGGTTTGGTCCCCAATCTTTTGGCAAAGTCAAGAACTGTAACTGTAGCTCTTGACATCACATTTTTCTTTGCTTTTCTTTGTGGGTCCCAAGTGCCCTTTTCGTCAAACAAGACCACCAAATAGGAGAAGGTAGTAACCGCAATTTCATGAGCTTCCCCATAGTGGGCTCTCTGTTTCTTAGTTCTCTGGTCCATAATCATTGTGTGCGACTTAACCAGATTAGTGTTTAAGTCTAATGATGCCATGAAGTTTACAATAGAACTAAGGAGACTCTGTAGCACTGTGGGCGTTCTCACTAATAACACTGCATCATCTGCATAAAGTAACGAAGGAGTTAACTGAGTACCTGCCCGGAGGATGTATTTGCTTCCTGAACATAAAACCGGCCCAAATTATTTATACATAGAGTGAACAGCAAGGGAGCTGATACGCACCCCTGTCTAACACCCCTATGTACCATTATGGTAGAAGAGAGACTGCCCGTATGGTTATATCTTACAGTAGCAGAGAGGTAACCTATGGAGGTCGTGCAAAAAATTCATGATATTTTGGTCCACCCCCATGTTAATCAGTTAACCACAGGCTTGATCTATTCACTCTGTCGAATGCCGATGAGAGGTCCATAAAAGCAATAAACATTGATCCTCTTTTAGCTACAGTGTATTTTCCAACTATCAGCTGTAAATTGAGGCACTGGTCTATATGGTACCCTTTCCTGTTCTAAAACCATATCCTAGGTTGGAAAGCACATTATGCTGTTCTAACCATTCAGACAGTTTAACAAATACAATTCTTCCTAAAACTTTCACTGCTGAATCAATAAGAGATATTGTTCTGTATCATCGTGGGTCAGATCTTGCTCCTGTCCTAAAAACTAGGATGATAGTGGACACTGACCAGGACGTTGGTAAACTAGTCATACAAGCTGCATTAAAAACATGTCCACATTGGAAGATTTAATTTAAATAGGTCAGCTGGAACACCATGTGGACCGGGTGCTTTATTATTTGACATTGATAAGATGGCCTCAATTACATCCTCTTCAGTAAAAACCAGGGCGTATTTACCACCAGCAGTTGCTGGGACAGAGGAGGTGTCTATTTCTATGGGAATGCCATAAATACTCTGAAAGTGTGTAACTATCTGCGGAGATGGAACAGTCAATTGGGCTATTAGTGGTCCCTGAAAAAAATGGACGATTTACAATCTCCCAGAACAGGGCACTATTTTTTAAGACATCTATATGCAATAATTCAATCCAGGCTTCTATTTTAATTTATTTTTTACGAATTTCAAGGGCTTGCTTGTAGGATTTTCTGCACCTTAATTATCTTTGCTTTATCCTGGGGTACTTGTCTCAGAGCTTTTAATTATTTTTGATGCACCTCTGAACACTTATGGTCAAATGGTCAAACCATCTTTCCCTACCATTGCTGACCTTGCTTATAGGTCTGGAGAGACTGTTGGCTACCTGTTAGCATATCCCACAATAAGCATTTAATAATGTTTCCCCTTTGGTGATACTATCAACACAGAGTTTAAAATCATCTCTGCAGGTATTTGTTAAATCATTTATGAATTGGTCGGGACAACCTTACTCCATTTCAGTCCACAAGACGGATCCTGTGGGGTCATTAATCTCCCCCTCACCCCAATTCAGGATTAAAAATAACGGGTTATGGTCGCTAAAGAGGAACAACTTAATGACACAGGACAGAACCAACTGAGCCAAATACGTAAAGATAAAATTGTAATTAATGGTGTTTTTCACTCCTCTGCCAGTAAATGAAGGAATACTATTGCCTTCCTTATCTTCCCTCGCATGTTGTAAATTAAAATCAGCAATAATATCCTCCAACAGTCCCCCTTGCTGTGTGTGCTCAAAATGAGCATTTGAACAATTCCTGGGGCCAAGCTCACTGAATACGTGAGATCCCTCTGGCATAGATGCACATTGAAATCACCAAGGATCATGATTGAGTAGGAGGTAGTCTACATATCCCTATAAGACTCTAAAAAAGACTTTAGGCTACTCAAATGCTCATTGGGGGGAACCAGTCTCAAAAGAGGTATAAAAATTAACAATAAGTAAGTTTGGAGCATTTTTAGATTTAATTTGGACCACCAAAAGGTTACTAGAGCCTGTATCAAGCTTCTGATGGGTACCCACAATTTTAAGGGTGATAAGAATAAGTAACCCTCCTTTCGCCCAGCCCGCCTGTGATGGTAGGGCTGGTTCAGAATAGGACATAAACCAGTGGTGGCTCGCAGAGGGAGTGCTGTGGGGCGGTGGGGTGGGGCGGGGGAGGGGCAGGGTGGGGGGGTAGTGGAGTCGGACATACGACGGCCAGGAGTAAAGTAAGTAAATAAATAAATAAAACTATTTACCTTCCGCTTGCTGCATTGCCGAGTTGGCGATGCAGTGAGCGCAAGGTAAATAGTTTTATTAATTTATTTACTTACTTTACTCCTGGCCGTCGTATCTCCGGCTACACTACCCCCCTGCCCCTCCCCACCGCCCCGCAGCACTCCCTCTGCGAGCCGCCACTGACATAAACCCATCCAGAAAAAATGTGTTATCAGTGTCCCAGGTCTCTTGTAATCCAACTATATGCTGGTCCAGTAAATTACTAAGCCATATCGCATCCACTCTCTTGTTATTTATCCCGGCAATATTCCAGCTGAGAACGTTCAGCTGACTAAGTGGATTCAGGACTATAATAATCCTAATCGTGAAAGGGGGCCCTATAGCGGTATCATCATCCTTTGCCTGGAGTAAAGAGATAGGAGCTGAAATCAGTCAGTCATTTATGTTTAAGTGGCTCAACGGTTGAAATCTGCTTGTTGTCTTCATATTGGTCTCCGGTAGCCCTCTTTGCCTTACTGACGACCCTCTCGGAAAGGTACTAATAGATCCTGACTGATCCAGCTTCCTAGGAGAATACAAAAAAACAAATAGTAGTGCTCTGAGGTCCTCCATATGAAAATTAGATCCAGAAAAAAAAAAACTCACCCGCAATATCAGATTGGTCAGAGTTAATAACAGCACCCTCATCAGTTTTCCTCCTTGGGCCCACCCAACCCACTCATCTGACCATAACAATATGTGGTGAGTCCTGTGAGCCTGACCCCAATAAGTTGTTGCACCAATGGTTAGTTTTACGTATGAGCTCAGACGTAGATTCTGATAGACCAGCTACCAATGGGGCACCCCCACCAGGACAGCTACCAAAGGTTTTGCCTCAGGGGGGAGGTGAAGCCTACACAATTTACCCTCCATGCTTGTAGTCTTGGCAGAGCAGCGCACGTCAGACCTTTGTACTGCCCTACCAGAAAGGGAAGAAGGTGAAATCCCATTTGGTGACTGAGCCCTTGACGGTACTATCTCTCCCTGAGTAATGGGTTGAGCTAGTGTTTTAGTGGCCCCCTTGGGCAAAAACCCGGCACTATGAGTGACATTTGTGGCCTTCCCAGAAGATTGTCCCAAACTAGTGCCTTGTGGGTACCTAGGGACATCAGAATGTACATTATGGCCAGGTTGGAAATCACTAGGGGGGTTGAACCGGGGTCGGTTCCCGTTATCTGATAGCAAAACATTTAAATCAGCAATTGATGATTATCATACATAGCTTCCCCATCAGCCCCTCTAATGTATTATGTAGGAGCTTCACAATAGTCTCATGTAAGGCTAAGAACATAGGTTCTACTAGCACTTGAATATGACTGCCCCCTACAGTTATGAAGGTAAGTACGCTATTTTGTTCTTGACTGAGGGTACTCCTTTGGCTAGGCCCATATTACGAATAGGTTCATAGGGCCAGATGTACGACCATTTGCTTTTGCGACTCGCAAATTGTGTAAAATTGCGAGTCGCAATTTGCGAGTTGCAAAAGCAAATGTACAACAGAGACACTGTTAGCGATTCCCAATGGGGTCACAAAATGCGAGGCTCATAAATATTAATGAGCCACTCGCAATTTGCGACCCCATTGGGAATGGCTGGCCCTCCCAGGGATGGTGGCCTGCTGGGCTCAGCAGACCTCCATGTCTGGGACTGCTTTTCAATAAAGCAGGTTTATTTTTTTTAATGCAGCCCGTTTTCCTTCAAGGAAAACGGGATGCATTTTTTTTAAAAAATGAAACGTTTTTGTTTCATTTTTTAAGGGCAGGCAGTGGTCCCTAGGACCACTGCCTGGGCGTAAAAAATATTTTCACATGCATTCCCAAAGGGGAAGGGGTCCCCTGGGGACCCCTTCCCATTCGTGAATGCTTTGCCACCTACAAGTAGGTGGTAAATTACGATCTTTGCGACCGCAATTGCGGTCGCAAAACAGTCATACATAGGGCTTCAGACTCGCTATTAGGAAGGGACGCCTTGAAACGCCCCCTTCCTAATAGTGAGTCGCAAATCCTAATTAGCGAGTTGCTAATAAATTGCGACTCGCTAATTAGGGTTTGTACATGGCCCTTAGGTATTTTTGCATGCGCAAAAAGGTCGCAAACCCGTTTGTGCATGCAAAAATACTTCGTACATCTGGCCCTTAATTCTTTGCTTGACCAGGTCCCCTGTATAAGATGCTGCTTTAGAAGCCCATTTCTTCCTTTTTTTTGCTGGTGCTGCCCTGTCTGGAGATGAAAAGTTCACTCTGTAGTTGTCTTCCACTATAGATAATGTGCTTGGTGAGGACTCACTGACCGTCATGTTGTTTGACTTCCACTAATGGCCCTCCCTTCCCATGCTGCTCGGCCACCCTAGGTAAAGCTTTTCCTGCCCCCAGTCCCAGCTTCTCCTCCGCATTTTGGATTTCCTCAGACAAGGCTCCCACATCAGATGTGAGATAAGAAAGGATTGAAGCGCAATTACGTGGGACCTTAGATTTATCATGTTCTGGATTACAGGTGGATTTGCACTTACCCATGCCTGGAATCGGTTGATGGACAAAAGAGGAGTGGCCCAGCTCAGCCTCTGTCAGCCCCTTATGGGCTCAGGATGGGCCTGACCTTGGCCAGGGCTTTGCCAGGGCGTGATCCTGGGCGTTACGGGGAAATAGGGCAACGCTTTATAGCACAATGAAAATCCTGCCCCTGCAAGGATGTTGGCACCTCATGGTACAAGGAAGCCTGGGACTTGCAGTCCCCAACACGGCCAGCAAAACGGTGTCCCACGCCACGGGAATCAGTGCAGCGCTTTATAGCGGGATGAAAGTACTGCCACCACAAGGATGTCGGTGTCTCCTGGTGTCTGAGAGCCGGGTACTTGCAGTCTCCAACATGGCCAGTAAAATGGATAGATCTGTAAAGACTGTAGGAAGGAGAATCATTTTGTGATGGCTTGCAAAGCAAAGGAAAAAGTAAGTGCGTCACGGCGCGAAGACAAAATGTCCTTCAGAAGGTTCCAGAAGCAACATTCGATGCACACCCACAAGGCCAAGCGGCGACATCAGTTAAGAAAATTCAATGCCGGATGAAGTCGACCGTCTTTTAAATCATCCTCAAACAGTTTTTCTGTATCAGTATCAAGTGAAAGTGAAGAAAAGGATTGTGCCTTGTCAATGTTTACCTCAGAAAAGAATGAGCATATTGGTTTGGCCACTTGTGAAGAAAAATATCAGTCAAAGAAAGATCGACATGCCAAAGCACCAAAGTCATTCAAACATTGTCCAAAGATTACACTGAGCGTAAATAGTTGTTCAATACCTTTCATTATCAACAGTGGTGCATCGATAAACATTATGCCTGAGGAGAAATACAATTAATTATCTCCATTGCCGCAACTTATGCCATTGAAGACCAAAGTGTATACATGGCCTGCATCAATGCCCTTAAAAAGTCAAGGTTCATTTGTAGCAACAATGAAACATAAGAAAACGAAGGTGCAAGCACGTATCCATGTGCTTCAAGGTATAGCATTAAGTGCCTGTCTACTCAGTTACAGCACAGCTGCTGATATGGGACTGATTTCAGTGAATTACAACATGAATGCTCACCACAAAATAGTAAGTCAGTTCCCTTCGTTATTTCATGGTTTGGGAAAGCTTAAGACTATGAAAGTAAAGTTACACATTAATGAGGATGTCCGTCCTGTTGCTCAGAGTCATAGACAAATTGCTTTTCATCTGTCAGAAGTTGAATCGTTACTTAAGCATGATATTATTGAGGGCTCTAAGGGTGCAATGCCATGGATTTCTCCCATAGTAGTAGCTCCTAAAAAGGACAGTGAAGGAGCTGCACTCATATGCTCTGACATGTGTCAGGCAAAAAAGTCAATCGAACGAGAACAACATCCAGGTCCACACATTGCTGACATGATAACGCAACTAAATGGTGCAAAGTTCTTCTCTCTCCTTGATTTAAATAAAGGTTATCATCAGTTGGAATTCGAAGAAGATTGCAGGTACCTTACAACCTTTTCTACAGATGTTGGTCTGTTTTGATACAAAAGACTGTGTTTTTGTGCATCATCTGCTGCAGACCTGTTTCAAGACATCATTCGTTGTATCATACAGCTGGTCATGAATGCTTTCAATTACAGAGATGACATATTTGTTTTCGGAGGTACACAAAAAGACCATGATAAAGCTCTTACACAAGTATTTTGTTTACTTGCTGAAGCAAGTTTGACTTTGAATGCAGACAAGTGTGAGTTTCATAAGACAAAGCTAAAGTTCTTTGGCCATATCTTTTCTGATGAGGGTATGACACCAGATCCTGCTAAAGTACAAATGCTGTCACATGCTGATCCCCCACAAGATGTTTATATGATGCGTTCATTCCTTGGCATGGCCAGTTACTGTTCCAGATGCATACAAGACTTTGCCACTGTAAGGGTTCCATTGAGAGACTTGAAGAAAAAGTATGTTTCATTTCATTGGTCACCTGAACGTGAGGAAAGTTTTAAAAGAATCAAACAAGCCAATGAGAACACTACTGTAATGGAATACTTCAATCCAAAGCTTCAGACAGAAGTTGTTGCCGCTAGCCCAGTTGGGTTAGGTGCTATCCTTGCACAGCACAGCGGACACCTGAATGCTAGAAGAAATATTGTGGCATATGCAAGAAGAAGTTTGTTCCAAAAAGAATGTTCTTACTCACAACCAGAAAAAGCAAGGTTAGCCATGGTATAGGCTTGTGAACATTTCCATGTATTCCTGTATATAAAAGCTTTTACACTGGTAACTGATCATCACGCTTTACTGACTACTCTTGGCAATCCAAAGGCTAAAATGCATCCCCACTTGAACGATGGGCACTACAGTTACAAGAGTATAAGTATACCATTGTGCATTGTCCAGAGAAGGATCAGAACCCTGCTGTCTACTTTTCCAGAGTGCCTATACAAGGTCATGGTACTCCAGCCAAGACGGCTGAGGCCTGTATCAACTTCACTGTAAAATTAAACACACCAGCTGCCATTTCGTTAGCCCAGATTATCACTAGCATGAGTCATGATACTGACATACTAAAGTTGATGGATATAATTACACATCAGTCATGGAACCAACACACTTGACAGCTCACCAATGATGGTGATTATCAAAAATACAAAAATGTCAAGGAGGAACTGTCCATAACTCAGGATGGAGTTATCCTATGAGAGTTGAGAATTCTGATTCCGGATAGTCTGCAACAGAAAATAATTGAAGCGGCCCATGAAGAACATCATATAATTGTTGTCACAAAGCGAGCTCTACAAGACAGAGTCTGGTTTCCTTATCTTGATGACAGGGTTGAAAAGAAATTAAAGGCCTGTCAAGTATGCAACTACCTTTCTACAAAAACTACTCACCACACCTTGAACATGTCAGAACTCCTAAAGCATGAATGGGAGAGAATAGCCATTGACTTTTTTGCTTCACTCGACTATGGACATCACCTGCTGGTGATTATGGATGAATACTCACAATTTCCATTAATTTAAGATCTTTCATCTACTACTTAAGAATGAGTCATTGAAAGACTAGATGGCATCTTGGTGACTTGGTGTGTTCCAGCCATAGTGAAGTCTGACAATGGCCCGACTTTCAATAGTCGAGAGTTCTGAGAGTTCTTGGAGCATTTGAATATAAAGCATCAGAAGAGCACACCTCTCTGGCCGCAGGCCAGCAGAATTGTTGAGCGTTTTATGAGTACACTAAAGAAAGCAGAGCAGCGTGCTACACTTCAGAAGCTCAATTTGAAACATGTGTTAAATTCTACCTTGAGAGCTTATCGTTCAACACCTCACTCGACCACAGGTGA
Organism: Calotriton arnoldi; assembly: GCA_963921515.1. Taxonomy (NCBI): domain Eukaryota; kingdom Metazoa; phylum Chordata; class Amphibia; order Caudata; family Salamandridae; genus Calotriton; species Calotriton arnoldi. The sequence goes on from CAWUFW010000041.1 coordinate 972,888, forward strand.
AAGCCCTGTGACATTGATGTTCGAGAGAGTCATGAACACTAAGTTACCTCAATGAACCAATCAGAGAAAGAAAGATGAGAAAACAACTCATGAGAAGGACTTGGTTGATAAATAAAAGATGAAAATGTATGCTGCAGCAACTAGAAACAGCTAGCAGTGGTCTAGGAATATACCTATATCGGCCTTTTGTTTCAATCAAATTCCTCAACAAAGGGGGCGTGGCTTGCCGTGCTGCGGAATGGCAGCTCAGTGAGTGAGCTCCGCCGGCCGAGATATTATCCTCTGTAGATCCGCACATCCTGGAGGGACGAAGTTCTGCAATTTTTGCTGCCTGGTAGGAAGAACGGATGCGGCACTAAGCGGGGAGATCCCCGGATTGTTAAATCGCCTACCCGCCGAGATATTCGATCCGACGGATCACGACCGTGAACCGAGGAGTGCGCAGTGGAGCTCTGAGGCGGCTGACCGCATCACCGGAGGCCGGGGCTGCATTGTGGGCCTTGGCGGTGCCACCTGAGACACAGGTGGAGTCGGGCTGCGGCCGGCGGCGGAGCCGGGGGCATGCCATCTCTGCCGACTTGAGAGGGTGAATGCGCTGCCTTCCCGCGATGCTGGAGGCCAGAATAGAGACGGCGAGGATTGTGTAGCCGGGCGAGGACGCCGTGGCCATACGAGGCTGACTCTCCGAGTGCGGACCCAGCGAGACCACGAGTGGCGCTGGTGATACCGAGGTGCGTGACGAGGTTGCTGTGAACTGGCGGTTGGCACAACTGCATAGTGCAGATCTACGCCTGAGGTGATCCTGGCCTGGCGCCGATGGTGCGGGGAGAGCCTTCCGGCTCCGGCGGACGCCATTTTGCGGAGGCCTCGGACCGCGCGGGCCGGCGCTGGTGGAGGATTCCTGAGGCTGCTCTGATCTGCGCCGCGACCCACACAGGCGATAACTGTAAGTCTTGACGCTGTGCAAGGCGGGATTGGCCCCGAGCGACGCGGGGGTGTGCATCTGCCGCCTACGACCCTTGCGCTGTGGTGGATTATCGGTGGGCCGCCATCTTGGTTGCCCTGGTCTGTTTGGCACCGCACTGCATCGTGGTGGACTGATCGGAGCTTCTGGGTGCGCAGCTCTGGACCGCGGACCTGTCCGGCTGAACGTCACTGGCATCAGGTGCCGGAGTGAAGTGGATAGCCGCTCTGTGAACGTGTGGCGAACGGTCCTTGCTGAATAATTGCCTGCTGTACATTCGGTTTGGGCACTCTGTGAGTCGGTGCTGACTGGAGGTCTCCTTTGGCGCCCACTACATCAGTGGCGGTGAAGCGCTGACGGGAGCTCCATTGGCGTGACTGCGTGCGGTGCATTGCGGAGACCACTGGCCACGCAGGGGTCATACAGAGTCGTTCAGAGGGAGCGCGCTGCCTGCGTGGCTCGGGAGGCCTGGTCCTGCCGTTCTGGAGGGGCGGCGGGCCTGTTAGCATTACAATAAAAGTGATAGCGACGCCGCCTAATCATGGGCAAACAGGATGCCAAGCAACCTAAAATCAGCTTCGAGCAGCTCCGCTCAACCAGACAAATGGAATCTGACTCTGAGTCGGCCACCGGTGGAGCTCCCGAGGGTCCTCCGGCAGACCAAGGTGAGGACATCCGTACACTCATGTTAGAAATGCGATCAAGTCTGGGCACCATCGACGCTAAATTAGATACTTTAACGTCCCAGATGGAATCGGTGAAAACTCAAGTAGGGGTCCACGAGCATAGACTGGACGTCCTCGAGAACAAACAGTCCGACTTCCATGACTTCCAGGTGGAAACATAAGACCAAATGTCGCAGATGGATCGGCTCCTGTGTGTGATTAGGGCCAAGAACGAGGACTTGGAAGCCAGATCGCGTCGAAACAACCTACGCATCACGGGAATCCCGGAGACGACGGCGTTTACAAGGATGGAGGTGTTTGTGGCGGATTTGCTGCGTGACCTCTTTGCGGCGCACCTTTCGCCGGTGTTTGTCGTGGAGAGGGCCCATCGCACTTTGGGAGCTAAACCACCAGTTGGGGCCCCTCCGCGGCCCATATTGGCAAGGTTATTGAATTACCAAGATCGAGATATGGTATTACGACAGGCTCGTGGGATGGGGAAAATAACTCACCAGGGCAATCAAGTCGCCTTCTATCCGGACTTCACCCCAGCGGTACAAGCGGCCAGACGAGAATTTTTACCGGCTAAGAAGCTCCTTTTACAGGCACAGATTCCATATTCCTTGCTCTATCCAGCCAAACTCAAGGTGTCGCATGATGGTTCGGCTCATTTTTTCACAGACGCTAAGTCTGCTCTGAAGTTTGCTAAACATGTTGGTGGAAAACGTAGCAGGCCCAGCCCCAGACCGGATGATGCAACTCCTCTCCAGCTAAGTGATAATGACTGATAAATGCGCTTCTGGGTGCTTCTGACTGTCAGACAGTTTCATTACACTTTTCCCAAGATGGCAATGTTGTATGTTCTTGAAGGGAAACGGTGTGTTGTTTGACGATCTCTGCAAATGTTAAATGTTGGGTTTCATTGTTCGATGTGGTCAATTGATCACTGTGGGAACATCTCAACTCTATTGGCCCTCGAAATGTAATATGTAATAGTAGTATACGTCCACGGTTGTACTCTCTTTTTCTTTATCACTTGGGCGTTTGTTGGATTCTCATGTAGGTCATGATGTCTCTGTTGCGGCATGTGAGGTGGGGAACTGTAAGCTTGTAACTACAAGATTGGTGGTGATATTAGTGATCCTAGATTGTAAGCCGCACAATTCTTTTATCATGTTATGTTGCAGATTTTGTCCTTCGCAGTTTCTTGGCCACCCTGCTACGGTAGGGCAGTGGGCCGGCACTCATTCGTCCCCATGGGAAAATTCCCTATACTATGTTGTTGTATGTTCTATGGGGGGGGTCATGCTTCAACCTGATTGGGGGTTGTTGTGGGTGGGGGAGCGGGGGAGGGTTTTTATTGGTTTTTTTGTGTATTGCCAAGTAACAGAATGATGATTGTAGTTGAGACAGAGACGCATATCTGCTGGTCAAGTTTTAGCATCAATATACATGTGACTTTCTTGTTGCACACGAGACGAAAGTGAACTGTTTGACATGGAACATTCGCGGACTAAACGACAGTAGGAAATCTAGGTTGGTGCATGCCTACCTTACCAGACATAACATAGATCTATGCCTGTTGCAAGAGACTCATCTCCGCTCCCAGCCCTCTGCAAAACTTAGACACAGGCGCTGGGGTGCAGTATATGCATCAGTCTATTCCAACTACTCTAGAGGGGTGGCGGTGCTAATAAAGAGAGGCCTAGACTGGAGGGAAAGGGAAATACACACGGACCCAGACGGACGCTACATCATATTGCTGGGACAGTTGGGGAATATCTTGATGACCATTGTGGTGGTATATGGACCTAACACAGACTCCCCCGATTTTTTTCAGGAATTGTGGGCCAAAGTTAGAACCACTGGTTGCACCACGGTTTTGTGGGGAGGGGACTTCAATGCCATCCTAAATGATGACATGGATAGGCAGGGCACGGCAAGGACACACCATCCTGCGGCCAGCAGACTGTTGAACTCCTTTTTAGACGACGGGGACATGCTCGACATCTGGCGCTTACACCATCCACTGACCAAAGAGGGCACATGCTTCTCCGAACATCATCGCGCCTGGTCGCGGCTAGACTATTGGTTACTATCTAGGGATATGGCGGGCTGGGTGGTGGGCGTAAAGCACTTATCAAGGACCATCTCGGACCATTCGCCATGCTTGTTGACACTGTCTCTCCCTAACACTACACGGGGGCAATTCTCCTGGAGGCTGCCCCAACATGCACTTCTAGACGAGGCATTCAAGGAGGAAATAAGACTTGATATAATAGACTACTTTACGCTCAATACGGGGTCCGTCGACACTGAGGCTTCGTTTTGGGAAGCATTTAAGGTGGTCATTAGGGGACAGTGTATATCCAGGCAGGCAGGCGTGCTCAAGGCTATCAGAAACACCCTATCAACGTTAGAGGCGCAAATTAAAGGGCTGGAAACGAGAATACATATTGGTGGTGAATCGGCTCTTCTGGCTGACTTAAAGGTCAAATTGTTAGAATATGAAGAGGAGGCACAGAGGGAAGTGAGATTTCTGGGGAAATACGCGGAAGCACGTCGGTATGGAGAGGGGGACAGACCTGGGCGCACTCTCGCCGGTATGCTCCGCACCCCGCGTTCCATGGCCTATGTACCTGAACTAGTGGGTAAAGAAGGACAAACGATCAGGGGACCCTTGGCTATTCTGAATGAGTTCTCCTCTTTTTACGCCCATTTATATACAGCTACACAAACTGACTGTCCGGAAGGCTTGCAGGAGTTCTTAGACTCCCAGGCTTTGGTCTGGTTTAATGATCGCCATAGAGAGTATATGCATTTACCATTCACGGTTGAAGATATCACCGCTGTCATTAATGGCCTGCCCTTGGATAAGGCCCCTGGCTCCGACGGCTTGACGACCGCCTTTTATAAAACGTATGCGGAGGAACTCGCCCCCAGACTCTTAGCGGTGTATGAGGAAGCGCATGATACGGGTATACTGCCTGGGTCTATGCGCGAAGCTATCATTGTTACCCTGCTAAAGCCGGGGAAATTGGAAACCAACTTAGATTCTTATAGGCCTTTATCGCTAATTAATGTCGACGTTAAGATTTTGGCAAAATTGTTAGCGAATAGACTGAAACCTATGCTCCCTATTATAGCTTTACCAGATCAATCGGGCTTCATACCCGGGAGGGCCACCTCGCACAACCTCAGAACGGTTTTCTCGGTTCTACATTATTTGCACCCCGATGTACAGGCGGCGGCGGTTTTTCTGGATGCAACAAAGGCCTTCGATTCGCTTGAATGGCCTTATTTATTTAAGATTCTGGAACGGATGGGTTTCGGCCCACTGTTTCTTAAATGGATCCAATTGCTGTACACTGAACCAATGGCCAGAGTGCGGGTGAATAATATGGTCTCTGATCCATTCCGGATAACGCGTGGTACGAGGCAGGGCTGCCCGCTGTCGCCCCTATTATTCGCCATCGCAATGGAGCCGTTAGCGGCACGCATCAGGCAACACCACACAGACAAGGGTATAGGGTTCAGCGCCCGCAGTTTATTGATTTCGCTCTACGCGGATGACATCACGTTGTTTATTCTCAACCCTGAACGTCATCTCGACATAGTGTTGAGAGAATTCATTAGATTCGGGGGCTCTCGGGTGTAACCATTAACTGGGCTAAATCTATGATTTTCCCCTAACCGACAACACCAGGGCAGTGACCTCGGAATTCCCGTTAAAATGGGAACAAGAAAAAGTGAAGTATTTGGGTATTTGGATCAGTCGAGACCTACAAGAAATGTGGAACTTGAATTACGGCAGGACCATTGTATGGTTGGAGGAAAAGGTAACTCTATGGGCTAAACTCCCACTATCACTTGCAGGTAAAATCGCATTGGTCAAAATGATCATCTTGCCTAAATTTCTATATCTCTTTGTGAATTTACCAATTATACTCACCCAATCCTTCTTTAAAACACTGCGATCTTTATTGATTTCGTTGGTATGGGCGGGAGGACAGGCCCGGGTATCATGGGAACTATTGTCGCTTCCGACAAAACAGGGTGGTCTGGGCGCTCCGGACATGAAACTTTACGCGCTATGTGCGCAGGCGCAATTCCTGCACTACTGGGTACATCCAACACCATTCCAACCTCACGTGGCAGTGGAGGCGGACGCGGTGGCTCCTGTTCCTCTTGGGGTGGCGCTGTATCAGCCCTATAGGCGTCCCAAAGAAGGCATTGATACCCCGGAAACCCTAAGATGGGCCTGGGATGGACTGCGAAGAAGGGCAGGCGCTCAGATATTGTATGCTCCCTCTATTCCTCTGGCACAAAATCCCATGTTACCTAACATTAGGGATGAAATGAACAATAAAGTGGCACAAAAGATGTCCCTCCATACATTTGCGGATCTGTACCCCGAGGGAACGTTTAGAGGCCCTCCAGTAGCGGGGAAGGGCAAACAGTGCACTTCGGTGAGGCATTTCTGTACCACAAAATACGGGCCGCCTGAAGGAAATTACATAGTGACTTCCCCTCCCAGCCAACCCCACTGAATGCTCTGGAAAATCTTTTGCGGGCACCATCTTCTCACAAGCTCATAACCAGACTGTACACGACTATGCAAACTGACGCCCCTGTGGCCACTTCTAACGCTCAACAAAAATGGACTGACGAACTATCACCCCCACTGTCTGACGACCAGTGGTCATACTGCTGTGCCCAAATGACTGAATTGTCACCCAATTATAAACTTAGGCTAATTCACTTCAAATTTCTACATCGCTATTACAGAACGCCCATCAGTCTACATAGAATGGGACTCAGAGAGGACGACTGCTGCTGGCGTTGCGGGGCTGCTGCCGCCTCTTTCTTACACATGGCATGGGACTGCCCGGCCATCACTGACTATTGGTGTAAAATTTTTGCAGCTATAAACCAGATTTTGGGGTTGTCACTGTCCCCATCCCCACTAATGGGTGTATTGGGATATGTGAAGGACACACACATTAAAAAACGCAAACTACATGCACTACTGCTGCTCTTCGCTAAGCGTCAACTAGCATTGCTGTGGGGTAGGAGGAGAAACCTACTTTTAACAACTGGATTAGGGAGGCCACATATGGTCAGACGCAACTGGCTACATTCTGGGAACTGATGCCACCTGCCGCTAGGCCTAGGGAAATCTGGGAGCCGTTTATTGATTGGGTTCGGGAGCAGGGAAAAATTGATCCTGTTGAGGCAGTCACCAATGGGAACGATCCGGGGCAGATAAGATGCTAAAAAGACTATAGGCTTAATTGGAAATGATACTGTTCTGCTGTCTGGAATTTAATATGCACCATGAGTTAGATATTATATTCTACTGTCAATTCAATCGCTGCTATGATTTTAAGTCTACTTGTAAACAAACACGTCTTTTTCCAAAGTGGTAGATACCGTTGCATTCGTGAGGATGTTGTTTCACGCAATTATACAATCTCCTGTAATATTGTTCATATGGCAAATACACTGAATTTTTATTTGTTGTTGTTTTCTTAATTTGCAATTGTAACAAATTGAAAATCAATAAAAAATAAAAATAAAAAAATAATATATAACTGGCAACACCCCACAAGCCCACCTGTACCTGGCGTTGATTTCCCTGTTGCAGCCGGAGCAGTGCAAGGCCTGTAGAGAACTGCAAAGAATATTCTGTGAAATTAGTCTTGTTTACGGGGGATGTATAGGTGGTCATGCCGTTTTGGGCATGCTGTCACAAATATATTACTAAAGGATTGTGTGCAAATATATTACTAAAGGATGGTGCAGTAGCGCACTGCCATTCACATAATGCACATTTTCACTGAAATGGGCATTACATTTTAACAATCATGCACTTCTACTGATAATTTTATAAAGCAATGATTTGCCCACTCTTTAAAAAAAAAAAAAAAAACTCCCCAGAACCTCCCTTATGATAGTCAGGCTACCTCGCTTAGCTTGCACATAACACTCATCCACGACTTTTACGCCCTACCACTTTCAAATGTCACCAGCCGCCACTGATGTAATGCCGTGAGAAATGATTCAGCTGTCTAAGTCTGTGAAACAATATGGGTTCTTCCTTCATAGAAGTCTGAATTTTATTGGATGACGTAGACATACCTACATCTCAAAGTGGCAGCAGGTCCTACTTGATCTACTGCAGCTGCCAACTTCTCACGGCTAAGTGGCCACAGGTCAGGAAAATCAAAATGTGCTCACCCTCTTGTAGAGTCTTCCCTTGGTTCACTATTATCCACTGTGCCTCAATCACCTACTCTATCCTTGCAGCCAATTCTTTTGACTGGCGAGAATACATTATCTTTAAGATGACATTTGAGAGTGATCGTGATTAACAATTGGCTCAGTGGTGGGATGGGACGACCTGGCCTATCGAGTGGAGCTGACCCTGCTGGGACTCGATTGAATAATGGCAATCCTATACAATGCCCCAGTTCCTCGGTCCCTTTCGGAGGTCATCCGATCGGTCTTTCCCAATTAGAGGGTGTCACTACGATTCACGGGATGGGACCGCAGACTGACGTGCATGACTACCCTTTGGCAGTGGAATGGATTGCACTACTCAGCGTGGCTGATTGGTTTGCACGGGGGAAGGGATAGGAATTACCCTACTTGGGGACTTTGGTCAGGGAACCACATTCATTCGTTTCAAGAGATACAGGAACAGTACCACCTTTCTCGCACCCAACTTGACAAGTACCTACAACTACAACACACTCTCACAGCCAACATACCCCTAGCGACTGCCATTCCTGAATTCAGCCCCTCAAGGCTAAGTTGTTGACCGGGAAGCTCACCAGAAGTGCAATTTCACAAATATACTGCTCCCCGGTCATTAACGCCCGAACCAGTTCCAGAGAATGAGGCGGGAGTGGTAGGCATGGGTGGTAGAACTTGACGATGCAGAGTGGAGGGAGGCCATAAGGCCCCTCTGGAATTGGTTATCTCCACACGCCTCAGACTGGTTCAGCTTAATTATCTCCACCTAACCTACATGAAACCACTGAGGCTTCAACGGGCAGGCAGGATGTTGCAGGTCAACTGCTTCCACGGTTTCTCACTGGACACAGACTTCTTCCATCTGGTTTCAATCAATCAATCAATCAATCAAGCATTTGTATAGCGCGCTACTCACCCGGAGGGTCTCAAGGCGCTAGGGGGGGGGGTCCGCTACTGTTCGAACAGCCAGGTCTTGAGTTGCTTCCTGAAGGAGAGGTGGTCTTGGGTAAGATGGAGGTGGATGGGTAGGGAGTTCCACGTCTTGGCAGCCAGGTAGGAGAAGGATCTTCCTCCCGTTGTGGCTCTTCGGATGTGGGGGACGGCGGCGAGGGCGTGGTTGGTCGATCGTAGCTGGCGGGTGGGAGTGTAGAAGGTCAGACGGTCGTTGAGGTATCTGGGGCCTTGGTTGTGGAGAGCTTTGTGTGCGTGGGTGAGGAGTCGGAACGTGATTCTCTTGCTGACGGGGAGCCAGTGCAGGTCTCTCAGGTGTCCGGCGATGTGGCTGTGTCGGGGGATGTCCAGGATGAGTCGAGCTGAGGCGTTCTGGATGCGTTGGAGTCTTTTTGAAGTTTGGCTGTGGTTCCGGCGTAGAGGGAGTTGCCATAGTCCAGTCGGCTGGTGACGAGGGCCTGGGTGACCGTCTTCCTGGTTTCGGTGGGGATCCACCGGAAGATCTTGCGCAGCATGCGTAGGATGTTGAAGCAAGACGAGGAGACGGCGTTGACTTGTCGGGTCATTGAGAGGGAGGAGTCCAGGATGAAGCCCAGGTTGCGTGCGTGGTCCGTTGGTTTGGGTGCGTTGCCCAGGGCAGGGGGCCACCAGGAGTCGTCCCAGGCGGAGGGTGATGATCCTAGGATGAGGACTTCCGTCTTATCTGAGTTCAGTTTCAGGCGGCTGTTCCTCATCCACTCGCCACGTCCTTCATCCCTTCATGTAGGTTGGTTCTGGCGGTTGTGGGGTCGTTGGTGAGGGAGAGGATCAGCTGGGTGTCGTCGGCGTTGGAGAAGATGTTGAGGTTGTGTTGGCGTGCGATGGCTGCGAGGGGGCTCATGTAGACGTTGAAGAGGGTGGGGCTGAGTGATGATCCTTGTGGTACGCCGCAGATGACTTCGGTGGCCTCGGAACTGAACGGGGGAGGCGGACTCTCTGGGTTCTTCCGGCGAGGAAGGAGATGATCCACTCCAGTGCCTTCTCTTGGATTCCGACGTTGTTCAGGCGTTGCACTAGGGTGCGGTGGCAGACTGTGTCGAACGCTGCGGAGAGGTCCAGGAGGATGAGGGCCGCTGTTTCCTCGTTGTCGAGCAGGGCTCGGATGTCGCCGGTGGCTGCGATGAGGGCGGTCTCGGTGCTGTGGTTGGCGCGGAAGCCGGACTGCGAGTGGTCGAGGGATCCATTCGTCTCGAGGAAGGCGGCCAGTTGTCTGTTGACGGTCTTCTCGATGACTTTGGCAGGAAAAGGAAGGAGCGAGATGGGGCGGTAGTTTTTGAGGTCGGTGGGATCCGCTGGACGGTTTCTTCAGTAGGGCGCTGAGTTCGGCGTGCTTCCAGCTCTCTGGGAAGGTGGCGGTGTCGAGGGAGGTGTTGATGATGTCCCGGAGGTGGGGTGCGATGACGGCGTCGGCCTTGTTGAAGACGTGGTGAGGGCAGGGGTCGGTTGGTGATCCGGAGTGGATGGAGTTCATCGTGCGGATAGTGTCTTCGGTGTTGATCGGGGTCCAGGCTCGGAGGGTGGAGGTGGGGGATGTTGGAACGGTCGTAGGGTACGTCGGCTGTGTGCTGAAACTGTTGTGTATGTCTGCGATCTTGCTGTGGAAGAACGAGGCGAGCGAGTTGCAGAGGTCTTGCGATGGAGTGATGTCGTTGTTTCCGGCGCTGGGGTTCGAGAGTTCTTTGACGATGATGAAGAGTTCCTTGCTGTTGTGGGCGTTGTTGTCCAGTCGTTCCTTGAATGCGGTTTTCTTGGTGGTGTGGATCAGCTGGTGGTGTTTTCGGGTGGCGTGCTTGAGGGTGGTCATGTTGTCTGCAGTCGGGTCTCTGCGCCATGTTTTCTCGAGGGCCCGGCAGTTCTTCTTGGATTTCTTGAGTTTGTCGGTGAACCAGGATGCTTTCTTGTTGCCGGGTCTGACTGGGGGTCTTCAATGGGGCGAGGTCGTCTGCGCAGTTGGTGATCCATCTTGTGAGGTTGCTGGCGGCTTGGTTGGGGTTCGTTGAGCTGGCGGGAGGGTTCTGGCTCAGGGATGTGGTGAGTTGGTCGGTGGTGATCTTGTTCCAGCTTCTGCGCGGAAACTGTTGCGGGTGGTGGTGCGTGGTGATCCTGCTGAAGCTGAAGTGGACGCAGCTGTGGTCTGTCCAGTGGAGTCCGGTGGTGTGGCTGAAGGAGATGTCCTTGCTGGAGGAGAAGACGGGGTCAAGCGTGTGGCCGGCGTGGTGTGTGGGGGTGGTCACCAGTTGCTTGAGTCCGAGGTTGGCGAGGTTGTCCAGCAGGGTGGTGGTGTTGCGATCGTTGTTGTTCTCTAGGTGGAAGTTGAGGTCCCCAAGGAGGATGTAGTCAGCCGAGGGGAGGGCGTGCAGGCTGATGAGGTCGGCGATGTCTTCGCTGAATTGTGTGCGTGGTCCTGGGGGTCTGTAGATGAGGGTGCCTCTGAGGGTGGTCTTGGGGTCGGTGTGTATCTGGAAGTGCAGGTGTTCGCCGGCTGTGAAGGTGTCGCCGGAGTTGGTCGTGATGCGGATGGTGTTCTTGTGGACGATGGCGATGCCTCCTCCGGTTTGGTTGGCGCGGTCCCTTCGGGTGATCTTGTATCCGTCCGGGATGGCGATGGCGATGTCGGGCGCTGAGGAGGCGTTCATCCATGTTTCCGTGAGGAAAGCGACGTCTGGTGATGTGGAGTCGAGCAGGTTCCAAAGTTCCACGGCGTGTCTGTGGACGGAGCGGGTGTTGAGCAGGATGCACTTCAGGTGGTTGCTGCTGGTGCTCGGCTTGGCGGGTGCGGTGCAGGTCCGGAGGCAGGAGAACTTGCAGGATTGGCAGCCGAAGGGTCCGTGGGTGCAACCTGGGGTGGCACGGTGGCAGCCGGGGATACGGCCGGTGTTGAGTGCGTTGAGGGTGGCGGTGTCGTAAGTCCGGTGGGTGGGTTGGCTGCTGCGGGGGCCAGGGGGTTTGGCGCTGGGCGCGGTCCAGGCACGGACGGGCGCAGACGGGCTTGCCTTAGGCGCGCCTTCGGCGCGCCAGCGGCGCGTCCGCTGCGCACTGTCCTCTGCTGGCTCGGTACTGGTGACAGATAGGGAGGCAACTCTCGTTAGTCCTGGACAGACCACTAGAACTCTCACCCACAGTTCCTCTTCTAGGCCTCCTGGAGGACTTGCGGGAGACTGAGATTGGAGCATACGTTCATTGGGGTCACTATGCTGAAAGGGAACATTGTCCGGAATTTGAACTCCAAGAATCCTTCTTCGCTGTGCAGAGGACGGGGAAGGACTGGTGTGCTCAGTAAGAACACCCCATCTATTTTGCTAGGAGCTGCCTGCAGAAACACGGGAAGATCTGGATCAAATTGCGGGGGTATCGTGGTCTGGGCTCCGATGATTGATCAAGTTGTACAAGTGAAAAATTGTGATGTCTGGGACACAATAATTATGGCTGTACCATTTTTGTGTTCTATAATAAAAACAATAAAAAGATTACATTTGAGAGTTAAAAAAAAAAAAAAATTCCTCAACAAAAGAGCATGGGCATCATTGGGAAGCTAAAACTTTGTTGGTCTCAGCCTATTATAGTTTTGTTCTGCTATGGGTAGGGCAACATTACCTAACCTCTTGCAGGTATATCCATCGAAAAGTCTGGCTCTTAACTTATATGGCTGTGAATGTTTCAGAATAAATGACTTTTAAAAGCTAGACAAGATTGAGAGCCTGCTCAGTAAATCATACTTAGGGGCCTATTACGATGTTGGTCGTAAAGCCTCCGACCTTAGGTCGGAGGCATTACGACTGACATCGTCGATTTCCATTCTGACCGGCTGATGACAATACAGCCGGTCGGAATTGAAATCAACTGGTCATTCCAGCTGGCTTCCGACGGGCTCAAGGAGCCCATTGGCCAGTCGGAACCGGCCTGTAATCCATATGGACAGCGGTTTACGGTGTCCGGATTACGATGCACGGTTTCCTGCAGGCTTCCCATGCCGAGCTTTCCGACATGGAAAGCCTTTCGGAAAGCGTGTTTGGAGGCCCCTAGCAGGTCCCCCTTTCCCTTGCAGCCTCCTGTTGGGGGCCGAAATCCCTGCACCTTGTGGAAGCCACATTGAGGTGCCTGCCACAGGATTCAGGGATTAACACAATCTCCCATTTCTCCATGGAAGCTTGTGTTAAGGCCGGTTTATGGCGTAACACAAGCTTCCATAGAGAAATGGGAGAATGGACCGCACCATGTGCGGTTGCATCAAAATTAAGCGGTTGAGACCGCCGACCGGAGGTGAGTCAGTCCTGTTTCCGCCATGGTGTCGGTTGGAGGAAACTCCGACCGACATCGTAATAGGACCCTAAATGTCTAGAAAAGTACTTCATTGGCAATATTAAGTTTGTGACTTGAAATGGTTGGAATTTTGCTTAGGGACTATCCCAAGATGTTGCAAATTTCCCTCAGAAAAACTAACCCTGATACTTTGACGTTTCAAGATTTTTTCAATAGTCCAAGATCCAAGAAATGTATCAATGTATAATGGTGTGCAGCACCTAGATGTAAAAATTCATGATATTGACATATTTTTGACAAATCTCACTTACAAATTCTGGCGGAAAAACCTGATTTTGTGAGGAAGAAAAGTAGAGAGTTGTATTATAAGCATTTCCTACAAATCATTTGGCTCATATCAGTTTGTACGATCTTGCAAGACACAGGTATGGAGCTTTACATGAAAGTAAATATAGATATGAATGTACACCTGTTTTATTTCAGCTTTAAGGTGGAGGGACTCATTTTGCAGATAACATAGCCATTTTTTCTAGTGTAAGAAGAGATCCATGTATTATTGATATGTCCGAGTCTCTTGTAGTAATGCAGCAAGTATTTATGGTCACTATTTATGCAGAGAAATATCAACTCCTTTTGGATGATATAGTTTTGTTATACAACCCAAATATTGTCAATATATTATAGATGTTTCAATTAATTGCAAAATGTCTGTGCAAAACCACACCCCTCTTAATTCAAATATGTTGGTGGAACTGAAATCATGGTGTTAATGTTAAAATGTATTGTTCTGTGGAAAATACATATCAATAAAAAATGAATTTGAAAATTGAATTAAAAGGTGTGTCGCTTCGAGCAGACATTTTGCAATTAATTTGAGGACTCATATTCAAATGATGTTCAATCACATCCCTATTGTAAAACTATTGTTTTCATTATTCACTTTTTTGACTGAGACAAATTTAATCTTTGTACCTTTTAAGCCCTTATTTTTGTTTGTTTTATTTTGCTGCAATTTTTCACACCAAGCATTGCTGTCAAATGCCAAGTGACCCCGTGTAAGGCAGATTTAAACAGTTTACTGTCAAGCCTGGCCTGTCAGTAAAGTAAAAGAGCAAATTTCATAATAGTACCCTGGGTTAAGCACGCAATTTAACTTTTTGTAAAGGACCCAAAAGCCCACCAGCTAATGTGCTCAACCCAAATCATGGTTTGAATATTTAACAAAATGGTTTGAATCAGTTTGACTTAGTCAAGCGACTATTGTGATACCCACACTACTTAATATCTGAAGGAAGCATCTTTTAAGATTCACCCCACAAGTGTCTTTTAGTTATGACCCACTAAAAGAACTGGCATAGACTCTGGTCTCCACCTTTACCATAACCTTTGGGGTGATAACTCAACAAAGTTAAAATGTAGGGGTTAATACAAATTTAAAGGGCAGCTATTTATGTAGAAAATTACGGTACATACATTCCCCAAATGTCTTGGGCATATTTGACAGTTCTTACATTTCCAAATTTGAAATTATTCAACATTTATGGCAAATTTTGATCATGTTGAAACATTCCCGCAGATTTTCTTTCTCTGCATGAATTTCCAGGCAGAGTCAAAGTGCGCACGTTTTTGAAAACACAGGAAGAATGACTGGGGTCAAAAAGGCAGGGCTGAAGGGGCTGCTATCAACTAACAGGGGAGCAACAGTGCTAGGAGTAACTGAGAGACCAATTTATTGTAATGCCATCTGATATGTGGTACATGCTTCCGAATGAGTACTCGCACGGATGCTGACAGTTACTGAGACTTCCAGTAGGGCACCCTTCTATCTACTGACGGAATGTTTCACACACTTGTGTGCTATTAATGGTACAAGAGGGACCATGGGGTATAGTATGTGGGTGCAGAGAACTTGACATCAAAGAGAGGCTGCCATGAGTGTGATGAAGGCCAATATCTTGACATCATGGTGAGCGAAACTTGTGCACTAATGTGGCAAAGACATTACACATTACATTCAGCGTTCAGAAATGTTGAAAAAAAGGAATACAGTGAATTAAGTTTGGAGTTGTTTGTTTTGTTATTTTCTGCATCAACTAAAATGAAATTTTCTATAGATTTCTGAGGCCTCCTTTTCATTATTGTGAGAAAGTGCCCACTTTTTTGCTGAATTGCGGATGTGCTTTGACTGAGTGTGCCCTGGGCTCCTGCTAATCAGGAACCCAGGGCCTATGTTCCTTCCCTAAAACTGCATTGAAGCCTAGACCCAATTGGCATCTCTTGCCACAAGTCAGCCCCTGGAAATTGGCACCACAGGTACCCAGGGCACTGTGACCAGAGAAGGCCTCTAAGGGCTGCAGCACTTATTGTGCCACCCTTAGAGGTCCTGTACCCTTACACTCACACACTGCCTTTGCAGGCTGCGTGTTTTGGTGCAGAAAAAAGTGAAGAGTCGACATGGCACACATCTCTGTGTGCCATGCCTACAACCCACTGCCCTGGCATAGATCAGTCACCACTCTAGCTGGGTGCACTATACCAGTGGTGAGGGTACAGGTGCATGAGCCCTGTACCCCTACCTTGTCTAAGGCCATTCTTAGACATTGTAAGTGCAGTGCTGCCATTAAGAGTATATGGTGCTGGGAGTTTGTCATTACGAACTCCACAGTACCATAATGGCTACACTGAAAACTGAGAAGTTTGGTATCAAATCTCTCAGCACATTAAACCCACACTGATGCCAGTGTGGGATTTAATGAAGAATGCACACAGAGGGCATCTTAGAGATGCCCCCTGAAAACTAACCTACCACTAGTGTCCAGGCTGAGTGGCTGCTTTCAGCTGCCACCACCAGACATGTTTCTGGACCCCTGGGCCGAGAGCCTGCTGCTCTCTGGGGCCTGAAACAATGCACATCCTGGGATGAGGTGCCAAGCCTCCTCCCCCTGGATGGGCAGGGTTCATGAAGGGGAAGCTTCAAAGGCTTGCCGCCTTTGTGAGGTTCCACAGGCCACTTGCTGCTTTCAGCAACTGGTCCCCACTGGTTCTGACCCCCACTTTGGGCAGGAGAGCCGGCGGGAAAAACAAGTGAGGAAGAGAGGTGTGCCAACTCCACCCCTCAGGTGGGGGAGGCGAGGTGAAGCACAACTCTCAGTCCCCGTCATCTTGCAGATGGGGGACTCTGCCAACCAGGGACATGCTCATGCCCCCCTCCCACTGGAGGGTGGCATAATGGGGGGTGTACCCACCCCAGGGAAGGGACCCTTTGGTCCCTGCCTTTTACCTACCTGTATTTAGGGGCATCCCTGAACTTTGCTTCCTCAGACAAGAAGAAACTACAGGGAGAAGAAGAAGAAGGACCGAACAGCCGTGCAGCAGCTAACAAGAGGAAGACGCCCACTGACTTGGCCCCAGCCCTACCGGCCTGTCTCCACCTCAAACCTGCTCCTGCAAAATCCTGGTGTGTCCTGCAGCCAACAACCTTGAAAACTCCGGAGGACCTGCCTGCCTTCAACCCCAAAGTCTTTGTCTCCCGTGAACACCGGATTTGTTCATCTGCAACCTCTGGCTCCGGCCGGACACCGCAAATCCGCCCCACTCTGCACCCGCCGTCCACGGCCCGAGCTCGAGTGGGCAAACACCACGAGGAGGTCACCCCGGCGATCCTGACCCGAGATCCGGTGACCCCTGACCTGCCTCAAGCCTCCAGCCGACGCCTGCAGCCTAAATCCAGACGATCCCCCCAACCGCCAACAGGAGCTGGTAAGAAGATCCGACCCCATAAGGCACCCCTGCACCCAACGCCGCACGGCCTTGGGTGCCCAAACCAACGGTGCCTAACCAACCCCTAACTTCCCAACTTACCTCTCGAAGTGGTGGCCGCACCCAGAAGACCTTCGTCCCCAAGCCTGCAGTGCCTTTGCAAACTGGAGGTTTCCCATTGAAAACAACAGGGCGCCCAACGTCGAAACAGCACCCTGCACCCGGCCGTCCTAGTGCCGCTGAGGGTGCACCTTTGGTGCTACTTTGTTTCCCCATTTGCCCTGAGCTAAAGTCCAGGAGCTTTGCTCCCACAACCAAGTGGCCTGCTTGCCAGCAGCCACCAACCAGAGGCCCTCTATCCCCCATTTGATAACATTGGGCCTCAGCACTCTGCACCCGGCCGCCCTAGTGCCGCTGAGGGTGTAACTAGAGTGCATCCTTGACCATGGGGGACTCCTGAGTCTACCCCTATAACCTCAACTCCCACTACCAAATACTTACCTCAAAACCGATAACACTATTTTCCTCCATAGGATAACATTGACTGTTTTTTCTTGGAAAAGTTTCTAAGTGTGGAGTTTGAAAACCTTAAGAAATTCTTTAAAATTGTACTATCCAACAAAAACGATTTTACTTACCTGTTTACAGGAAATGTCCCAGAGTAGTATCCAGGTACACTACTCTGAGTAAGAAAAGTAATCTCAAAATTAACTTACCTGTAATTTTACTGAAAAGCCCATTCAAGTCTATGTACTGTATTTACAAAGTATTGCATTTCTCTGAAACCATACTGTAATTCAAAACAAAGTGCATATACATTTTCAATTCAAACTGTTTTCAAACTGCATTACTATTGTAAAGTATGTATTGCTTACCTGTGCCAGGCTTGCTTGGTTCTAGAAAATAAAATAACTAAAAGAATATTTTCATACAAAAACAATTGGTCTGAAGTTCAGTCTTTGAGTGTGTGAACTCATTTGCTGACTGAGTGTGTACAACAAATGCTTAACACTGTCCTCTGATACTGCCTTACTGCTCGACCACACTACCACAAATAGAGAGTGAGGGGCTATCTAACTTTACCTCTGCCTACTTTTGGGGTTCCACTGGACTCTGTGCACACTATACCTCACTTTGGTGTAGTATATACAGAGCCAGCTTCCTACATTGGTGGATCAGCGGTGGGATATTGTAGGAAAGTAGGATCTGCTTCTTATGGTTACCCCACTTTTTGCTTTTTGCACCCACTGTTTTGACTAGTCTGACTGGGATCCTGCTAATCAGGACCCCAGTAAATCTGCTTTCTCCCTTAAGTTGTCATGTATGTACTTTGGTACAACTCCAGATTGGATACTGGGGTACCTTTATAAGTCCCTAGTACATGGTACACATGTACCCAGGGCATAGGTGATCTCAGAGGCCTCCCATGGGCTGAAGCATGTATTATGCCACCCATGAGAGGCCATGCAAAATGGAACCTCACGTCTGCTACTGCAGCCTGTGTAAGCTGGTGCTTGCACCACTTACTTTAGATATAGGTTCACTATATCTATAGGTCACTACACTTAAAACTTATAAGTCACCCCTATAGCAGGCCTTATCAATCCTGAAGGCAGGGTGCTGAGTTTTACGTGAGAGGGTGCCCCTGCATGAGCAGAGCCTCTCTGCAGCCTTCAGAGACCATTCTCCCGGGTTTTCTGTGACTCAGCCAGACATATAGGTAGAGGTGCATTATAACCTTGCGGTAAATGCTATCTCGAAAATGGCTGAAATAAAATATGTCCTGTTTGGTATCAAACCCCTTGGAATCATACCTCCACACCAGTAACTGGTGTGGGAGGTATGATTCCACCCTTCAGAAGCGAGCTTCGAGGGGTCACTGGTCTATCCGGTACCAGCTTTCTCGACCCGGACAGCACAAAATTGTTGCTGCCAGCCACAGACACGATTCTGCCCTCCTGCTGCTGAGCCAAGCTCGAGCAGGGGAAGGCAGCACAATAGGCATCCTGTCACAGGGAGGTGTAACCACCTCCCAGACAGGATTTAGTGTATTGGGGCTGGGTGGGTGCACTCTGAGAGTGCCTGAAAGTCTGCACTGGGGGCACACTTGGTGTCCCTTTGCATAGTCCAGCTCAAACCAGTTCTGGGAACCATTTACTCCTGCTCTGGCGTGAAACTGGACAAAGGACATGGGTGTAACCATCCCTCTGTCCTGACCCTCCCCTAGGAGGGTTCCTAGAATCTGTCCAACCCTTTCCTGTGGGTATAAAATGGGTTACCTGGCTACAGGACATTATATTTTACGTGGACAAGATTCTGCAAGAAGAAACCACTAAACTTCGACCGTCTGGACACGCTGGACTGCGCTGGACCTCCATTGGGCTCGACTTCGTCTTCCCTTTTCGTTCCAAGTCTCTCCAGTGCCCGTGATCCATACAGGCTCCATGCAGGACCCTGTGGACCTCCAAAGACAACAGAATAATCTCCTTGGAGTGAAGGGAGTCACTCCCTGCAACGCAGGCACCATAATGCAACTGTCCAGTCTGCTGATCTTGATCTCCTGTGGACTCCGAAGGCTCCATCAACACATGAGGTAGGTTTCTGAAGGTCTCCGAGGTTGTGCTGCCCTCTTACTGAGTTTGAGGTCAGAATCCCTTATGGGGACTGCATAACCTGTACCCCTGTGCACCACATTCATTTGCAGCAGCACATGCTTGTTGTCATGCAACAATTCTGTGCATTGGACTAATTTTACCCCTAATCCAAGCGCATCTTTTTTGCAAAGGACTCCGGCATCCTCACACTCTGTGCCCTGCTAGCTGGTATCCTGTGAAACCGCCTGAGGTCCCCTCGCGACTCCTGTGCCTCCGGCCTGTGGGTCCACTTGAGGGTCAACACTGCTTTACTTGGGCTCCTCTGGTTGCTCCAGGCCTGCCCTGATTACCCTTGCTGTGGTGAGTCTCCTGGTCCTTGCTGGGCCAGACCGAAACCGACCTTAACCATCTACGTTGTTTGCCGCTGTCAAGGCTTGTTGGTGCTCCCGCCGGACATCGACCCCTCAGCACTCGACATCCTTTGTGGGACAGCTCGAATCCAGCTCCTGGTCATCCTAGACATCTCCTGGTCCCTGTGGATGAAGAGTCAAGATCCCTGTCAACGCACCTGAAGCACCTGACATCGGTGGGCATTCGTCTACCGAGCCCCTGGTCACTCCAAAGTGACCCAGACTCTGTCCCCTCTGCTTTCAGGTTCTTCTCAACTAGAATCCACATTTGGATTCCACCGCACACTTTTCTTACTTCCAGCAGCAGCATTTCTTTGTCGACTTCCATAGAAAACGACAAGGGTTTCCGACGCCACTTCGCACCTCTGCATCCGGCTCCTCTGGGATAGGTAACTCTGGTACAAAGGTATCCACAGGTGGGGTGGCTCTCCAAACTCTTAAATTCCAAGGGTTGTCTTTGTAATCTGCTGGGAAGGGTCCTTAATCTTTCCCATTGAATAGTACGGTGCATGCGGTTGTGTTCTCACTCTGCACCCGTCCTCCATGGGGTCCCTACTTACTCACCTTGGGTGGTTCCTTGGGGTCCCAGCAATTCTACACCTTCTAGACTAGGGGTCTGATCCGATGTCGGACGGACTCAGGTCCGTCCGACATCAGCCCAGGAGCCGCAACCGACCGACCTGCTGTCGCCGGTTACGGCCCTGCAGATGACATGCGACCGAACCCTGTTCGGTCGCACTCGTATACTTCACAGTGGGAGCATGCATTCCGAGCGGAATGCATGCTTGCATTGTGAAAAGCAGGGGTGCAGCTCATCCCTGCACCCTGTGGCCGGCACCCTGCGGTGCCTGACACCAGGTGCAGGGATCAACAGAGGGGCACCATAGGTGCTCCCAGGCTGCCATTCGGCAGGCTCAGCATCTACATGGGGCCCCACTGGGGGCCCCTAAAGACAGTTATCGATTGCCTTTTCGTGCCGGAAGGACCGGCACGAAAAGGCAGTGAATGTTGCCATCGTACTCCCTCGGTCGTGAAGAGGCGGCCGGGGAGTACTGAAGGATTCTCGGACGGCGGACGGGCTCTCATAAGCCATCCGGAAATTGAGTCGGATTCTTCCGACCGAGCACATCGGAATGGCTCGGCCGGAAAGGAATCCGCCGGCATCGCCCGATCTCGGTCGGAAGGGCTCCGACCATCGTTCGGTGCCCTTCCGGCCGAAATCGGAATCGGCCCCTTAGTCTAGTCCCAAGTCGTGGTTCTCCTACCACTATTTTAGTATATGGTTTGGTCTCCCCCTAGGGCCCACTGTGTATTGTGCTTCTTACGATTGATTCTCTGCAACTGTATTATTTGAAGTGTTCTATCCTCGTGTAGAGGATACTAGAGAGTGTTATATGTAATAAATACATATTTTTATAACTACTGTGTGGTTTCCCTTTCATTTAACCAATACTATAAGGTTGCATTCTGGTAAAACAAGCTGCTTAACATTCCTTGCCTGAAGGCTGCTCTCCATAGCTACCACTAGGATAGCTTTCTATAAAGGTTATCTTTAACCTAATCAACATAAGGGTTGTTTGGACTGGTATAAGGTGCCCACTTTAATTAGTGGACAGCATATACCAGGCCAACTTCTCACATTGGTGTGCAGCAGTTGGGATTCAAGCCTGCATTGTTTTACCAGATAAATCTTTGTATTGATTAACTGAAAAACCACTAGTATCTAGGAACATATAATACTAGCTTAGATAGTAAGTTCTACTGAACTTGGGGTTGGGTAGTCAAGGGTCTAGCACACCCTTTCTCCAACCTAAGAGAGTTTAGTTCCCACTAGGTTTGGTAGGTGCATACACCACACCACACTTAATAATGTCTTCTAGAGAAAATGCCCCTAGTGGCATTTTGCCTACTAAATATGATAGCTTTGCATCCACAGAGTAAAAAGCTATGTGTGTATCTAGGAAGCTGAAGGCAGGGAGAAATGCCAACACTGAACGTCTCATTGATGTGTTACTGTTGGATGACCTTAGGAAGACTCCTGGGTCAGATGAGCAGGACAGAGTGGGTGGGACAGGGGAAGAGGATAGGTCAGGAGGGGACACCTTCTATGACCTGGACTCTAACCCTGGACAGGAGGATCAATATGATCCACCCCTGGAAGACTCAGATCTCCAGGAGGAAGAGGGAGAGGGTCGTGAAGATAATCTCTTTGTTCCTCCAGGGAAAGTGCAGAGTTTACTAAGGACATCTAGGTCTCCCTCTGCTGAGTCAGATCATTCTAGACATTCTGTAGGGACCTCTGTTTCTAGCAAGAGGGACAACTGTTATGACAGGGAGTGCCAATTTCTAGAGCCTGGGAAAGCTAAGCTTAGGCTCAGGCAACAGCAATTGGCCCTGGATAAAGAGTCCCTAGAAGTCCAGAAGGCTAGAAAGAAATTGGGACTAGAGTCCCATGGTGGCAGCAATAGTGTCCCTAGGGTTAGGGAACACACCTTTGATCATAGGAACCTGAGCAAGATTGTCCCTCCCTTCCATGTAGGGGATGACATCCAGAAATGGATAACTGCTTTGGAGAGGGCCTATAAAGTACAGAGGGTCCCTCAAGAGCAGTGGGCAGCTATCTTGTGGCTCTCCTTTGCTGACAAAGGTAGAGATAAGCTCCTCACTGTTAGAGAAGAGGATGCTGACAACTTTTCAGTACTGAAGAGTGCTCTCATTGAAGGGTTTGGCTTAACCGCTGAGCAATACAGGATTAAGTTCAGAGACACCCAGAAGGCACAGACTCAGGACTGGGTAGACTTTGTTGATTGTGCCATTAAGGCTCTGGAAGGCTGGATACTTGGTAGCAAGGTGAATGATTTCAAGGGATTGTACAACTTGATTATGAGGGAGCAGATTCTTAATTATTGCCAAAAACAGTTGTTGCATCAATACCTGGTTGACTCTGATCTGACTTCTCCCCAAGAATTGGGAAAGAAGGCAGATAAGTGGGTCAGAACCAGGGTGAAGCAGAAAACTCAGACCAATGGTGGTGACCAGAAGAAAACAGATTCTAAAACCTCAGATAAGGGTGGGGACAAAAATAAAGATCAGAAGTCTTCATCAGGGCCCCAAAAACCTGCATCTGGGGGGGAGTCACAATCTAACAAGGGAAAAGGCAAAAAGAAACCTTGGTGTTACATATGTAAGGAAAAAACCCATTGGACAAAAGATGCCAATTGTCCAAAGGCCAAGGATTCTACTCCTACCACCACTGCCCCTAAGGCAACTGCTCCCCCTAGCACAGTTTCAAGTGGTGGTACACAGAACAAGGGAATAGTGGGGTTAACCTTGGGGTCTGAGATGGGTTCTGGCCTAGTCAGAACTCCAGCTCAGGCTGTTCTAGTCTGTGATGGAGGCATGGATATTGCCTCCTTATTTGTAAGTCCCAGTAACCTGGGCAAATACAGACAACAGCCTTTGATAAATGGTAAGGAGGCCATGGCATACAGGGACACAGGTGCAAGTGTCACAATGGTGACAAAAGATTTTGTGGGCGCTGACCAGATCATACTTGGTGAGATGTACCAAGTGACCAATTCTAACAATGTCAGGACAGACCATTCCTTGGCAGTTGTTAATTTCAGCTGGGGAGGGGTAACTGGCCCTAAGAAAGTTGTGGTAAGTTCAGACCTCCCTGTAGAAGGCTTATTGGGCAATGATTTGGAAACTTCAGCCTGGGCTGAAGTGGAACTCAGGACACATGCAGCAATGTTGGGCATCACTGCAGATGTGTTTGCTGTGACCAGGTCACAGGCCAAACTGAAGTCTACTGAACAGGCCCTGGATCCTGAAAAGATGGACCAGGGGCCTTCCAAGAAGAGGAGCAGGAGGGGTAAGGCTGTGTCTTCCCCCCAGGCTCAGAGTGAGGATCAGTCTTTTGAGGAAGATGATCCAAGGCCTTGTGAAGGAACTGCCCCAGATGAACTTGAACATGATCAGGTTGAGTTCTTGGGGACAGGGGGCCCTTCCAGGGCAGAACTGAGTCAGGAGCAGCAACCCTGTCCCTCTCTTGAACCACTCAGACAGCAAGCTGCTGCTGAGGCTGCAGGGAATGTCAGTGGGTCTCACAAGATCTATTGGGATGAGGGACTCCTATATTCAGAGGGTAGAGACCCCAAGCCTGGTGCCACCAGGAGGTTGGTTATACCTCTGAAGTTTAGGGGCTTCCTACTCACCCTAGCACATGACAGTCCCCTAGCAGGACACTTAGGCCAAAGCAAGACTTGGGACAGGCTTGTCCCTTACTTTCACTGGCCTGATATGTCAGAGGACACAAAAGAGTTTTGTCGCTCCTGTATCACTTGTCAAGCCAGTGGTAAGGCAGGTGGTACTACAAAGGCCCCCCTGATACCACTACCTGTGGTAGGGGTTCCCTTTGAGAGGGTTGGGATTGACATACTTGGTCCCATGAACCCTCCAACAGCATCTGGACATTCTTACATCCTGGTGGTGGTGGACCATGCTACCAGGTATCCAGAAGCTATTCCCCTTAGAACCACCACTGCACCTGTGGTGGCAAGGGTCCTCCTGGGGATTTTCTCCAGGGTGGGGTTTCCTAAGGAGGTCTTAACAGACAGAGGTACAAACTTCATGTCTAGTTATATCACTGCTATGTGGAAAGAGTGTGGTGTAAATTACAAATTTACCACACCCTATCATCCACAATGCAATGGGTTGGTTGAAAGGTTCAACAAAACCCTAAAGGGCATGATAATGGGACTCCCTTCTCTTTGCCTACAGAGAGGTGCCACAGAAGGGGGTTGGCTACAGCCCTTTTGAACTTTTGTTTGGTCACCCAGTTAGGGGTCCATTGTGTCTAGTTAAGGAGGGATAGGAGTTACCTCTCAAACCACCTAAACAGGATGTTGTGGACTATGTACTTGGTCTCCGCTCCAGGATGGCTGAGTACATGAAGAAGGCATCCAAAAACCTTGAGGCTATCCAGGAATTGCAAAAGGCCTGGCATGACCAAAAGGCTGTCTTGCCTGTCTGCCAGCCAGGACAGAAGGTGTGGGTGCTGGAGCCTGTGGCCCCAGCAGCTCTCCAAGACAAATGGAGTGGACCCCACACTATACTTGAGCAAAAGGGAGAGGTCACTTACTTGGTGGACCTTGGAACTCCCAGGAGCCCCCACAGGGTGCTCCATGTGAACAGGCTCAAGCCTTATGTTGACAGGGCAGACATGGGCTTGCTCATGGCTACTGATGAGGGACAGGAGGAAGAGAGTGACCCACTCCCTGACCTCCTCTCACACACAGAACCCTGATGATGGCTCAGTAGATGGTGTAGCTTTGGCAAGCAGCCTCACTGAGCACCAACAGACTGATTGCAGGAAGGTCCTCAATCAGTATAGGCACATATTCTCACTGACTCCAAGTCATACCACCTGGTGTACTCATGAAGTGGACACAGGTGAAAGCCTACCTATAAAGAACAAAATTTACAGACAACCTGAACATGTCAGGGACTGCATCAGGACTGAGGTCCAAAAGATGTTGGAATTGGGTGTCATTGAGCCCTCAGATAGCCCTTGGGCTAGTCCAGTGGTCTTGGTACCTAAACCTCACACCAAAGATGGTAAGAGGGAGATGAGGTTTTGTGTTGGCTACAGAGGACTCAATGCAGTCACTAGGACTGATGCTCATCCTATTCCAAGGGCAGATGAACTTATAGATACTTTGGCCTCAGCCAAGTTTCTGAGTACATTTGACCTTCCAGCTGGCTACTGGCAAATCAGATTAGCTGAGGAGGCCAAGCCAAAAACAGCATTCTCAACCCCTGGTGGGCATTATCAATTTGTGGTGATGCCTTTTGGCTTGAAGAATGCACCTGCCACATTTCAGAGGTTGGTGAATAAAGTTCTCACAGGCCTGGAAGACTATAGTGCAGCTTATCTAGATGATATTGCTGTCTTTAGTTCCACCTGGGAGGATCACCTGGTCCACCTGAGAAATGTTTTGGAGGCCTTTCAAAAGGCAGGCCTCACTATCAAGGCCACCAAGTGCCAGATAGGGCAGAGTAAGGCTGTGTACCTGGGCCACCTTGTGGGTGGAGGCCAGGTTCAACCATTGCAGAGCAAAATCCAGCCCATCATGGAATGGGTTGCTCCAACTACCTAGACTCAGGTCAGAGCTTTCTTGGGCCTGACTGGGTATTACAGAAGATTTTTCAAGGATTATGGGTCCATAGTGACTCCCTTGAATGATCTCACATCAAAAAGAATGGCCAAGAAAGTTCACTGGACAGTTAGCTGTCAGAAGGCATTTGATGACCTCAAGCAGGCCATGTGCACTCCTCCCATTCTGCAAAGTCCTGATTATTCCAAACAATACATTGTTCAAACTGATGCATCTGAGTTGGGGGTAGGGGCTGTGTTATCACAATTGAATGCAGAGGGTCAGGATCTGCCAGTAGCTTTTATTAGCAGAAGGCTGACCCCCAGAGAGAAACCTTGGTCAGCTATTGAGAGGGAAGCCTTTGCTGTGGTTTGGGCTCTGAAGAAGTTGAGGCCATACTTGTTTGGTACTCACTTCATTGGTCAGACAGACCATAAGCCCCTTTTATGGCTAAAACAGATGAAGGGTGAAAACCCCAAACTTTTGAGGTGGTCCATTTCCCTACAGGGAATGGACTATACAGTGGAACATAGACCTGGGAGTAACCATGCCAATGCAGATGGACTCTCCACATATTTCCACTTAGAAAATGAAGACTCAACTGGTCAAGGTTAGTCTCATGTCCTTTCGTTTGTAGGAAAGTAGGATCTGCTTCTTATGGTTACCCCCACTTTTTGCTTTTTGCACCCACTGTTTCGACTAGTGTGACTAGGATCCTGCTAATCAGGACCCCAGTCTATCTGCTTTCTCCCTTAAATTGTCATGTATGTACTTTCGTACAACTCCAGATTGGATACTGGGTTACCCTTAGAAGTCCCTAGTACATAGTACACATGTACCCAGGGCATAGGTACACCAGAGGCCTCCCATGGGCTGAAGCATGTATTATGCCACCCATGAGAGGCCATGCAAAATGGAACCTCACGTCTGCTACTGCAGCCTGTGTAAGCTGGTGCTTGCACCACTTACTTTAGATATAGGTTCACTATATCTATAGGTCACTACACTTAAAACTTATAAGTCACCCCTATAGCAGGCCTTATCAATCCTGAAGGCAGGGTGCTGAGTTTTACGTGAGAGGGAGCCCCTGCATATGCAGAGCCCCTTTGCAGCCTTCGTAGACCAGTCTCCCGGGTTGCCTGTGACTCAGCCAGACATATAGGTAGAGGTGAATTATAACCTCGTGGTAAATGCTATCTCGAAAATGGCTGAAATAAAATATGTCGTGTTTGGTATCAAACATCTTGGAATCATACCTCCACACCAGTAACTGGTGTGGGAGGTATGATTCCACCCTTCAGAAGCGAGCTTTGAGGGGTCACTGGTCTATCCAATACCAGCTTTCTCGACCTGGACAGCACAAAATGGTTGCTGCCAGCCACAGACACGATTCTGCCCTCCTGCTGCTGAGCCAAGCTCGAGCAGGGGAAGGCAGCACAATAGGCATCCTGTCACAGGGAGGTGTGACCACCTCCCAGACAGGATTTAGTGTATTGGGGCTGGGTGGGTGCACTCTGAGAGTGCCTGAAAGTCTGCACTGGGGGCACATTTGTTGCCCTGTGCATAGTCCAGCTCAAACCAGTTCTGGGAGCC
This sequence comes from Calotriton arnoldi, assembly GCA_963921515.1. Taxonomy (NCBI): domain Eukaryota; kingdom Metazoa; phylum Chordata; class Amphibia; order Caudata; family Salamandridae; genus Calotriton; species Calotriton arnoldi. The sequence continues at coordinate 1,000,539 of CAWUFW010000041.1, forward strand.
ATTTTCTCCTGCTCTGGCGCGAAACTGGACAAAGGACATGGGTGTAACCACCCCTCTGTCCTGACCCTCCCCTAGGATGGTCCCTGGAATCTATCCAACCCTTTCCCGTGGGTATAAAATGGGTTACCTGGCTACAGGACATTAGATTTTACGTGGACAAGATTCTGCAAGACGCAACCACTACACTTCGATCCTCTGGACACGCTGGACTGCGCTGGACCTCGATTGGGCTCGACTTCGTCTTCCCTTTTCGTTCCAAGTCTCTCCAGTGTCCGTGATCCATACAGGCTCCATGCAGGACCCTGTGGACCTCCAAAGACAACAGAAGAATCTCCCTTGGAGTGAAGGAGTCACTCCCCTGCAACTCAGGCACCGTAACGCAACTGTCCGGTCTGCTGATCCTGAGCTCCTGCAGAATTTGAAGGCTCCAGCAACACAGGAGGTAGGTTTTTGAAGTTCTTCTAGGGCTAGCTGCCATCTTACCGAGTTTGAGGTCAAAGTCCCTCGTGGGGACTGCATAACTTGTACCCCTGTGCACTGCATTCATTTGCAGCAGCACATGCTTGTTGTCATGCAACAATTCTGTGCATTGGGCTAATTGTAGCCCTGACTCCAGTGCATCTTTTCTGCAAAGAACTCCGGCATCCTTGCACTCTGTGCCTTGCTAGCTGGTATCCTGTGAAACTGTCTGAGGTCCCCTCACGACTCCAGTGCCTCCAGCCTGTGGGTCCACTTGAGGGTAAACACTGCTTTACTTGGGCTCCCCTGGTTGCTCCAGGCCTGCCCTGAGTCCCTTTGCTGTGGTGAGTCTCCTGGTCCTTGCTGGGCCAGACCGAAACCGATCTTGACTATCTACGTTGTTTGCCGCTGCCAAGGCTTGTTGGTGCTCCCGCCGGACACCGACCCCTCAGCACTCAACATCCTTTGTGGCACAGCTTGAATCCGGCTCCTGGTTGTCCTAGACATCTCCTGGTCCCTGTGGCTGAAGATTCAAGATCCTCATCAACGCACCTGAAGCACCCAACATCGGTGGGCATTCTTCTACCGAGCCCCTAGTCACTCCAAAGTGACCCAGACTCTGTCCCCTCTGCTTTAAGGTTCTTCTCAACTAGAATCCATGTTTGGATTCCACCGGACACTTTTCTTACTTCCAGCAGCAGCATTTCTTTGTCGACTTCCATAAAAAACGACAAGGGTTTCCGGCGCCACTTTGCACCTATGCACCCGGCTCCTCTGGGATAGGTAACTCTGGTACAAAGGTATCCACAGGTGGGGTGGCTCTCCAAACTCTTAAGTTCCAAGGGTTGTCTTCGTAATCTGCTGGGAAGGGTCCTTAATCTTTAATTTTCTAACCGCAACTTTCCCATTGAATTGTACGGAGCACGCGGTTGTGTTCTCACTCTGCACCCGTCCTCCGTGGGGTCCCTACTTACTCACCTTGGGTGGTTCCTTGGGGTCCCAGCAATTCTACACCTTCTAGACTATGTCTAGTCCCGAGTCGTGGTTCTTATACCACTATTTTCGTATATGGTTTGGTCTCCCCTGGGGCACACTGTGTATTGTGCTACTTACGATTGATTCTCTGTAACTATATTATTTGAATTGTGTTCTATCCCCGTGTAGAGGATACTAGAGAGTGTTATATGTAATAAATACATATTTTTATAACTACTGTGTGGTTTCCCTTACATTTAACCAATACTATAAGGTTGCATTCATTGTAAAACAAGCTGCTTAACATTCCTTCAAGACTTAGCCTGAAGGCTGCTCTCCATAGCTACCACTAGGATAGCTTTCTATAAAGGTTATCTTCAATCTAATCACCATAAGGGTTGTTTGGACTAGTACAAGGTGCCCACTTTAATTAGTTGACAGCATATATCAGGCCAACTTCTCACAGATATACAACTTTGTATTTGTTGGATTACTTGGTTACCACCTGATCACACAACAGAACTCTTAAATTGTCTTTAGAATTCTGATTTTTCAAATTGGCAAATTTTTGGGGGGCAACATTACTAAAAGTCTTGTTAGGGCCTTGGTTAAGTCCCTTTAGAATTTTAGAAAACTAAAAGTCACTTTAGCTAGGGTTAGAGGGGTTAGAAGTTTTTTTTAACAATGTCTCAAAACAAGAACCCAGCTTTTAGTGAAAATAACCACAATGTCATAGAGGACATGGGTGAGGAACTGACCTCACCCCCTACCTTCACTTGTCTTTCAAGGAGGTAAGGTCCCTATGCAAAATTAAAAACATAACCATGGGGTCCCATCCCACCAAACAAAAGCTCCAGGAGCTGTTGGCTGGGTAAGCTAAGGACCACCCATCTGAAACTGGTGAAGACCAGACAGATGAGGAAGAAGAGGAGGAGGATGACCAGGTAGAGCAACCTCCCCACTTCTTAGGGAGAAAAGGGCCCCAGTGGCCCTGCCTCCAAGAATCAACCTCTCAGTACCTTGATCCCACACAGGTGGATCAGGTACCACTGAGGACATTGAGGACAGCCTCAATGAGGAGGTCAGCCTTTTAGCAAGGCTGACCAAAATACTGGATCTAGAGACCAGGTTGCTGGCTTTAGAAAGAGAGAGAGCAGAGATGGGCCTAGCACCCATCCATGGTGGCAACAATTTACTTAATAAGTATAAAGAGCAATCTTATGATCCTAAAATCCCCAAAGGGATTGTCCCTAAATATGAAGAGAGTGATGATATCACAAAATGGTTCACAGCCTTTGAGAGGGCTCGTGAAATGAAAAAAGTGAAGAAGTCACACTGGGGGGCACTCCTTTGGGAACTGTTCTCTGGTAACTGCAGAGAAAGACTCCTGACCCTTTCTGGGGCAGATGCTGGGCCCTATGACCTCATGAAGAGAACTCCGATTGAGGGATTTGGACTCACAACTGAGGAATATAGAATTAGATTCAGGGGGCTCACAAAATCCAAAACCAATCCTGGATTGACTTTGTAGACTACTCAGTTAAAACACTAGAAGGCTGGTTAACTGGACACAATGTGCATGATTCAATGGACTTTACAATCTGTTTATGAAAGAACATATTTTAAGTAATTGCACTAATGAAAAGGTACATGAGCATTTGGTAGACCTAGGTCTAATTTCTCCCTAAGAATTGGGAAAGAAGGCAGACCACTGGGTCAAGACAAGGGTGACAAAAACAACCACTGGGGGTGACCAAAAGAAAGGGGTTACAAAACCTCCCCAGTGGAAAAGTGGTGAGAATCCCCAAGATAAAAAGCCCGAGTCTTCAAAATGGCCCCAAAAACCTGCACAGGGTGTGGGACCCAAAACTCTTCCCAGTCCAATAATAGGTACAGGGGAAAGAACTTTGATCCTTTAAAGGCCTGGTGTAACAACTGTAAGGTGTTGGGACACTTAACTGGAGATGCTGTTTGCCCAAACAAGAAGACCCCTAGTACTACTACAGCTACTCCTGGGGTAGCAAGTCTCCAGATGGGATCAACAGTGTTCCAAGAGCAAATCGGGTTGCACACTGAAGCAGTTCTAGTTTCAGAAGGGGAAGTTGAGTTTGCCACTGTAGCTGTGTGGCCACCCAACTTAAAAAAAGTACTTACAATACCCTTGGATTAATGGAACTAGGATAGAAGCTCTGAGGGATACAGGTGCCAGTGTCACTATGGTGAGAGACACACTGGTTTCCCCTGAGCAATACTTGATTGGGAGAACTTAACCAGTCACCAATGCTGACAGTGTTACCACTAACCATGCAATGGCTATGGTGACAGACTGGGGGGGTTACTGGCCTGAAACAGGTGGTGGTCTCTCCAAAGCTACCAGCTGCATGACTGCTTGGCAATGACCTGGAAACCTCAGCCTGGGCTGAGGTTGAACTAAAAACCCATGCAGCAATGCTGGATATCCCTGAATTGGTGTGTGTAAAAACAAGAGCACAGAGCCGAATACAGGGTGAAAAAGAAGTGTTGGAGCCTGGAAGTATGGCCCAACCTTCCAAGAGAAAAGGTAAGAAGACTGGGGAACCAGCTTCAGGTACAGCAAAAGGATCAGGACCCCTCTCCTCAGGGAGAGGACTTGGACACCCCAGAGGGAACTGAGCCCATGGAGCTTGACCCTTACCAGGTTGAACTCTTGGACCCAGGGGACCCTCTAGGGAAGAGCTGTGCCTTGGACAGCAGGACTATCCAACTCTTGAAAGCCTGAGGCAGCAAGCTGCTGCACAGGAAAAGGGAGATGTCAGTGGTACCCACAGAGTTTATTGGGAAGAGGGACTACTGTACACTGAAGCCAGAGACCCCAAACCTGGAGACACTAGGAGAGTGGTAGTGCCTCAGAAGTACAGGGAGTTTCTCCTGACTTTAGCTCATGACATCCCCCTAGCTGGACATCTGGGCCAAACAAAGACTTGGGAAAGGCTAGTTAGCCACTTTTACTAGCCCCAGATGCTCCAAAAAGTAAAGGAGTTTGTCAGCTCCTGTGTCACATGTCAGGCTAGTGGCAAGACAAGAGGCCCCTCAAAGGCCCCCCTGATACCACTACCTGTGGTGGGGGTTCCCTTTGAAAGGGTAGGTGTGGACATAGTGGGTCCCCTTGAACCTCCCACAGCATCAGGGAACAACTTCTTTTAATGGTAGTGGATCATGCCACTAGGTACCCTGAGGCAATTCCCCTTAGGACTACTACAGCTCCTGCAGTAGCCAAGGCCCTCATTGGTGTCTTCACCAGGGTAGGGTTTCCTAAGGAGGTGGTTTCAGACAGAGGTTCCAACTTCATGTCTGCTTACCTAAAACACATGTGGAAAGAGTGTGGAGTGCAGTACAAGTTTACTACACCCTATCACCCACAAACCAATGGCCTTGTTGAGAGATTCAACAAGACATTGAAAGGCATGTTTATGGGGCTCCCTGAAAACCTCAAAAGGAGATGGGATGTCCTCTTACCATGCCTGCTTTTCGCTTACAGAGAGGTGCCACAGAAGGGAGTAGGGTTTTCCCCCTTTGAACTTCTGTTTGGCCATCCTGTGAGGGGACCACTCTGTCTTGTAAAAGAGGGTTGGGAGAAGCCTCTCCAGGAACCCACACAAGATATTGTGGACTATGTGCTTGGCCTAAGGTCCAGAATGGCTGAGTACATGGAAAAGGCATCCAAAAATCTTGAGGCCAGCCAGGTGCTTCAGAAACACTGGTATGACCAAGAAGCTGCACTGGTTGAATTTCAACCTGGGCAAAAGGTGTGGGTTTTGGAGCCAGTGGCACCAACGGCACTCCAGGACAAATGAAGTGGCCCTTACCCTATCCTAGAAAAGAAGAGTGAGGTCACCTACCTGGTTGACCTGGGCACAAGCAGGACACCCAAAAGGGTTATCCATGTGTACCGTCTTAAGCTCTTTGTTATCCCAGTCCATAGGATCAAAGAGGACCCTAGAAGTGAACTAATATGGCGAAGGTCTTGGCGCAAAGTCACTCCATCTCTGCTTTCTAAACATTTTAGTTTACCCCATCCAACCCAGAAGGAAAACATTAACCGTGCGGCAATTGCCTTTGATAAGGCCATTACGGTTGCACTAGACAAAATCGCCCCTCTCACTAAAGTCAAAGTTAAATCTAGGGCCGCTCCCTGGTTCACGGAGCAACTAAAGATAGTGAAGCTCTCGTGTAGAGCAGCAGAGCGGAAATGGAGAAAAAGCAAAGATATGACCGACCGCGAAACATATAAAAACATCCACCACGGCTATATGGAGGACATCAAGCAAGCAAAAAAATTATTCCTCCTAAACTGAATAGACAAGGCAGCGAACTCCAGCAAGGAGCTCTACAGAATCCTAAAGGAATTCACAACACCTCCCACCCAGTCTCTAACCCCCAATTCCCAAGAATGGACGGATTCTCTTTCCAAATTATTTGAAGACAAAATTGCTACAATCCATCACTCCTTTCCATCCCAAATAATTAACGACCACTCAGAAAATGCGTCCAGCTTGTCCTTAGACCTCCCCTATGTAGGAGAGTAGGATCTGCTTCACATGGGTACCCCCACTTTTTGCTGATGCTTCACTGTTTGTCGACATTAGTCTGGCTGGGGCCCTGCTAATCAGAACCCCAGCCTAGCTGCTTCCTCTCTAAAATGGTTTCCATGTGCCTTAGGCACATCACTGATTGGAATCTGGAGTGCCCTTATAAGTCCCTAGTATATGGTATACTATGTACCAAGGGCATAGGTACCTCAGAGGCCTACCAGGGGCTGCAGCATGTATTATGCCACCCCTGGAAGGCCATCCAAACTGACACCACAGGTCTGCTACTGCAGCCTGGGTACGGTGGTGCATGCACTTCTACTGTGATATAGGTTACCTATATCACTAAATACATACACACATATAAACCTATAAGTCACTCCTATGGCAGGCCTTATCAATCCTGAAGGCAGAGTGCGTGGTTCCTATGTGAGAGGGTGCCCCTGCATGAGCAGGGCCCCTCTGCAGCGTTCGGAGACCCTTCTCTGATGCTGTTTGTAGTGCAGCCTGACCATATACTCTTAAGCGCATTATAACCTCGCGTTAAATGCTAACTTTGGAATGGCTGCACCTAAACATGTAGTGTTTGGTGTCAAACATCTTGGAATACTACCCCCCCCCGCCAATTCTGGCGGCGGGGGTAGCATTCCACCCTTCTAGAGGGAGAGACATGTTAACCCTGGCCTGGCCGGTAACTTCTTTCTAAAGCCCTGGCATCACAAAATGGATGCTGCTGCCACAGACACGAGTCTGGCCTCCTGCTGCTGGACGAAACTCTGGCAGGGGAGGCCTGGACAATAGGTTTCCTGTCCCAGGGAGGTGTGACCCCCTCCCCAGACAGGATAATGTGTATTGGGGCTGGGCGGGAGCACTTTCGGGTGCTTTGAAGTCCTGCACTGGGGGCACACTTGGTGTCCCTAGGCATACCCCAGTTCAAACCGGATCAGGGCTTGCAGCCCCTGCTTTGGCGTGAACTGGACAAAGGGAAAGGGGTGTAGCCACCCTTCTGCCCTGACCCACCCATAGGTGGGGCCACAGAGTAGTCCAACCCCTAAACTTGGTATAAGTATAGGAACCCAGTCCTTAGGACTTTAGATTATCCCTGGACGAAACTCTGAAACAGAATCCTGGACCTTCGACGCTCTACTCAAGACTAGAGGACAGAAGAATCTCCCTTGGGGTCAAGGAGTGACTCCCCTGCTTGGCAGGCACCAAAGAAGCAATTGTCCGGTCTGCATCGCCTAAGCTCCCGCCGGACGCCGAAGTCTTTGCATCACCAGAGGTGGATTTCCAGACTTCCCGAGGCTGCCCTGAGACGCCAGCAAAGCTGAGGCCCGTAGCTGTCGTGGGTAACGTGGAACTGTGACCCCTGGACACCACACGCATTTGCTAGTGCATCCTCTTCTGGGTCTCCCACGAAGTTGTGCTTTGGGCTCCGAGTATCCCTAGCCTCCAGCACCAACTGCACTGAAGATCACTGGCCTCCACTCCACGAGTGTCCTGTGAACCAGCTCCACGTGCGACGTCTTGAGGCTCCTTTGCGGTCGCTAGCCCATTGGCTAGTAGCCCTTCACGAAGGCCAATCCTTTTCTTCTTGGGCACCCTGGTCGCTCCAGGCTTGCCCTCACTTACCCTCACTGGGTGAGTTCCTCAGACCTTGCTGGTCTGCACAATCATCAATCTTCAACTTCATCAAGACTTGCCGTTGCCAAGGCTTGTTGGGTCCAATCCGGTCGCCGACACCTCAGCACTCGACAAACATCGTGTACTAGCCCGAATCCTGCACCTGGTTGCCGACAACACCTCCTGGACCTCGTGGCTGAAGAGTCAAGACAACCATCAACCTACCTGAAGCACTCAACATCGGTGGGCATCCGCTCATCGCCTTCCTGGTCACTGGCTAGTGACCCAGACTCTGTCCCCTCTGCTTTCAGGTTCTTCAGATCTCCGATCCACTCTTGGATCTACCCGGACACTTTCCACTTGGTCGCCAGCAGCACTTTGCATCAGATCGCCATTCAAATCGACGACGAAACCCGACCCCGAAAGGCACCTATGCACCCGGCTTCCCTGGGTGAGGTAACACGAGTACTCCGGTGCTCCCGTGGGTAGAGACTCTAGAACGACCTAGTTCTCAAAGGGTTTGCTCCAAGTCCTCCTTTAAGTGTCCCTTTTCTTTAATTTCCTGATCGCGACTTTCTCCATAGAAGTTAACGGCGCATCGCGGCTGTGTATTTACACTGCACGCGTCCCCCGTGGGTCCCCTGTGTCACTACCTTGGGTGGTTCCTTGTGGTCCAAGCACTTCTAGAGGCTCTAGGCCTAGTGTCTAGTTCAGTCGTGGTTCTTATACCACTTTATTGGTATATGGTTTGGTACGCCCTAGGGCCCAAACGTGTATTTGTGCTATTACTGTGTTTAAATAAATTATAACTTATGTATTTTCGAACTCTAGCCTCATAAAGAGACTAGAGGGGTGTGTTTAGCAATAAATACATATATTTTGAATATATACCTGGTGTGGTGCTCTTTCATTTGGTCACTCAAGAGATTATAGACTGGTAAAACAAGCTGCTTTACATTCCTTCAAGACTTAGCCTGAAGGCTGCTCTCCATAGCTACCACTAGGATAGCTTTCAATAAGGTTGTCTTTAACCTATCTCCAATAAGGGGTTGTTTGGACTGAGTGCAAGGTGCCCACTATAATTAGTGGACAGCATATGCCAGGCCAACTTCTCACATTGGTGTGCAGCGTGTGGGATTCCAGCTTGCTATTGTTTTACCAGATAATCTCAATTGAATTGATCAACTGAAAACCACTAAAGGTACCTAAGGTACATATAATTTAAGCTTAGAATACAGTAAGTTCTACTGAACTTAGAGTTGTGTGTTAAGGGATAGCACACCCTTTCTACAACTCAAGAGAGTTTAGTAGGCCACACTAGAGTAGGTAGTGCATACACCACACCTCACTAGTGATGTCTTCAAAGCCAGGACCCAGTGAGTCCTTGCCAGAAGCCCATGGGCTTCTCCCTCCAAGTATGATACACTCCCATTCTTGGAATTGAGAGCATTATGTAACTTGAGGAAATTGAAGACAGGACAAAGTCCCACCACCCAACATCTTAGAGAGATGTTGGAGGCTTATGATCTCAGCAGGCCCTTAGGGACTGAAGGGGTAGGAGCAGAGGGTGGGGCAGAAGATGAGGATGGGGCCAGGGGTAGCAGTACCCCCAGCCCCCTCTGGAACTGACCAGGAGGGTGACAATGACCCTGACCTGGATAACTCCAATCCCTCCTGTGGAAGATGAAGAGGAAGATCAGAATGATCCCCACTTTGTCCCCCAGGAAGGATTATGAGTGTGCCCAGAAGGTCTAGGTCTCCTTCTCAGGAGTCTAACCACTCTGGCACCTCCATAGGGACCTCTGTCTCATCTCATAGGAGGGAATCCTCTCATGAGAGAAGAAAGAGGCTGGTTCAATATGAGGAAGCTCAGCTTGAACTCAGAAAGCAGCAACTGGCTATAGACAGGGAGTCCCTAGATCTCTACAAAGAGAGAAGAAAGTTGGGACTAGAGTCCCATGGTGGCAGCCATGTCCCTAGAGTTAGGGAAAGGTCCTATGACCATAGGAACCTGAGCAAGATTGTCCCTCCCTACCAGAGTGGGGATGACATCCACAAGTGGATAACTGCTCTAGAGAGGGCCTGTAAAGTACAGAGGATCCCTCAAGAGCAGTGGGCAGCAATCTTGTGGCTCTCCTTTGCAGACAAAGGTAGATACAAGCTCCTCACTGTTAGAGAGGAGCATGCTGATAATTACAAGGTCTTGAAGAGTGCTCTTATTGATGGGTTTGGCCTAACAACTGAACAGTACAGGTTGAAGTTCAGAGATACCCAAAAAGCACAGACTCAAGACTGGGTAGACTATGTGGATTGTTCTGTTAAGGCGGCTCTGGAAGGCTGGTTGATGGGCAGTAAGGTGTGTGACTTCTCAGGATTGTACAATCTGATAATGAGGGAGCAGATTCTTAATAACTGTCAAAATCAGCTGTTGCATCAGTACCTGGTGGACTCTGATCTGACCTCTCCCCAAGAATTGGGAAAGAAGGCAGACAAATGGGTCAGAACCAGGGTGAGGCAGAAGGTACAGAACCAAGGTGGGGACCCTAAGAAGCAAGATGCTAAGAACTCTGAAAAGGGTGGGGAGAAGGGTAAAGATCAAAAGTCTTCACCAGGCCCCCAAAAATCTTCTTCAGGTGGGGATTCACAGTCTACAAAAGGGAAAGACCAAAGAAAACCATGGTGCAAGGTCTGTAAGCAAAAGACCCACTGGACCAGTGATTGCACCAAGTCCAAAGACTCAAGTCCAGCACCCACCAATGCCCCTAAGGCACCTGTTCCCCCTAGTACAGTTACAGTTGGTGGGAGTGCTCCAGCCAAGGGTTTAGTAGGGTTCACCCTGGGTACTGAGTTGGGCTCTGACCTAGTCAGAGAACTAACTCAGGCTGTGTTAGTCTGTGATGGAGGCATGGATGTGACCTCCTCTGTGAGTCCCAGTAATCTGGGCAAGTACAGACAACAGCCTTTAATCAATGGACGAGAGGCTTTGGCATTTAGGGACACAGGGGCAAGTGTCACAATGGTGACACAAGACCTTGTGAATCCTGGGCAAGTTATACTTGGTGAGATGTACCAAGTGACCAATGCTAGCAACGTCAGAACAGACCATACTCTGGCAGTTGTTAACTTCTCCTGGGGAGGGGTAACTGGCCTTAAGAAGGTTGTGGTGAGTGCAAACCTACCAGTCGAATGCTTGCTTGGCAATGACTTAGAAACTTCTGCTTGGGCAGAAGTGGAGCTCAGGACCCATGCAGAAATGCTGGGGATCGCTGCAGATGTGTTTGCTGTGACCAGGTCACAAGCCAAAATGTCTAGCACTGAACAGGCCTTGGATTCTGGAATAATGGACCAAGTGCCTTCCAAGAGGAGGAGTAGTAGGGTTAAGGCAGTGCCTTCCCCCTTGGCTCAGAAGGAAGATCAGTCCCTTGAGGGGGATGATCTCAGTCCTGAGGAAGGGACTGTCCCAGAGGAACTTGAACCTGACCAGGTTGAGTTCTTTGGGACAGGGGGACCCTCCAGGGCAGATCTGAGCCAGGAGCAGCAGAGCTGCCCCTCTCTTGAACCCCTCAGACAGCAAGCTGCTGCTGAGGCTGCTGGGAAAGCTAGTGGTCCCCATACAGTGTATTGGGATGATGGACTCCTGTACTCAGAGTGTAGAGACCCCAAGCCTGGTGCTACCAGGAGGTTGGTTATACCTCTAAAGTTCAGGGGCTTCCTATTGACCCTAGCCCATGATATTCCCTTGGCAGGTCACCTGGGCCAGAACAAGACTTGGGACAGAATTGTCCCTCACTTTCACTGGCCCCACATGTCTGAAGACACCAAGGAGTTTTGTCGCTCCTGTGTAACCTGCCAGGCCAGTGGCAAGGCAGGTGGCACTACAAAGGCCCCCTGATACCACTACCTGTGGTGGGGGTGCCCTTTGAAAGGGTAGGGATTGACATTGTTGGTCCCATGGATCCCCAAACAGCATCTGGGCACAGGTTTATCCTGGTGGTAGTGGATCATGCCACCAGGTACCCAGAGGCTATTCCCCTCAGGACCACTACAGCACCTGTGGTGGCAAGGGCCCTCCTGGGAATTTTCTCAAGAGTGGGCTTTCCTAAGGAGGTAGTATCAGACAGGGGTGCAAACTTCATGTCTGGGTACTTAAAAGCAATGTGGAAGGAGTGTGGAGTGACTTACAAGTTCACCACACCCTATCACCCACAATGCAATGGGTTAGTTGAGAGATTCAACAAAACCTTGAAGGGCATGATTAAAGGGCTCCCAGAAAAGCTTAGGCGAAGATGGGACATACTCTTGCCCTGCCTTTTATTTGCATATAGGGAGGTGCCTCAGAAGGGGGTTGGTTACAGCCCTTTTGATCTTCTGTTTGGCCACCCTGTCAGGGGTCCACTGTGCTTGGTGAAGGAAGGATGAGAGTTACCTCTCAAGCCCCCAAAGCAAGACATAGTGGACTATGTACTTGGTCTCCGCTCCCGGATGGCTGAGTATATGAAAAAGGCAACCAAAAACCTTGAGGCTAGCCAGGAACTTCAAAAGGCCTGGCATGACCAAAAGGCTGTTCTGACTGTTTACCAGCCAGGACAGAAGGTGTGGGTGTTGGAGCCAGTGGCCCCAGCAGCTCTCCAAGACAAATGGAGTGGACCCCACACTATTGTTGAGCAGAAGGGTGAGGTTACCTACTTAGTAGACCTAGGAACACCCAGGAGTCCCCACAGGGTTCTCCATGTCAACAGGTTAAAACCATATGTGGACAGGGCAGACATGGGCTTGCTCATGGCTACTGATGAAGGGCAGGAGGAAGAGAGTGACCCACTCCCTGACCTGCTCTCACAGAACCCTGACGATGGGTCAGTAGATGGTGCAGCCTTGGCAGGCAGCCTCACTACTCCAGCAACAAACTGATTGTAGACAGGTGCTCAATCAGTTTAGACACATGTTTTCACTGACACCCAGTCAGACCACCTGGTGCACTCATGAAGTGGACACTGGGGACAGTCTGCCTATTAAAAATAAGATTTATAGGCAACCTGACCATGTCAGGGACTGTATCAGGACTGTAGTCCAGAAAATGTTGGAGTTGGGAGTTATTGAACCCTCAGATAGCCCTTGGGCTAGTCCAGTGGTCCTTGTGCCAAAACCTCACACCAGTGGTGGAAAAAGAGAGATGAGGTTTTGTGTGGACTACAGGGGTCTCAATGCAGTCACTAGGACTGATGCCCATCCAATACCAAGGGCAGATGAGCTCATAGATACTTTGGCCTCAGCCAAATATCTCAGCACATTTGACTTGACAGCTGGCTACTGGCAGATCAGACTAGCTGATACTGCAAAGCCCAAAACAGCATTCTCAACCCCTAGTGGGCATTATCAATTTGTGGTGATGCCCTTTGGTCTGAAGAATGCACCTGCCACTTTCCAGAGGTTGGTGAATACAGTTCTCACAGGTCTGGAAGCCTATAGTGCAGCATATCTAGATGATATTGCTGTCTTTAGCTCCACCTGGGAGGATCACCTGGTCCACCTCAGGAATGTTTTACAGGCCCTGCAAAAGGCAGGCCTGACTATCAAGGCCACTAAGTGCCAGATAGGGCAGAGTCAGGTTGTGTACCTGAGCCACCTTGTGGGTGGAGGCCAGGTTCAACCTTTGCAGAGCAAGATCCAGACTATCATGGACTGGACTGCTCCAACTACCCAGACTCAGGTGAGAGCCTTCTTAGGCCTGACTGGGTACTATAGGAGATTTGTCAAAGGGTATGGATCAATAGTGACACCCCTGAATGACTTAACTTCTAAGAAAATGCCCAAAAGGTTCAGTGGACAGTTAGCTGTCAAAAGGCATTTGATGACCTGAAGCAGGCCATGTGCACTGCTCCCATTCTACAGAGTCCTGATTACTCCAAGAAGTTCATTGTTCAAATTGATGCATCTGAATTGTGGGTAGGGGCTGTACTGTCACAATTGAATGAAGAAGGTCAGGATCAGCCAGTAGCTTTCATTAGCAGAAGGCTGACCCCTAGAGAGAAACGTTGGTCAGCCATTGAGAGGGAGGCCTTTGCTGTGGTCTGGGCTCTGAAGAAGTTGAGGCCATACTTGTTTGGTACCCACTTCCTTGTTCAGACAGACCATAAGCCCCTCTTATGGCTAAAACAAATGAAGGGTGAAAACCCCAAACTGCTTAGGTGGTCCATTTCCCTACAGGGGATGGATTTCACAGTGGAACATAGACCTGGGAGTAACCATGCCAATGTAGATGGACTCTCTAGGTACTTCCACTTAGAACATGAAGACTTAACTGGGCAAGGTTAGTTTAATGTCCCTACGTTTGGGGGGGGGTTTTGTAGGAGAGTAGGATCTGCTTCACATGGGTACCCCCACTTTTTGCTGATGCTTCACTGTTTGTCGACATTAGTCTGGCTGGGGCCCTCTGCTAATCAGAACCCCAGCCTAGCTGCTTCCTCTCTAAAATGGTTTCCATGTGCCTTAGGCACATCACTGATTGGAATCTGGAGTGCAGTCCCTAGTATATGGTATACTATGTACCAAGGGCATAGGTACCTCCGAGGCCTACCAGGGGCTGCAGCATGTATTATGCCACCCCTGGAAGGCCATCCAAACTGACACCACAGGTCTGCTACTGCAGCCTGGGTACGGTGGTGCATGCACCCCTTACTGTGATATAGGTTACCTATATCACTAAATACATACACACATATAAACCTATAAGTCACTCCTATGGCAGGCCTTATCAATCCTGAAGGCAGAGTGCGTGGTTCCTATGTGAGAGGGTGCCCCTGCATGAGCAGGGCCCCTCTGCAGCGTTTGGAGACCCTTCTCTGATGCTGTTTGTAGTGCAGCCTGACCATATACTCTTAAGCGCATTATAACCTCGCGTTAAATGCTAACTTTGGAATGGCTGCACCTAAACATGTCGTGTTTGGTGTCAAACATCTTGGAATACTACCCCCCGCCAATTCTGGCGGCGGGGGTAGCATTCCCCCCTTCTAGAGGGAGAGACATGTTAACCCTGGCCTGGCCGGTAACTTCTTTCTAAAGCCCTGGCATCACAAAATGGATGCTGCTGCCACAGACACGAGTCTGGCCTCCTGCTGCTGGACGAAACTCCGGCAGGGGAGGCCTGGACAATAGGTTTCCTGTCCCAGGGAGGTGTGACCCCTCCCCAGACAGGATAATGTGTATTGGGGCTGGGCGGGAGCACTTTCAGGTGCTTTGAAGTCCTGCACTGGGGGCACACTTGGTGTCCCTGTGCATACCCCAGTTCAAACCGGATCAGGGGCTTGCAGCCCCTGCTTTGGCACGAACTGGACAAAGGGAAAGGGGTTTAGCCACCCCTCTGCCCTGACCCACCCATAGGTGGGGCCACAGAGTAGTCCAACCCCTAAACTTGGTATAAGTATAGGAACCCAGTCCTTAGGACTTTAGATTATCCCTGGACGAAACTCTGAAACAGAATCCTGGACCTTCGACGCTCTACTCAAGACTAGAGGACAGAAGAATCTCCCTTGGGGTCAAGGAGTGACTCCCCTGCTTGGCAGGCACCAAAGAAGCAATTGTCTAGTCTGCATCGCCTAAGCTCCCGTCGGACGCCGAAGTCTTTGCATCACCAGAGGTAGATTTCCAGACTTCCCCGAGGCTGCCCTGAGTCCCCAGCAAAGCTGAGGCCCGTAGCTGTCGTGGGTAACGTGGAACTGTGACCCTGGACACCGCACGCATTTGCTAGTGCATCCTCTTCTGGGTCTCCCACGAAGTCGTGCTTTGGGCTCCGAGTAGCCCTAGCCTCCAGCACCAACTGCACCGAAGATCACTGGCCTCCACTCCACGAGTGTCCTGTGAGCCAGCTCCACGTGCGACGTCTCGAGGCTCCTTCGCGGTCGCTAGCCCGTTGGCTAGTAGCCCTTCACGAAGGCCAAACCTTTTCTTCTTGGGCACCCAGGTTGCTCCAGGCTTGCCCTCACTTACCCTCACTGGGTGAGTTCCTCAGACCTTGCTGGTCTGCACAATCGTCAATCTTCAACTTCATCAAGACTTGCCGTTGCCAAGGCTTATTGGGTCCAATCCGGTCGCTGACACCTCAACACTCGACAGACATTGTGTACCAGCCCGAATCCTGCTCCTGGTCACCGACAACGCCTCCTGGACATCGTGGCTGAAGAGTCAAGATGACTGTCAACCTACCTGAAGCACTCGACATCGGTGGGCATCCGCTCATCGCCTTCCTGGTCACTGGCTAGTGACCCAGACTCTGTCCCCTCTGCTTTCAGGTTCTTCAGATCTCCGATCCACTCTTGGATCCACCCGGACACTTTCCACTTGGTCGCCAGCAGCACTTTGCAGCAGAACGCCATTCAAATCGACGACGAAACCCGACCCCGAAAGGCACCTATGCACCCGGCTTCCCTGGGTGAGGTAACACGAGTACTCCGGTGCTCCCGTGGGTAGAGACTCTAGAACGACCTAGTTCTCAAAGGGTTTGCTCCAAGTCCTCCTTTAAGTGTCCCTTTTCTTTAATTTCCTGATCGCGACTTTCTCCATAGAAGTTAACGGCGTATCGCGGTTGTGTATTTACACTGCACGCGTCCCCCGTGGGTCCCCTGTGTCACTACCTTGGGTGGTTCCTTGTGGTCCAAGCACTTCTAGAGGCTCTAGGCCTAGTGTCTAGTTCAGTCGTGGTTCTTATACCACTTTATTGGTATATGGTTTGGTACGCCCCTAGGGCCCAAACGTGTATTTGTGCTATTACTGTGTTTAAATAACTTATAACTTATGTACTTCGAACTCTAGCCTCATAAAGAGACTAGAGGGGTGTGTTTAGCAATAAATACATATATTTTGAATATATACCTGGTGTGGTGCTCTTTCATTTGGTCACTCAAGAGATTATAGACTGGTAAAACAAGCTGCTTTACATTCCTTCAAGACTTAGCCTGAAGGCTGCTCTCCATAGCTACCACTAGGATAGCTGTCAATAAGGTTGTCTTTAACCTATCTCCAATAAGGGGTTGTTTGGACTGGTGCAAGGTGCCCACTATAATTAGTGGACAGCATATGCCAGGCCAACTTCTCACACCCTATACCTTGGATGAATTTGCTAATTGTAACACCGAGTCAGTGGCAACTGTCATGCAGAAAATAAAATCAGGGTCCCCCACTGACACTGTCCCTCCTAAATTCTTCCCAATCATTGCGCCGGTGTTTTTGGAAAGTCTAACCAACTTATTTAATACATCGCTATCGGAAGCTGAATTCCCGAAACTATGGAAAGCTGCTGGGTAAGGCCTATCCTAAAAAAATTCACAGCCGATCCTAAAGTCTGCCTGAACTATCGTCCTATTTCGCTGCGTCCCTATTTTGGGAAGATGTTGGAATCATTAGTAAATCAACAGCTTGTCACATATCTAGAGAGCCATGGGCTACTGATTCCCTCACAGTCGGGTTTCAGGGCGGCCCATAGTACAGAGACAGCACTGGTGGAGGTAACAGACAACATCAGACTAGCTTTGGACAAACGTCAGTCAACAATTCTTGTCCTGCTTGACCTTTCCGCCGCCTTTGACACCATCTCCCATAGTATTTTAGAACATCGGCTTTGGGAGATTGGTGTCAGGGAAACGCCCTAAAATGGTTTAAAAGTTACCTAATAGACCGAGTTACAACGGTTTAGGTGGGAAACACTGTTTCATGTAACAGACCGGTCAAGATGGGAGTGCCACAGGGCTCCATCTTGAGTCCGACTCTTTTTAATCTTTACATGACACCACTGGCCAAGGTGATCAGATCTTACGGTTTTGATGTCGTGTCGTATGCTGACGACACGCAGATCCTGGTCACTCTGGGACCAGATCCATCAGAAACAAAGCAGCATTTTAAAAAATGTATGCCCCATATTGACAGGTGGATGTGTACAAACCATCTTCAATTAAATGGAGGCAAGTCTGAGATCATGCTCTTCGGCAAGCCTTGTAGATCGCTAAGATCGAGCAATGAATCCCTTCTTACTCCTCTCAGAATCCGCACTGCGAGAAACGGAGGAAGGTCTTTTTCCTATCTTGCTCCTGACTCCTGGAACAAACTTCCCTTGAATCTACGTACTATCCCAGATCACAATTGCTTTCGCAAAAAGTTTAAATCATGGCTATTTGACAACTAAACGAGTACTCTATCAGAGCTGTCTGCAAGCGCCATGAGACTTCCGAGTGATATGTGCGCTGTACAAATGTCCCTGATTTGATTTGATTTGATTTGATTCTGTGACAGGGCTGACATCACCATGCTGATGGTGACTGATGAGGATCAGGAGACAGAGAGTGAACCTCTCCCTGACCTCCTCTCATACAGCCCAAAAGATGGGTCAGTGGATGGAGTTGTCTTTTCAGACACCCTCTCTGCCCAACAGCAGACTGATTGCAAGCAAGTCTTGAAGCAGTATGCAAAGCTCTTTTCCTTGACCCCTGGTCAGACAAACTGGTGTACCCATGATGTGGACACTGGTGACAGTTCACCTGTCAAAAACAAAATCTATCGACAGTCTGATCAAGTCAAGGAAAGCATCAGAGCTGAAGTCAGCAAGATGCTGGAGTTATGGGTTATTGAACCCTCTGAGAGCCCCTGGGCCAGCTCAGTGGTTCTAGTCCCAAGCCTCATTCACAGGGTGGAAAGAGAGAAATGATGTTCTGTGTGGACTGTAGAGGGCTCAACTCTGTCACCAAAGCAGATGCTCACCCTATCCCAAGAGCAGATGAGTTGATAGACAAATTGGGTGCAGCCAAATTTCTAAGTACCTTTGACTTAACTGCAGGGTACTAGCAAATTGGCATGGCCCCAGGAGCAAAAGAAAAGACAGCATTCTCCACACCTGATGGGCATTATCAGTTTACTGTTATGCCCTTTGGTTTAAAGAATGCCCCTGCCACCTTCCAGAGGTTGGTGAATCAAGTTCTTGCTGGATTGGAGTCCTTTAGTGCAGCTTATCTAGATGATATTGCTGTCTTTAGCTCCACCTGGCAGGATCACCTGATCCACCTTGGGAAGGTTTTAAATGCCCTGCAAACTGCAGGCCTAACTATCAAGGCATCCAAATGCCAGATAGGGCAGGGAACTGTGGTGTACTTGGGCCACCCTGTTGTTGGAGGTCAGGAACAAACCTTACAGCCCAAGATCCAGGCCATCCTGGTCTGGGCAGCTCCAACAACCCAAACTCAAGTCAGGGCATTCCTTGGCTTGACTGGGTACTACAGGAGGTTTGTGAAGGGATATGGGTCCATTGTGGTTCCCCTCACAAAACTCACCTCCAAGAAGATGCCCAAAAAGGTAAACTGGACAGCTAGTTGTCAAAAGGCTTTTGACACCCTGAAAGAGGCTTTGTGCTCAGCACAAATTCTCAAACCTCCAGACTATGCCAAGCAGTTCATTGTGCAGACTGATGCCTCTGAGCTAGGGATAGGAGCGGTCCTATCCCAGACCAATGATGAAGGCCAAGACCAACCTGTTGCTTTTATAAGCAGAAGGCTTCTCCCCAGGGAGCAGCGTAGGAGTGCCATTGAGAGGGAGGCCTTTGCTGTGGTTTGGTCCTTGAAGAAGCTGAGACCATACTTGTTTGGTACTCACTTCCTAGTTCAAACTGATCACAGACCTCTCAGATGGCTAATGCAAATGAAAGGTGAAAATCCTAAACTGTTGAGGTGGTCCATCTCCCTACAAGAAATGGACTTTGTAGTGGAACACAGACCTGGGACTGCCCATGCCAATGCAGATGGACTTTCCAGGTTCTTCCACTTAGAAAATGAAGACTCTCTAGGGAAAGGTTATTCTAATCCTCCTTCGTTGCGGGGGGGTGAGATAGTGCCCTCTTTCTGCATGGTTGCCCCCACTTTTTTGCTGAATTGCTGATGTGCTTTGACTGAGTGTGCCCTGGGCTCCTGCTAATCAGGTACCCAGGGCCTATGTTCTTTCCCTAAAACTGCATTGAAGCCTAAACCCAATTGGCATCTCTGGCCACAGGTCAGCACCTGGTAAATGGTACCACAGGTACCCAGGGCACTGTGACCGGAGAAGGCCTCTAAGGGCTGCAGTACTGATTGTGCCACCCTTAGAGGTCCTGTACACTTACACCCACACACTGCCTTTGCAGGCTGCGTGTTTTGGTGCAGAACAAAGTGAAGAGTCGACATGGCACACATATCTGTGTGCCATGCCTACAACCCACTGCCCTGGCAAAGATCAGTCACCCCTCTAGCTGGGTGCACTATAGCAGTGGTGAGGGTACAGGTGCATGAGCCCTGTACCCCTACAGTGTCTAAGGCCATTCTTAGACATTGTAAGTGCAGTGCTGCCATTAATAGTATATGGTGTTGTGAGTTTGTCATTACGAACTCCACAGCACCATAATGGCTACACTGAAAACTGAGAAGTTTGGTATCAAACTTCTCAGCACATTAAACCCACACTGATGCCAGTGTGGGATTTACTGAAAAATGCACACAAAGAGCATCTTAGAGATGCCCCCTGAAAACGAACCTACCACTAGTGTCCAGGCTGAGTGGCTGCTTTCAGCTGCCACCACCAGACATGTTTCTGGACCCCTGGGTCGAGAGCCTGCTGCTCTCTGGGGCCTGAAACAATGCACATCCTGGGATGAGGTGCCAAGCCTCCTCCCCCAGGATGGGCAGGGTTCACGAAGGGGAAGCTTCAAAGGCTTGCCGCCTTTGTGAGCTTCCCCAGGCCACTTGCTGCTTTCAGCAACTGGTCCCCACTGGTTCTGACCCCCACTTTGGGCGGGAGAGCCGGCGGGAAAAACAAGTGAGGAAGCGAGGTGTACCCACCTCTGCCAACTCCACCCCTCAGGTGGGGGAGGGGAGGTGAAGCACAACTCTAAGTCCCCGCCATCTTGCAGATGGGGGGACTCAGCCAAATAGGGACAGGCTCATGCCCCCTCCCACTGGAGGGTGGCATTATAGGGGTGTACCCACCCCAGGGAAGGGACCCATTGGTCCCTGCCTTTTACCTACAGGTAACACCCCTAAATCTAGTATTTAGGGGCACCCCTGAACCTTGCTTCCTCAGACAAGAAGAAACTACAAGGAGAAGAAGAAGGACCGAACAGCTGTGCATCAGCTAACAAGAGGAAGACGCCCACTGTCTTGGCCCCAGCCTTACCGGCCTGTCTCCACCTCGAACCTGCTCCTGCGAAATCCCGGTGTGTCCTGCAGCCAGCAACCTCGAAAACCCCGGAGGACCTGCCTCCCTTCAACCCCAAAGACTTTGTCTCCCGTGAACACCGGATTTGTTCATCTGCAACCTCTGGCTCCGACCAGACACCGCGAATCGGCCCCACTCTGCACCCGCCGACCATGGTCCGAGCTCGAGTGGGCAAACACCACGAGGAGGTCACCCCGGCGATCCTGACCCAAGATCCGGCAACCCCCTGACCTGCCTCAAGCCTCCAGCCGACGCCTGCAGCCTAAATCCAGAAGGTCCCCCCAACCGCGACCAGGAGCTGGTAAGAAGATCCGACCCCAAAAGACACCCCTGCACCCGACGCCCCACGGCCTTGGGTGCCCAAACTGACGGTGCCTAACCAACCCCTAACTTCCCAACTTACCTCTTGAAGTGGTGGTCGCACCCAGAAGACCTTCGTCCCCAAGCCTGCAGTGCCTTTGCAAACAGGAGGTTTCCCTTTGAAAACAACAGGACGCCCGATGTCGAAACAGCACCCTGCACCCGGCCGCCCTAGTGCCGCTGAGGGTGCACCTTTGGTGCTACTTTGTTTCCCCATTTGCTCTGAGCTAAAGTCCAGGAGCTTTGCTCCCACAAACAAGTGGCCTGCTTGCTAGCAGCCACCAACCGGAGGCCCCCTATCCCCCACTGGATAACATTGGGTCTCCGCACTCTGCACCCGGCCGCCCTAGTGCCGCTGAGGGTGTAACTAGAGTACATCCTTGACCCTTGGGGACCCCTGAGTCTACCCCCAGAACGTCAACTCCCACTACCAAATACTTACCTCAAAACCGATAACACTATTTTCCTCCATAGGATAACATTGACTGTTTTTCTTGGAAAAGTTTCTAAGTGTGGAGTTTGAAAACCTTAAGAAATTCTTTAAAATTGCACTAACTAACAAAAACGATTTTACTTACCTGTTTACAGGAAATGTCCCAGAGTAGTATCCAGGTGTACTACTCTGAGTAAGAAAAGTAATCTCAAAAGTAATTTACCTGTAATTTTACTGAAAAGCCCATTCAAGTCTATGTACTGTATTTACAAAGTATTGCATTTCTCTGAAACCATACTGTAAGTCAAAACAGAGTGCATATACATTTTCAATTCAAACTGTTTACAAACTGCATTACTACTGTAAAGTATTTATTGCTTACCTGTGCCAGGCGTGCTTGGTTCTAGAAAATAAAATACCTAAAAGAATATTTTCATACAAAAACAATTGGTCTGAAGTTCAGTCTTTGAGTGTGTGAATTCATTTGCTGACTGAGTGTGTACAACAAATGCTTAACACTGTCCTCTGATACTGCACTACTGCTCGACCACACTACCACAAATAGAGAGTGAGGTGCTATCTAACTTTACCTCTGCCTACCTTTGGGGTTCCACTGGACTCTGTGCACACTGTGCCTCACTTTGGTATAGTATATACAGAGCCAGCTTCCTACAACTATGTCCAATTTTCCCTGTATTGTGTACCATAGATTAAAAAGAAGACACACTGAGAAAACTTAAAGTCTCTACTTTTAACTTTTGTCATGATATAGCCTTTAGCAAGTACAGTCACAGCTTCCAGCTTTGCTATACGTTTGGAGTGATTACTCAAAAACAGTTATTGTTTTTGCTACTTGGCGTTTGTATAGGTTTGTTTACCTATCTATGTCCTATTTTCATTTCCCTAATATGTGTGGTTAGTTAAGAATTCCCCTATCTTCACTTTCCCACACTGCCATCAGGGCCGGACTGGGATTGCAAACCAGCCCAGGCAATTTCGTCTGACCGGCCCGGGTCGGGGGTGGGGGTATTGCCTGGCGGGAACACTGTTGCTGCGCTTTTGTTATAAGGGGCTGATTTTGCAGCACTGCTGCAAAATCGTGCCCCTTCGGCCCAAAACCGGCCCCCATCGGTCCAAAACCGGCCCCCACCCCTCGGGCCCACCAGGGAAAAGTCTGGTGCCCTCTACGGCCAGTCTGTACCTGACTGCCATCAATGCTTTAAGGCAATTTAAAAATATCTTTTCTTGTTCTGCTTTTCTTTTCAAGGAAACATATTTTGCATAAAAAAGGATATTTTAAAAGGCATTCCAGGAAGTCTTTTCTTCGCCCATGATTCTCATGAGAATGACGCTGGTAGATTTTCTTACCAGAACTGCAGTTATATTTCAGTTTGTAGAAATGGAAAACTAGAGCAACTTCATAACGTTCGTTTTTGTTTATTTTTTATTTTAATCGAAAATACTTTTCGAGGAAAAGCTGTACTTTACCCACACTTCTGAGAAACTATAGAACACTGGTTTCACTTTCATTAACACTAGAACTCCGGCCTCATGCAGCAGAGTTATCCTTCAAGATAAATCGAAACACGCGTATGGATTTAGACAAGTGCCACAGAGCTCAAAAGGTATCTCAAAGTTTTCACATAATTTGCAGGAATAGGCTTCAAACAGCAAAACAATTTCTCACCTGATAAAAACTAGGGGGCAGATTTACAAGCCCCTTGCACCACTTTTGCGTCACTTTTCCCATGTTAAAAATGACGCAAAAGTGGCGCAAGGGCCTTGTAAATAAGCCCCTAGGGGTGTGCGAAATTTTATTGATTCGCTTTTGAGTAATTATCCAAAGTTTTGGGAAAATTATGTGAAATTATGAGCAATTACGTGAAATGCATGAGTGACATTTAACGGAAGAGCAAAATGATTGCTTGCATCCATTTTGGAATGCAAGTAAATATTTTACGTCAATAACAGTGCAAAAAAATATCCGCTACAAACAACAGCCATTTGCTGTGCAGTCGCATTATTTCCCTTTACTTGTGCTAAATATTTGCCATGAACTGTGCGTAATTATATGACCATTCTTTACTGGAATGAAAGAAACAGGTCTGCGATATCACATCTATCCCCAGGATGTCAGAGTGCAAAGCTGTATCTCCAATCACACAAATCTCCCCCCTCCTCCCCAACTGATAATGGATACAACAACCTATCTAGCTAGCATTGGCAAAGCCAATAGGTCTCGCATATGGGAGAGCCATAGGCTTTGGCAAAGTGTTTTAGCCATGTTTTCCACCAGTGTGGCTGCTGTTCAGCAGGGCTAAAAGTTAGTGGTGTGGGGTAGATTGGAGTGAGGTAGATTGAGGTAGAGTGGACTGTGGTAGAATGTAGTAGAGTGGAATGGGATAGACTTGGGTAGAGTAGTGGGGGGTAGAATGGGATAGAGTGGAGTGGGGTAGAGCGGGGTTGAATGGGGTATGTATGTATGTATGTATGTATGGGATTTGTAAAGCGCAGGAATCACCCCCGTAGGGGTATCTCCGCGCTATCATAGAGGGGGTACCGGAAAATGCAGAGATCAGGGTAGATTGTAGTGTGGTAGATAGGAGTAGAGTGAGGTAGACTATAGTGGGGTAGATTGGGATAGATTGTAGTGGAGTAGAGTGGGGAATATTGGGACTGAGTGGATTAGATTGGAGTGGAGTGAGGTAGAATGGGGTAGATTGGAGTGGGGTAGATTGACTTGAGGTAGATTGAGGTGGATTGGGTTAAACTGTAGAGGAGTGGAGTATATTAGAGTTGCATGGGATAGATTGGTGTAGATTGGATTGGAGTGGGGTGGGCTAGACTGGAATGGAGTTGGGTAGATTGGGGTAGAGTGGTGTGGAGTGGATTGTAGTGGAGTGGACTGAGGTAGATTGTGTTGGAGTGGATTGGCGTAGAGTAGATTGGGGTAGAGAGGAGGGGAGTGGGGTGGGTAGATTGGAGTAGTGTGAGGTGTTGTAGATTGGAGTGGGGTAGATTGGAGTGAAGTAGAGTGGGATAGATTGGGGTGAAGCGGAGTGGGGTAGATTGGAGAAGAGTGGAGTAGGGTAGATTGGGGAAGAGTGGAGTGCAGTGGATTGGAGTGCAGTGGGGTAGCTTTTAGTGGAGTAGATTGGGCTAAATTGGAGTGGGGTAGATTGGGTGAGGTAGATTTGAGTGGAGTGTGGTAGATTGGAGTAGAGTGTGGGAGACTGGAGTGAGGTATATTGGAGTGTGGCATATTGGGTGTATTGGCGTGGGGTAGAAAGGAGTGGGGAAATTGTGGTAGTCTGGAGTGGGGTAAATTGGGGTAGAGTGGAGTAGGGTAGATTGGAATTGAGTTGAATAGATTGGAGTGGAGTTTGGAGTGGAGTGGGGTAGATTGTTGAAGAGTGAAGTGGGGTGGAGTTGGGTAGATCGTAGTGGGGTAGACTGGAGTGGAGTGGTGTAGATTGGAGTAGAGTGGGGTAGATTGAAGTGGGATAGAATGGAGTAGGGTAGTTTGGGGTAGAGTGAATTGGAGTGGGGTAGATTGTGGTAGAGTGGTGTGGTGTAGATTTTGGTAGGGTGGAGTGGGATAGATTGTGGTAGAGCTGAGAAGGGGTATATTTGGGTAGTGGTGAGTGTAGTGGGGTAGATTGGAGTGGGATTGATTGTTGAAGAGTGAAGTGGGGCGGAGGTGGGTAGATTGGTGTGGGGTAGTCTGGAGTGGAGTGGTGTAGATTGGAGTAGAGTGGGGTAGATTGAAGTGGGGTAGACTGGAGTAGGGTGGTTTGGGGTAGAGGGAATTGGAGTGGGGTAGATTGTGGTAGAGTGGTGTGGTGTAGCTTTTGGTAGGGTGGAGTGGGATAGATTGTGGTAGAGCTGAGTGGGGTAGATTTGGGTAGAGGTGAGTGGAGTGGGGTACATTGGAGTGGGGTAGATTAGGGTGGAGTAGGGTAGATTATGGTGGAGTGAGGTGGGGTAGAGTGGACTAGAGTGGGGTAGAGTGGGATGGGGTAGATTGGAGTGGGGTATATTGGAATAAGGTAGATTCGAATGGAGTGGTGTGGATTGGAGTGGGTGTAGTGGGGTGGAGTGGAGTGGGGTAGATTGGGGAAGACTGGAGTAGAGTAGATTGAGATGGAGTCAGGTGGGGAAGACTGGGGTGAGGTAGAGTGGGGTAGATTAGGATGGAGTGGGGTAGATTGGAGTGGGGTAGATTGGAGTGAAGTAGAGTGGGGTAGATTGGGGTGAAGTGGAGTAGATGGGAGAAGAGTAGAGTGGGGTAGATTGGGGAGGAGTGGAGTTGGGTGGATTGGAGTGGCATGCAGTAGCTTGGAGTGGAGTGGGGTAGATTGAGTGGATTAGAGTAGGGTAGATTAGAATGGAATGAGGTAGATTGCAGTTGATTGGCATAAAGTGAAGTGGACTGGAGTGGAGTGGGATAAATTGGAGTGGAGTGGGGTAGAGTGGAGTGGGGTGGGGTGGGGTGGGGTGGAGTGAGGTAGAGTGGAGTGGGGTAGATTGGAGTGAGGTATTGGGATAGATTGGAGTGGAGTAGATTGGGCTAGATTGGAGAGGGGTAGACTTAGCTGAGGTAGATTGGGGTGGGGTAGATTTGAGTGGAGTGTGGTAGATTGGAGTGGAGTGTGGTAGACTGGAGTGGGATAGACTGAAATGGAGTGCTTTATATAGGGTGGATTTGGGTAGATTGTGGTAGATTGAATGGGGTAGATTGAGGCAGGGTGGAGTGAGGTAGATTGGAGTGTTGGTTGGATAGATTGGAGTGGAGACTGGAGTGGCGTGGGTAGATTTTAGTGGAGTATGGTAGAATGGAGTGGGGTAGATTGGAGTGAAGTAGAGTGGGTTAGACTGGGGTAGAGTGGAGTGTGGTAGATTGGGGTAGACCGGAGTAGGGTAAATTGGGTGGATTGAAGTGGGATAGATTGGAGTGGAGTACACTGTGGTAGATTGGAGTGAGGTAGATTGTGGTTGATTGGAGTGGAGTAGACTGAGGTAGGTTGGAGTGGGGTAGAGTGGAGTAGATTGGAGTGGAGTGGAATAGATTGGAGTGGGGTAAATTGGAATGGAGTGGGGTAGATTGGACTGTAGCAGATTGGGGTGGGCAGGAGTTGAGTGCAGGGGGTAGATTGGGGTACAGTGGGTTTGACTGGGGTAGGTTGGTGTGCAGTGGGGTAGACTAGAGTGCAGTGGGGTAGACTGCAGTGGACTGGAGTGTGGCAGATTGGAGCAGAGTGGGCTAGATTTGAGAGGAGTGTGGTAGATTGGGGTAGAGTGGAGTGGGGTAAATTGGAGTGTTGATTGGATAGATTGGAGTGGAGATTGGAGTGGAGTCGGGTAGATTGTTGAAGAGCAGAGTGGGGTAGATTGGGGTAGTGGGGTAGATTAGAGTGGAGTGGTGTAGATTGGAGTGGAGTGGGGTATGTTGGAGTGGGTTAGATTGGGCTTGGTTGGAGTGGGGTAGTTTGGGGTAGAGTGGATTGGAGTAGGGTAGATTGTGGTAGAGTAGAGTGGGGTAGATTGGGGTAGTGTTGAGCGGAGTGAGGTAGATTGGAGTGGGGTAGATTGGAGGCAGATGGAATGGGGAAGAATAGGGTGGAGTGGGGTGGGGTAAAGTGGAGTGGGGTAGATTGGAGTGGGTAGTTTGTAGTGGGGTAAATTGGAATGGAGTGGGTAGAGTGGAGTGGGGTAGATTGAAGTGGGGAAGACTGGAGTTGGGTAGATTGGGATGAAGTGGGGTGGGGCAGATTGGAGTGGGTCGGAGTGGATGTGGGTGGAGTTGGTTAGACTAGAGTGGTGTGGGTAGATTTTAGTGGAGTGTGGTAGATTGGAGTGGGGTAGATCGGAGTGAAGTAGAGTGGGTTAGACTGGGCTAGAGTGGAGTGTGGTATATTGGGGTAGACTGGAGTAGGGTAGATTGGGTGGATTGAAGTGGGATATATTGGAGTGAAGTAGACTGTGGTAGATTGGAGTGAGGTAGATTGTGGTAGATTGGAGTGGAGTAGACTGAGTTAGGTTGGAGTGGGGTAGAGTGGAGTAGATTGGAGTGGAATAGATTGGAGTGGGGTAAATTGGAATGAAGTGGGGTAGATTGGACTGTAGCAGATTGGGGTGGGCAGGAGTTGAGTGCAGGGGGTAGATTGGGGTACAGTAGGTTTGACTGGGGTAGATTGGTGTGCAGTGGGGTAGACTAGAGTGCAGTGGGGTAGACTGCAGTGGACTGGAGTGTGGCAGATTGGAGCAGAGTGGGCTAGATCTGAGAGGAGTTTGGTAGAGTGGAGTGGGGTGTTTGTTTGGGGTTAGATTGAGTGGAGTGGGGTAGATTGGAGAGGAATGGAGTGGGGTAGATTAGAGTGAAGTGGAGCGGAATAGATTGGAGTGGAGTGGGGTAGATTGGAGTGGAGTGGGTTGATTATAGTAGAGTGGGGTAGATTGGGGTGGAGTGTGGTATATTGGGTTGGTTGGAGTGGAGTAGATTGGGATAGAGCGGAGTGTGGTATATTGAAGTGGAGTGGGGTAGATTGTAGTGGGTTGGGGTAGATTGGGGTGGGGTAGATTGGGTTGGACTGAGGTGAGGTAGATTGGAGTGGGGTGGGTTAGGGTGGAAAGGGTTGGGGTCGATTGGGGTGGGGTGGAGTAGATTGGAAAGGGGTGGATTTGGGTGGATTGGGGTAGAATGGTTTAGATTGGATTGGAGTGAAGTGGGGTAGATTGAAGGGTTGGGTAAATTGAGGTAGATTGATTATAGTCGGGTAGATTGGGGTAGATTTATTGGAGTGGGATAGATTGAAATGGAATAGGGTAGATTGGTGGAGTGGAGTGGGTAGATTGGAGTGGAGTAGAATGTAGTGAAGTCCAGTGGGGTAGATTGGAGTGGATTGGGGTAGACTGGAGTGGGATAGATTGAAGTAGATTGGAGTGGAGCGTGGTCGATTGATTATCCCACTTTAAAATCAGAGAAAGAAAAGTAAACACCAAGCTCACTCAGAAGACAGAGCCTGACATTTGACCTCTGTCTTTCAACGCACAGCAAATGCCACAAGATAAGAACAAGATTTAAAGGTCTGTTTACAGAAAACAAGTACTCGGAAGGATACCGTAAACAAGGGATGCTCTTGGGAGGTACGAGCTCAAGCTGGACAGCCTAAAGCAAATATAGCCAGCAAATAGAAAGCAAGCAACTGCGAATTACAAACCACAAAGACAATAGTAACGGATAGGCGAAATGCAGGTAAGCATTCTGAAATGCCCAGAAGAAGTCGTAAGGTAGGCTTAGACCTAAAAATGTGTACATTTGGAATTGCCTTCCATTCTCATCAAATGCCATTAACATCAAACCTCCCAACGGTACAGAGCAAGAATATCGATGTATAAATATCGAGCTACAGAAATATCGAGGGAAAAATATCGTGGGTAAGAAATATCGATGTAAAAATATCGTGGTAAAGAATATCGATTGTTAGGTAATTAATATCGATTGCAAAAATATCGAAGTGTTAAATATCGTTTACAAAAATATAGTTGTTAAAAATATTGATTCATTATTAATGTTATGTATTTTAGTATTTTGTATGAGAATTGTTTGTATTTTTATTATATGTGTTAAAATTTTAGCAGTTAATATTGTTTTTTAACTTGAATTTTGCGTTTTAGTTCCGTAGCGGGTTGTGAGGTTATAGGGGAATAGGGTGGGAAGTAATTTAATTATATAGATTTTATTTATTATTTATAGTAGTTAATAATTTTTTAAAAATTGAATTTTGCGTTTTTAGTTCCGTAGCGGGTTGTGGGTTTATAGGGGAATAGGGTGGGAAGTAATTTAATTATATGACATTTATTTATTAATTTATATTTATTCATAATTGTATAATTGTGATGTTATAGAGTTATAAATGTGTAAATTAATTTATTAATAATTGTTTGATAATTAGTTGTTAATTATTTTAAATTAATTAATAAATAATTAATTATGTTAATTGTTTAATTATTTTTAGGTGTGTGTTGTGGTTTTTATAGGTGTAAATGGTGGGAAGTAATTTATTTTTTATTGATGATTTATTAATTATTTGTTAATTAATTTGCATTAATTAATTTGGTAATTAATTTGTATTAATTAATGTGTTAATTAATTCGAATTAATTAATTATTAATTATTAATTGTAATTGTGTAATTAATTTTAGATATGTGTTGTGGATATTATAGTGTTACACAATGTGTAATTAATGAATGTTTATTTTTTTTTAAATAATAATATATTTAAATTTCAATATTAATTATGTTAATAATGGAAATAAAATTTAATAAAAATGTTGATGTTTATTTTTTTATTGGTGTGGTATCCAGCACTTTCCCTACTGTTGCACTCACTGGAGTGGGAATAGTAATTTTTACCCCTCCGCTATCCAACACTTTCCCTACTGCTGCACTCACTGGAGTGGGAATAGTAATGTATACCCCGCCGCTATCCAACACTTTCCCTGCTGTTGCACTCACTGGAGTGGGAATAGTAATTTTTACCCTCCGCTATCCAGCACTTTCCCTGCTTTTGCACTCACTGGAGTGGGAATAGTAATTTTACCCCTCCGCTATCCAACACTTTACCTGCTTTTGCACTCACTGGAGTGGGAATAGTAATTTTTACCCTCCGCTATCCAGCACTTTCCCTGCTTTTGCAGTCACTGGAGTGGGAATAGTAAATTTTACCCCTCTGCTATCCAACATTTTCCCTACTGTTGTATTTATTGTGTTGCAAAATGTATTTTTAATATTTCTTTTAATAGTTTAATGTGTTAATTATTTATAGAATGTTTTATTTTATTTTAAATTATTCATATATGTATATATTTTATTTTTATATAATTTAAAAAGTTTATAAATTATGTAAAGATAATAGTTAATAAAATGTTTTTAAGTAAATATATGTATTTGTACACATTTTTGTGTGTTTATATTTTATTTAATTAAGTTTATTTGTTATATTTAGTTAAAATATATATTAAATGTAATTTATTTTGTTAAAAATATTAATATTATTTAATTTATTTTATTTTTGTTATATATCTTTTTTAAGTCGATATTTTTTACATCTATATTTTTTACTTCGATATTTTTGTATCGATATTATTGTACTTACCTGTTTAAGTATAGGGAGTCGATATTTTTGTATTCGATATTTTTACCACGATGTTTTTGTAAACTATATTTTTTACATCGATATTTAATCAGGGAACACTCCCAACTGTGTTCCCAGTGAGCTGGTAGAGTGGTGTTGATTGTAGTGCTGGTGGGGGCCAGTTTTGTTGCTGGGCACCTGCAGCATTTCTTGCCTGAAGTGCTTCAGCGTTTTACAAACAAACAAGGAAAAACAAATGGATTTAAAGCATGCCAGTCAGATTCTGCTTGTTTAAAAACTAATTGTTTTTGCATTTGGTTGGCTTCTGACTCCTGAAGGGTCGTCACGAGCAGCACTGACTTTCAGGACTTTAGTGGGAAGGGGGTGAGGGGTCTGCTACTGTGTGGCTCAGACAGAAAAGAAGTCACCTGTGAAAATACATCCAAGCTAGGCATATCTCACAAGGATTGGCAGTTTTAGAGCTTGGGAAGGGTGGTATATTAATTCAGAAGGTAAAATGAAAAACAGAACACACAACCTTGGACAGTGCATTGAGGACGTTTGCTCCAAGTAGCTAAGGGGCCGATTACGATGGCGGTCGGTGTCAGTACCACGGTGCCGGCGGTGCGGAAAAATGCCTTTTACCGCCCGCCAGCAGCGGTCCTCACGGCCGCCATATTATGAAGGGCAAATATGCCCCATTTCCCGACCTCCGAGGTGCAACGCCGACCGCCATGAAATTGCGCCCGCCACCGCGCCGGTGGTAGCCAATGGAGACTCACTGCCGTGCGGAATGACGTCCCGTCCGCTCAACAAATTAGGATGCGCCAAACAACCAGTCGAACCGCAGGGGAGAAACCGCCCTTCCAGACACGGCGGAATCTCGACAGCGGAGCGTGAAACGAGACTTTCGGAGCCCTCCACCCGGAGCCGAACGCCATGGATCCAGCACTACACGTCCTCCCGGTGCTGTACGTGATACATCACCAGGTCAACATTGCCCGCCGCGGACGCCGCCGCAGGTACGTAAAAAAAACACAAAACAGAACACAAATTCCACGGGCTGAAACAGGGCACCTGGCCACACCAGACACACTGGTGTGGACAGGAACACATCCATCAGTGTACCCACACATGTCTCTTCTGGCACCAATTCACACCCTGCATCAAGCCCACCAAATTACAGCGAACATAATGTAATGTGTTGCTGACGACACCGCAGCGGTGAGTATGCGGGAAATCCATCGCACAAAGCAAAATGCATGTACAGCAACGGTCAGGCCAGAAAGACCACAGGCCACCACCACCACCACCCACCACCCACAGCTCCGCCGCACACAGCAAGAAACATGCCAATCCCCCCCCCTGTGCACCCCCATGTCCAACACCAAGCGAGCTAAATCCACACCCAGCAGCACACAACTAACACCTAGGGAGACAGACACAGCAGCATTGGGTGTAGATTAACACACAGCACAGAGGCACAGGCCCAGGGCAACATACACACCACAACACCACATACATGGCAAGAAAGCTGAATACAAGCACAAAATTAACATCCACACACACAAGGAACATACAGACTACTGGACACACACCCTGCCAACTCACACAGACATACCCCACACCGACACACAGCCACATACACAGACTACATGCCACCAGCAATGGAGCACAACATAGAGGAAAGCAAAAATGATGTGCACACAAATGGGAGGGCAAGGAGACAACCAACAACCAGGTGAACAGACACATGCAGGACAAGGAACCTAGAACAACATCCACACCCCATCCAAGCACATGGCTGGCACAGTGAGTGAAGTCAAACAACAGTCACCTCAGTGCAACAACTCAGGGAGACA
Organism: Calotriton arnoldi; assembly: GCA_963921515.1. NCBI lineage: Eukaryota > Metazoa > Chordata > Amphibia > Caudata > Salamandridae > Calotriton > Calotriton arnoldi. The sequence goes on from CAWUFW010000041.1 coordinate 1,033,174, forward strand.
GCAAGGTAACCCATGTATAGGGACAGGGATGAAAGGAAGGACCTCAAGTCAAACAGTGAACAGCAAGTACACATGAGTATGCCAGCACCACAACACACAGGGCACATTGGCACACTCAATGACTGTCAAACACAAGTAGGAGTCCCCAAACATACCCCCCTCATATCTGCAGCACACAACCCCAATGCCAGACACACAGAAGGGCCTACATAATGTCCAGACAAGATACAGACAAACAATCAAACCCCCTGGGGGCATCCACAAACATCACACACACACAGGGATTTCAGTACCAACGTCTGCACCAAAACAAAAATGGCAAACACGCCCATGACAGCAAGGAACTTTTCAGCATCGTCAAAGAGTTCTCCAACCCCAGCGCCGGAAACAACGACATCACCCCCTCGCAAGACCTCTGCAACTCACTCTCCGCGTTCTTCCACCGCAAGATCACCGACATACACAACAGCTTCGACGCACAAACAACGCACCCTACCGCCGAACCAACGCCCGCCACCACCACCCTCTGCAACTGGACCCCGATCAGCACCGAAGACACCACCCGCACGATGAACTCCATCCACTCCGGATCACCAACCGACCCCTGCCCACACCACGTCTTCAACAAAGCCGACGCCACCATCGCACCCCATCTCCGGGACATCATCAACTCCTCCTTCCACACCGCCACCTTCCCGGAGAGCTGGAAGCACGCCGAGCTTACCGCCCTCCTGAAGAAACCAACGGCGGACCCCACCGACCTCAAGAACTACCGTCCCATCTCGCTCCTTCCGTTTCCGGCCAAAGTCATCGAGAAGACCGTCAACAGACAGCTTGCCGCCTTCCTTGAGACGAATGGATCCCTCGACCCCTCGCAGTCCGGGTTTCGGGCCAACCACAGCACCGAGACCGCCCTTATCGCAGCCACCGACGACATCAGAACCCTAACCGACAACGGGGAAACAGCTGCCCTCATCCTCTTGGACCTCTCTGCGGCGTTCGACACCGTCTGCCACCGCACCCTAGTGAAGCGCCTCAGCAACATCGGAATCCGAGAGAAAGCACTGGAATGGATCATCTCGTTCCTCGCCGGAAGAACCCAGAGAGTCCGCCTCCCCCGTTCAGATCCGAAGCCACCGAAGTCATCTGCGGCGTTCCACAAGGATCCTCACTCAGCCCAACCCTCTTCAACGTCTACATGAGCCCCCTCGCAGCCATCGCACGCCGACACAACCTCAACATCATCTCCTACGCCGACGACACCCAGCTGATCCTCTCCCTCACCAACGACCCCACCACCGCCAGAGCCAACCTACACGACGGGATGAGAGACGTCGCCGACTGGATGAGGAACAGCCGCCTTAAACTGAACTCAGATAAGACGGAAGTCCTCATCCTGGGCTCATCACCCTCCGCCTGGGACGACTCCTGGTGGCCCCCGGCCCTGGGCACCGCGCCCAAGCCAACGGACCACGCACGCAACCTGGGCTTCATCCTGGACTCCTCCCTGTCGATGACCAGACAAGTCAACGCCGTCTCATCTTCATGCTTCAACACCCTGCGCATGCTCCGCAAGATCTTCAGATGGATCCCCACTGAAACCAGGAAGACCGTCACCCAGGCACTCGTCACCAGCCGACTGGACTATGGGAACACCCTCTACGCCGGAACCACAGCCAAACTTCAAAAGAGACTCCAGCGCATCCAGAACGCCTCCGCACGACTCATCCTGGACATCCCCCGACACAGCCACATCACCGTGCACCTGAAAGACCTGCACTGGCTCCCCGTCAGCAAGAGAATCACGTTCAGACTCCTCACCCACGCACACAAGGCCCTCCACGACCTGGGCCCAAAGTACCTCAACGACCGCATGACCTTCTACACGCCCACACGCCAGCTACGATCAACCAGCCACGCCCTCGCCACCGTACCACGCATCCGCAGAACCACCGCCGGAGGAAGATCCTTCTCCTACCTGGCAGCCAAGACCTGGAACTCCCTCCCCACTCACCTTCGGCGAACCCAGGACCATCTCTCCTTCAGGAAGCAGCTCAAGACCTGGCTGTTCGAGCAGTAACTTACCCCCTCCCCCAGCGCCTTGAGACCCTCCCGGGTGAGTAGCGCGCTCTATAAATGCCGTGATTGATTGATTGATTGACCCATGCTGCTGGTGGGAACAATGTTTGGGCCTCAGGAGTATGTGTATCCAGTGTGTCACACATGCTTAGCCACCTGCCTACTGTCCAGGACTCATCCCTCTTACAGGTGGAGCTGGACAGTCATGCCTACTCCAGGGCATGCAATACACTCTGTACTCCCACTCCCGTGTATCATCTGGCATGTTGTGATCAGTGACATGTACCCTCAGGTGTCTGCCTCTGTCTCATTGTGCTGTGTCTTCGTTGTCAGGACTACTGGTATGTTTTTTGGGTTAGGGCTCAGCATGCCATCTGAGATGTCACCATGATAGACGATACTTCTGTGACTTATAGGTGTCTGATCACTTGACTGTGCACACAGGTGTTTGCGACTGTGACTTTCAGGCAGCTGTGTTGTCATTCACAGCACACTGTGAGGTGCTCATGTTCAGAGAGTTGTGTTTCATGTCCCCCATATGTCCAGTTGGTATGACGTGGACAAATAGTAGTACAGATGATGTGGTATTTGGGGGATGGACATGTGCACTTGTCAGTCACATAACTTGCATTCCCCATGCCCTCGGATTGTGACACAGTGCAGACTGTTGTTGGCTGGCTGCCATGGCCATGTGACTTGAGACAGTAATGTATGACTTTGCACGCATTCCTGTGTCATGGCATTAAACTTCCTGAGACTGATCCTGCAGGGGAGTGACATGTGCAACATGCACCCCATTGTGGCATTGACTATCCGGACATGGGTGCATCAAGGTGTCTGGTGCTGGTATGCAGCACATGCATTTCTATTTAGACTCTGGCCATCCCTTTATCCGGACACCTGCACTGACTCAGTGGCAAGAGATGTGATGTGTGCATGTTCACATACTTCACCGTGTTCCCTGCAATGTCCAACAACTGTGTAGGGGGTGCATGTGTCCGCACTGGGGTCTTACCATCAGACAGGCACCAGACAGATGGGTGCAAGGGCAGGAGAGGTGTGAGTCCCATGGTTGCCCATCAGACTGACAATTGGCTTCCCCGAATCTGTGTGGGGACTTTAGGCAATGTTCAACTAAGGATGCCAGGGCTTGCTCTGTAATGTGCTGTACTTACTGTGGTGTGTGCAGTCAGTGCAGGTGACTGATGTTTGTCTGTTTCCCTAATTGTTTGCAGATACATCCACGGCCACAGGAGGGGACAGCTCCACGGACCAGGAGGAGCAGCGGAGCCAGACTGGGTCAGCATCGGACGAGTGGTCAGAGGGACCCAGTGGCACGGAGGGCGAGGGGAGCCACACCGAGGAGTCCTCAGCACCATCCACCTCAGCTGAGGACCACAGCAGCTCGGAGGATGACTCCCTTGTGGAGGCGGGTCTCAGCAGCCACCAAAGGCCAGCTAGTCTGTCTGGCCCCACCACCACCACCGCCCTCCCATTGGCTCCCATTCCTGAGGTCCGTGGAGGCTCCCGTACTCGGGAGCGTGTCTCCTTCGTGCCAGGCACCGCACCCCTGCCCCTGTGTCCCCTGCTGCCCTGAGTGAGGAGTCTGTGTACCTCCTTCGGCAGCTCCATGTAGGAGCAGACAGCAATGCTGAGTGTCCTCCATGCACACACCACTCTGTTGACACAGCTGGTGTCGTTCATGGAGGGCATCTCGACGGGTATGTCTGCCCTACAGAGGAGCAATAAGCCCATGGACTCCTCCCTGACGGCAGCAGTGTCCTTCCTCCAACAGTCCCTCACCCCTCCCACCTCTGCCCCATCCACACTTCCTGCCCCCTACCTGTCCAAAGCACATGCACACCTGCACAGTCACCCAAACACACAGACACGAGCAGCACAGACACACCCAAGAGAAAGGCAAGACGTGCACACAAGCATCCTCAGGGGACTGATACCACAGACACAGGGGATGGGGAACACACACACACACAGGCAACCACAGTCACTCCGTAATCCTCAAGATCCTCTCCCTCCAAGACCCCTTCCCTTGCCTCACCTGCAACCCCACCTGATCAGCAGCACTTCCTCAGTGACCTCGGCCTCTTCCCTCCAATCCCGCTGATCCAGCATACCGGGGAAGAGGAAGTCCACCCACACAGAGGGAGTGCCCTCGCCCCCGGACACCCTCCCCAGGCGCAGGCAGAGTGAGCCCCCCACCCGCAAGTCCCCCGGTCCCGGAAGAGCAAGACCCCGCCACTGCCCTGCAAGTCAACCACCCAGTCTCTCACCTCCATCCCCCAGGCCACCACTCCACAGGTTCCACCGCCACACACTGCCCCAGGTTCCCCACACACCGATACCGCATCCCCAAACTGCTTAGGCCCTCCCCCTGCCACTTGCTCTTCCACCCCAAACCAGACGCTCTGCCTGTTTGTGCCACTGGTGTGGAGACCGTGTCCCCCCCTCTGTCCTGCCCAGCTCTTCTGCCCCCCTTCCACTACCTTGGAGTCATGCACTGCGGTGGAGTCCACAACCACCCCGTCTGACTCGGGCACTGCATTGGGGACCCAGTCCACTCCATCTGACCAGCCCACTGCAGTGGTTGCAGCACCAACACCATCTGACTTGAGCCCTGCGGTGGTGCCAGCCCCCTGAGTCAGACACCTCCACTGCAGTTGCCGGTGACACTCCTGCACCCACCTCCCCTTCACTGCCTCCTTCTGGCATCCCCTGATCCTGTCCCTGCGGTGCCTGGCCTGCCCCTCGTATGCCCCCTCCAAAGGGGATGTCCCCTGTCCGTACCTGTGCAGGCAAGCAATTGTTGACAAGTTGTCACACATCACCCTGTTGGGACTGTATATTTGGACTGGCCATTGGCCTTAGTTTATTTTGGACTTTTGATTTGAGTTGCACACTTGCTGAATAAAGCCTCTTTTTGTTTACTTGTGGTTAATCTTTGGAGGTACATGATGTAGATGTGTGGAATCATGCATTTGCTGTTGTAATAGTGTTCAGATCAGGTAAATGAAGTTTTGCTGTGATGGGCTCCATGTGGTCCATGGGAAATGTGTCCTTGTAGGAGAGTAGGATCTGCCTCTTATGTTGCCCCCACTTTTTTTCTGATGTTTACACTGGTTTCTGGCTATAGTCTGGCTGGGACCCTGCTAATCAGGGCCCCAGCCTCTCTGTTCTCTCTAAACGATTTGGAGTGCACTCTAGGTGCACTAGTGATTGGATACTGTGGTACCTTATGAGTCCCTAGTATATGGTACCTTAGGTACCAAGGGCATAGGTACTTCACAGGCCTACCAGGGGCTGCAGCATGTATTATGCCACCCTTGGGAAGCAGACTAAATCTGACACCACAGGCCTGCTACTGCAGCCTGGGTGAGGAAGTGCTAGCACTCCTCACTGAGATATAGGTCCCCTATATCTCTCCTACACACACATATAAACCTATCAGTCACCCCTAAGGCAGGCCCTATCAATCCTGAGGGCAGGGTGCTTGGCTTCTATGTGAGGGGGTGCCTCTGCCTGAGCAGGGCCCCTCTGCAGCTCTCAGAGTCCATTCTCTGGTACTGTTTGTGGATGCGGTTAAACCATATACTTTTAAGTGCATTATATCCTCGCGGTAAAATGCTAACTTTGGAATGGCTGCATCGAAACATGTCGTGTTTGGTGTCAAACATCTTGGAATACTACCACCCCCCCGCCAGTCCTGGCGGCGGGGGTAGCATTCCACCCTTCTAGAGGGATAGACATGTACCTACTGTGGAAACGCGGTAGAATCCTGCAGAGCCCTGGCATCACAAAATGGATGCCACCAGTCACAGACACTGGGCTGCCCTCCTGCTGATGACCAACACTCGCAGTGGAGGAAGCCCAACAATAGATATCCTGTCCCAAGGGGGTGTGACCACCTCCCAGACAGGGTTTAGTGTATTGGGGCTGGGTGGGTGCACTCTTAGAGTGCTTTGAAGTCCTGCACTGGGGAGCAGAAGGCTCCTCTGTGCATATGCCAGTTCAAACCGGCTCAGGGGCTACCTGCCCCTGCTCTGGCGCGAAACTGGACAAAGGGAAGTGGGTGTAGCCACCCACTCCCCTGACCCTCCCATAGGTAGGGTCATAGAGCTAGTCCCTCCCTTTCTTTTAGTATAAGAGGGGAACCTGTGCATTGCACCCTAGATTTCCCTGGACGACGCTCTGAAGAAGAATCCCGGACCTTCGACGTTCCACTACCTTTGGAAGACTGAAGAATCTCCCTTGGAGTCAAGGAGTGACTCCCTGCTTGGCAGGCACCAAAACTACAAACGACGGTCGCAAACTACGCCGCTCCCGCCGGAGTCCGAAGTCCCTGCAGCCCAAGAAGTGGATTTCCTGACTTCTCAAAGGCCATCGTGAGTCCCCAGCGAAGCTGAGGCCAGTGGACCCCAAGAGTGACGAGGAACCGCGACCCCTGGGTACCGTGCACTATTGTCGAGTGCAACCCCTTCACAACGTTCCACGAACTTGTGCTTTGGACCACGTGTGGTCCTAGCCTCCAGCAGGAATCCCTCCGAAGATCAGAGGCCTACCACGTCCCGAGTGACCGTGGGCCCCTGTGAGCGAATCCTCCCGAGGCGTCTTCGCGATCCCTTGCCAGCCGGCTTGTGGGTCCCCAGAAGACTTTGTAAAGAAACCAAAGGGCTCCCCTGGTTGCTCCAGGCCTGCCCTGACTTACCCTCGCTGGGTGAGTCCCACAGACCTTGCTGGTCTGCGCCATTGCCTCTTTGCACTTTCCCCGAGACTTGCTGTTACCAAGGCTTGTTGGCTCCAATCGAGTCGCCGACACCGCAGTAAGCTGCAGACATCGTGGGACACGCCGAATCCAGCTCCTGGTCGTCGTCGACGCCTCCTGGACCTCGTGGCTGAAGAGTCAAGGCCACCGCGAACGACCTGAATCTTGCGACGACGGTGGGCATCCATCTTCCTTGCCCCGAGTCACTGCCAAGTGACTTTGAACACTGTCCCCTCTGCTTTCAGGTCTTCCATCTTCCGAATCCAGGCTTGGATTCCTCCGGACACTTCTCCTGTCGCCGCAAGCAGCAAGTCTTCACTGGCTCCCATTGAAAACGACGCCGCGACCCGACACCAAAGGACACCTATGCACCCGGCTCCCCTGGGTGAGGTAACTTCAGCACTACGGTGCTCCTGTGGGTGTGGGCCCTAGAACTACTTACCCTGTAAGTGACTTGCTTGTAGCTTCCTCGAAGTGTCCTAAAACTCTAATTTTCTAAGTGCGACAATTGCGCTGACTCGTACAGGGTTCGCGTCTGTGTTAGACACACCGCGTCCATCTCCTTTGTAACACTATCTAGAACTGTATCCTTCGACTCGTACTGAGTCCGATCGGTGTTCGCCTCGAACACACAAAGGGCCTGTAACACTGAGATCTCCATTGCACTGACTCGCACAAGGTTCGCGTCTGTGTTAGACACAGCGCGTCCATCTCCCTTGCAACTCTATCTGTAACCGCGTCCTTCGACTCGTACAAGGACCGATCGGTGTGTTCGCCTCGAACACGCAAGGGACCTTTAACATTGAAATCTCAATCGCGTCTGAGCGCATAGACTCGCACAGGACTCGCACCGGTGCCAGGTCACCGCGTCCGTCCCCTGTGGGTCTCCTACAACTACCTGGGGTGGTTCTTGGGGGTCCCTCGATTCTAGATGCCCTAGACCTAGGTCTAGCAAACTAAGATTGTGATATTCGATTGTGCTAAACTTATTTTGATAATATTTGACTTGTACATATGTTCCTGACCTCTAATCTCATAAAGAGATTAGTAGAGAGTGTTTATTAATAAATACATATATATTTGATATATATACCTGTGTGGTGTCTTTTCATTTGGTGATTCAAGAGATTGTGTGGTAAAACAAGCTGCTTTACATTCCTTCAAGACTTAGCCTGAAGGCTGCTCTCCACAGCTACCACTAGGATAGCTTTCTATAAAGGTTGTCTTAAACCTATCTACCATAAGAGTCGAATTGTTCTGGTGCAAGGTGTCCACTTTAATTAGTGAACAGCATATACCAGGCCAACTTCTCACATTGGTGGGCAGCGTGTGGGATTCCAGCTTGCTATTGTTTTACCAGAAAATCTCTATTTGAATTACTAACTGAAAACCACTATAGGTACTTAAGGTACATATAAAGTCAAGCTTAGTATCAATAAGTTCTACTGAACTTAGAGCTGTGTGCCAAGGGATAGCACACCCTTTCTACAGCTCAAGCTAGTATCAGTAGGCCACAAACTAGTGTAGGTAGTACAACACTGCACAACACTAGAATGTCCTTAAAGGGTGGAACCAGTGGATCCACTCAGCCTCAGTATAAGGACATGGCTTTCTCTGACTTGAGAGCCATGTGTGTTGAAAGACACCTGAGGCTAGGACAGAGTCCCTCCACCCTACACCTGATAGATCTGCTGACAGCAGATGATCTTAGATTGGCTCTAGGAGCTAATGGGTCTGAATCAGTGAGTGGGTCAATTACAGTATCTGGGTCAGATGATGAAAATCAGAATGACCAGGACTCTGTGATTGAAGGGCCAGGCCTCAAGGGGCCTGAAAAGGACAGAGGAATTCTCCTAAGAGAGCTGACAGAGTAGAGGAGAGGCATAGGTCCCCTTCCAGGGAATCTGACCACTCTTATCACTCTGGCAGAGAATTTGTCCATCAGAGGAACTCATACTTTCCCATAAGAGAGACCTCCTCTGAAAGAATGTGCAAACTGCTGCAGTATGAGGAAGCAAGAGTTGCCCTCAGAACCAAGCAGTTGGCACTGGATAGAGAAGCCCTGGAGATCCAGAGAGCTTCTAGAAGAGAGGGGTTAGAACCCCTTGGTGGCAGCAACAGTGTCCCTAGAGGCAGAGAATCTATTCCAGACCATAGGAACCTGAGCAAGGTTGTTCCTCCCTACCAGAGTGGGGATGATATCCACAAGTGGATAACTGCTATGGAGAGGGCCTGTAGAGTACAGCAGGTCCCCCAAAAGCAGTGGGCAGCAATCTTGTGGCTCTCCTTTTCAGACAAAGGTAGAGACAAGCTCCTCACTGTTAGAGAAGAGGATGCTGATAATTATGAAGTCCTGAAGAGTGCACTGATAGATGGGTTTGGCTTAACCACTGAACAGTACAGGTTGAAGTTCAGAGACACCCAGAAGGCACAGACTCAGGACTGGACTGACTTTGTTGATTGTGCAACCAAGGCTCTGGAGGGTTGGCTGGTTGGCAGTAGGGTTACTGATTTCAAGGGATTGTATAATCTGATGATGAGAGAACAGATCCTTAATAATTGCCAGAACCAGTTGTTGCATCAATACCTGGTGGACTCAGATCTGACCTCTCCCCAAGAATTGGGAAAGAAGGCAGACAAATGGGTCAGAACCAGGGTGAGGCAGAAACCCCAGAACCAAGGGGGTGACACTAAGAAGCAAGATCCTAAGGGCTCTGAGAAAGGTGGGGATAAGTCAAAAGACCAGAAGTCTTCACAAGGGCCCCAAAAATCTGCATCTGGTGGGGAGTCACAATCCAACAAGGGAAAAGGCCAAAAGAAGCCCTGGTGCAAATTCTGTAACCAGAAAGGGCACTGGACTTCTGATTGTAACAAGTCCAAAGACCAAACCACCACCACTCCTGCCCCTAAGGCAACTGTTCCCCTAGCTCAGCTACTGGTGGAGGTGGTACACAGAATAAGGGTGTAGTAGGGTTGACCCTGGGTTCTGAAGTGGACTCTGACCTAGTCAGAGTGCCCACTCAGGCAATGCTGATTTGTGAGGGAGACCTTAATATGTCCTTCCTAGTAAGCCCCAGTAATCTGGGCAAATACAAACAGCAGCCTGTAATAAATGGCAAACAGGCTTTGGCATTTAGGGACACAGGTGCTAGTGTCACCATGGTGGCAGAGGACCTTGTGGACCCTGGACAGATCATCCTGGGCGAAATGTACCAGGTGACCAATGCAAGCAATGTCAGGACCAACCATAGTCTGGCAGTTGTGAATTTCTCCTGGGGAGGGGTAACTGGCCTCAAGAAGGTTGTAGTCAGTGCAGACCTCCCTGTCGAATGTCTATTGGGCAATGATCTAGAGACTTCAGCCTGGTCTGAAGTAGAGTTATGGACTCATGCTGAGATGTTGGGCATCCCTGCAGAGGTATTTGCTGTGACCAGGTCCCAAGCAAGAATGCATAAAACTGAACCAGCTCTGGATCCTGGAACAATGGACCAGATGCTTCCCAAGAGGAGGAGCAGTAGGGTAAAGGCACTGCCTTCCCCTCTGTCTCAGATCACAGATTCACCCCCAGAGGGAGGTGAAGCAGATCCTGAAGAAGGAACTGCCCCAGAGGGACTTGAGCCTGATCAGGTTGAGTTCTTGGGGGCTGGGGGCCCTTCTAGGGAAGATCTGAGTAAGGAGCAACAGTGCTGCCCCTCTCGTGAACCCCTCAGACAGCAGGCTGCTGCTGAGGCTGCTGGGAGTGCTAGTGGGTCCCATAAAGTTTATTGGGATGAGGGACTCCTATATTCTGAGGGTAGAGATCCAGCCCCTGGAGCCACCAGGAGGATGGTAATACCTCAGAAGTTTAGGGGTTCCTCTTGACCCTAGCACATGACATCCCCTTAGCAGGACACTTGGGCCAAAACAAGACCTGGGACAGGCTTGTTCCACATTTTCATTGGCCACATATGTCAGAGGACACAAAGGAGTTTTGTCGCTCCTGTGTCACATGCCAAGCCAGTGGTAAGGCAGGTGGCACAACAAAGGCCCCCTGATACCACTACCTGTGGTGGGGGTACCCTTTGAAAGGGTAGGGATTGACATTGTCGGTCCCCTTGACCCTCAAACTGCATCTGGGCACAGGTTTATCCTGGTGGTAGTGGATCATGCCACCAGGTACCCAGAAGCAATTCCCTGAGGACCACCACAGCCCCTGTGGTGGCAAGAGCCCTCATTGGAGTCTTCTCCAGAGTGGGTTTCCCAAAGGAGGTCATTTCTGACAGAGGTACCAACTTCATGTCAGGATATCTGAAAGCAATGTGGAAGGAGTGTGGTGTAACTTATAAGTTCACCACCCCTATCACCCACAATGCAATGGTTTAGTTGAACGCTTCAACAAAACCTTGAAAGGAATGATTAAAGGACTCCCAGAGAAGCTTAGGCGGAAATGGGACCTTCTTCTTCCTTGCCTGTTGTTTGCATACAGAGAGGTTCCACAGAAGGGGGTTGGTTACAGCCCATTTGAGCTTCTGTTTGGGCATCCTGTAAGAGGTCCACTGTGTTTGGTAAAAGAGGGCTGGGAGTTACCTCTCAAGCCCCCAAACAAGATGTGATGGACTATGTACTTGGTCTCCGCTCCCGGATGGCTGAGTACATGAAAAAGGCAACCAAAAACCTGGAGGCCAGCCAAGAATTACAAAAAGCTTGGCATGACCAAAGGCTGTACTGACTGTATACCAGCCAGGACAGAAGGTGTGGGTATTGGAGCCTGTGGCCCCAGCCGCCCTCCAGGACAAGTGGAGTGGCCCCCATACAATAGTTGAACAAAAGGGAGAAGTCACCTACCTGGTGAATCTTGGAACTCCCAGGAGCCCCCTGAGGGTGCTCCACGTCAACAGATTAAAGCCATATGTTGACAGGGCTGACATGGGCTTGCTCATGGCAACTGATGAGGACCAGGAGGAGGAGAGTGACCCTCTCCCTGACCTGCTCTCTCAGAACCCTGATGATGGGTCAGTAGATGGTGTTGCTTTGGCAAGCAGCCTCACTGACCATCAACAAACTGAGTGCAGACAAGTTCTGCAACAGTATAGACATATGTTTAGCCTGACCCCTAGTCAGACTTCCTGGTGCACCCATGAGGTGGACACTGGAGACAGTCTGCCTGTCAAGAATAAGATCTACAGGCAACCTGACCATGTCAGGGACTGTATCAGGACTGAAGTCCAGAAAATGTTGGAGCTAGGTGTAATTGAGCCTTCAGATAGCCCTTGGGCTAGCTCAGTAGTCCTGGTACCCAAGCCTCATACCCAGGGTGGTAAGAAAGAAATTAGGTTTTGTGTAGACTACAGAGGCCTCAATGCAGTCACTAGGACTGATGCCTATCCCATACCAAGGGCAGATGAGCTGATTGATACTTTGGCCTCAGCCAAGTATCTGAACACGTTTGACCTGACAGCTGGCTACTGGCAGATCAGGTTAGCTGATGATGCAAAAGCCAAAACAGCATTTTCGACCCCTGGTGGGCACTACCACTTCGTGGTGATGCCCTTTGGATTGAAAAATGCACCTTCCACTTTTCAGAGGTTGGTGAATAAGGTTCTGACAGGGATGGAAACTTATTGCTCAGCTTATCTAGATGATATTGCTGTCTTTAGTTCCTCCTGGCAGGATCACCTGGTCCACCTCAGGAATGTTTTGGAGGCCCTGCAGAAAGCAGGCCTCACTATCAAGGCCACTAAGTGCCAGATAGGGCAGAGTCAGGTTGTATACCTGGGCCACCTTGTAGGTGGAGGCCAGGTTCAGCCTTTACAGAGCAAAATCCAAACCATAATGGAATGGGTTGCTCCAACCACCCAGACACAGGTGAGAGCCTTCTTAGGCCTGACTGGGTACTATAGGAGGTTTGTCAAGGGATATGGATCTATAGTGACCCCCTTGAATGATCTGACCTCAAAGAAAATGCCAAAAAAGGTTCAGTGGACAGCTAGCTGTCAAAAGGCATTTGAAGACCTAAAGCAGGCCATGTGCACTGCCCCCATCTTACAGAGTCCGGACTACACCAAAAAGTTCATTGTCCAAACAGATGCTTCTGAGCTGGGGTGTGGGAGCTGTACTGTCTCAACTGAATGATGAAGGTCAAGACCAGCCAGTAGCTTTTATTAGCAGAAGGCTGACCCCTAGAGAGAAACGTTGGTCAGCTATAGAGAGGGAGGCCTTTGCTGTGGTGTGGGCCCTGAAGAAGCTGAGGCCATACTTGTTTGGCACTCACTTCATAGTTCAGACTGACCACAAGCCCCTCCTATGGCTTAAACAGATGAAAGGTGAAAACCCAAAACTTTTGAGGTGGTCCATTTCCCTACAGGGGATGGACTATACAGTGGAACATAGACCTGGGACCCAACATGCCAATGCAGATGGACTCTCAAGGTATTTCCACTTTGAACACAAAGACTCAACTGGTCAAGGTTAGTTTAGTGTCCCTGCGTTTGGGGGGTTGTGTAGGAGAGTAGGATCTGCCTCTTATGTTGCCCCCACTTTTTTTCTGATGTTTACACTGGTTTCTGGCTATAGTCTGGCTGGGACCCTGCTAATCTGGGCCCAAGCCTCTCTGTTCTCTCTAAACGATTTGGAGTGCACTCTAGGTGCACTAGTGATTGGATACTGTGGTACCTTATGAGTCCCTAGTATATGGTACCTTAGGTACCAAGGGCATAGGTACTTCACAGGCCTACCAGGGGCTGCAGCATGTATTAGGCCAACCCTGGGAAGCAGACTAAATCTGACACCACAGGCCTGCTACTGCAGCCTGGGTGAGGAAGTGCTAGCACCCCTCACTGAGATATAGGTCCCCTATATCTCTCCTACACACACATATAAACCTATCAGTCACCCCTAAGGCAGGCCCTATCAATCCTGAGGGCAGGGTGCTTGGCTTCTATGTGAGGGGGTGCCTCTGCCTGAGCAGGGCCCCTCTGCAGCTCTCAGAGTCCATTCTCTGGTACTGTTTGTGGATGCGGTTAAACCATATACTTTTAAGTGCATTATATCCTCGCGGTAAAATGCTAACTTTGGAATGGTGCATCGAAACATGTCGTGTTTGGTGTCAAACATCTTGGAATACTACCCCCCGCCAGTCCTGGCGGCGGGGGTAGCATTCCACCCTTCTAGAGGGATAGACATGTACCTACTGTGGAAACGCGGTAGAATCCTGCAGAGCCCTGGCATCACAAAATGGATGCCACCAGTCACAGACACTGGGCTGCCCTCCTGCTGATGACCAACACTCGCAGTGGAGGAAGCCCAACAATAGATATCCTGTCCCAAGGGGTGTGACCACCTCCCAGACAGGGTTTAGTGTATTGGGGCTGGGTGGGTGCACGCTTAGAGTGCTTTGAAGTCCTGCACTGGGGAGCAGAAGGCTCCTCTGTGCATATGCCAGTTCAAACCGGCTCAGGGGCTACCTGCCCCTGCTCTGGCGCGAAACTGGACAAAGGGAAGTGGGTGTAGCCACCCACTCCCCTGACCCTCCCATAGGTAGGGTCATAGAGCTAGTCCCTCCCTTTCTTTTAGTATAAGAGGGGGAACCTGTGCATTGCACCCTAGATTTCCCTGGATGACGCTCTGAAGAAGAATCCCGGACCTTCGACGTTCCACTACCTTTGGAAGACTGAAGAATCTTCCTTGGAGTCAAGGAGTGACTCCCCTGCTTGGCAGGCACCAAAAACTACAAACGACGGTCGCAAACTACGCCGCTCCCGCCGGAGTCCGAAGTCCCTGCAGCCCAAGAAGTGGATTTCCTGACTTCTCAAAGGCCATCGTGAGTCCCCAGCGAAGCTGAGACCAGTGGACCCCAAGAGTGACGAGGAACCGCGACCCCTGGGTACTGTGCACTATTGTCGAGTGCAACCCCTTCACAACGTTCCACGAACTTGTGCTTTGGACCACGTGTGGTCCTAGCCTCCAGCAGGAATCCCTCCGAAGATCAGAGGCCTACCACGTCCCGAGTGACCGTGGGCCCCTGTGAGCGAATCCTCCCGAGGCGTCTTCGCGATCCCTTGCCAGCCGGCTTGTGGGTCCCCAGAAGACTTTCTAAAGAAACCAAAGGGCTCCCTGGTTGCTCCAGGCCTGCCCTGACTTACCCTCGCTGGGTGAGTCCCACAGACTGGTCTGCGCCATTGCCTCTTCGCACTTTCCCCAAGACTTGCTGTTACCAAGGCTTGTTGGCTCCAATCGAGTCGCCGACACCGCAGTAAGCTGCAGACATCGTGGGACATGCCGAATCCAGCTCCTGGTCGTCGTCGACGCCTCCTGGACCTCGTGGCTGAAGAGTCAAGGCCACCGCGAACGACCTGAATCTTGCGACGACGGTGGGCATCCATCTTCCTTGCCCCGAGTCACTGCCAAGTAACTTTGAACACTGTCCCCTCTGCTTTCAGGTCTTCCATCTTCCGAATCCAGGCTTGGATTCCTCCGGACACTTCTCCTGTCGCCGCAAGCAGCAAGTCTTCACTGGCTCCCATTGAAAACGACGCCGCGACCCAACACCAAAGGACACCTATGCACCCGGCTCCCCTGGGTGAGGTAACTTCAGCACTACGGTGCTCCTGTGGGTGTGGGCCCTAGAACTACTTACCCTGTAAGTGACTTGCTTGTAGCTTCCCTCGAAGTGTCCTAAAACTCTAATTTTCTAAGTGCGACAATTGCGCTGACTCGTACAGGGTTCGCGTCTGTGTTAGACACACCGCGTCCATCTCCTTTGTAACACTATCTAGAACTGTATCCTTCGACTCGTACTGAGTCCGATCGGTGTTCGCCTCGAACACACAAAGGGCCTGTAACACTGAGATCTCCATTGGACTGACTCGCACAAGGTTCGCGTCTGTGTTAGACACAGCGCGTCCATCTCCCTTGGAACTCTATCTATAACCGCGTCCTTCGACTCGTACAAGGACCGATCGGTGTGTTCGCCTCGAACACGCAAGGGACCTTTAATATTGAAATCTCAATCGCGTCTGAGCGCATAGACTCGCACAGGACTCGCACCGGTGCCAGGTCACCGCGTCCGTCCCCTGTGGGTCTCCTACAACTACCTGGGGTGGTTCTTGGGGGTCCCTCGATTCTAGATGCCCTAGACCTAGGCCTAGCAAACCAAGATTGTGATATTCGATTGTGCTAAACTTATTTTGATAATATTTGACTTGTACATATGTTCCTGACCTCTAATCTCATAAAGAGATTAGTAGAGAGTGTTTATTAATAAATACATATATATTTGATATATATACCTGTGTGGTGTCTTTTCATTTGGTGATTCAAGAGATTGTGTGGTAAAACAAGCTGCTTTACATTCCTTCAAGACTTAGCCTGAAGGCTGCTCTCCACAGCTACCACTAGGATAGCTTTCTATAAAGGTTGTCTTAAACCTATCTACCATAAGAGTCGAATTGTTCTGGTGCAAGGTGTCCACTTTAATTAGTGCACAGCATATACCAGGCCAACTTCTCACAGACCTAATCTAGTCTGGATCTATAGCATCCTTTGCTGCAGTCTGAGGGTGTAATGTTCAGCATTTGACACAGGGATGTACGTTTAGCATTTGTAGATTACCATCTTTGTCCTACACTGATGCACATCTGGTGGGCTTACCACTGTCCAATGTTCCTAGTACCCTGACTGTGTGCCCGTCTCCAATGGACATGCAGTTTAGCACATCAAATTTGGAGGACTCATCTGTGTACACAGTGCAAGTTGCTTGACACGTGTCTTGGGTGTATGCAGATGACTGACGTGACACTCCCGTGCCCAGGCTGATATGAGCAGAGCCTTCAGTGTGTTGTAGTTGTTGACTCACTGACCGAGTGTTCTGCTGACATGTTTGAGTCGTGCACAGACAAGGTTTGGCACAGCTGACCTTCCACAGGAGTATAGTGCCCTCATGGCAGTGCGTGATTCCGTGATATAGGCTGTGCCCGTGTTGTGTGTTGTGTAGGCATGTCTGTGCGTGTACCCTTCTCCTTTTCCTACACAGGCTGTGTCCCTATGGATGTTCCTGTTTGTGATGCTTGCTGAGTTGTTCTGTGTTCATCCAGCATCTTGGACCTGGTTTCTCTGGGATGTGGGTGCATGGCAAACTAATGTTAATGAGGTTGTCATCCCTAGTTGTCTTTGTTGTCAGGGCTGGGGATGTGGGCAAACGCAGATGGGACACAGTCAAGATTCCTCTTGGCACTTGTTGGTTACACGAGTAATGTGATTTTCTGTTTGTGTATGCTTTCAGTGATTGTGACACGTTGTGTGTGTGACTGCTGCCACTCCTCAGGGTCAGAGCTGCAATGTTGGAAGTTGTCTATGTGTGTCCTTTGTGGGTCAGCTTGGCTTCTTCATTGGTGTGTGACTATGGCCAGGATCCCATTGTTTGGGGTGGATTTCACGTCATGCCCATGTACGGCATACTGTGCAGTGTGTCAGACATTCACAAGTATTGTTGACTGGCCATGTGTGATGGGTTTCTGCACCTTATTTCCCCCCACCACCCCTGGGATTTTCATGGGTGCATGTGCAATGTCAGCAGTCCATGTGAGCTTCACCTCTGCACATTGGTGGAGTTCAAGGTGTGTGGCGTTGAGTGTGTGCAAATGTGAGTTGTTGCACGGCTGGGGCACTACCTCCATGTTGTCCTTGGCTGGCAGGCCATGCTGAGTGTTTTGTGCTTGTATAGGTGTGATGGTAGTTTGTTGCTCAGGACACATGGCTGTGGTTCACAGTGTGGATGACATCTACCTTTGCCATCACAGTGTGATTGTCATGCAGGCTAGTGTCACCACAATGTGGGGTCCCTGGGGGGAGTGCTGTGGTGGTTCTGTCTCTTGCTGTGTTTGTTGCTGTTCCTACAAGCTTGTGTGACAGGTGTAATTTGGGCTCCCTCTCATCTCACAATGCCTGTTTGCCCACATAGGGGAATCCAATCCCTGAGTTAGTTTTGTATGTGACTGTGTTGACATCTGTGTATTAGTGAATCTGGCCTCCTCATGTGTTGTGTGTTTGCCTGGGGACACTGGCACACAACCCCCTCACCTGTTGTGTATGATATGCAGTGTGAGTCTGCCTGTTTGTGTTTGTGCATTTGCACCACTGCATTGGCATATCTTTAGTTTGCCATTGGCTGTATGTTGTTTGTTGGCTTTCCCCTGCTGGCCCTGGTACTGCTAGGTCATCAGTCAGCACATTGATCATGGTTAGTATGTCCCATTGCTGCCATGGTATGGTATTTGTTCACATGACATCTACAGTCTCCACAGGATATCTACATTTGTGTGTCCATTGCTGCAGATATGTGGGTCTGCATTATGATGCTCACTTCTGTCATTGTGTTATTTGTGAATGTAGACAATGTGGGCCCCCATGGCTGATGTTTGTGTGCACATGGCTAGAACGATGTGTCATTGGCACTGCACTGCTTGCCTCACACAATCTATGTTGCTATGGGACACAAGCACTACAATGCCACTGTAGTGTTTGGTGTTGTGTGGCCAGGAATAATCCCTGCATTTTTGGTTTAGCAGCTTTTACCAGGACTACACTTACCTTTTGGGCACTGTGGTGATGGGGCTTAGGGCCCCATTCCCACACTGTTCAAAATGTGCTTCAGCTATGGAGCACACACTTACCTTTTGGGCACTGTGGTGATGGGGCTTAGGGCCCCATTGCCACACTGTTCAAAATGTGCTTCAGCTATGGAGCACACACTTGCCTTTGGGCACTGTGGTGATGGGGCTTAGGGCCCCATTGCCACACTGTTCAAAATGTGCTTCAGCTATGGAGCACACACTTGCCTTTGGGCACTGTGGTGATGGGGCTTTGGGCCCCATTGCCACACTGTTCAAAATGTGCTTCAGCTATGGAGCACACACTTACCTTTTGGGCACTGTGGTGATGGGGCTTTGGGCCACATTGCCACAGTGGTCATGGTCTGCTTGCATTGTGTAGGCCACACACACAATTATGTGTGACACATGTGTTAGGGTGTCACATTGTATGTTCAATGTCATGTTCAGTGTTGTATGCATTTGACACAGACCACACACGCTTGTCATGGTGTTGGGGGTGGGATGTAATTTACAGACAGTCCTTATGTGGGAGTATGCTAGTTGTGTCATGCATTACCCGTCCTATGAGTAGGGGTGGTTGTAGTGACAGGTATCCTGCCCCCCATGAGTGGGGATGGTAGTAGTGGTAGGCATCCAGCCCCCCATGAGTGGGGATGGTAGTAGTGGTAGGCATCCAGCCCCCATGAGTGGGGATGGTAGTAGTGGTAGGCATCCAGCCCCCTATGGGTGGGGATGGCAGTAGTGGCAGGCATCCAGCCCCCCATGAGTGGGGATGGTAGTAGTGGTTGGCATCCAGCCCCCTATGGGTGGGGATGACAGTAGTGGCAGGCATCCATCCCCCCATGAGTGGGGATGGCAGTAGTGACAGGCATCCAGCCCCCCATGAGTGGGGATGGTAGTAGTGGCAGCCATCCATCCCCCCATGAGTGGGGATGGCAGTAGTGGTAGGCATCCAGCCCCCTATGGGTGGGGATGGCAGTAGTGGCAGGCATCCATCCCCCCATGAGTGGGGATGGCAGTAGTGACAGGCATCCAGCCCCCCATGAGTGGGGGTGGTGTTAGTGGCAGGCATCCATCCCCCCATGAGTGGGGATGGCAGTAGTGACAGGCATCCATTCCCCCATGAGTGGGGGTGGTGTTAGTGGTAGGCATCCATCCCCCTATGGGTGGGGATGGCAGTAGTGGTAGGCATCCAGCCCCCCATGAGTGGGGATGGTAGTAGTGGCAGCCATCCATCCCCCATGAGTGGGGATGGCAGTAGTGACAGGCATCCAGCCCCCATGAGTGGGGGGGGTAGTGGCAGGCATCTAGCCACCCATGAGTGGGGATGGTAGTAGTGGTAGGCATCCAGCCCCCTATGGGTGGGGATGGCAGTAGTGGTAGGCATCCAGCCCCCCATGAGTAGGGATGGTAGTAGTGGCAGCCATCCATCCCCCATGAGTGGGGATGGCAGTAGTGACAGGCATCCAGCCCCCATGAGTGGGGGGGTGTGGTGGCAGGCATCTAGCCACCCATGAGTGGGGATGGTAGTAGTGGTAGGCATCCAGCCCCCTATGGGTGGGGATGGCAGTAGTGGTAGGCATCCAGCCCCCCATGAGTGGGGATGGTAGTAGTGGCAGCCATCCATCCCCCCATGAGTGGGGATGACAGTAGTGACAGGCATCCAGCCCCCCATGAGTGGGGGTGGTAGTAGTGGTAGGCATCCAGCCCCCTATGGGTGGGGATGGCAGTAGTGGTAGGCATCCAGCCCCCATGAGTGGGGATGGTAGTAGTGGCAGCCATCCATCCCCCATGAGTGGGGATGGCAGTAGTGACAGCCATCCAGCCCCCATGAGTGGGGATGGTAGTAGTGGTAGGCATCCAGCCCCCATGAGTGGGTATGGTAGTTGTGGTAGGCATCCAGCCCCCATGAGTGGGGATGGTAGTAGTGGTAGGCATCCAGCCCCCTATGGGTGGGGATGGCAGTAGTGGTAGGCATCCAGCCCCCCATGAGTGGGGATGGTAGTAGTGGCAGCCATCCATCCCCCATGAGTGGGGATGGCAGTAGTGACAGGCACCCAGCCCCCATGAGTGGGGGGGTGGCAGGCATCTAGCCACCCATGAGTGGGGATGGTAGTAGTGGTAGGCATCCAGCCCCCTATGGGTGGGGATGGCAGTAGTGGTAGGCATCCAGCCCCCATGAGTGGGGATGGTAGTAGTGGCAGCCATCCATCCCCCCATGAGTGGTGATGGCAGTACTGACAGGCATCCAGCCCCCATGAGTGGGGGGGTGGTGGCAGGCATCTAGCCACCCATGAGTGGGGATGGTAGTAGTGGTAGGCATCCAGCCCCCTATGGGTGGGGATGGCAGTAGTGGTAGGCATCCAGCCCCCCATGAGTGGGGATGGTAGTAGTGGTAGACATCCAGCCCCCTATGGGTGGGGATGGCAGTAGTGGTAGGCATCCAGCCCCCCATGAGTGGGGATGGTAGTAGTGGCAGCCATCCATCCCCCCATGAGTGGGGATGGCAGTAGTGACAGGCATCCAGCCCCCCATGAGTGGGGGTGGTAGTAGTGGCAGCCATCCAGCCCCCCATGAGTGGGGATGGTAGTAGTGGTAGGCATCCAGCCCCCCATGAGTGGGTATGGTAGTTGTGGTAGGCATCCAGCCCCCCATGAGTGGGGATGGTAGTAGTGGTAGGCATCAAGCCCCCTATGGGTGGGGATGGCAGTAGTGGTAGGCATCCAGCCCCCCATGAGTGGGGATGGTAGTAGTGGCAGCCATCCATCCCCACATGAGTGGGGATGGCAGTAGTGACAGGCATCCAGCCCCCCATGAGTGGGGATGGCAGTAGTGACAGGCATCCAGCCCCCCATGAGTGGGGGGGGGGGGTGGTGGCAGGCATCTAGCCACCCATGAGTGGGGATGGTAGTAGTGGTAGGCATCCAGCCCCCTATGGGTGGGGATGGCAGTAGTGGTAGGCATCCAGCCCCCATGAGTGGGGATGGTAGTAGTGGCAGCCATCCATCCCCCCATGAGTGGGGATGGCAGTAGTGACAGGCATCCAGCCCCCCATGAGTGGGGGGGGAGGTGGTGGCAGGCATCTAGCCACCCATGAGTAGGGGTAGTTGTAGGGTGGTGTTGGTGGTAGGCATCCATCCCCCTATGGGTGTGTATGGCATTGGTGTTGGCCATCCCACCCCTATGGTTCTGCTGTTGCTTGTCTACGTCATTTGTGCATCCCTATGTGTGTGTGTGACATATTTCGGGTACGTGTCGTTTGTTTGTGTTGTGGGTGTTTGACTTACCGTCTGCGCCGTACGCGTCCGTGCCGGTCCCGGTAATAGATGTAGAGTATTGGTAGGACCTGCGCGATGGGATTCATGGTTGGTTCGTCTCGTTCGGGTTTCTCGTGTCTTCGACTCGTACTCGTCGCTGGCTTGTTCGTCTCGTCGCCGTGGATCGTCTTGTGGCGCGAATCGGAGCTTATGTGCAGCTCTCCCGGATGCTCAAACGTGCCGTACGTAGCGACGGAGTTCGGCGCGTACGGGAGACGCATCGTACTAGTCCGGCCGGAAGGTGCTGTGTATTTGGTTCCGTGCGACTCGATTCGGCGTTTACGGATCCGGCTCGGGCGGGGAACAGGAGCTGGAATGGGTAAGTACGGCTCGCTCGGAATCTGGGCTGTTATACGCATCGTACTTGTTCGTTCGGTAGAGTGTTCGAGTCGGTCGGAAAACACGCGTTCGGCTCGTATTTTTTCCGGACGAATACTGTTAGGTGCGCTTCCGGCCGACATCGGAATCGACCCCTGAATGTCTATTATACTAGGCCCACCATCTCAAAATCTCCTGTTTCAGAGACACTTTGAATGAAACTTTGATCACTTCTCTGCATCCCCTTTTGACTTAGGGCCTGATTTAAAACTCGGAGGAAGGGTTACTGCGTCACAACGGTGACGGATATCCAGTGCGCCAAAATATAAATCCCATAGGAAATAATGTTTGACCATTCTTCCCTGATTCAGGCCTACCAAGTACCATGCATCAGGTGTTAGACTAACGCATTTCAGTGTGGTGGTTCGCATCACCGCACTGAAATGCGAAGTCACGCATAATAACGCCTCCTCAGTGCTAAGCAATCATGCACCAGTTACTGCCTGATTTAAACAAAATCTGGTGTGGTCTGGAGTAGCAGCGCACCATGCGGACTGCTTCCGGCGGGTTTGGGGGCCAGTCTGCAGCTATAAGCTGCTACAGTGTTACAGATTCACCCGACACGCGCCGTAGCAGGATTAATGGCTATAGGTTATGACACTGCGGCACGAGAGGTGAGCGGGCCGACTGCAGTTTGAATAAACTAGTGGCAGGCTACAGGGAGTGGTAATGGCAGCGGCGCACTGCTCACACCGTGGACGAGTTCTGTGCCATGGGTATTTTATTATCTCCGTCTGTCAGGGACTAGCCGCCGGTTGGGCACTGACTGCACACAGCCGTGCGAACCAGGAAGTAACCGAACCTCTACAGACTACAATTCCCGGCGAGCACTGCGAGAGCCACGCCGCACGTGACTCGGGTGCGGCGCCGGATACCAGGTATAGGGCGGCTGAGAAACCAAACGCTACCGATTATCCTGGCGGATTCCCGAAGCGGCGTTTCCTATGGATCACAGGACCTAAGGCGGTAAGAGTGCGTCGAGCACTATTCCGGATCGTCTGACCCGTGTTTGTGGAGGCTGGTGTGGTCGCTACCCCCACGAGCGCTCCCTCTCTGTCTCCTCTGTTGGCCGAGAGCCGCTATCTGGAGGTCTCTTGCAGAGGAGTACTTTGTGTGTTACAGGGGCCTTTTCGCCCGATATCTCCCTGTTGGAGAGACCAGTATCCGGCTGAGGTCTCATGCGGGGAGGATTAACGGTATTCTATCCGACCGGACCTGGCAGTCTAGCGTGAGTACCTAATCCGCTTTTATCGTTGTAGCTGCATCTCCTCACTAGGGCTTCGCAGTGAACCCGCAACTTCGAACTGCCTAGGTATCGTAGTTATGGTTGAAGAGCAGACTCAGCGATTGTAGAACCACTGTATTTGTTTTTGGAACATTGTTGTTTTTCTTATACTGAACAGGAAACTTCCTCTGTGAACGTATGCTTAAGCATGAGGCTTTTACTCAACTGAGGGTTGTGGATCGTACAGAAGTCTAGACACTTACCGGAGTACCGTAGTTCACGAGATTGGCTTAGGATATTGTGATGCCTAAACAAACCTGAGCACTTTTCCTATTGGGCAAGTACAAGACTGTGATTGTATCCTGGCCCTTTGTTACTTCTTCACGTTTGGTTTTTCTTTATTTTCTAGGAGAGAGAGACCAGAGAGGGTGTGCAGACAGACTCTACTTTGCATATCAGGCTAATCCACATGTAACCTTTGGTAGGTGTGAGGGTGAATCTTCTCTCTTGTGAGCAGGGTATCAAATGCTATGTTGATGTAGGAATTGTTTTCCGATGTATGTTCTCTCTTCCTATTAGTTACGTGTTGGGAACGTGCAACCACCCTCTTCTCTCTTCTGGCATAGATCTCTCACCTTCTTTATTTACAGGTAGTGTGTTATATACCTTGTTGTTATTCATGTGGCAATGCCTCCTTTAGCTATGTTACCTGAATACTGAATCAAGTACTTACTTTGTGTTACTGTGTCATCCTCAGGTCTCCCTCCACGCTGTTCCTACCCTTTCCTTCCCCCACTTGACTATCCCACCAGTCCGTGTGTATTTATATTCCGGACTTGGGGCCGTCGAGAGGTGGACCCCCTTGAGCATCAGCACAATCCCGAGGATTCTGGAAGGAGGAGCCTGACACCGTCAAACACGCAAGACCTGACTGGCGGCAGCCTCTGGAGTTGTTCCTCAGCA
This sequence comes from Calotriton arnoldi, assembly GCA_963921515.1. Lineage (NCBI taxonomy): Eukaryota > Metazoa > Chordata > Amphibia > Caudata > Salamandridae > Calotriton > Calotriton arnoldi. The sequence goes on from CAWUFW010000041.1 coordinate 1,057,504, forward strand.
GCCCAGCACACGAGCCCCTCCTGCGCAGCTGCTGCCAAGCAACACAATTATACCATGGCCGGTGTTTGATGCAGGGTAGTGGTTGCGGCGAGGTGTGGCCAGTACAATTGCCGCTCCTCGAGTCGACTCACAAAGTAAGTTGGGTCTCAGTGAGGTATTTTGCTTTTCATAAAAGTGTACTTTACATTTTATTATTAGCGCAAAACGCCGCCAGTGCTGCTGGTCCCATTACTTTCAGTGCCAGCGACCTTAATTCAGCACAGCTCACGTGGTCAGTGTCAGTGTAGTAGCTCTGTGACAGCAACTTCTGAAAACAAATGTGTGCAGGGGCCCTTCTGTTCATCTGGGCAGTGTGCGGGCTATGCATTCACATTACGTTACGTTATGCAATTATTTCATAACGTGTTGTAGAGGCCTGCTTGGGAATTGTTTAAAAGTGACACTAGAGTATTTAAACCCGAAGCACTCTTGTTTTGCACATGCTTTGCTTCTTATCTCCACAACTGCGTTTTTGTCAAAGTGATTGCATTTTCTTTTCCACGGGCTGTTTCTTTAGTGCATTGTGGCATCTTGAGGTCACCTAAAGTGCTGGGAGTTCTGGAGTTCGTTTTTCTGTCATACCCAGTGCTTTAAATGGGCCGGTACTCACCGGTACTGAGTACCGGCACTTCTGAATTTTCTGGCCTTCAGTACCGGCACTTCTCATTAGCCAGGGAGAGTACCGGTACCCTAATAGATGGCACTGCAGGCTCCGGTTATTTTTGTCCTCTAGCACAGGGTAGATGCCGCTCTGCTTCTCAGGAGCTTGAAAGCGCGCCAAGCCTCCTGCAGAGTCCCTGCTGGAGATTCCAGCGGCGCACATGTGAATGGCCTGAGACTGCAGGGGTCTAAGAGGGCTTGCCTTGCGTCACGCTGTGATTAACAGTGCAGGGTCTAGACAGACCCTTCACTGTCGATCACATGCGCAACGACTATTCAGCTGAAAGTGCTTTAGCCTCACCCCCGCCCCTCTCCATCAGGTGTGTAAATGGGTTGGGACCGGCACTCAGTCAGTAATCCAGTCTTATTTAGGATATTGATTGCACTGGCCGTTCTAAAGTGAGTGACAGCCCAACAAAATCCTCTGCCTTCGCCAAAGCCGTTTTTCTTTTCATCTTTTTGTTCAGGACAGGAGCTGCTTCTCTTTGTGGACGGAAGGAGTAGGGATGAATGTAAAAAGTGAGGTGGCAGGTTAAGGTAGGATTGCCACTTATCTTCAGATAAAAATACCAGATATTTGAGTTTTGAAATAATGAATCGTCTCAGAAATTGTATTTTAACACACATTTCTGTAAAGTCATAAATCTGGTGCATTTCTTAACTTGAATTTTCCAGATGGCAAATTTAGGGGATGAGTACAGCATATAGGGGAGAACTGGAGACAAGTACGGAAAAACCAGGGAGAAAATGTAAGACTTGTGGAGAGTAAGCAAAAGGTGGGAGGAAGAGGAGCAGAACTAGTGAGAGAAGCTCAGTAGATTTTAGACGGAATGTGGAGAGAGAGCGAGAGAGAGAGCGCGTGCGTGCATGTGTGTGTGCACGCTTGAGAGTATATAGTATTGTGCCACATAACAGTATGGCATTAAGAAGCAGCAAATATTACAAAACGAGAAACTGTTCACATATCATCCTTTTTGGGTTTCATTTTGTGTAATGAGTTAACATGTTTCCTTTACATAAACACATTTCTCATGTGTTTTTCATAGTTGCTGCAACTGATATAGAAGTCATTATGTATCGTCATATGTTGCCCTAAGCCCCGCCCCTAGCCCCGCCCACTCGCCACGCCTCTAGCTCATATTAATGAGTACCTGCACTTATTTTTTCCCATTTAAAGCACTGGTCATACCCAGTGTTACCTTCCGTACGGGAGTGTGCACATGCCCTGCTCTCCACATGCGGCCTAAGCAGCATATTGCTTGCAAGACCTGAACGCTTCTGTTTTTATAAATGCCAAAAACAAAAACCTTTTTGAAAAGTATTATGAAAACGGAAAAGGGATAAATGGTCCCTTAAAAATAAAAAAAATCATACTTGGGCTAGTTACAGTTCACATTTAATAGTTCTAAAAAGTGTTTCTTAATTACCATGATTGATCATCTGTGTCAATTTCTATCGCCATGGAGTTTTTAAAGACAAGCCTGTTGCTAGCCTGAATTCTGAAATGGCTCCTCTCAGATCCCCTTCCTGTAACATTCATCTTACAAAGGGGCAATAGGTTAGTAACTTCAGTTCAGTTCAAAAATAAAGTTTATTTAGACCTTAGGTCTTTAAACCACAATTCAGGGGTTTTGCAGCAGCTTGAATGTCTTTCCAAAATGTATTATTGTTTTAAAGGGCGTAATTTCTGATATTTAGCTTTTTCGATGGACTTATGTGTTTCGTTTTATTTCAGGGGGGAAATGTCTCTGTCACTGAGAACTGCAGATACGCAGTCTGTCTCCGGTTAGTGCCTTTCCATTTCTGGTTACTTTGCTGCGTTTTTAAGATCTTCTTAGAGTTTATTGTTGCTCAAATGCGTGTAATTTCTGATATTTATCTGTTTCCCTCATCTTCATTACTTGAATTTGCTCTCGAGAAAGTGTCACTCATAGTCATTGAAATGTCACTCGTAATTACACTGACATTATGAAAATGTCACACATAGCAATGTGAAACCTTGGCAGCTATGCCAGTGATTCGAACCTCTGGGTCTATAGGTTTCTTTGCTGCCTATCTGTTATTTTTATGTTGATTGTTTTCCACATTCTTCTTGCTCTCTTGTAAAACGTTGTGAATGATGTCATTTCGCTAAATAAACTATAAACTATATGAAACTACAAAAATAAAAATAAATGAAATAATGTATACAAATAAATAAAATGATATACGTAAAAGATGGAAACAAATATACTTACTTTAAAGTAAACTGTGAGTAATTAAAAGGTTATTTTGCCTTATGACTTAATTGCCTTCCCTTTCTCCACTTTTCTTCCTCATGAGTCCTGACTTGACATTCCCCTTCTTATACGGGGAGCGGAAGCTCCTCCCATCTCATAGCTTCCTTTATTTTTGCTCTTCTCCTAACCCCACTATTACACAGTAACTAACATCCTTCCTCCCTTTAATCCCCTTTTTACCCCTCCTTCTCCGCCTCGCTGTTTTGCTTACCCAGTCACCTTTTTACTCTCATACAGAATTTCTCCTCACCCCTTGCCCAGCACCTCCCCTCTCGCCCAGCAGCTCGGTGACTCGCCCGGCTGCCACGTTTCAGTGGTGACGTCACCCCCCGATAAGCCGTTCTAGAGGAAGCCGGAGCCAAGACAGCCTAGGCTGGCATTGGCCAATGACAAGGGGAGCACAGGCAGGGGCCGACGTCATCTCGTAGGATGTGGTGTTATGGGGCACTGCGGGATTAGTAGTTTATTGTGATAGCACATATTATTGGATCATCACCAGTTTGTAAGGCTCTGGGACTACAAGGCCCGGGGTGTAGTGGTAGCCGGCCTCCAGACAGCCCAGTAAAGCCCTGAGCTGCAGCAGTCACTATTTCCTGGTTCGGGCTGGTCGGCCATTTTGGGGTTTGAGAGGAGCGGGGCCGGTGGTGTTTTTTTTTCTTTTGGGGGGGTAGAGGAAGCGAGTGTCAATCGGCCCAGCCTCAGACGGCGCAGAACTGTGCAGACGCGGAGGGGGGGACAGCGTGACATGTCCAGCATGAATCCTGAATAGTGAGTATCCGTGAGGGTGGGGGCTGAATAGTTGGGGTCATAGAGGGCGCATGAGGACGGGAGGGACGCACACTTTGTAAAATTTCTGCAAGTAGTCATTATCGAGATTACCGGTAGGTAAGTTTTCCTCTAGGATCTGAGCTGACACCGACACCCCCTACCCCTTAACTACAAGAAAAGAAGCATCGGCAGGCCCTGTGCACCTGCCGAAGCTGGAAATGGGGTGTTTTTAATCTAACTGGTAAGATCGCGACACGTAAGTGCCTGTTGTAAGGTGCTTATCTGACACGTCATATTAACAGGCCAAATGTTTATCTTCAATTTAATACGTTGCAGGTGTAGCCTCGCCAGTTACTGCCAGCTAAATCATGTTGTCCATTTGTGCAGTGTGAGTTTTCTTTTGGTGGGACAGGTTGATTGTATCAACCCCCAGTAATAGAAATCTGCGTCCCAGATTTGTTCCAGTCGCCTGCTTGTTGAAATACGTGTCACTTAGCATGTATATGAACCCACTGAGCTTTCTCGCTGATGAGTATTCCTTTGGTGCTTCGAGTGATAGGTGTTCCTACCTTCTGTTCCCAAGTTGTGTCTCCGAACAAGCACTAAATAGGCCAGCTACCATTCCTAATGTTCTACTTATCACCCAGCTCTTTTTACAATTTTACAATTAGAACCTTCTTGAAGGTAAAATTACGCAATTAGCTTGTTGCCATTTGCACATTATTGTTGAAGGTCTTGTCAGTATCGAGTTAAAGTTGTCATGTGCCAGCTGATTTCTCTTCGCCCACTCGCTTTCCGTGACCTGGAACGCAACACTGCTATGCTAGAGAGTTTGCTTTCCATCGTGTTTATACCGAAACCGGAGCAATTCTTTTGTTATCTAATTGTGGTTGGATGCTAATCTATATAGTGAAGTGACTGGTGGCCTTTGGTGCTTTCGAAAGTAGTGAACTGGAAATGATAACGGAAACGAACCCTTTGTGGCTTTTGGTTACAAACCTGAATAGTTGCAGATAAGTGAAATTAGCACAGCTCTTGAAAAGCTGGTAAGCAGTCGCTCCCTTACACGTTAAAAAGTCTGGCTGCATCCTGTGTTAATTCGACTAGTGTGCCAAATTCAACGCCCGTGTTATTCTTGAAGTTGTGATTAATCTCCCCTGTAAACTGTGTTGAGCGTTTACTGACGTACGTGTGATTTAGTGTGGCACTTTGTAGTAGATATAATTCGAGCTTCGTATCTGCTGAGTAGCGCTGTTGACTGCTGGGGAAAATGTCAACCCGCCATCGGAGGAGAGTCATGTGTTTGCCGGTCACATGTCTATTGCTAAATTCTTCTTGCCTGAGATTTTGCAATCCCGGGCGCAGCCACTTACACATAATTATTGTATTAGTGTTGCAGAGAACTGCACAATAGTGACTAGTCTGACAGTGACAATCCTTCTGCTTCTCTTGTATTTGAAACATCCCCATCCGTGTGTGTGCGGTATCTGTAGGGAGCATCAGTGTAAAAACAAGGGCATGATGGGTTTCTTTACTAGTTAAAGTGAAAGTTGTTGCTCCAAAGAGTGTTACTGGACGTCCTGGGAAACGTGTTGGAAAGCTCTTTTTCATTTCACTGCTGTGTCACAGCAATTGTACTGTAAATATGTTCTTCTAATTTAAGACTATTATAAAAAAATTAAAGTAATTTTAGTTCCAAAAGGGTCCAACTCCGTTGCTGGATCCAGCTAACTCGCAATTGGCGATCCCATGTGTAACCTAATTCACCTTTTTCACAAACAGAGAGCCAAACTTGATCAAATCATCTACATGAGCTGCTTGAAGCAAACTTGCCCTTTTTCACCAACATTCATAACAATGACCTTTTACCACCTTCCCCTTACTGTAGCCCTTGCTATTTTTCCTCCGAAGACTCGTTATTGTAATTATATAGCGCTTACTACCCCTGACAAGGCGTCAAAGCCTTTTTTCAGCGAGTAGCACGCTGCTCTGGAATCCAAAAAGGATTGGTGGTGAATTGGTATAGGGAGATAATCTACAATACTAGATAATAAGTACATGGAATGCATATATGTATAAGGAAGGTAATATATGTATATTTAAGTTGTATTTAATAACTTCAGACTGTCAAGTGTTGCTGTACTTTAAGTTAATTTATTTGTGTGTGTGTGTGTGTATATATATATATATATATATATATATATATATATTATATTTTGTAGTTCAATAGTGAAGCAATTGTAGATAGTTATGATAAAAGATGTACTTATTTATGCAGTCACCTATATCCATGTTAAACAGAATAATATAACCATAAATGATATGTACATTTGTTAAGCAGAACTAACGAATATCTTCATATTTATAAACATAATTATTATGCACGTTTATACAAGGCAATACACATGTTGGTACATTTCTATAGTCCAAATAAACGCTTATATACAGAGGGATCTGCTGTATATTTATGTTTGAGTATGGTGGTTATGTGGTGAATAGCCAACTCTTGAGTAGACTTCTGAAGATAAGATAGTTATCCGTGGATCTGATGTTTGCGGTAAAGAGTTCCATAGTTTGGCTGATTGAACGAAGAAGGATGTGCCACCTATGTTTTTTTTCCCTTGTATTGTGGGATTTTGAGGTGAGGTGCCAATCTACAGTGGCGATTCCTTTGTTGAATGTATTTGGTGATTTTATTCCTGATGAAGAGCGGTCCTGTTAATGTATCGCTTTGTGGGTGTTACAAAGCAGCTTGAATGTGGATCTTCTGGTAACCAATGTAGGGCTTTCAGGGACAGGAGTTGTGGGCTTGTGGCTTTATATGTAAGAGTAGTCTGGCAGAAGAGTTCTGAATCCGTTGTAGCTTTTCATAGTTGTTAAAGATGATCCATGGTTGAGGCTATTGGCGTAATCGAGTTTAGACAGAACAAGAGAGATAGTAGCCTGGACCTTGTGTGGAAATCCCAGGTGGTGGAAGATGTTGCAGAGTTTTTATAGTAACGAAGCTTGAGTTTGCTAGTTTGTCCACTTGAGCATTCATTGATAGCTTGGAGTCCATGTTAATTCTGAGGTTTCTGACTTCCTTTGATACTTTAGGCGGTGTTCTCAGATCTTTGGGCCAGGTGGCGAGTGGGTCATCATTTTTCCAATCGCCACACGTGACAGTTTTGTTTTGGAGGCATTCAATTTGATATGGCTCCATGTCATCCACTGATCCACGGCTCGGAGGCACCTGCAAATTTTGTGAGTTTCCAATGTCTCTGGAGCTTTCCAGTTTAAGGAGTATTTGTGTGCCATCTGCATATTTATAGCATGTGAGGTGAAATTGATTGATCGGTGCTGGTAATGACTTCATGTAGATGTTAAAAAGCATGGGTGAGATGATAGAGCCTTGACGGACCCCTGCTTTTGTGAAGTACGGTTTGGACGAGAAAGGGGTGTTATGGATGACATTAGTTCTGTTTTGAAGGTAGGATGTGATTCAGTCTTGAGCAGTCCCCTCTACGCCGACTTCGTAGAGTCTTTGTAGTATTAGTGTCATGGTCAACTGTGTCAAAGGCAGCAGAGAGGTCAAAGAGAAGTAGTGTAGCAACCCTGTTGTGGTCAACTGTGTTCTTAAGGTCATCCCAGATGGCAGTGAGGGCAGAATCTGTGCCTTTTCATGGACTGAATCCTGTTTGGAAGTCTGAAAGTATGGTGGAATTATTTTCAATAAATTGTGACATCTGGGTGAATGCTGCTCTTTCTATCAGTTTGCCCAGGAAAGGTCCATTTGTAATTGGTCTGCAGTTGTCGGGGTTAAGCGGGTCCAGGTTTGTTTTCTTTAGTAGTGGGCATCTATATGACATTTTTGATCTTCTGGAAATATTCCTGTAGTTAAGGAATTGTTGATGAATCTTCTTACCGGTGTCGCAGCAGAAGTAGTTAAAAGAATTTTATTGAAGGTTTGTGGTGGACATGGGTCAGAAGGGCTGCCGGCAGGCCTGCTTGCTTTGGCCAGGTCCATAAATTAATTGTGTGATATTTATTAGAAGGAATGGAGGGTCTGGGTTAGCGTACTCCTTTGAGTGTTTCTATTTTGGAAAAGGGTTGGTGCTGGTGGCTTCTTCTTTTTTAGATAGGAGTCCAAAATGTCTGCTTTGGTCATATGATTTGCCTGTTTGTGAGGTTCTTGAGTAATGGGATGAGCTCCTTCTAGGCAATTCGGTTTACAAAATTCGATGAGAATTTTATAGAATTCTTTATTTGCACACTTACCATTTTGAATTCTGTCTGAATAGTATTTTTTCTTAGCTTTTTTGACTGCTCACTTGTATAATCTGTCAAGTTTCTGTAGGTTTAGTTTGTCTTGATTGGTGTTTGTTTTGAGCCAGGTACATTGCAGCTTTCTAATTTGCTGTTTTCCCTTTTAGCTCTGTATTTCTCCAAGGTGCCTGTTTTCTTTTCTTTTGTTGTGTTGTTTTTAATGATATTAGGATATCAAAACGTCCTGAAGCCACTCATAAAGTTTTTGAATTAAATTTATAGTGTCTAGATCTGTACTGGATGTTAGTTGTGTTTCTAAGTATTCAAAATTGAGTTTGTTCCTATGTCGATAGGTGGATGCATGGAAGATGGTTTTAGGTGTGTTGCTTTGTGTTGGAAAGCAAGAAAATGGTGATCTGACCGTGTGACTGGAGTAATTGTTTAAAAGGTAACTAGTTCTGTATGTGCAAAAATGACATCTTGGATGTGTCCAGCGATTGTGTGTGGGTTTGTGGATGATCTGATGTAGGTTCAGTGCTTCTAGGCCAGTGATGAATGTTTTTAGATGGGGCATATTGGATTTGTCAAACCGAATGTTTAGGTCACCCAGAATGCATAGGATGGAGTGTAGTGTTATACGGTTTGAAAGCGTGTCTGGGAATATTGCATTGCTAGTTGAAGGTTTGTAAAGGAGCAGGAAGTTACAAGAGGAAGATGGTGTAAGGTTGTATCTGGTGAAGATGTCCTCACAACCCTGTATAGAGACGTCGCCAGCTTTAGTGATATTTACTGTTTGCTTGATTATGACAGCTAGCCACCTCCCCTTTTGCCTATACGATTTTGTGTAATAGTTTGATAACCTAGAGGAACGGCTTCATGCAGCACTGGAGCCATGTCATCGCCTAACCATGATTAATTTATGAAGAGTAAGTCGGGTTGTGTGCCAGTGAGAATGTCGTAGATGTGATGCTTGTGTTTTGAGTGATCAAGCATTTATTAGCAGGCAGTTTAGAGAATGTGCTTTGGTGAGGGTGTGACTTTGTTCGGTAGAAGAGTGAGCAGTATTATGTGGGCTTGTAGCAGGTGTGTCCTTAGTTCTGGTATTAGCTGTATGAGGATAGCAAGTGTAGTTCTGTATCGTATTCCTCGTCCAACAGGCTAAGAAGGCATTTTGATGGGTCTGTGTGTGTAGGTGGTGTGTAGATGGGGGTTGAGAGCGAGTTGGGGAGCTATGTTGTTTTTGTAGAGTAGCCTTGTTGTGCAGTAGACATGAGGATACGAAGTTGTGAAGAGTGGTATGTTGCTTATTTTGTTTGCATCTGTTTAGGGTGGAAGGTGTATGAGTTAGGGGTGGTGGTGCAGCATGTGGGTCATGTTGTAAGATTCTATATTGTCCAACGGATGAGAGACGGTTAAGAGTTGCTGTGCTGCTGTATATGTGTTAGGTGTGGCGGAAGAGAGAAAGCTTGGCAGTGGAGTTGGTTTAGGGTGTGCATTTGTGTAGTCAGGAAGGTGGCAGTGGGTGTATGTTTCTAGTTTGTGATGGAAAGTAGTATTAGGTGTGTGTGTTATGTTTAGTTTTTGAGGAGTAGTGAGATGAGGTGATGTATTTGTTTTCTGAGAAGAATTTGTATGCCAGCTGGATTGCTCCAGTAATTAGGTTGTTCATTCGAACCATGGGTCTATTTTCCTGTTGGTAATAAGGTTTTATTTTAGTGTGTGATATGCAGTGCAGCTTGGCAAATGTCTTCTTTTCACCCACAATAATTCTCCATTTTTAGGTCTAGCCTGGGCAGCGCATGCGCTGCTCTGCGAGGCATGCTGTATTCAGGTATGGACTTGAAGCTCCGCCCATTTCCCACCCCATCTTTTCAATTGGCTCTTGTTACTGTTGTTTCTAAATGGTTGCTTTTGATTCATGAATAGGCTTAGCAGTCCCTCCTTAGTGCCGCCTTGTCTGCATTTGTAACCTTCCATAAGGAATGGACTTTTTACCTGCGTTATTATATAGTCTGTTTTATCTGCAGTCTGTGAGCGCTATATTTGTTAATGATTTTCCCCTATTGTAGATAGGAAGTACTTTCCTGCAAGGGTGGCCGCTTTGCCTCCGCGTGCCGCTCTACGGTTTCAGTACGGCGCCCACTTTTACATTTTTAATACCAATAGGGCAAACTTGACAGACCAATGCTTTTTTTTGTAAAAGCGCCCCATACCGCGTTTTCACTTTAATGGCGGCCGCACACCTTTCTTTAGACAAGCTGCATCTAAAGAAAGGGGCGTGGCCGCCGTTAAAGTGAAAGAGCGGCATGGGGTCAACTTAGAAAAAAACAAATGCTTTAAAAAAAATTATTTTTTTTTTTTAGTTAAAGCGCCCCATACCGCACTTTTACTTTAATGGCAGCCAAGCAACTTTCTTTAGATGTGGCTCATCTAAAGAAAGGGACATGGCTGCCATTAAAGTGAAAGCGTGGCATGGGGCGCTTTTACAAGCATTTGCAATGCAATAGGTGTCACATTTGCAAGAGTTTAAGCTTATTGGCATTGTAAATGACAATGCCTTTTATTTATGTTTTATATTTTAAAACATAAATAAAAGGCATTGTCATTTACAATGCCAATAGCTTAAACTCTCGCAAACGCAAGACCTATTGCATTGCAAATACTTGTTATTTCTGCTAGCAATCCCTTGCTACGAAAAAACTTGGCTATAGTAGTATCTCTTGTAAAAGATTCCCTTTGACAAGTAATCAGCCATTATAAAACCTCGTCTGGTTACTTGGGTTTGTTGACCAACCTACTTGCCTCTTGGTTCACTAACGCCATTGTTGTTAGGGCGGGGAAGGCAATGTTGTGAAATTAATGTTTGGGAACTATCATTTTTAATAAATGCTTTTCAGTCCAGTGATCTGATGTACCAAGATGAGACGGTTCTGCTATACACTTTTTTGAAGTCTTTGCCATCTTTGTGCATGTTTGTTGCACAATGTCTTTAAAAACGAAGGTGTTCAGCACACCTCTGCTTCGTTTCCTATTATTTCAGTTAACCTGTGGATACTTGCCTGTATAAGGTCTTGCCAGGGCTAATCCAAGTAAACCGCTCATGGGGCCGCATGAAAGGTCAGAAGGGCTGTATTTTGAGTTTCCCTACCCTAAACAAGCAGTTTATAGCAAAACCTTGGATATAATGGAATAGTAATGTTTTGGAAAATACATGTAGCCTTTCATCCCCATGCACATCACACTTGGCCTATTACGGAGACCATTGTATTAAATTAGGAGTGTTTTTAAAAGTGGTAGTAGGGTACCTGAACAGTAAGTACATTTCTTAGTTTGTAGGTGATAATTTTTATGTGGTGCTTAATACTATACTTTCAAAGTGTTATTTACTGATCTCTGAATGCTGCTTGACTCGGCCTTGCTTACTGGGGTTGGACTCTTGCCTTGCACCTCCCAAGAGCAAGCGTTTAACTAACTGAGCTATTCTCACCAGTTAGCTTATTACGTGTGTGTGTGCGTGTGTGTGTGTGTGTACGTGTGTGTGTGTGTGTGTGTGTGTGTGTGTTATATACACATCATTTCCGCTAGAAACAGTCTACTAGAGAAATCATCGGTAAACATAGATTTTTTCCTTCAAGAATATGTCCAACGGCTACCAACCTATATACGAGACACTGGACTTTTTGGCCAAGATGTTAGATTTTAAATGGCAACAGGATTATCTGCTTATTACACTTGATGTCACCTCACTGTATACTTCTATCCGTCATAGAGACGGCCTGAGGGCCCTGCAATTCTATCTATCACGTAGAGGTATTGACCATACAAAACACACTGAAATGTTGATTGATATGACAATTTTGTTTGAACAATAACATTTTCATGTTTCAGAATTAATTGTTTCAACAACTAAGGGGTGTGGCCATGGGAGCCAGCTTCTCCCCCAGTTACGCATGTCTCCACATGGGCTGGTGGGAGGAGCTGGTTCTCATGAGGGAGCATACTGAATGTATGAAACACAATGTGAAGGTTATGTGGAGATACATAGATGACCTCTTTCTGGTATGGCAGGGCACCCAAATAGAGGCAGAAAACTTTATAGAGAGTCTCAACACTAACTAGCTCAATTTAAACTTTACCGCATCTATCAGTAAGACCACAGTTAACTTTTTAGATGTAGAGGTCTATGTACAGAACGACCAACTGGAGACTAAACTCCACAGGAAACCCACAGCGGGCAATGCAATATTGCATGCCAGCAGTGCACACCCAGGTCATCTAATTCAAAGTATACCATACGGTGAATTGTTGCGCTTAAAGCGCATATGCAGCAATGAACATGATCACAAGTTAGCCCAAATGAATTGTATAGCAAGGTTTAAAGAAAGGGGCTACACTAAAAGGTGTCTAGATTTAGCCCTCAAGAAAAGTAACCTAACATCTAGGGAAACCCTCCTTACCAAACAGAAATTTGGAGTAAGTGAATCTACAACTAACCCCGAGCCTTTTAGGTTCATTCTAAAATACAACAAGCAAGAAAGGGCGATTCAAAAGATAATTGGAAAAAATTGGCATCTAATTCGCAGTGATCCAGTAATTGGAGGGGCAGTACCCAAAAAACCGGCAATAACGTACAGTAGGGCCCCTTCAATGAAGGATGTTCTTGTCAAAAATGATCCTGGCATCCCGCAAACAAAAAAGTAGCTGGCTAAGTCAAAGAGTAGGTTTCTATAAGTGCAAAGCCTGCCAATACGGAGTAACTACAACATCTTACAAAACTCCGTTTGGGGGGCAAGACACAAAAATCAATAAAGTTCTAAATTGCAAAACGGATCATGTGGTGTATGTGCTGGAGTGCCCTTGTAACCTGAAATATGTAGGAAGTACCATCTTACAGGGACACAAAAGGGTGCTCCAGCACATAAGAGCAATCAAAAACAATGATCAATCATACCCAGTGGCACGTCATTTTAACCTCGTACATGGTGGAAGTTGAAAGGATTTGAAATATTTCCTTATCGACTCAGTCCCAACAACTAAGAGGGGTGGTGACCGAGAAAAAGCACTCCGTAAACTGGAAATGCTTTACATACTAAATCTTGACACTAAGCAGCCTAAGGGTCTGAATGCCACTGAGGAACTCCATGCGAGTCTTCTCAACTAAAATAACTAAGTATGATTAAGGCACTTTTTTGAACCTACACTAAAACGAAAAGGCAGTTTCTCTCAAACAAAGATTATGACAAAAAACACTTTGTTTTATATTAATGCCAGCCGCATTCCGCATAGATTTTAAACAATACACACAGTAAGATAGGTTTTTACACAGTTGTTTTATATTGAAGCACTAGTCACTTTTTTTTCTTAATATTTTTGCACATAAGTAGCACCTTGTGATGGACGGGTAGATATGTTATACACTGTTATACCAGATATGCCCTGTTTGGATATTGACACAAATCCAACAATAAGGTCCGGTATTTGTACTAAGACTTGTCAATAGAAAAACGGTTCTTTTACAAAAGAGAGAGTTTTTTTAGAAGGTTGATTTTAGGTATTTATACCGATATTTTAAACATCCTATGTAACATGCAGGTACCTATGTACAAGTTGGTGTATTAATGTATATTAATATTTATATATGTATATATTTATATATTTAACCTCTTAGTTATTTATTTATTTATTTAACTATCTACATCGCAACACAGATGCCAGCAGCTAATCGTCTGAAATCTTTGCCTTTAAAAACTTTTGCTGTAAAATTGAAAGCCACCTTTTAGAACTGTATCTTGAAACCATGAAAATGAAACACCGATGTGTTTTGTTTACGGGCATACATTTGTATTTCTTCCATGTTCATTGTCACTAGTGTTAATTTATTGCACTTGTCACTTTAAGAAATTTCACGAGGGAAAAGTTTGGCAAATAAATGTATTTAAATAGACCAGTCTGCTGCAAGCGCGTCATGTGATCAAGTCCCCTGTGAGGGACGAAACGCGTCATGGCTGCTATGATCTGTTGGGAGCAACAATAAAATAGCCGGCAGAACTTACTAAGTGGTCCGTGCTCTTTCTTTGCCAGTGGAAACGAGCGAGATGGGAAAGAGTAGCTTGGATATATATATATATATATATATCTCTATCTCTGTGTGATAATACGGCCCGCGCTGATAAGAAGAAACCACGTGTGCTGTTTGAAATTCAGAGAGACTGCCTCCCGTGATCAAGGCTCCTAGAGCAGAAACGTTGGGAATAGGAAGCCTCTTGCCTTCGCGACATTTCACCATTAAAGTGATGAATGGCAACTCAACCAGTGTCGGTGCACCTTCTTTAACTCTCAAGGAGGATTTGTTTGGATATATATATATATATATATATATATATATATATATATATATATATATATATATATATATATATTTTTTTTTTTTAAATTTTTTTATGGGAACTCACCAGGTGCTGATTTCAGAGTAGAATTGCTGTTGAACTTGGCCAAACATACTCGCAGGTTTGGTTTTGATGTATTGCTAAGACCAACACAGCTTGTGTTAAGCGCTTAAGCTCTGTTTATTTAGGCTAATGTTTGGGCCAGCATGCATCAATTTTAATCCCGACTTGTCCACTTGACATCTGTGGTCACGAGCTTCTGATCTCCTGTGCCGCAGTTCCCATAATTGTACAGTCTAGCAGCGCTTAGAAAAGCCTTTCTCCCCACTGCTACTTTACTGAGGGTATTATTGAAACCCCTTGCATTGTCAAACAATGCGTTTTTTTTATTTAAGAGAACTTGAATTTGCTCCAGTTACGTTTTCTTACTCCGAAAAGTAACTTTTTGCACCTTGTGAAAGAATAACTTGAAATCTATCTTTTTGCAAAGTATTTTCCTGATTGCATCTCATTTGTTAGAGTGGATAAGGTCATGTGCACACAGAATGATGTAAACGTTTTATATGAGTGTCTGTTATGCTGTTTTGGGCAACTTTAAATGTGTTCCATGCTGAAGAACAAGTTTCCACATTTTCGTATTTGAAGTAGCTTTTTTTGGTCTCCCCACAGTTAAATAATCCATTCTCTCCTGTTTAGAGTCACATGGGTTTTGCCAATTCTTTGTGTCTGTTTTGGGAAATAGCGAGTTCACAAACTTCTAATAGTCTACTATAAAGAAGATAAATCCTCAAAGTAACAGAAATTTTGTTCACTTGCTGTTGGATAATTCATTTCTTTCTATTTATGGTATATGGTTTATGGAGCCTATCTTGGTACTAACCCTTCATATATTTGCAACAAAGTGAAGCACTGTCCCAAAACATCTGATGTCTTGCAGCCTTTTTAAAAGAACAGATTTTGCCACTGCCATGACTGTTGGTAAAGACTGAAGGTGTGGTCTCAGAGGGTAACTTATTGCTTAATGGAAGAAGTACAATCTTTGTTAGTTGTAATATATAGGTACCATAGACTTCTCAATGGTCTTTAGGCTTGGAAGCAAAGAGTTCCACAATCGTGAAGACTGGATTAAGATGAGGGGGAAGGTGGCGGCGGGCGGAGATACTTGAAGTGGGATTTGGGTGGAATAGTACGATTGGGGCATGGAGATGGAGTTGGAGGCACAGTCCTATATATGCTTTTGATGCATCTTGTAACTGAGAGGTTAGCAAAACAAGGTGTTGCTTGAAGAACATGGGTTTGATTTCTTCTGAAGCAGACATGGTATTATTCCTGGTGGACTCTTGGAATGGAATTCCACACTCTTGGATTATAGTAGGTCTTTTATGTTCAGTCTTTTGATGTTGCCGCTCCTCCTCTTGTGAAGTAATTTCATTGCCCTGATTATAGTCATGAAAGAAGTATAGATGCCCCTGTTTGCTGCCCTGTAGACTGTGCAGCAGATCATGTTGATGACATGGGCGGCAGTCAGAACCAGTAGTGTTCTTGGAGGGTAGATGAAGCAGGCCACTGTCTAAAGGAGAGAAAAAAATCTTCGTAGGCGGCATATTTTCTTTGGGAGTCTAGCTAATAAAGTATTGCCACCACCAAGGTGAGCTCAGACAATTGCTCTGATGTTTTTGAATGTTATGATGTTCTGAATTTTTCTGTTGGAATGAATAGCTTTGCACTGCGAAGCAGGGACAAAGGATGCTTTGCAGTCTTGACCTTGAGTGCATTAGGTCTCTGAAACTGAGGTAATTCCTGTAGAAGCTAATGGAATTTAAATTCTTGATGGGTTGTAATGAGAGGACCTCCATTCATCTTATGAGTCAATTCCATTCCTGAGCACAATGAAGATGTTTGCTGTTGATAGGACCAAAGTGTGTTCTGCTTTTAGCTTGAGACCGGCTTGGCACATTCTGGGTTGAACGATAGTGAGGCACATCTAACGGTGAGAAATGTTGCAACAGTCTCTCTGGTAGAAATGATGATGATCAGCTCAGTTGATAGCAGACAATGTACAAGTTGAAAATTACTGTGTAGAGAATGGAACCTTGAGGGTTGTTGCATAGGAGGACCTCCATTTGGACCAACTAAGCTCTCAGTCAAGCGCAACTCAAATCATACAGGATGATGCTGTTGCAGTCCATTCAGAGATCATACAGGCTTCACCTTGTCTGTGCTCTGAATAGTTTCATCAGGTACTTGGATGTTTGCTTCCTTTATGCTACAGAGTGATCTGAACCCATGACTGGTAACACTGTAAGAGGACAATGCTTGCTTTGGTGCTAGCTTGTGATCTTTCCAGAAACGTTAGTTGTGTAATTGGGTGCTAGGTTTTGGGGGGGGGGGGGGGCCCTGGTGTAGAGATTCCCGATCCAGCTGCTTGAGAAGAAGCTGGATCTGCTTGGGCGTGACCTTGCAGAACAGAATTTGATTGTCGTTTCCTTCATGGGTTCTTGTACTAGCAAGTGTCCTGCTGATGTAAAAGAGTTGATTCAGAATGGTGAAGTCACTTGCAGCTGTCTAATGAGCATGGGTATCTGCTGCTTTCCATGCGGTGCTATTATAGGCCTATAGCAATGTTTTGCTGTGATTACATTTTAAGTCGTTCTGATAAATAATGTACCTAGAGGATGGGCGATCTCTAGACCTACAAAGTGTTCAAATTGGTGGTACGATAGGGTGAGTGATGTTTATGGGGTTTAGGTTTTTATGTTGACAATCTCAGTAGACAGTGACTAAACTCCTCTCTCCACAGTGACTGTTTATCAGCACACATTTGAATTGGGACTGAATTGGATACAATACATTGGGGATACAGTAAATTGGAGTAGCCCTTTAATCACCAAGGTTAAAATCTATAATCCTGTCAAGAATTTCAGCCTGTGCTTACAATAGGAAAGTACAATAATTAACGCCTCTCTCCGGCAGGGAATGGTGCCCGACTCTCTAAAAGCCGGCCAAGTCCTCCCCATTCTGAAAAAGCTGTCGCTGGATCCAGCCTCCCCTGACAATTTCAGACCCATCTCCAACATCCCCCTCTTAGCCAAAGTGATGGAGAAATGTGTGCAGCAGCAACTAAGTCAACACATCAACAACTTCCACCTGCTCGATGACTTCCAATCCGGATTTAGACCAGGACACAGCACCGAAACCACTATGCTCCACATCGTTGATGATGCTCTCCAGGCCCTTGACCTGGGCAAGGCCTGTCTCATAATCCTCCTAGACCTATCCTCGGCCTTCGACACGGTCAACCATGAAAAACTACTCGAACGCCTCAAATTTAGGATGGGTTTGGATGGCACCGTTCTAGAATGGTTCAGGTCCTTCCTCAAAAACAGATCCCAGAGATTCCTTGTCAACAGCAACCTATCTGCACCATCCCCGGTCAAGGTTGGAGTCCCTCAAGGATCAATACTGTCCCCCACCCTCTTCAATCTTTACCTGGAACCGCTTACCGAAGTACTACGCACTGCCAATATCTCCTATCACATGTACGCTGATGACACTCAGATCTACATCAAAACCTCATCTCTCGCAGAGATCCTCTCCCTAAACGAAGCCCTGAAACTCACTGTCCAATGGCTCGCATCCAATCAACTCAAACTCAACGCAAAGAAAACTGAATTTCTCCTGATCGCCCCGCCCAATACCAACCTTGAGATTCAATCATGGATTAAGGCTATTACAGCCTTGAATTGCTCACCAACCATCGTAGACTCGGCCAAATCTCTGGGAATCACCCTCGATAGCAACCTGAACATGCGGGACTTCATAAATTCAATGGCCAAATCAGCCAGATTCCACCTGAGCTACCTTAGGAAACTGAAACCCTTCCTCGATGCTCCCGACCTAAAAATGGCAGTCCAAGCACTTGTCATCTCTAGACTGGAATATGGCTGCTCTACCCTCTCGGGCCTACCCAAGATCTCCCTGGCACCTCTAAAAGCCTGCCTCAATGCGGCCGCCAGACTACTCACCGACTCGAGGAAATACGACCATATTTCCCCACACTTGAAAGCTCTCAACTGGCTTCCCCTGGAGGCAAGAATACAGCTCAAAATAGCATGCATCACGCACAAAGCCTTATATTCTAACTCTCCTGCATATTTGAGGCAGAAACTTGTGATCTCCGGAGGAATCAGAAACTCACGATCTGCCAGAGACCTCTTGCTCCAACCTGCACGCTTTCGGAAAAAAAAAACTTACAACCGGGCTTTCTCCGGGGCTGCTCCAAGAATATGGAACTCTCTCCCACCGGACATCAGAAGAATCCCCTCTCTGACTCGCTTCAAAAAGGATGCCAAAACATTCCTAATGGGTAAATTTCTCGTTTAAACTTTGCCTCTACAACTACTACAGCCCTGATCTATGGCCATCTATTGCCTCCCTTCGGATTATCTAGCTCACCCCATCAGAAACTGGGGGCCTTGTCGCGAACATTGGTTAACGTAATCTGTAAAAATGTTACCTCGTTCCTGAGTATTTGGATATTTAATCTGTAAATACATGCCCTATCTCCCTGTGTACCCTGCACCTTACCCTCCCTCATTCAATCCGCAACTGGATGATGCTATGCCTAATCTGTACACGGCTATGTTTTCCTGTAAAGCGCTCTGATACCCTAACGGGTCAAGTTCGCGCTCTATAAAACTCATAAATAAATAAATAAATTAAATATTCATCTAATAAATTCTGTGGTTGGTGGAGTGGTATGTCTTCCATTGAGATTCGAAACTTCTTTGGACATTTCTACTATTTTACATAATGTTCGAGTAAAGCCCTGACATAATGTTCAAAGGTAAGGTTGTTTGAATGCAGTCTGCGCGAGTGCATGAATGATTTCTTAGAAGCCGGTGATTATGTGGTCAAAGTCTGTACAACTCATTGTAACTGAAGGATAGGTTACATGTTTAGTACAATAAAGGGAGTCACTGTTCCTTGTAAAGGGAAATCAAAGAATGAAGTTTTGTCCTGTGCTACTCTATGTGTGGGGATAGTGTGTCCTCCTCATGATGCCCTCACACACCCCGAAGGATGTCATGCTTCATCATAGGGCTTGTTGCTCCTCGTCGGGCCGGCGCTGCAATGCCCTACGGGTCCCCCGAAGGGTCTCTTTATCGGAGATCTTTTGATGAAGAAGCCGTATGGGTGCGTGCGTGTGAGTGGTAGTGAGGTCTCAAGTAGTGTTTTTAAAAAAATGACTGGAGGGGGAGTGAATATTATTTATTAAGGTGATCCCTCTGTCATTGTTAAAAGGTGTGTGGTGCTGCTCTGGGGGATATTATGTCCCTAGGTAGCTAGATATACGTCTCTAATGGGCGTATAAGGTGGTCGACATGTTTCACGCTCTCTGTGGCCTCCGGAGGAGATCCAAAGCGTTTCTTCAGGACCAAGGTAAGTTTAGGTATCACTAGCGGCCTGGATTTGACCCGTGCTGCTAGGTTAATGAGAGGGAGTAGCGTCCCTGAAAAGAGAAGAGGGTAGGACAGAAGATATGTTGGTATTTCTCTGTAATGAGTATTGTCCGGGTCTACCATTGGAGGGCCCGGTGCGCATTATCGTTAGCGTGAGTCTTATCTCTACGGTTTAGGCATTGGTGCATGTTTAAAAAGAGATTCTATTTTACGTGTTTTACATATTATTTACAGTGAAGTGAAAAGTGAAAGAATGATAAGCAATAATCAGCGGAGTTTCAACATTCTGACGTGGGCTTATAAAGAAGAGACATATAATAAAGAGATCAATGATTGTTATATGTCAGGTCACTCTTTTGTCATTTGATTCCATGCAGTGCCACTAGTAGTGGTATCCTGTTGTGAATAATCTAAGATGACTCATATTGGGCAGTATGATAAAACCGGTGAGTCAGCGCTGTCTGGGTAGGATGTGAAAGAGCTATATATATACATAAACAATAAGTAAGTGTCACTGAGTGGGCCCCACCATTGATGGCAAACCTTTAGACTCTATTTTGGTCACTACATAGTGAAAAACATATTGCTCACCCCTTATTTTTACAATTATTGCCTCATGAGATTGGTGAGGGCAGTCGGGAGCTGTAAGGAAAACGAGAAGAAGGAAGCGTGGCCTATTCATTAAGAATATAATAATAACAATAAAGTTTCAATTGTTCAAATAAAGGTGCAGTTATCACAGTGGTCCCTGCATGTTGATACATCCTGTATATTGAGAAGGAATCAAATCTTTTATTTATCGCTGCATTTTCTGCAAAATGTAAACGGGCTCTAAGAATATTAGGAAGCTAGATTGGCGTTTTGGCTTCCTGTTTCATAAAATGCCAGCGCTACAAGTGAGGCAGATATTTGTTCTAAAGTGCTTTTTTTGGCTTCCAATTATAAGAGAGAGCTCTGTCCGGGCACTTAGTTCTTCACTTGAGGAGTTTAGAGTGAATTTCAGGAAAGGGTCCTGTTCATTGATCCAGTTATGGAATTCTTTGCAACATTCTTTTGTGCCTGTCCATAGCATGAGTATGTCATCTATGTATCGCTTCCACTCCTTTATTTCTGATTTAAAGGGGTTGGATGGTGGGAGGATGTGTGTTGCCTCATTGATTCCTTTAATTCATAGCCATATGACACTCATACATAACAGAGACCGCAACAGACTAAGACAGACCCAAATACACCTAAACATACTCCACTACAAGATGGCGCCCATGCAGCACACTATACACTCCCCAATTAACCTTCTAATTGGCAACACACTTCCACCATAAAAATGGCGGCAGCCACTGCTCCAGTATCGGCGGAGATGGAGAGAGGCAGGCAGGTGTACCGGCACAGCTAAATGGGAGAACCGTGAGTACTAAACGAATGTATCTTGTGTTAACTGCCACCTTTGAGAAAATACTCCGGGTCTGAACTAAGTGCCCGGACAGAGCTCTCTCTTATAATTGGAAGCCAAAAAAAGCACTTTAGAACAAATATCTGCCTCACTTGTAGCGCTGGCATTTTATGAAACAGGAAGCCAAAACGCCAATCTAGCTTCCTAATATTCTTAGAGCCCGTTTACATTTTGCAGAAAATGCAGCGATAAATAAAAGATTTGATTCCTTCTCAATATACAGGATGTATCAACATGCAGGGACCACTGTGATAACTGCACCTTTATTGTTATTATTATATTCTTAATGAATAGGCCACGCTTCCTTCTTCTCGTTTTCCTTACAGCTCCCGACTGCCCTCACCAATCTCATGAGGCAATAATTGTAAAAATAAGGGGTGAGCAATATGTTTTTCACTATGTAGTGACCAAAATAGAGTCTAAAGGTTTGCCATCAATGGTGGGGCCCACTCAGTGACACTTACTTATTGTTTATGCATATATATCTCTTTCACATCCTACCCAGACAGCGCTGACTCACTGGTTTTATCATACGCCCAATGTGAGTCATCTTAGATTATTCACAACAGGATACCACTACTAGTGGCACTGCATGGAATCAAATGACAAAAGATTGACCCTGACATATAACAATCATTGATCTCTTTATTATATGTCTCTTCTTTATAAGCCCACATGTCAGAATGTTGAAACTCCGCTGAATATTGCTTATCATTCTTTGTTTCACTTTTCACTTCACTGTAAATAATATGTAAAACACGTAAAATAGAATCTTTTTAAACATGCACCAATGCCTAAACCGTAGAGATAAGACTCACGCTAACGGTAATGCCCACCGGGCCCTCCAATGGTAGACCCGGACAATACTCATTACAGAGAAATACCAACATATCTTCTGTCCTACCCTCTTCTCTTTTCAGGGACTCTACTCTCTTTCATTAACCTAGCAGCACGGGTCCAATCCAGGCCGCAAGTGATACCTAAACTTACCTTGGTCCTGAAGAAACGCTTTGGATCTCCTCCTGAGGCCACAGAGAGCGTGAAACATGTCGACCACCTTATACGCCCATTAGAGACGTATATCTAGCTACCTAGGGACATAATATCCCCCAGAGCAGCACCACACACCTTTTAACAATGACAGAGGGATCACCTTAATAAATAATATTCACTCCCCCCTCCAGTCATTTAAAAAAAACAAAACACTACTTGAGACCTCACTACCACTCACACGCACGCACCCATACGGCTTCTTCATCAAAAGATCTCCGATAAAGAGACCCTTCGGGGGACCCGTAGGGCATTGCAGCGCCGGCCCGACGAGGAGCAACAAGCCCTATGATGAAGCATGACATCCTTCGGGTGTGTGAGGGCATCATGATGAGGACACACTATCCCCACACATAGAGTAGCACAGGACAAAACTTCATTCTTTGATTTCCTTTTACAAGGAACAGTGACTCCCTTTATTGTACTAGTTATCAATCGGGAGCAAGGGTCACTGGACCGAACAATCAGCTCCTACCGTTCCCCCCCCCCCTCCCCCCTCTCTATAAATAGGAATAGGTTACATGTTTGTCAGATAGCACTCTGTAACCGTGGGCTTAAGGTACTCTACAGTCAAAATGTGTTGTCTGCTTTGTGTATGTGGCAGTAGCTCATTTTTAGTGTTTCTATTTTCCTCTATCTCATGTGACACAAAAGCGGTAAAGGTTGGCTGATGCCATTGGGAAATTAGTAAAGTGAACAAGCCCCTACATGGGTCGGTATACAGGAGTGCAAGGTTGATCTAATGAATGAAAACAAATAAAAAAATTAAAAAAACTGTTCCAATGGAACACGGTGCAGCCACGCTTTTAGTCGAAGACAGATGGTCTCTCTGTATCT
Source organism: Calotriton arnoldi (assembly GCA_963921515.1). NCBI lineage: Eukaryota > Metazoa > Chordata > Amphibia > Caudata > Salamandridae > Calotriton > Calotriton arnoldi. The sequence continues at coordinate 1,080,680 of CAWUFW010000041.1, forward strand.
CTCTCTCCTGTTCCTTGTGACTGTAAACTGTAGCATGTCACTTGAAAGAGTTGCACATCAGTAGTGGTTGAGTTGAACGACAATTCGAGGAAAGTAGTGAGATGCAGACTCCCTACTCTGTTCAGTACTTAGCATAGACCTGTCATCGAGGGCTGTCCTTAAAAGCAGATATTATATCATTTTAGAGACCATTATTGTTGAACCAACAGCATAGTTATCTGAAAAGCTGAACTATTTTATTTATTTTATTTGCAAAGTTTTATATAGCGCTGGCTAGACCCGGAGGTATCAGAGCGCATTACATGAGGATCAGCGAGTTACAGGTTACATAATTACATCACTTACCAGAGCCAAGTATAGACATAGGAGAAAAACATATTACACAATAATATGAGATTATTGGCGCGAAGCATAGCCAAGACACATGTCTTATGGGGAATGAAAGGTAGAGGGGGAATGGTAAACGGGGGTAAGGAATGCAGATAGTCAGGCAGACCAGTAAGGGAGAAAAGTACTTCAGGGGGAATAAAGCAGTCAAAGGGAACTAGGCACAGATGTAAAGGATAAGCAAATAACTTTCCCGATTATTTACATTGTAATGTACAGTAATTCTGGCTCACTCATTTGTAGTCTTTTGGCACAGATAGTAAACCACATAGACGACTGTGACTCAGATGCTGCCACCAGCTTTCCACTTGTGCCTAAAAGCAAACCTTATCACATGAAAACAAACTGCTCCATCATCTTCATATCTCTTCAGATGAGCTCTTTCTAGTCTTTCAGAAGTTGGTAGTGACTACATATCTGTAGCACTAAACACTTCATAACAATTGGAATAATCCTCTCCGCTGGCATCTGTAATGCCAAGGGGTTTATGCTTTGTCAACATGTCCTTGCTTCCCACTTCACAAATCTGGCAAAAGCATCTTCCTCAGAACAGGCTATCATCGTCCCTCTTTTGAATACCCCAAAAATGACAGCTCGCCCAATACTGGTCCATCCTGGGATAATCTAATTTAGCATAGGTTCTGGATCCAGTAGTGACATTCCAACCAAATTTCCATTAGGAGTAAATTGGCCAGTTTGTATCCTGTCCTTTTTGTCATACGGAAATAGTAATCACAAATAGACGTGAATTAATCTCACAAATTCCCTGACTAGCAGTACACCCAGACCAGCACCAAGTTGGTCTGGGTATTAATGTTTGATATTTGGGTTCCTTCTCCGCTTCTAAACTACCAACTTGCACTGAACCTTGTTATGGAATCCAATTGGGCTTCTGCAGCAGCAGAAACTTGGATATCCTTGTTAATGGGTTACTTATTTTTGAAAGCACAATATTTTGTATTTAGTTCCAGTTTCAATGTTGAGTGCTGTGAGATCATGCCACTTGGAAGTTTTGCCTTGGATCACTGTCACAACACACACTGCTTTATTTCCAGGCAGCGTTTCAAAGCCACAGTACAACTCCCAGGGTGCTCATCCAGATTTTTTTCACACCCTAATAAAGTACCCTAAGGTCTAAACTCATTTTCCTAAAACTCTTTCCACCAAAACACACTCCCAGCCCCAGACTCTGATCGTTTGGCTGAAATAGCTCTATGTTCAAGATTAAAAGCTATGGAATTATTTTTGCTGTCTTCCAAAACAGCATTGGTGAACATCTCTTTTTGCCTGTTTCCAGCAGTTTCCCCTAGCATTCCTGCTTCGAGTCTCAATTTGTTCAATCTCATTGGGGGAGCAGAGGAATGACATGGTTCAAAGCATGTGTACCATATTCCAATTTATAGGGCTCTCAGCAATTGGTGATTCCTGAACTGGTGGAGCTGTGCCACTCCACTGTAACTTTTATTAATGCCAGTGTCAGAACACTTGCTGGAATTGACTTGCCACCTACAGTATTTCCCAGGGAGTAGAAAACATTAGTTGCCAAATCTCTCAAACCAGTGGTAGCAGCTGAAATAATTTGTCATTTGGAACTAGAGGTTCCCATTAGAAAGGATGAACTGGAGTTTTGTGTTCGAAATCATAAGATGTAGCAAGGTGGTTCATACATTTGTAGAATTCAGTGAAAAGCCTGGTGTGTTGGTGGGTCAGAGGACAGCAGTTAAGTGACCTGACTGGTTGGGTCAAGGATGTAGAAATGGGTGTTCTGGTTCTGGCAGGCATGTTTCATGAGCTGATGTTCCTGTGCGTCAACTTCAGAATCCATAATTTGAGCCGACCAATGCTGGTTATCTCATCTGGGCTTTCTCCACAAAGAAGACCTCCAAACAGGTCAAAAGAATGTGTATTCCAAGAGAGGCAGTGTAGACTTGTTTCTTTGGGTCTCTGTGATTTAGAACGAAAAGGGAAGGCAAAGTAGACATCAAAGCTATGGTATTGGGTAAGTGACGTGTTTTAATTCAAAAGAAGGATAAGCGTGTCAATAAGCAAATCTGCAGGGAGAGTTACTAAACAGGAAAACTGCTTTTGGTCAGTCCAGTACAGCTCAGTCAGTGGATGAATGTGAATTCCATAAATTCATTCAGATTGGCTAAATGATCCTTCTAGAGAAATCTACACGAAGGATGTCCGATCCTTGCAGGCAGCATGGAGGTGAACTTCCATTTTGTGCTGCAATGACCCTGTCCTCATGGAGGGACCCATCTATCCAGCATGTGTACATCCACCCACCCACGTAACACACTAACACTAGATGTGACAAGCAAATTTTGTGCCTCACACGTCTGCATTTTTTAAAATATTTTACTTAGATGTTTTATAAACCTAGCTTGTGACCAGTTCGCACATCAGAGTGCAATAGTGAGATCATTGGTCGCCGGAAACCCTGGGGGCCCCCCCCCTCTCTTGCCTAAACATCTATAAAAAAACAAACTTGGGTATTTAGTTGGACGATTCCCTTAGTTTTGAGACCCAAGTGAGCACTCTTGCTGGCACCTGTTTTGGTCTTCTGAGAGGACTTAAACCCATTATCGGTTTCTTCCGACCTCGCATTCGACATTTGATAGTTCAATCTCTTATACTGTTGCGCCTGGATTACTGCAACATCCTGTAGCAAGATATCAATCTTGAATCGGCTGCAGTCGGTCCAATACGTTTCGGCCAGATTACTGTTCTCCCTCCCTAAGTTTTGTCCAGCCTTTGGACTCTTTCAGAAGCTCCACTGGCTGCCTATTGAGACGTACATTCAATTTAAAGTCCTTAGTACTGTATGCAAGATAATGAATGCTTTGGGTGCCCCTATCCTTTCTGGTCTTATGCAACCCTATCTTCCTAACAGAGCGACCACTCAGCAGAGTTAAACCTGGTGGTGATCCCTTTGGTTAAAAGAAAAAGATCAGGAGGTTGCTCTTTCCGGGTTTAATTTGGCCCCGGCCCTGTGGAACACTTTGTCCCTTGAACTAAGGAACACGTCATCTTTGCTTCAGTAAAAAAGCTTTAGGCTTTTTCGTGCCCCCCGTCTCTCTCTGGTGTATGCTATTTCATTAGCTGTGGGAAGCGTTGGGAAGCCCAGTTGCTGGGGCAGCCATGCACTCTATAAATTATATTAACATAACATGGTGTCATATTGCTTTAAAGCATCAGGGTGCTTACAAATACCATAACTGGACATCAGAAAATAAAATATTAACACATGATAACAATGAACTCTATACATTTAAAAGGCAGCACTCAACCCCCCCTTTCCAGAGCAAGTCTGTCCCGCCCTCTAAAACTCCTCAAAACTATTTAAATTGCATTACACTGTGAAGCATTACCTGAATTACAGAGCTACTTGTTAAAATAGTTGGCTTTCTTATTTGCGGAAGGAATAGCACAACTGAGGGTAGGTGGACTCCCTCTCAGTTCCATAACCAGCATTATGCAATCCAGTAGGTTTAGTCTTGCAAGCTGGCGCGATGGGCATATTCTTTTAAGCCAGCCACTGCCACAGAATAAAGGGGGGGGGGAGGGGGGCACGCTACCATCAAAAAGTGGTAGTCCGATGCTTGCCATAAATGTTCTAACTCTAAAATGCCATGACCGTCGCATATAGTTAGAACAGTAGTGGTGGGCTTACAGATATAGAAAACTTTTTCAGTTTTACTGCACGTTACCAACGTTTCTTGTGTTGATACGAAGAAAAGGTTGTTAATTTCTGTAGCATGAAGACCTAGTTTGATCTTACAGGAATTACTATCAAGAATTCATAAAAGGAAAAGAATGGATAGAACAAAGCATCCAAAGAGTAAGCTAGTGGTTCACCAGCCATGGCATTGAAGTGCACTTCTTTGAAGAAAATGTACCTATTTGATCTAGAAAATGCAGTTGCCAATAGGGCAAGAGAACCAGCGGCTGAAGTGGGCTGATTCATTGTCCCATGCTGCGTGCTCTGGTGGGCGAAGCATAATATGAAGGACCATTGAACAGACCAGTGAATGAAGAGGGCTGTTTCAAAGCCCCTCTATGCATACATGATTGTGTTTTTAGGTCTGCCCTTGGAGACCAATTGAGCTATCTGGCAAACTAATTTTTTTTCCAAACAATATCATAAATGACATGCACAGATGAGCTTTTGGTAAGTATGCTTCATCTATTGGTCTGTTAAATTGTCATTCAGGTATTGCTTCCGCCCACCACAGCATAGGGCAGTGTGTCAACCCACTTTACCCATTGGATCATTTTGCTTCGAGTGACCACACAAAGCCTGTGCACATTGTTCACGTCTACCTAAAAATAGTTCCTTTCTCTTCAGTGTGCTTATATTTTTATCTTAAGTTTAAAGAATCTTTATTTTGCCAGCACTTCTGTTGTCCAGTTAAATGGCATCTCCTTTTCAATGTTCCTTTCTAAAGTATATAAGAGACAGTGTAACATTTTGGCTGCCTGCGGTTTGAGTGCTTGGTTAATCTTTAGGCTTATCTCCTTCACAAATAATAATAAAATACATGGATCAATTGAAAGGGTTGTTGCTTAAAATCACTAGTCAAAAGAGTAAATCGGCGAATATTTTTTTAAATTCACATTTTTACTGCAAGCACCCGGTGGCCAAATTAAAGTGGCAACACCTTATTTTTGTTGAACATGCTTGAAATAAAAACTTTAAAAAATGAACATTGCACCAGCTTATCAATGTTGACCTATTGGATTTGCCAGTGCATATGTTTTTATCAACATGTTTTATTACAAGCGACTTATGAGACTGCTGAAGAGGTCTTTGTCTCTTGATATCTTGGTTGCCATCAGTCTCCATTTAGTCTGTTGGGTCAAAGCCATCCTAAACTGTTGGGGATGGGGGACTTGACTGCACTGTCTTACCATCAACCACAAAAAAAGATCAAATGCCCCCGAGGCTCACAGATGTGGAGATTGTTGTGAAAGCTAGCTTTGGCATAATCAATAGGTCTGTGGTTGGCCACCAGCCTTTTGGCTTTCAGTGCTTGTTTTGTCAAGGGTTTTACAAACCTTTGTTGGGGAAGGTGCCAGGGCACCATCAATATACATAAAAAAAATAAATGGTCTGAAAGCAAAAATGATTATTTTTTGGTTGGTGGAGAGACCTGCTGGGATGGACTTAGTTAATATCATACCTTATCTGAGTGTCCTTGTGAGACCAATCGGTTGTAGTATGTAGCTATTTGGGACCTACAGCGGTGGACACATTTTAAAATCCTCCAGTGTCATCCTGCAGATCCCTTCAGTTATTCAGTGTCTGTTCCGTTGGCGATGAGCTGTTTATTTGGTGTGGACTGGTACAGTATTGGGGTCATGACATGCCTCTTAGCAATTTTGTCTTGTGTGAATGTGTCAAGCAGTAAAAGGGAATTATGCTGCCTGTATGAATTACAATAGACACTCAACCACTGACTGTTATATTACTAAAAGTGAGTGATATATTGTAAAACAATTGCATTTATAAATCCCTTAGTGCCCAAAATGAGGTGTTGCAGCGCATTCCGCTGGTAGCACGCTGCTCCAATTGGGATTTGCACCATGGAGGAGTCGTGCTGTGTAACGTTCACAGAAGCCATTGGTAACTGTGAACTGGGATTCGTACCAAGGGACTTGGTGCTGTGCAGCAGTTCACATTGCTACTGAAAAGCTTCAGTAGAGCATTTAAAAGCAGTCACATCGGCTTCTACACCCGACCATGAAACTTTCCCACAGACAGGACTTCTTCTACACACAGGACAGACCGACCTAGTGGATGCAATGCTCTGTGGTCCACCCACGACTGCACGCTAACGAGCCACCAAGCACACTATGCTAAATAACTAAAGTCAAAGATGTTCTGTTCTCGTAATCCCACCAAGTTTTGAGTAACAGCTGTGCTACTTCGAGCAGGTTTCACTCGCTACAGTCCAGTTGGTACTGCTGCTCGTACTCTCCACTGGGTTAGCGTGAAGCAAGGCATGGGACCACTGGGCTGCTCGCTGGAAAAGTGGGATCCACGATGCAAGTCCTCCCCTGGCAGCAGCTGCGAGCTCTTTGCGTTGTTCACACGATTACCAAGTTCTGACTTTCAATGATCACCCTTTCTGCCACGCAAAGTCTACCCGAGTACTTTGTAGGTCAGGCATTTGATTCCTCACTCTCTAACGCTCCAAAGGCAGTGCAAGGGCTGGTCACATTAAGTGTGTGACCATATACTGTACTGTCGTTTCTGTGAATTGTCTTTCTCCTGACCGCATTCTCTTGTGAGTATCACCATAAAGAGATTGATAAAATAACGACCAAGATTAGGGGTCAGGCCTTCAGGCAGTATCTAGTATCACCCTGTCATCTACCCTGTTACACTACCATCTTTTGTCTTCTCAGCACAGTGGACTCAGTATATTTTGCAACTATTCTCCTTTCTGAAGCAACACCTTTGGTCTATGTCCAACTCGCCAGTGATTTAACTGTTTGCCCCAAGTGGAACGTTTGGGTGAAACACTCCAATCCGCAACTTACATCTCCATCCTCCTAAAGATTATGAAATCAATAAAATGCCCCTCGTTGGAAGTGAATTATGTATCTGTGGTAAAACACTAGCCAGGCATAAAATGTCTTGCCGCTATTTGTGCATAAAGGATATTCAGCATACTGAGCACAAGAGTGTGGACGGACCCATGTCTTGATAGGTAAGTTAAAATGTCTGGGGGAAAAAATTGTGCTGGACTAGCCTTTTTAAGGTGTTTAGTGAGTTAAGGACTTTTGCTGAGCTGCATGTGGTGGCTGCAGGACAGTTTGAATCACGAGAGCTCCACCTCCTCTTTTTCTGTGCCACACTGTTTGAAAATAAGTTATTTTTACCAAGGGTCTAGCCAGTATTTTTTTCCAAAATATTTAATTTGACAAAGAAATGCCTATTGTGCATCATAAACCACTACCACACCTGCAACATTATTCCCACATGTAAGCCTGGTTTATTTTATTTTCCTATTGTTGTTTCTAATTTGTATCGCTGTTAGCCTTTGTGTTCATTTTCGAATAACATTTTGCTGTAAGTGTCTGATATCATCCAGACTTTAAATTTGTAATTTTTTTTTCTGGTTTCTATGTGTCCACTCACACTGTTATAATTAAAATAAACAATAAAGCTGCTTCCGTTTGTTATACCACTAAGACACCCAAACCGTGGGGGTGTGTGCGCGCTTTTTTGATCGATACTTACCTCTCCCCCATGGAATTCATATGTAATTTAAAGTGTTACAACACATGTCTCATTCTATTTGTGCTGGCCGAAGCGCATCATCTATTTAGTATTAACCGCTTCGCCGCGATCGGAATTCCGCCCAGGCGTTTGTTGCTCACCTGGTCCAAACATTGACTGTCAAGTAAGTTATGGAAATTTTGCATCGAGTAAGTTGGTCGAACACAATTAAGATGTTGCTAGTTGATTGTTTAACACCACTATGTTTCAGTTTCCAAAAGTATTGGTGCAGTTTTTGTGCTGCTCCGCAAATTCTCAAGTTCCTACTATGTTCCTCTTTTGTACCTGATAAAAGCATATTGCAGCAGTACCACTTACTAGTGACGGTTATTTGCTTGTAGGTTCCCAAAACATCTGAAAAATTAGGTACATAGATTAATAAAAGCAATCTGACATGGTGCACCATTTGCTAAAACCGTGATTGTGTGGGGATAGGAGACATGAGGGGGAACATATTGGCTTGATGGTGCAACACAGGCTTGATGGTGCACACGTTTCGCAGTTTCTTATGTAGCTCTTGAGGTCAATTGGCTCTTGGCAAGTATTTCTTTTTATGGAGCTTAGTGGCGAAGATTGAAGTCTTTTTGAGTGCACTTTTGAAATCTGGATCAAGAGGTAATTTACAAGTGTAGAGGTAGGGCTTTATGGTAATGGAGTGACAGAAGGATACATTCTCTAACTATAAAGGGTGCCAATGGGGTTGTACTTAAGTTTGGTTTGGGTTTTTGAACAGACGGTGTTTTTAGTACTCTAAAAGGGGTAGTCTTCAAAGAATTGGCTGGTTACCGCACACACAGTGGCTTGGTTAGATAACAGCATGATGGATTGCTATATGTATGTGTTGTGAAAAGAGCATCTAGTACCCAGTGGACTCATAACATATACAGTTGCACTTTGTTGGTGTGCAAACGTTCATGACTGTTAAAGCTGTGTGCATCCTAATGCCACATTGCTGCAGAAATGATAGTTTCCTGTACAGGTTTGCACAATCACTTTGTATGTCTGCATGGAAGAGCACAGCATAGTGTTTTGGTCCGCAGGTTGCTCCATGAGTGTGCAGCATGCTTACCTGCCCCGTGGGTCTGCTCTGCAATCCTCCTTCAGACGGTGGGTGCGTGGTGTGCAGTATCAACTTACACAGCCCTTGCTGCATAATGTACCCCCATACCTGCAGTAATGGGATATAATCACGACTGCGCATGTTATTAGGTAGATGTCTGCATGATCCCTGTGCCCCCCCCCCATATGGGTGCACTAAATGTGTATCACGTCGTGGTATGCAGATATTTAGTTTGTTTACCTGTGCCTTTACTGTAATGAGGCATGGGCAAAAACAAGTAGAGGTTCGTCATTTGTTGGGGGCGTAGACCCGTACAGATTAACTCTCCCCATTCACATGTGCAGATGTTAACTTCAACAGAAGCAGCATACATGTCCTTCTCTAATACCCGGGATCGGACCCGTTGGAACAATGGTGTAGCATGTCATGGTCCTCAATGACAACAAAATGGGATGGCGATAATGTGAGAATGGTTGACTAGATTTAAGGCACATTAGAGTTTCTAAGTGGGAAGCAAGAAAGAATGTGAGTTCAATAAAGCTGTTGGAACAGCCTACTTTAATTAGAATTAGTGTCGTTTGGGGTCCTAGCTAAGTGTAATGTGAGATAGGATCATATGTTTCTAATGATGTAGTGGAGGCGGGAACACATTGCAATTGAGGTAATAAAGAATAGATGAATGTGGCTGCCAAAATGGGCCCCGAGTTGTTGACAAAAGTGATGGGAAAACAAAGCGGCGAAGGGCAGAGCAATGGTAGTGTACGTGATTTTGTGAGCAGCTGACAGCGTGAAATGCAATAATTAGAAAAAGTAATCCTTCTTTGGATTCCAAGGTTTTAAAAATCCGTATACATCGGACCTTCATATAGTCCTCGTCAAGTACTAACCGTAGGTAAATCGAACCTCATTTGACAAATAACTGTCACTTAGTAATCCTTTATAAAGCAAAAACGTCGGCCAGCATTCAGGAGCTTTGTGTGAAAAAGTAACTGCATGAACATGATTGCTGCAGATTTTATATACAGGTAGTAGCTCTTCTGATGAGCAAATCATAATGTAGACTTGTTTAGTACCACCAATTCTAATTCCGCTCTTAATTGATATGGAAGCAGTAAGGGAGCACTTACTTTTTCACTCTAGGCTACAGTGTTAACTGATTGCTTAATAAATAATGACAAAGGGAAATTTCTGTTTTTATTTGTGACATGCTCTTTAGATGCAATAACTGTTGGATCTTGATGAGGACTAGATGAATGTTAGACATGTCTTAATACATGTACTATAGAATCGTAGAAGGGCGTACTTATTTCCTGTAACTATTGTTTGTTTTCGAAAAGATCACCAGAAGACTATACAGGGCCAATCATTTAATGGAAGAGTGACTGTCACTTAGTTTTGTATTTTATTTTTCTTCCCTTTTTTGTCGTAATGAATGGAAAAACATTTGGAAGAGAGCAGGTGGCAGTCCACCAGTATAAGAAGGTATATTTCGATACATAGGGAGCCCATGCTGAGGATAACTTTGCTGGTGGAAACCGCTTTATAGCAAGAGCTACTTCCCATTGGTTTTGAGCAATGTGAAAGTATAACTAAAACTGCAACATACAGAGTTTTCCCATTTACAATTTATAAATATCATTTGTAGGTTTTCAATATATACTAGTCAAACGTCCTACTTAGGTGTTGAAATGACTGGATCGCTGCTAAAGTTTGTTTACCCCTGCACTATGTGTGAGGTTCATTCAAATTCATTGTTTGAAAATCCTTAAAAAAATAAAAAACTGGAATGGCATATGCATTGCTTTGTTACATATAGGTGAGTGTTCCAAACGTCATGCACTAAAGGCGCATGAAGACAGGGGAAGTATTCAAGCTGATGATTGAATCTACTTTGTCACTGAACTACTTTCTGCGCCTCAAATCATGTTCCCACTCCATTGGGCTTAAACATTAATTGCATATGGAGACTGAATCTCCCCCACCAGTTGTGCTTGCCCTCAATCGGGCCATCCCTGTATTTTCTAGTTGCATATCTCTGCAAGGGGTCTTTACAATTGAGGAACTACTAATATAAATACAGATTGTAACCGCCTATAAATACTACTAGTTCCCTATAGTTTGCCAGTTTATGACCTGTTCTTAATACGCAAGTCTTACACTCCTACAGCCTCAGTGGTTCAGCATGGAGTCATTTAGCTAAGTATACGCATTTCATAGGCAACAAACAATTAGTAAAATTGCATTTAATGTAATGCAAAAGTGCAGCCCACCAGCCCTTTGAAGTTGGAATAGACTTATTCACAATAATGCCTAGTTATACACTTTGAATGTATCATTTACTAATCTGTGTTCACATAGTGAAAAGGTGAAAAAAGTTTTGTAAGGGGTGTTCTTTAATGAGCAAACTACAATCTATCAAGGAGTGCTTCTAAATCTTCGAATATATAATCAGATATTTAATAGCGTGTTAGCAAGCCTTAGTCGAATGGTAAGCATGGTGATGGTGTTTCAACCTTACTTAAACATTTGTGAAGGTCATCATCAGGATAAAATATTGTCAAAGCACAGCAAAGATAAATGAAATAGCAGTCTCACATGATCACCAACTAGTTTGAAGGGATTAAATTAACACTTCAGAGACTATGTAATATAAATTCACCACTCCTTCCATAAAACCATTTTAGGGTTGTTCTTGAGCAACTGTCTCCCCTAATATCCCTTCCGTGCAGCCTAGTTCTAGGAGTCCAACTCTAATAAAACTGGAGCCTCTGTACTGTACTAGTCACTCAGTAATTATCACCCAACTCGCTCACCTGTTTGCCCCATCACTCAACAATTTTCCATCACTGCTCAAATCTGCCACTTATCACTTTGTAATCCTTACAATGTGTTATAATTTGCCATCTATCTCCAGCGTAATTCTTGGTGTATGCTGAGGTTCGTCACTCATCCATTAGTATTTCTCTAGCCATGCAAAGATAGGTTTTGCTCCCTCTTACTTATAGAGGCCGAGATTTGAAAGGGTACTGGCATTCTACTCCTGACCACCCCTAATTGCATTTCTTCCCAAAATGGCTAAATGCAAGTGTACATAAAACTTGCGTGTGTGTGTGTGTGTGTGTGTGTGCTTTTTACCTTTATGTAAGTCTAAATGCCCTCTGTGTGTTGCTAGGTGATTTCTTATGGGCTTTGATGCCGGTAGTGAAAGTGTTGGCTTTGGCTGAGTTGCCAGTGTCCTGCTTCCAGATAGCAATTTTGCTTGTTTTCAGTATTTATATATCACTTGCAATTGTCGTGGATTTGGTGGGGATTGGAACAAAATGCGTTTCCTACAAATTGAATAAAGCTCAGCATAACAGCAACTCTGTCCAGAGATTCTTATTGTCTTTGCACATCCACTTAACATGGTTTTTAGCACAAGACCTTTGTTGGCCAAACTGTGGAGCGAAATATAAGCACTGATTAGACAACTTTTGACTGGTGGGACGGTAAATGAAAATGCTCCAGGCTTTGTTCCCTACACTAGCTGAAGATTAAGATGAAACACAAATGTCCCATTACAAAGATTACATATAAGGCCCACTGTCTTCCGTGAAATGGAACACAAACTCAGGCTTTTCAAAACGTTGGATCACTAAGCATAGTGAAACCATTCACTTAGTCGTAAGATGCCAAGGCCCATTCATTCTTTTGAAAGCAACAAAAGTAGCCCTAACTGCTATTATCAAAGACCTAAAATGTGTTTGCTTCTAAGTTCCACCCATGTATGCTTGGTCATTGCTTTCATACTGTCCATGTCTTGTGCGGCCTTGCCCAGTTCTGGCATTTTACCCAACAGAACATTACATTCTGATACTTAGCATTTTATTTTTGCCCTTACAAGTATGTGTTTAGCAATTGCAGCCTCGGTGTGAATTTGGTTCTTGGGGCTGGCACACAGGACATAGGGTGAATTGGCAGGCATTGATGTTTGCTCTGACTTATCCGTGTGAATATGAGAGTGTAATTGTGTTGCTGTGCGCAAGGGTGTCTTTGTGTGTTGATTGTGTATATGGAAACTTGCAAGTGTCCTGCAATGTCTGCAGATCTGCTTTTGTATTGTCTCTTGGTGTATATGCACTATACAAAAGGCAGATCTCTTGGCTTTGTCAATGCTTATTTTGTTCCCGTATGATGGTTCTACATGGCACATCTTTCATTTCTAAATATGCATTTAGGTAGCTAAATCGGGTCTATAAGAACAAGTGGAATACAGAGACCGTTTAAATCTGCTTCAACAGCGAAATACATTGTGAATGGGGAAACTCCGTATTGGCTCTTATTATGAGGAGATTGAAGATTACATAATAAACATTTGGGCCACTTCATGCACACAGGAAACAATGCATATGTTCTCTCCCTAGTTGGGAATTTGTGGTTTGCATCACGCTTAACATTTATTGTGTTTGAGAACGCTGCTAGTCCTTTAGGGAAGATTATTCTCCATTTTGTTTTGATTTACCCATATGCTTTGCCTGCACTGTACAACAGTTGATGGGCATCAGTGTGGATTTTATAACTGTTCCTATTGCCTGGACTGGTACTGCAGATTTGGCATTAGTTTTCTAGAAACTCACAAGACAATGCAATTGTTGTTTGTATTCTGTAGCACATTACGATATCACATTAGGGCATTATTCTAAACATAAGCCTTTCAGTCGTGATCCTTAAAGACAAGTATGTCCTTGTTTTGTACTCTACTCACTAGGAAGAACACTGCATATCCAGCTATCTTGCCAGGCTGTGCATAGTGGTTGTGACAGATTTCCTCTGGCTTTTATTGCGAACTTTATTCTTTATGTACCCCACAATTCGATTTGCCAGCTGTCAGTACTTGGACCGGAGAGACCATAGTTATTTCCGATTTGCTGAGCTCAACTCTTTGGTGTTTCTTTCACCCTGTCCTTGTAACCTTCAAGTTATTATTTCGCAGCAGAACATACCTGTGATTAGTGAAAGAAAAAATAGAAGTACTGCTGCCCACTCTGTCTTAAAGAGCATTCACTGATGCCATTTTTAGGTCGAGCCTAGAACCAGCGCGCATGCGCTGCTCTGTGAGACTTGTAGTGGAGTATGGAATAGAAGCTCCGCCCATATTTATCATTGGCATGTGTCATTGTCTTTCGTAAATGCTGCCTTCGGATTCGTAAATAGGCTTGTTAGTCCCTCCTTAGTACCGCCTTGTCTTTATTTGTAACCTCCCATAGCGACTGGCCCTTTTACTTCGGTTGTTACACGGGACCTGTTATTTAGTCTGTAAGCACTACTTTCATTATTGAGTTTCTGTTACTGCAGGCAGCACACGGGTGCCCGCTTTCACTTTAACACGGGTGCCTGGTATTCTCAATCTGCCTCCCACCCCGTCCCTGATTAATCTCGCTCCATCACCCTCGTGTCTTTTTCTCTCCCACCAACCAGACCTAAAGTCCCGCCTCCACGAAACCGTCTACTTTGCCCATATCCTAGCTTGTTACAACTGTTGCTTATCAGCGCCACGGCGTGACTGTCATTATCATGTTAAAAATGCACAAAGGATGGCAGTCATGTGCTCGGATCATGATAAACGGAGGTAAACAAGCCATTAAACGTGCACTCTCTTTCTTACTGGCTGAACAGCAACAGTTGGAAAACACAGCAAAGGTCACGCAGCGCATGCAGCCAAGCTCCCGTCAGCCATATTAAGGTGTCTGGCCTTTGCCATGGAGTGCTCCCAACAAGATAGATATGGAGGAAATCCTAGTCGTGATCGGCAGCAGGAGAGTTTTACATTCAACAGCTGTCAGCCTTAAAGTTTCGGAACTGTTGGAAAGTGATTAATTCTGTGTTTGCGAAGAGATGGAGAAGCAGAAATATCTGGACGGAGGGAGGCTCAAGAGCACAAGGTGAGCTACAATCACAGACCAGCTCATCCTCTGGCAGGAAGATCCCGGGGTTGAACCAATAGCTCTCAGCTTGATTTCTCGGGCTTAGTGAACCCGTACACGAACCCCTCAACACAACTATTATTTTGAGATATTGTACTCAAAAGCATTTTCACCATTAGAAATTTGGGGTTACACCTCAAGAGGAAAGACAAGATACTTCTTTTCCAGAAGCATATCGGAGCTGGAGCATAACCCTGATTAGCTTTAAAATTAAACACCTTATTTTCAGTCTGGAGAATGTTTAGAGCACTTATACTCAAATGTTAAGACACAGTCAAGTGGCCTGTGGAGGAGAATGGATAAGTCAAAGGAGAGCTCTGTCAATCAGTTGGGTCTCCGGCATTTTTCACGCTCGAAAGCAGAGTTAAGTGGATATTGCAAAGGAGCTGGGAAGGCGCCTTTGGCCCACTAGAACAAAGGTTCCATCGTAATAACAAACACGGCAAAACAGAAAGCAACGTCTTTCAATCTCATCTGGTGAAGTGTTGCTTTGTTACATCACTGAAGCTTCACATTGATTCTTCCCTGTTTTCCGAGTTACTCATGCTACACATCAACCTTCTATGTACAGGAATTCTGGCTAATTCAGGTTTATTTAGTCCTATTGTGTTAACCATTCGACAATACTTCAATTAATGCAGGTCCATAAACATGTCCTGATTTCCTAAGTCAGGGCACAAGTCCTAAACAAGTAGATGCAATGCATTAGGTCTCGCCTTACTGAAAGTTTGAGCTATTGGCGTTGCAAATAATAATGCAGCACCAGAGCTCCAACTTTAAGTAATGCGAGACCTATTGCATTGCAAGTGCTTGTTTATGAAGACTTGTATCCAGAAATAGATGTTGGATGTCTGCCTGCTGGGCACAATCACACCTTGCCTCCAGACTCAACAGGCTGTCACGGGATACTGGTACTCTGCTCACACGCTGACCATGCTCTCCAAGAAAATGCAAAAGATTACAGAAGAAAAATTGCTTAATGATGCTAGAAGAATAAAGTAATGGCAATAAAAAGAACCTGGCTACTTCTCATACATTTTCTGTGTAAAGTTTCGTATGTATCCAGGTGTTTGTATTTAACTACACTAGTTGTGTTCATTTGCATAGCAGAAAATACTTAAAGAATGTTTGGTAGTAAGCAATGGGTATCTGTTACTATCCAACTCAGTGGTACTCATGTTAGCGACCTCAGAAGAATGAAAGTTTGATTTAGCCCTCAAAAGTATTCCACTGTATACAGGCAGACGTTTGCAGCATGTGCATAATCCACTGAACCGTGTACCGGAATAGGAGTTTAACCTGTAGTTCCCACAAGGATATTAACAGTAACCCTTGAACCCAACTCACTTTACTATCATCCGATTGGAAACCCATCTTTTCCATTAACGACCAGAGCAGCATTATTTTACTCTGAAAGTTGCTGATACAACAGGTCTCGGTTTCAAATTCCTTATACCCCAAGCTAGTCGTTCTCAACCTTTTGACTTCTGGGCACCCCCAATTAATCATTACTGGAACCTGGTGACCCCCCCGCCTCCCCCCCTTCCCCAATCATTATTGGAATCCGGGAACCCCTCACTGAGTCGTAACTGCTAGCCAAGGGCCCCAGCCTAAGCATTGTCAATGATTTGAACCGCAAAACCATACACGCACAAAATTCAAACAAATACACAAATGATGACACGTTTTATTTAATTCACAAACTCTTAAATTAACAAGCATTGGCATAGCCAATAGGTCTCCCCTTTGGGACCTTATAAGTGTTTAGCCATGCAACAGTTGATGTTGTTGCACCAAGGATATTGTGCTGCATAACTAAATACTTATACGGTCCCAAAAGCGAGACCTATTGGCTATGCCAATGCTTGTTGTAAAGTTGGAATTACAGGCATTTCAGACTGCTTACCATCTGACCTCTGACCTTTCTCCTGTACTGCCAGCAGGACAAGCGCTAGGTTTCCACAGAGCCACCACAAATCCCTCAGGAGGCTTTTAAAAAGGCTCCGTAGCCAGTACCTTTGGAATATAAAAGCAGCATGTCCCTGGGCAATGCCTGTGAGCTTGCGACGCTAGTCCTTCGGTGCCAAGCTTGTTTTGCCACCTCTGCTAGGAAAGCTTCCTTGCTCGATAAGTCATAAGCCACCCTCATGCTTTGCCCGCGGCTCCTCTGCCACCGGACGCTGGCATGTCTGCAAGGGCACAGCTTGAGTGGCAATGGGTCTCCAGACTTTCTACTGGCGGGAAGGTTGGCGAGGTCGTCATACTGCAAGTTCCAAGCTTAGAAAATCAGCAGCGTTCTGTGCTGCGAAATGCAGGCCTCGTAAACATAATGGCACTCACCCACTCGCCTGGAACTGCAAATTGCAGGTTTGTTTGGCACAGACGCAGCAGAGAAACATGGCTACAACGCTCGTGATAATAATGCACGAGGCATTCCACGGAACATTTTTACAGAAAAGTCTTTCTGTATGAACACACTCTGCTACACGGCACTTATAAGTAGATATTGCGACCAGACGAATATTAATTGGTACTTTAAATATTGGGGCATATTTCGTACATAGCCCTAGGTTTCCACAGAGCCACCACAAATCCCTCCGGAGGCTTTTTAAAAGGCTCCGTAGCCAGTACCTTTGGAATATAAAAGCAGCATGTCCCTGGGGCTTCTGAATGCATGCTAGCGAAACTGAGCTTTGCACTAAAGCTGCTGACAAGTAGCTAGGGGTTTCGAAATTCTGAAGAGTAGACGCGGGCAACATTTTTTTTTTTTTTTTTTTTTAACCATAATTGTGTCTCCGACATGTTTAGAGGTAACAGCGCGATTGGATACTACCGAGAGAAGCAAAGCTTGAAATGCTATCCAGTGTGTCTGACGCTTTTATTGGTGACGAAATCTGCTGTGGCTACCAAATGCTTACGCGAGTAACTGACGTCTGGGCGCCAATTACAGCAGCCGCGACTTCCAGGCACTTATGAGAGTTGCGGAGAGTTCTCCATGCTAAAGAGCGTAACTGTGGCTTCCAAGCATTAACAAGGGGCGACCGTGTTTCCGGCTGAATTGGGAGCAGCGGGCAATTCCGGAATTGCTAACACAGGTGGCCCTGCTTTGCCAGTGCAGTGGATGTGGCGAGGGCTTCCAGCAGATGACGAAAGTCGTTCGGGCCCAGATGATTCTCGGTTTATTCGAGGCTGACTGCTTTCTTTATATTCTTTTCTGATGAGCTTTTTGTTGCAGATGATTGCGATTGGGCTTTAGGTAGCATTTAAGCGTTTTAAAAAACATCCATTCAGCACTATTGTTTAGCAGCGGTGTGGGAGTGAGGAGGCTCGCGCCCCCAGCCTGTGCTGACGCTGGGGCTTTTTTTCGTTGTGCGTCAGCGAGTTACTGACGGGTCTGATGCAACAACATTGGGAAACATTTAGGTGATGCGGCCCTGAATGTTCGCTTGACAGTAATGTATCTCCGCGTCTGACAAACAGTAATGTATACCTGGCAACCTCTTGACTCAACAAGCGCTGAAAGAAGAGCGCGGCCCCACGGCCGCGAAAGTTAAAGCGACGCGCACCGTTTACCTTACGGGAGCGAGCAGCGGCGGGCGTGATATTTGCAAACAGATGCCACTGCTCGCTCCTGCAAGGTAAACGCCGTACATGCACGAGAGCTCATTGAAAACAGTGCAGTACATGCACGAGTTTCCAAAAAAGTACGGAGTGATTCCGAAAGGTCACTCCAAAGCAGCGCTTGCGCGCTGCATAGGCGAGACCTAAAACCAATCCATTTTAATATGAAGGTTGGAGCTTCTCGAAGTTCAGTTGAGGCCACTCACCATCCATACTATATACTGTTTGAGGCACTGCTCCTACAAACCAATCTGCGTACATTAATTTAATTTTTAGTCTCCAAGTTCAAATTCCTTCACACTTACAGTAAATTTTAACATGTTCAATTGTACATTTAGCTTCTTTATATACTTTATTAATCTGTTAATTTTATTTAATTTTCCAAGTAGTCACGGGCCCCCTGAGGAGCCTTCGCGGACCCCCAGCGGTCCCTGGACCACAGGTTAGAAACCACTGCCCTAAGTCATTTTACCTGCAGAAAAATTTGGAGAGCTGATTAAGCTTGAAGACTGGTTCATGAGTTAATAGTTCTGCTCAGTTTACCTGTGGGGTGGGGGGACACTGTTTTAAATGTTACTGCGATCAACTCAGTCTTTCATTACTCTGAGATATAAGCCCTTGGCTTGGATAATAGCTCCTATCTGCATTGTTGCTAAAATGTATGCCCGTGATCAAAACTAGCTTGACAAACCACAAATTAGTTTGTGTATTTACCTACATTTGTGCTAAAAAATAAAAAACAAAAAACATATGAACAGAATGCTGAACAAATCAAACATTCACCCCCAGTCACATATCTGGGTTTAATCAATCATTTCTTTGCTCACCATGCCACACCGGTTTGGACCCAGCCATATGCAAATCAGTCTTGACCCTGCTCCCCATTGGAACAGTTCAGACTGAACTCCCAGGCCAGGTCCTTATTGGACCGGAAACGAGCATCCTGGGACCTGTTTCGGGGTATCTCCCTCAGGAGCGGCCCGTGCAGGTAAGAGCGGTAGGGGTGGGTGGGGAACTCGACAAACGACGAGTGAAAAGTAATTAAATAATTAATTTTCCCTCGTTGCTGTCTGAGTCCACAAGGCCCCGCTCTTATCTGCACGGGCCGCTCCTGATCACCCCATATCATCCAGGCTAGCTTGAATCCAGTGGCACAGTGAGCACGGACACACGTCTGCGCATACCCTTCCCACTTAGGGGAACAAAAGCAAAAAGAACAGATGATGGACGGAATTCTGAACAAATCAAACATCCACCCCCTAGTCACAGATCTCGGTTTAATCCATTGTTTTTGCTCGCCACACCACCCCAGTTTGGACCCAAACTTTCCACTCTGTGGGTGGGGCTTATTCTTGCATTTTTGCTTTAAGCAAAAGTGGTAACCCTCCCCTCTGTGTTTGTAGCAGTTTTTAAAATTAGGGTGGGGGAGGGCAGATGATTAGGTTAGTTGGTGTTAAACTTGTGTGGATCCAGGGCAGTTCCAGTTGCTAGAAAAATATAGCTAGAAAAAGGTTGTTTTCGATCGACAGAATATCTGCCAATAGTTTGACCTCACTTGAAAATGGTCGTTTTCTAGTATCTTATGTGTTTGGTTGTCTAGGAGTCTTTGTTCCTCCTCGAATCTTTGTTCCTCCTCGTTAGTTATGTTGTAATAACGGTATCTGCAAGCTAAACAGCTCAGGAAGTTTGTGCATGTTGCAACAATAAGTTGCAATGTAGAATGTGCCTTTATAGGAAAATGGAACAACCATTTGAGCATGCCACGTTTATAGGAAAATGGAACAACCAGTTGTTGAAAATGATGCACTTTAAAACGGGCAGCTTCCTGTGGGGACTACTGGCAGCAGAAGCATGTACCATGAGCACACACAATCCGTAACTACTATTCATTTGTTTATCTTGTAAACGAATAATGGGGGGGAAAAATGCATAATAGTTGGTTTTTTTTTTCTCTCCCTAATTTCAAATGTTATCTTGGTTTTAAAACCTGTCTAATTTGTTCCTCTGTGTACTTATTTGCTGTTTTTCTATCGGGTACTTATCCTTCAACCGGCTTCCTAAGCGGACTGATCACTAGATGAGGGTGGAAGGTGAGATAGTGCCTCATTGGTCCTTCAGTCTCGTTTCAGGAGAGTCAGTTTGCTATGATCTGAAGACTATTGCAGGCGTATTGGCTTTCCCTAGAGCAGTGTTTTTTATCATTTTGTTTTTTGCTGACCCCCCTCTTAATTGTTATTACTGGAACTCGGGGACCCCAGTGAATTATTGCTATCTGGGGACCCCCACTGAGTCATTACTGAAAGCGGGGACCCCGGTCTAAGCATTTTCGAAGATTTGAACTGCAAAACAATACAAATACAGGAACAACGTTTCATCAAACAAGTACACAAAATGAAATATTTGATTTAATTGAGAGACATTTAAACAAAATCAAAATTGTAATTTTTATGGGAAATTTGGAGCCTTTCTAAATTCAACTGAGACCACTCATTATCCAAATTATATTCTGTTTGATGTACTTGTACTGCTCTCCCAAAGATGTATCTGTAAACACCAACAATTTTTAGCCTCCAAATTCGTTCACATTTAAAGAAAATCTTAAAATCTTCAATTTTACAATTTTATTTCTCTGTTTATTCAAATCTGATATTTCATTTTCTAAGCGGTCACGGACGCCCAAGGTTCTCTACACCAGAGGTTAAGAACCACTGCACTGTAATATTTGCCCTTCAGCCTGCGGTTAATGTTGGGCAGTCTCGTTTGAGTTGCACATTGATCAAGGGTGCAGTAAGTAAAGGTCTTATGCGCATGCAGCTGCTTAGAATTGGCATACACGTTCTTTATTGCCTACATTTGAGCATGCCACGTTGATGCCCACTGTAGAGCATGCTAGCTATGCAAATTCTATTAAGAACGCTACACCACATTTCATCAAAAGAAGTGTCCAGGTAATGCACGCTGATGGCTTGGTTTTGTTCTGTTCATGAAGTAGGATATTCTTTACTTTTTTAATACAAAACAGCTACAAAACGACCGAGAAGTTTATATTTGGAAAAGAAGAACATATTTAGAAGATTCTACTGAAGGTCCTCTCTAAGCTATGGGTGTGGTTTGGGTTTTTAGTGGCCACTTATTTTCTGGTTGTGCTCGAAACATTTGGTATTTAAAGAAAGTTGGGGGAATTAGGCCACATCTCTTAAATATCACGGTTTCTGAATTTGTTGCTAAACACCTCCCAGGTTTTGTGTTTGCAGAAATAAGAGAGACATGCTTGCATGCAACATACGGTTCGCATTTCAATGCATTGCTTTTCTGCAGCTTGTGGTAGAGCCCTTAACTTTTGGGAAGGAACAGGAAAACGGGAAGTTGTGCATTTAGATGAGCTCCGGAGCTGATATTTAGCACTTTTAAGTGCAGGACCTATTTTATTTTGTGCTAGACTGTAGCTGTGCCCAAGATTATCACCACATTTGAGACAACCCAAAATACGGATTGCGTGTGATGCATACATAAATATAAAACAAACTGGTATCCCGAGTAGCGCAATAGCTTACAAAACAGGAATAATAAAACTAAAGTAAGGGGTATACCTCTGTATACAACTCTCATCAAAATCAAGTCCCTACTATGTCATTTGTGCCTGGAAAAAGGAGGTTTTGCTCAGGGCTTTAAGTGGAGTGAAAACAGTGTGGAGACTCAAAAGGTGCGTGGCCTATGTAATTAAGGGTGTGACTTAAACGTGTGGACTACATTTCTGTGATTCCACTATTGTGCCACCTAACCAGTATTTTGGTGTCTCTGAGCTTTATTTCATCGAGAGATACATCTACCACAACAACGGACATGCACCTACAACCAACCAGGTCTATTGGCTTTATCAATGTTAAGCTGTAACATGCAAAAGATGACAAAAAACAATATCCTGGCATAGCTAACACTGTTAGGGAATGCAAGAAAAAATAAAACATGTGAAATGTAAACTCAAACTAAATTGCGGACGTTTATTAACTTAATGTTTTCTACATTCATTGTTGAGAAATTGATCAGTGTTTTTACCAGTAAGGTTAAGGACAATGATATGGGGCCCAAATAGGGACTTGTTTAACTGTTTCAAATTACTGCCAGGTCTAAGACCTGTGTGGACCTGGCCCATTTAAAGCCCTAGTTTGACTGTCACAATTGGCCACTAACAAACCAGTGTAGAGATGCATAGGAAGATCAAGCAGAAGAGTATTTCCATGCCCATCTTGTCTGGCCATTTGCCTGGGAATTGTAACCATCTCTGGATGGCTACTTTTTTTTTTTTCCACACCTGCTGGAAAGTAGTTCATTGTCTTTATCACTAACTCATGGACTATCCTTAGGGTGCACAATGTAAAACCTGTCTGAATGCATCTTTCTGTACCCATTTCAAGGTTTTTGGTACTTGTTGCAAGACTTGGGAGAGAGAAGGAAGATGTTTGCAGCTGGTAAAATGCTAAGTGAGGCTTTATGCTGTCTTCGTTCTTGAACAATATGGTTAGCTTGTACTTCATCTCAAGCTATACGATTATTTTTCAGGTTCTGCGTTGGGGTGTACAATAGTATTTATTTTGTCCTTTTTTGTTTCACTTAAGACGGCACGTGCACTGTCGGCAAAATCTTTTGTTAACAAAAACTAAAAGCTTTAAACTGTCTTAGAGCATGCCTGTTACTTACCATTGGTTGGCTTCCATATCGCTCTAGTCTCCTTGCTTCTTATTGGTCAGTGCCTCCTCCCGGAGTTTTCCGAGTTTGTCTCTGCCATTGAGCATTGGACCTAGTACAGCTTCCTGTTTGCGGCGAGTGTCTTTCCACTGGCCGTGCGCGCCTACAGGTACTTTTTTTATTTAATTTGTTTTTACTTTTTGCCACCCACTCTTAAGAGTGCATGACACGCTACAGTCACTCTCATGTTGCTTGTACCCCCATCTGCCTGTTGTTGCTGCTCCCTCCACCCCTACAACTCCCTCGAGTCCCCCCCCCACCTCTGTCCGTTGTTGCTGCTCTCTCTCTCCTTCCTACTCTGCAACCCCATTGTGGCGCAGATTGAAGACGCTACGGTGTAGAGTGTACTCGCTGATACACACACTACTTTAACAACAGCAATTGTGAACACTACAAAAGAGAAGACTGTTACTCACAATAATACTTGGATATTGAAGCCATGATTGGCACGATTGTGAATTTGGAATACTAAACCATTCGATTTATAATGAAGGACCGCAGGACCACGCAACACTGATTAAGGATTATGTTCATCTAATATCCAGGACCGAAGAAACACTAATTGAGAATTGGACCCACAAACTATATTACAGGAAAGACAGCCCTGAGGTAGTCGTGTGGTACACCCTGTCACGACAAAACACGTGTTGGATAAAAAAAAGAGAGAAAATAAAGAACACAAGAAAAGAACAAATGTTGTTTTTCTAAAATTGTTTTCATAATATGACTTACATTTGAGTGTGTGCTTGGGGTGATTGATAAAAATCCCTCATGTTACCCCCCCCCAATCATTTTTTAAAGTTCTAATACACAGCAGTGCAGTGTGTGGTGCCACATAGCTTAAAGAAGTAAAAAAAGCTCCATGACGCGTTCAACGCTGGACGTGTCGCCACTTTTTTCTTTACTTTAAGCTATGTTGCACAGCAGCCTGCAAAGCCAATAGATCTCACATAGGCAAAACCTATTGGCTTTGTAATGCCCAATTTTAACCATGCTGGTTGCTATGCACCTTGATGCTATGTAGTGTAGGTTGCTTGACTGTTATCTGTGTAATAGCTTCTAGAGCTCAGACTCTGCAGGGGTTCTCCAAGACCCACTTACGGTTTACTGTCTGGTGATGTGGCACTGCTGTTGGGAGAACTAATAAACTACCATTCACTTACTTGTCATTGCTGGCATCCTTTTCTACCGCAACAAGGTATTTATTTTATTCTTCTTTTATCTTTTTCTAGTCTGAGTGTGTGCTCCCAAACCATCTTCCTCACCTCTTTTTTGGAATTTCTGCTTCTACTTTCCGGGTTTGCGCAAAATAATTTTAAATAACCTAGAGTGCAAAATCCACGCAGTGGTGCATCTCGCCACCAACCTGCATAAGCAAGAGAACTGCTTTCAGTGTAGTGTTTGTTCTGTTCTTGAAGTTTCCTGATGTGCAAATGCATTTTTGTTTGCCAACTCGGGGCCTACACCAGTCTCTTGAATAGTTTACACTACCTCACACTTGCTCTTGCTATGACAACATAATCTCTTGGAAGCGGAAAAATGCCTTACTGTTGGTTAAAACTGTCCACCCATGTAAATAATAATGTTATTAAACCAATTTGCCTCTCAACTTGCGCTCGGCTGATCTATTATTACTTTTTTTAAATCCTCTTCTGAATCTTATTTTTGTATCCAATCATCCTTCTTTTTAACAACTGGTATGTTTCCTATCTGCTTATAACTTTTTGGGCAAAAGTATCTCATTTGGCCTAAAATTTCATATTCTTTCTTGCTGTCTTGTTTGGTTTATTCTCCAGTGGTAGTTGGTTTTTAGCTCTATGCAAGTATGTGTGAGTTTCTTATTTTGCACAAACCTAACGAAAAGACAGCTGAGAGCCAGGGTCGGGCAGGGCAAAAAGTTATTCAACAGGTGTTTGAAGTGTAGCCTGATTCTGAGAGCAGGAGTGGACTCTTACTCGTGGTGGTGGAGTGTTCTTTTAAAAAAAAGTGTGTATTCAGCTGTTTCTTAAATTTGAACAGTGTTTGGACGTGCCTGATGGGTACCTGGCATGATGCTGCAGATCCAGGGTGAATAGTTGAACAGGTCTGTTGCAGCTGGAGAAGTTGAGCTTCTCTGCAACGTGCTGAATGCGAACTATGATGTTGTAGCTACTACTTCTGGTTTTGAAGATGATGTGGACCAGCAAAGAAGTCGGTGGAATTTATTCTGTGTGGGAGTGTTCTTGTTATATTTCTTATCTGGCATGTCTGTGAGGTTGCTGTAAAAATGGAGGGCAAAGATACAATCTACAAGTATTTGGAGTTTAGCTGGGTTCAGAGAGCAGAAGTGGACATTTACAAGTCTTATAAGGGTACCAGTGTGGAGTATAGGTAGCAGTGGAGCATTCTGTTGCCACTGTCTAGAAGGGAGAGTATGGGGGCTTGAATGGAAGCTGCTTTCCGGGCGGATTGGTTTAACTGACCAGTGTGTCCTCACAAGGTGTATTTACTTAGTGTGGAAGACTGTTTTTGCTACTCCCTTGTTGTGGTCTGTGACACTGCTCACTGATAGGTTGGCATTAGCACACATAGGTCCTTCGTTGTTAGTGAGCATTAATGTAGTGGAAAATTGCACGGTCTCAACAGGTATTGAAACTTTTGGCCATCTGGGAGCCGAACCCCAATAAACTACTGAACCCCAGTAATCAAGACACCCAGAGTTTTACCTTGGGTAGTTCGGCTCCTTGATGTATTTTTTTTTTTTTTTTTTTTTTTTTTTTTTTTTTTTCCGTTCTAACGGCAAGTAGTTCCACCGTCTACAGTAATCAATAATATAATTGGAAGAATACAAAACAAATGGCAACTGGGACCACTCAGTAATTGAGTTATAGATCATAAATATGTGGAAAAGATTTCTTACAGAATTCTTTGTATATGCGATAGAGGAATGCATTAAATGCCATAATGGCTCAAATCTAGAGTACAAAATCAATAAAAGAAATGATCTCTAAGCAGTTAAATCCCTCTTGGTTCTAAGAGTCAAACTCTTAAAGAGTACTGACAGCATTCTTAAGGAACAGAGAAAGTCTCAAGTAAATTGGACAGTCTTGGTAGGGAAATGAGAAGTCTCCCCCGAACCTTCAAAATCCAGTGGTTTGTTTAATTCACATTTTACACATAAACAATTTAGTAAAACAGCAGATTCAGCATGACATGAATATGGTTAGCTCACTTTGGACAAATCAGAAACAAATTTGTTCTAACTGATAACCCTTAGCACTAAACCATTTCTTAAGGTAAGCAAAATCTTTTGTTTGCTTCCTCAGCAGCTACTAACCAGAGAGTAGAATTCAATATGAAACGTTTCTCAAACACAGATTCATTCAAAATGGTCTTCGTCAGGCCTACATCAGAACTTCAGTGAAGTCCTTCAAAATGATACATAGAGAACACAGTGGAAAGTTTCATTCACAATACATGCTTTCCAAGGATAGTTATCTCCTATGTCATAGCACTCTGTAATGAGAGCAGACTTGCACCGTGTCACTGATTGGGAGGGGGAATGAGCAGGATGAGCAGAACACTAGAAACTGCATCCATTTTTCAAAAATAAAATGGTGTCTTGCATGAAAATGTGGCATAACTATAATACATTAATCACTCTTCTAAACCATATATTAATATTGTTTTAAGTGCAACATCCATAATCATTCAAGACTATATGCATCGTAAAAATTCATAATTCATACAGATGTCACTCAAAATTGCACATTTGGAATAAACTTAGTCAGCCATAACTGCTCTTTCCTTGTTCCAGCGTTATGGGAACCTTAGTGGTCACAGCTGTTTTGGGAGAAGCGAGAGACTGCAGATCAGTTCTCATTTGCCTCTGGCATCGGAAAGTTGAGGTGAGTACGCACAAATGGGCCAATTCCCAAAATAAAGTTCATTGACTTCATCAACAGCTGAGTCCTCAATAGAAAATAGGTTAGTTAAATGTGTCCTATACAGACTAACCGATTTCATCGATAATGCTCGGTCAGCCTCTCCTCACTCCCTGCGAGCTGGGTGGTTGTGTTTATGGAGTGGAAGATCCTTCTTAGCTTGTTTGTTTAATTGTCCATAACCTACTTGTTTGAAGTTGTATTACCTGAACTCTGAGGACCAGTTCTGCTGCCAAGTTTTTAGTATTTAATTTGGAAAATACTATTACTAACACTAGCTGCTGCTTTTGCAAGATCTTAAGTTTTCCATATCTTCCAGTGACACTAAAATAAACTTTTTAGATGTATGGATTATTAATAACCATGGGAACCTTGAGGTAAGCCTCTATACCAAGCCCACTGATCGCAACACTTTGTTGCAATTCTCCAGCAGACACCCCAGAAGTCTTAAGGAAAACTTGCCCTACGGGCAGTTTGTAAGAATTCGGCAGAATTGTTCCAATAAAATCGATAACTTTAAAAATGCAGAGATTTTACAAGAAAAGTTATGCGACAGAGGCTACCCTAGGAAGTTGGTTAAAGCAGCTCTTAAACGAGCATGGTTCACACCACGAGAAAACCTATTGACGCCTAGGAACAAAATGAAGTCGAACCAAATGACGTGTGCTTACATATAACCCCAAGGCAAATAAAGTGAAGCAAATTATTTTGCGGAACTGGAGGTTGATAAATCATTTGAATATTCCAAAGCCCCTCTTTGCGTTCCGAAAAGGAAAAAATCTTCGCCAACATCTAGTGAAGGCTTCACGCACGCAACAACCAAAGAGAGATATGAGAAGCATGTTGGGTCTTCCACCTGTTGTGGGACTTTTTAAGTGCAACAATTGTGCTGCGTGTCCATATACGAATGACTCTAAATTTGTCATGTTGAATAATATAAAACATACTCAATACAGCTTCTCTAATTGCAACACGAAAAATGTCGTGTACTCTTTGATATGCCCTTGTGGTAAGGTTTATATCGGGCAGACTACACAAGCAGTTAAAATGCGGGTGTTACAACATCAATCCCGAATACGCTGCAGAACACAGGGGGCGCCACTGGTGCAACACCTTGCAGAATGTAATCATAATGAGAATGAGATTAGGTGGTCTGTCTTATTGGTGGTGAAATCATGGAACAAAATGAGTCTACAGACTAACCTTAACCGACTTGAGGCTCGCATGATTGAGAAATATCACACAGCAACTATTGGTCTGAATGACCGTGATGAAATTTGGGCACTGATTTGAGTAATGATGTTTTCCAACAGACAATGTTGATAATGATGGATTCTGTAGTGAATCAAAGTACCTGTGAGAAAATTTGAACGTGTAGATATTGTATAGATGGTTTCTTATGACACACACTGAATTGTTCATTTTTATTTGATTCGTTTTTTACTTTTGATTAGTTTGTTACACATTGCAATCAAGTCTTCATGTAGTATTGGTATGAATATTTTCATTGTGCATGTAAATGATAGATTGTGAGTCTATTTCTGCGCAGACTTTGGTGGATGCATGTACTAACTGGATGTCCCTGTATGTTGTATACACACTCCTCTTTACAGACAGGTTTTCCGTTAATTAATTCTCGGACTCCATGTGACACCGGTCTGTTGTGTGAGTCCCCTGACTACTTCGAGTATAGCAGGCTATGCTTAGGTATTCAAGTGGTTAGTCCACCGTTTATGGTTAGTTTCTAGTCCTGATCACGTGGGGCGCTGAGTTGCGCTTTGAAATTCACACGCACCGGAATTGCGGTTGCAATGTGTGAGTCCCTTGTCTATTTCGAGTGTAGCAGGCTATGCGTAGGTACCCAAGTGGTGAGTCCCTCGTTTGTGTTTAGTTCCCAGTCCCGATCACGTGGGGCGCCGAGTCGCACTTTGAAATTTAAACGCACCGGAATTGCGATTGCAGTTGGCGGCTGATTGGATGGAGACAGGATTTGAGATCCTTGTGGAGACGAATATAGGTGAGAGCATTTGGATTCTTTATATCTTTGGGAATGAGTAATACGAGCGCTTTTATAAGTACGGCGATTGAGGCCTTTTTCTTTATTTATTGTTTTGTTCACAGTGAGGAACGCTTGTTGTTATTTAAGTACACCATTGTAAAGGATTCAGCGTGACATTTAGTGGCATTTTGACTTGAAACAACGAGTAGAGGTAAGCTTTTTTGAGTATATATATTCCCTTGCACACTGATTTATTAGCGTCTGTGAGGATTTATATTGAGATATTGTCTTCTTTCCAGTGAGACCAATCTTGTTTATTTATGTACTTGATTAGTGAATGAACATCAGATTTCCTGTTACCCCGATTTTAAGGTATGTAGGGACTTTCTTGTTTACACATCCTGGTATGGTGGATGGTACTACATTGAATTAGGATATCCATTAGTGACATGTTTTTACGCCACTTTTAGGTGATGTAACTAGTGGCTGGTTCATTGAAAATTGCCACATGTCTGATTGAGTTGCCCAGAAGCTTACAGCCAGTTATCTTTGTTTGCTTCACGTGAGTTTATTATTGTTGTACACACTGGTTATACATGGATGACCTGGTTTTTCCCTTTCTTTAATGACTTTGGTGCACGTGGCTCTTTGATAATAGTATGAATTAGTAGTCGCGTAGGTTGGTTTTTGAGTAGTTTAGGTGGTCTCCACCCTTTCCCTGTATGTCCTTTTTCCTTTTCGGTGAGACGTCTTCCAGCAGTACTTGTGCCCGGCATGGTTTGCACAGAGATGGGGACAGTGATTCTTTTTGTTTGGTACAAATGTTGTATTTTATATTCACTTAGGTTTGTTCCCTTACCCTTGTCCTGAGGAGGCCAAGATGGTAATGAAGGCCGAAACGCGTCTGCGTCGACAGTTTATGCCCAGAGGAGTCCAATTGGAATTGATAATAAAAAATTCTCATGATTGAAAAGCACATTTGAAATGAGGTCTTCTTCTATGAGCTACGAGGTAGTCTTCTATGCACCTCGTGTGCATAGAAGACTACCTCGCAGTGTATTACCTTGATTTAGTCTGTAAACACTGATTAGTTTCCAATCAAATGGTTAGAAGGAACTAATGAATTTGGTTTGTTGATTTGTGATGTATGTATGTTTGTTGTATATATGTTTGTAAGTTTTAAAAGAGAAACAAAAATAATGATATTCTTTCAAAAAAATGTCTGTGGTATATGATTTGTTGTTTTGAATAAGGCATATGAATTTACGATAGGACGATGTACTGAGTGGTTATAGATATTCTTTCCTCCTTGCCACCCCCCGTTTTTTCTACATGCTTTTCCACCCCAGCAATTGGCATGAACTTGATGGTCAAAAAGCAAACTATATTCTTGTATTTCTTAATTTAAGGTTGAATGTAAAATAAACAAGTAGCAAACATTTGCTTGATTATGCGAGTTTTATTCCATAAACAACTTTGACACACATTTGTCATTTAAATGAAATTTTCTATTAAGACTTTTCTAGTCAGATTTATGTATTTTTTTCATATTCCCTCCAATGCCCCTTTAAGTGTGGGTGAAGCATTTTAGAGCGCGTAAAGTGCATTTCTTCCTATATTTAAATCATTACTTGCTATTTTTAACCTTTCTTTTACAATTTCTTTCACGTTTGTTACTTGGGTATAGGTTTCCTCTTCACTGTACCTAATACAAACATTTGGCAGCATCTGACCTTCCCTCCTACAGCAACTCTCCAAAAACAGATCAACAGTAACTAACTGTGTTCACTATTGCATTGTTGCCCTTATCAGTATTTAGAATATATATTTAGGTCTAGCCTCTCAGACAGCTTTATAACTTCTCCAGAATATTGTTTCCCCTAAAAAATGTATAATGTGCATAAAGAGGCTTTTGATCAGCGGGCTCCATCCATTGGCCTGTTGAATTGAAAGCTGTTTATTTTGCTTGCACTTTAGATGCCCAATTAGATGGTGATTTATTTCCAGTCTCCATTTTAAGGTTACTTTTAAAGGGTTTAAGTGCTGTTGTAGCTGCCTGTAATTTGTGATTGTTTGGGTGATGATTTCTTCTTGTCGCAGAAAATAGTAAAATGCTTGGCACTATTAAAAGGCTTTTTTTTAACAATCTATTGGAAAGCTGCTAGCTCAGTGAATATTAAGTACATGAGGACCATATTTATATGGTGGTCTTTTTTTGGTTTTTCAAGTACGTACTTGCAATTTATTTTTATTTTTTTAAACACTCACTGCCAAATCTAATGGCGCTTCCAGTGCTTGTTTGTATTGTGGTCAGTGAGGCCCAGTCCTGCATTTCACAATTTTTTTTGTGTTCTGCACCAAAAAGAATGACTTAACTCCCAATGCATCTCTTCCTTCAGTCTAATATCCTGAAGTATCTGCTTTTTGCTTACACATTATGTTGCCTTGTATCATAATCCATTTTTTTGGTGTTACCGATAAAATCAAATGGTCTGCTTCCTAATGTAATGTCACACTTGGAGTTCAGGATCCTATTTTTTTAATGTAGCTATATGACAAGTGTGATGGTGTTGCAGTGTGTGCCATACATGGGTATAGATAAAATGTGTAATATGTGAATCGCCTCTAGGCTGTGGGTGTTCTCAGTGATACAATGGTCTTTGGACCAACCCTGCCCAGATGGGTGAAACCTACTATCATGGGACTCTTGCAAGGAGAGTATTATGGAAGCCGCATCACAATTTCTTGCCCTAATTTGCGAAGATTTGGGGCTACCAGGTCTCCGATGAAGGTGTATTTAAGTGCAGGACCCTGTTCTTAGTTCCTGATAGCCTTATGTATTTTTGGCTCCCTATTTTACTTTTATTTTCAGTTAATTTTCGACATGCTTCTGTTTGTTCCTGTTTATCAACTTACTTTGCCAGTGCTCCCTTATAATTTTGCTTTTTAAAAAAAAAAAAAAAAAAGTAATTTTTTAATTCCTGTGCTTTGCGAGGTGTTAGATTCACTCTGTGTGGACAGTTATTTCTGGAATCCCTGTGGAGGTCTTCCTATTGCGCCATCCACCCACCCAAAACTCCAACTCTGTATTTGGTGATTTCAGAAGAAAGTGCACCTCTGTCTCTTAGACCTCTTCTCTAAAGCTTTCCTTGCAAACTGCAAAATATATCTGTGCATGATATCCACCAAACTATACGTTTTTTAATTAGAGATTGTTTATTAATTTAGGATACTGTTTATATGATTTTTCTTTTAAATAGTTTCTTCCTCTGTTCAGTGCTTTATTGAACTGTAGGTCTTAGTTCACAATATTGAAAAATGGTTCCTTTTTAACGTCTTGCTTATCTCCTCCTTTATTCTAGACATCTTTGCTTGTGTAATAAAAACCAAGGCTTAAGCACATTCTGTTTTGACACCTCAACATGCAGAAGTATTAGTTTAAAAATGTTATTTAGAACATTCTTAGAATGTATGGTAACATAATAGCACCCACAAGTAGGGATGGATACATTGTCAATAGTAATACAGAATTCCCTTTAATCAAGTAGTTTTGCACATCAAGTATTTTTACACTCTGGTTGAAACTTAATTTTCTTTCTTTTTGAACTTTGTAAAAGAGTTTTTATATGTTCAAAGTATAACACTATAATTTCTTCGATTATTATTTCATTTCTTTCAATTAAATTTTAAGATGATGTGTTTGATTTTGAAATTTAGTGCATTAGCATTTGACTCCTTGTCTTATATTATGCCAAATGTAATAATAATTTTCCACTAGCCCAGCTTGTGGCGGTTCCTTCTCTTTTTGTTATGATTAAGCCAGCCAGAGCTTTCTTACTGGGTCACATGTCACTTCCCATTGTGTTTTATTTCAACCTGGGCATGTAAAGCATTCTTGGCTGCAAAGGAACTTTTTTTGATATCGCAAATGGAGCAGCTTCCTTCCTTCCTTTCATTTGTCAGAGTAGTTGAGCCACCCATTGTTACCCCACCTCATGCTTTGCTTATGTTATTGTGGGTTGTTTAACAGTTGAACGATTCACTCTTTCCTACTTTTGCACATGCCGGATAACTTGGATAGGATTAAAATAACCTGTACCCTATAACTTGTTTCTTTTGCTAGACATTTGAATTTCATTACTGTTTAACTTCTCTGACAATGCCAATTTTCTTAATCATGTAGGGTTTGCATTGGAGATACCTCTCTTTAAGACCAGATTCATCTGGATCTTTCTCCGCATTTGTTTTTTTTGAAAGTATGCCGTGTGGTTCATTTCTACCACAATATTCCACAAGGCCACCTTGCTTACCCAGCCTTAAACGTCAGTATCCTTTAATAAATATGCATATAGATCCATGTACAGCAGCTTTGTGTGTTAACATGTCTGTATTAATATTTTTTTTTAAACTGAACTTTGCAACTTAAGTGTATATATGCAAGAATTTATTTTCCACCACCAGTAGATGCATGTGCGATTGTGAGCATCTCTGCCCTATTTCTTTATCCGGAGTCCTAAATGTCCTGCTCATCTGTCTTTCAGCTCATCTAGACCATCATAGATTTAAGGCATTCCTTATACTTTCCTTTCCCTTTCCCAATGATTTATTGTGGGTCCCTCTGCATGAAGCTTGAGCACATTCTTCCTTTAAAAAAAGGTTTTGCCTTCTTTTATGGTCTGTCTTGACAGCAC
The DNA here is from genome assembly GCA_963921515.1 of Calotriton arnoldi. Lineage (NCBI taxonomy): Eukaryota > Metazoa > Chordata > Amphibia > Caudata > Salamandridae > Calotriton > Calotriton arnoldi. The sequence goes on from CAWUFW010000041.1 coordinate 1,114,361, forward strand.
AGCTGTCACCAGACAATTACGTGAGCATCACTGAAGAGGGGCTTTTGCTCCACCCACATGTTGGGAGCCAGAGTACATGTTTTGATGGAGTTGAAGTTGTGTGCTTCCACAAAAAAGAACTTGCCCTCCATGCAGCTGTGTTCATTTTGTTTATCTGGCTACCTAACCTTGAACTTTATGGGGCAAGCACATGACATTGGAATTCTTTAAAAGTGTCTTAGACGAATAGATAATTTGATATGTTTCTGACAGCACACAATGGAGGAAGGCAGTCATTAACCCACATGGAATTTTAGGTCTGGCTTGACAGTGCAACTGTCACTTGACCGTTAAACCTACACCAATATTATTCTACAGTTTTCTTCCACACACATGCATATCTAGTCCGGTGCTATTTACTTATAATGCTTCACATTACCATATAACATTCCTTTAAAGCCAGACCTAATGGCATTGCCACTGCTTGTTTTCTTTTGGGTGTACTAAAGCTGTTGATCATCTCATTCTGGGTACCTGCTATGTTGTTGGTTAGGCTGTAGTTTGTAATCTATTTCACAAATTAATAGGCTGTGATGAGAGACAAGCCCTCTGCAATGCAAAGGCACAAGGAGCTAATGCTATAGTTTTAGAATCAACTGCCAGCAAAATATATATCTACTCAGAATTGTCATCCGCTCTAAAATCTCTCACCCGGCCTGCAAAGTTAATGTGCTGAACAGTGATGCATGTTGTTTAAAAGGGGGCAGGCACAATCACGGGCCAGATACAGCTTTCATCATCCAACCAGAGGAGTTACTTCAGCAAGGCCAGAAGATGGACTCTTGCTATTCCAAAGCCTAAATCCTGTCTGGAATTTATCTAGAAGTGCCAGAGCCTCAATATAGTCCTGAAGCAAAATTATAGTCATTAGGTCTCGCCTCTTCGAGACATGCTGTATAAGACTTGAAGCTCTGCCCATTTTCCGCCCATCTTTTCAATTGGCTCCTTTTACTGTCCTTTCTAAATGGTTGCTTTTGATTCGTGAATAGGCTTAGTAGTCCCTCCTTAGTTTCGCCTTCTCTTCTTTTGTAACCTCAAAAGAGGTCTGGCCCTCTTGCATGTGTTGTTACTCCTTACCTTTTGTTTACAGTCTGTGAGCACTATTTTCTTAACCCCTTGCATGCGCGGCCGATTTTCGCCCTGTGCGGGGCTTTTCATTAAGCGGGCGGGATCATGACGAGCTCAGCTCGTCATGCGCACACGAGCACTGCGCAGCATGACGAGCTGAGCTCGTCATGAGCATGGAAGGGGTTAAACAATTCTCTTATTGCAGGCACCGCCATGCTTTCCTGCAACGGAGGCTGCTTTTCCCTTCTCCACTGTCCTGCCTCCAGGCGGGTGCTAAGGTTTCAGCACGGCGTCTAGTTTCATATTAACAACAACACGGGCGCCACGCTTAATATTTTAGCAGGCGCCCGCTTTTATATAAAATATATATATTTCTAAACTACTATTCATTTGCATTTTTTTTTTTTTTTTTACTGTACCGCGCAGCGTCGCATATAATCATGGCTAAACAATGACGGCCGGACAGCTTGCCCAACTCTATTTCAACATATCCGCTTTTATATTAACAGCACGAGTGCCGCGCTTTGTTGCAGCACGGCGCCCCATTTCATATTAACAACAACACGGGTGCCACGCTCGATATTTTAGCAGGTGCCCTTGCTCCTAATCAGCACCAATAGCGTTTCTTGCTTATTTATTAACTTTCCCGGTCAGCCGTGTATTATATATTGTTTTCGGGGTTGCCCGCTTGTTTTCAGATGTTGAAAGTGGGGAGAGATTTAAAAATTGCGTGACGGGCTAGAGGTCTCTTTCAGAGCTGCAGCCCCGAATGGTGCCGCCTGCTGTGGTGGAGGGGGGGTGGAGGAGGAGTGACATGCAGGCTTCTAGTCTGCCTTCATTTTGATCCGTAGGTGCAGAAAGATTCCACTTGTGCCGTAGTGAAGTCTGCACCAATGGCAGGCACTCTGAGTCTCACCATACCGCCAGGTGGGCCCCTGGCCACTCCTGGGCTCTTCCTGCCATTGGGTTTGCCAATCTAGTCCTCCTCAGACTGCAGCAGCAGTGCCCCCTGTCAAGTCACCTGGCCTGCCTTCTCAACGTGCCCACAGCGTGGGGTCCATGCTACCCCAGCAGCACGTTCTTCAACCCCCAGCAGCATGCTTGTCCCAGCCTGCAGCCCCACCTTGGAGCACAATGTTACCTACAGCAGCAGCACTGTTGGTGAGTGGGGGGGGGTACACTTATTCACTCAAGATGCTTTATTTCCCTTTTCTTCTTTTATTTCTAATGTACATCATTAGTGATTTTACTAGCCATTGCTAACAGTGCTTCAATTTATAAAATGACAGTGTTTACTAAACACGGTGCCTTGATAATAAAAAATGTGTACACAGTCATGTTATCATGGCATTTAAATAATATTGTAAAAGAATACAGAGGACCTGGTTCTGTCAATGACACATCTGGTGTCCGGGCGAAATGCCAAACATACATTTTTTGTGGTAGCAGCGCCCCCCAGGGCACAAGTTCTTGGTCATGCGAAGGCTGCAGTGAGTCCCTGAGAAGCCCCAAGCTGGTACCGTGGGCCGGTATGCAGGATTGGATTTTACTGAAAGCAATGGCCATGCCTGCTCTATGGAGCCTGAGCAGTGACAAGACTGTTCTAGACTACATGGTCTGTCCTCTCTGCATGCGCACTATAGTGTTCACACGCTGTCCCTGTGCACCTCGTGACTCTGCCTCGGGGTGCGTGGTATGGTGGCTTATCTTCCCGCCCCCATGATCCTCCTTTGTCTTTGCCCATGCTTTCTATGGTTACTCGCAGCCTCTGCTAGTGTGCCTTCTTACCGCCTCTAATCCTTTGCTCTGTCTCGTGCCAGTAGCTATATTGAAATAGGCCATGCTGTGTGCTGTTAATTCATTCCCTTTCCATGCTCATCCTTTCGCTCGCCATTGCCTGTGTCTGCTCAGCCAATTGCTGCTCTTAAACATCCCCTCCCGCCTTGGTGGCATGTGTTCTCCTTACCTGCTGTGTGACTCTCGATTCTTTCTGCCTGCCTGTTCAGCCTCTGGGTCTCTTACGGCCCTCAACACCCTTTACCTCCTGTCTGCGCCTGGCTCCCCATGGTCACTCCTTTTCCTCTTTCTCTGGACATGTCCTGCTGCATTCAAGCAGCTCTGACCCTGCATGCGAATGTGGCTCTCCGAGTCACCTTGGTGCCTCCCCAGGGCTTCTTGCAGCACCAAGAGTGCACTATAAAGACTCTCACCAATATTTAAACGTCAGTCCGAACAAATGATTTGCTAATCTGGCATATAAATGCAAATAAATTTCAGATTGCAAATGCCTGTCAACAAGACCACAATATTTTATTCAAGGCAAGTATGTTACAGTAGGCTAGATTTATTTGATAGTAAATTGTTGTGTTGCAGCATTTATTTAGCACTTCACACTCCTCTTAAGGTCGTGAAGCACTTTGATGATGGTTGGGTAACTGTAAAGACATTCTGAAGTGCCTCGTTGGAAGGGTGTGACCTCTGTGGGAAATTCTGGTTGTAGCTTGTGAGGGTCACAGACATTCGTCAAACATGTTGCCCCGTTTAAGCACGCGTGGAAAGGTGTGAGAAATTGTGCGTTCAATCTTATGATTGGTCCTTCTAATAAGCATCATGTGATCGAAAAATGTCAGGATTGTAGAACTCTCCATTAGATAGATCCTGGTTTAGGTCTAGCCCACGGAGAAAAAGTTTTACCTATCTGGCCACTTGCATGCATTCAATAAAAATAATAAATAGAAATATATACATAAATAAATATATACACGAACTTTAGATCGTCCTCTTCATTCACTGGTCTGTGACATTGTCAATCACATTTTGCTTCCACATACCTCTGCATAAAGCATTGAGCAGTGGGTCTGCCTGCTTCAGCCAGTGGCCCTCCTGCACCATTACCAGATAATAAGTGAGAAGTAGTGCACTTAAGTATCAGGGCTTTAGGGAAAATCTCTCCTTTCATTCTTTTACTATTTTTATTTTTTATACTTTTAATTTCTTTTGCATAACTTTGCAAAAAAAAGCATGTTTGCTAATGCTTGTTTTTAACCCAGTCATTACAAAATAATGTGTACAGAACACAGCGTCTGCTTTTGTCAGAGAACTTTAGCTAATACAGACAAAGGATACAATTATTAACACTGTTTTCGTAAAGCTTGTGCATCTTTCTTTTTTTTTTTTCTCTTTTTTTTACCATAATCCCTGGTCCCATTGGCAGTTCCTTATTCTAAGTCCTCTAGGCAGTGCTGCAGCTGTATCTCTGGTCACAGTGGTCATTCATCATTTTAAGTCCTCTAGGCAGTGCTATCTGCTTTTCTAGTCCCTTCAGTAATTCCTCATTCTAAGTCCTGTAGGCAGTGCTGCTAGTTGCTTCTCTGGTCCCGTCTGTAATTCCTCATTCTAGGTCCTCTAGAGTAGTGCTGCAGTTGTGTCTCTGGTCATACATCCACTACACTCCAAACCAAAACGCATGGATAAAACATTGTCATTTACAATGCCGACAGCTCTAACTCTGACAGATGCGAGACCTATTGCATTGCAAATGCTTGTTTTTATAAGTCTGCAAGACATGCAAAATTAGAAATGTGACCTGCTTCCAGGTTTGCTGGGAACAAAAGTGTTTCCTGGATACCTACTGCTGCCATTCTGATATTGGGGATGGGGAACAGGAGATTACCATCCCAGATGTAAGGGAGCCTTCATATGCTTATTTAGAAAATATTCTGCAGTTTGTGTTTTGTTTCAAATTGAGACCGAGGCAAACGTCTTGGGGTGAATCAGAGCTCCAGCCATTCATTGTGCTTGTGTTGGTTCAGGGAGTCGGGGCTGAATGCAGTTAATATTTTATATCCTGTATTGAATAAATATGTAATTCAGTGTTGCACACCGAGAATCTGCACGATCTGCCAACAATAAACTTCGGTGTTGTGCATTCTTTTTGCAACACATTACTCTTTTTACATGTATTTTACCTATATTCATTTCAGCTTATGGTGGGACGTGATTGGTGGCCCTGGATGTTTGTGTGGACAAAATTGTAGTTTAGTTGAAATAAAATAAAAAGCGACATAATCAATAACAATTTAGGTACATAACACTACACAGTTGTTGAAAACTGCGAGGTTACCTGTACTGAGAAAGAAGATTAAATAGGAAATGAAATGGTAAAAGGACACTGCAAAACCAATTATTTCAGTCTGAAGTCCTTCAGAGAAAGAGTCGCATTTAAAATATTACTTGCCTCAACTGTCTTAGAAGCTTGAGACGTTAGTTTAATTATTTATTGTTTTTAATCGTAAGTTCAAACTGAGTCCTCGCAGCTTTTCTGTTTTTGTTTTTTGACGATGCTAAAAAGCTTTGTGCTTTTTACTGATCTGTTAAGGTTTGCCAAAAAGCATTGGCAAAGGCAGTAGATCTCAAAGGCAAGTCAGATTGGCTTTCCCAGTGTTTGATTCACTACCACTTTTATACTCTGCCATGGTGAACATTATGTTGACGCCAGCCACAAACGCTGAAGCTGGTTCTTGTTCAGTGGATGTTTCATTTACACAGCACTGGACCCCTGTGTCGCTGAACACTTCTCCCAGTCAGTGCATATCCATGGGGCAAAAACTTCTCCTTGGCAAGCCGGCCTTGCAGTTTCAGGGGTATCCCTAATAAGCAGACTTCTTGATTGTTTATTTTACAAACCAGCATTCAGTAGCTCGACACTCAAATACTTATTGGCTTTGTTAGTGCTAGTTTTTGTATGAACCTTTCTTTGTGTTCTCATACTGCTCCAGCAGGATATCCTCTGCTTCTCAAAGGGAAGGAATGGATCTTTCATGTAGTCTGTTCTAGAAACACTTTGTACGTTGGGAGAAGAGTGAGAAATGGCCAAAGAGCGGCATTTGTAAAAATCCTCAGACTGCATATTCTTTACAGAAATGTGTTTACCTTGGCAAGAATTTTTTTTATTTGAGGCTTTTGCCAGAGAACAGACCCCGACCTCAGCCCCTTGACCTACTTCTATTTTAGATCGTTTTCAATAAGTAGTCCTTTGTTCTATGTAGCAAACCTTTGTTCCCCGTGAAGCAGAATAGTATTTGAGAAAAATCTTGGGATCACAGTTGTCACCTTGGGAATCTTCCCCACAGGCCACTTTTCCTCAAAATGTGGACGTTTTGTTCTCGTAGCAAGCGTGGAAATGACTTTCATCCAAGGGTGAGGTTGGATTAGGAACATAATCTGCAGAATAGTTTAATGGTAAAAGCTGATGTAATTAGTGTGTTGGAAAATGCCAGAAGCAACAATGGTTCCCATAGTAATGTTGACTTTAACATTTCAAATCAGTATCCCTATTTACATGGAATCAATGACACCTGGGCACATCCGAACGTGGCTGTTGAAAGAATTGGGAAGAAAATGAGCGTTTGGGTTGATTCTACCATATTAAGATTTGCTTTGCTTGGAATGTTAAGGGACATCGTTTCACAGACACTTGACCGGTCTTTTGTGCTTTAATATATGCCAGGAATTGCCTCTGCCAGGATAAACTGCCTTAAGTAGATGGAACATTTTGTAATGCTGGCTTTTAATTGGTATATAAATAGTAATTTAAATATCTGTTAATCCTAATAGAAAAGTATGGATTTTCTGTTAAACCGTTAAGAGTTCACGCTGTACTTAACATACATCTTGTTTCAGATAAATGTGCCTGTGTAAAAACAGACGATATTATGTTTGCAGTTCATACAAAACCTTTCAGACTATTCTGTCATTTCAAGTCGATTCTCTCGATACAGCTGCTGCACATGTTCTGATTTTGCATTTTTAGTTTATATGCAGTACACTAACGGGAAAATTGTCTCCTTTGCTGGTTATCGGTCTGAAATAATAAGTCATCGAGTCTCTTGAAAAAACCTACTTTATCTGACGCCTTAGCTATAAACACGCTGTGCAGTATCGTACTTTGCAACAGACTGCAAACTTTTGTGTGTGTCACTGAGGACTTTGTTCTCTGTGACACCGACTTAGATGCTTGCAGAGATAGTCCTAGCGTCACTCATCTCTCCACGCTGGCACACATCGCAATATGGAGTCCTTAACCTAGTCTGTGGGTGGTAGGCAGTAAATGAGAATGTAGGAGGGTCAAAAGGGCTAGGAGAGGGTATGTGGGGGTCGGAGGTGTCTCAGTTCAGGGGCAACAATCAACACGCTGTACAATATCAAATGTATAGCACTATTTGTCACTCTAACGAAACGAAGAAAAGACGTAAACGGAAATTAAGTAGTACTTGTACAATTTCTCCTTTGTCAGCACTCGGTAGAAGCACCACTTTCAACACCATAGGTGCAAGACCAAACTTAGTCGGTGCAGTGCCTGCCCTGCCTGCCTCACCATTGCAGACAGTTTGTTGAGATTTTGTTTTTGCTGGACTCTTTGTTTTATTTGTTTTAAAAGCCCCTGTATGTTGGAGCGCCTTTTTGACATTTTTCCTTCACAATGCATATAAGCTCTGCTTTTTTGTCCTACCTCGACAAGAGATTGCATTCATTGGTCTGAACCTTCCACTCTCTTTCAAATAGACCCTGAATAGGTGCCAAAAGCAGATCTTCCTTTAGCACATCTTTTGGGAAGACGTGAGGGAATTTGAATGAATTGAGCCTTGTACTCTACTTCACAACAGCCTCTTGTAATGGGGATTTAGGTGCCTTCTTGATTGCGTTCCCTCCTTGCAACTATGTGGGTAGCCCTTTTTCCCTTGCCTCCTGATTCGAATGCTTGCCATCCCATGTATTTAAATAACTTGTTCATTTCAGATTTGTGCCTGTGCTGTTAAGACCCATTAAAGGGGCTCGGTAAAAGGCTTCTTTGCTTCTGAATTGATCAAAGGCATAGAGAGGGTCACTATTTGACCCTCATTGCGCATAAGGGTTTTACTTCCAATGCAGAGCACTTTAGCTTAAGTTAACTTTTTTATAATTTAGCCTCTCCTTTTTTGCATATCCTGACACGTTAGATTTCGTTTTATTTGACATAACACCCCCCTCCCCCCAAAAAGTGAATGTAGAAGAGTGGCTTGGTGAAATTGCTAGAACACTCTTTACAACAAACAGCTCCTCCACCGTGTAGCGTGCTACCCATCCCCTGATGCGATTCAGAGACTTTTCAGTTGTCTGAAGCTTTGCCTTAATAGAACTGTGATGCTGTACAGGCATGATACATATGTTTCCTTACTATACCCTGTGTGGACAGTCATGATAGAGCTGTGCATCCTATTTGTGTGAGGCAGCAGTCCATCACTGTCCCAAAGTAGGTACATCTCTTAAATTGTAGAGCAATGAGGCAACCTGGGGTGGTGACATTTCTGGAAAATGTAGCCAGTGGTTTTTGTAACCTAGCATACCACTTGGCATGATTTTGATAAGTTGTCTTTCAATTAATGATGACAGAGAATAAAGTCAGTGAATCTGTTCATTTATTGTCAAGTATGAAGTAGCAGACAAATGTTTCGCTCTGAACCACAGTATGCCCAAGAGTTTTCTCAATGAGTGATGTGGTATCAGAAAGGTTTAAATCAGATGTTCAGTCTTTAATAATATTGTGAGACTGAGCTATGGTAGGTTTGTTCAGTATGCGGTCCTGGTTACTGGTCAGTTGTCCTCTGACCTCAGATCTGTCTTTTGTGGTACACTTGACATTCTGTACTGCATATAGAAAACATCCTTCTAAAGTATCTTTCTTAAATCTTTCAAAGCCGGAAGATTTTTTTGTAGATGGTCGTCGAAAGTCTGTTACTAAGTAATTAGGCCTGCACCTCCCTTAGACTGAAACTTCTAAATTAATGGACCCTTCATTTGAATGTATAGACTTTTGTGAGTACCAACACTTTTCCTACAAGGTGAGGAGTTTGATTCTTGGCAGGTTAATTGAATACAGACTTTGTATTATGAACCTTGTACAATATTTAACAATGTGTTTTCCTTGAACTAGTCTTTCTCTCTGAATGAAGGTGATTATGGATGTTCATGTAAACTGGGCAAACTCCTCTTTCTTCCCAAATTCTTCCTTTCCAGTGCAGGTCTCATTTCACAATAGAGATGTGAAGGAAGTACTTTGGTACTGCCTTGAAAGGGACCAAAGAGATTAGAAATTCTATCTTGAAGACCTATACACTGGCTGGCTGACTTCTGAATGCTTCATAGACTGGTAGATAGTGCCATATGTTGGGACATGTTTCTAAAGGCTAATGGGCGGCTTGTAGGTACGCTTAGTTGCAGGCGTAGAGTAGCACGAGGAGCATGTCAGCTGTAACAAACTGCATTCATGAGTAATATATCTAGCAATAAAATGTGCAAGGTGTCCATGTGGAAATGGCGTTATACCTAGCTCACACTGTGAGTTGGACTTCACTGAAAATTAAATGTATTTAAATAATTACCTATACTTTCCTAGCAGTTTCTCATATGTTAATTCTCCTAGCTTTCCCAGTACTACTTAATGGGGATCTACCAGGGAAATTCTCATAAAGTCCCAAAACAACCCACCCATCACCAACATAAAGCAGTCTAGGATAGTAGCACAGCCTGCTTCTTTAAAGTGACTGTCCACTAGCTCAGAGTCTTTCTCTCCAACAACATGCCTTTAACTAACGTCTCATCTTAAAATGAACAATAATAAAAGGGCTTTTAGCCTAGTTACTAAGAGTACTGCCTTAATACCAGTATCAAAAACGTTTTCAGCTACAAGCCATAAAAGTACAGATAAAGCATGATAATTATATATTTAAACATTAAAATTGGAGCAAGCGTGCACTCAAGAGCAAAAATATGTATTTGTAACAATTGAGCACCATAGTAAAATTATTTAATAAAATAGGTCAACTAAAAAGACCTATACAGTATTACACAGCAACTTTTATCAAAGTGCTGGTGCATGTGAGGGGAGGGAAATGGTGATGACACCCTGTGCTTCTGTTGTCAGAGCCCACATTGAGCCGGCACGTCATGCGCCTAGTCCTCTTAATCATTAACGAGAGACATCAAAGACAATGCATTGTCTCGTGCGTATCTCAGCATACGAAGAGCCTCTGCATATTTCCTGACCCTATATTCTAGCATACAGGGAGTATCCATTTTCTTCCTACCTTTCACATAGGCAGGACAAAAAAAGCAGTGCGTGCGCCACTGTTTCCTTGATGTCACCATAGGAAGGCCACGCCTGCCTGTCTTGCTCATGGGCGAACCCAACCAGAGGTGAAGGAGAGCACGGGGAGGGTGCCATAACGAAACTGGAGGTAGAGCTTCCTAGTTGCTGTAGGTTCAGTCTCCTCAAGGAACCGCTCCACCCTAAACTCATCCTTCACCAAAAGTAAAGCGTTGAACAGGGGTCCAAAGGAGGGTTGTGACTGCATTAGACTCAGTATGTGCTGGTCATAATTGGCTTTGATGGTAATCTTACTAAAGGACATGGCTGTCAATGGCTCTTCCCACAAAATCCCATTGCCCGACTTTCCAAGGGTTTCTCTGATGTATTTTATCAAAGGGATTCTCTGATGTACTTTATCCAAGGGATTTTGCTAGCACCAGGCAGACCCAAAATGTATTCCAACCCCTGGCAATAAGTAAGTAAGGAGTTCAGGGGTGGCCCAAAGCTTCCTCCAATAAAAATAAAAATTCCTCTCAGCCCTATCCCTTCTGAGATGGGCCAGAGGCCTAACAGGCAGGCAAGTCACTGCCTTAATACAATATTTAAAGTGTGTTATCTGAGAGATCTTTCCATTACAAAAAAAAAAAAGAAAAATGCTGCGTCCTGGCACCAGGCTAAAATACTGTTAGTGGATTTAATGAAGTGACCCATGACAAAGAGCAGGTTACCTGTAAGTACGTTGCTTTCTTAACCATTCACTTAGTCCTTGTCTCCAAAGGCAGAATCGGGGTTTGTTTGGCTATGACATTGCTCGGTAAGGTAGGCATCATAGAAAGTTATTGGCTGTCGCACAATTATCTTGAGAAGAGACTGCAGGAAAAATTGCAGCAGCTGATCGTTTAAACGTATTTATTTTGCAGAAATTAAGAATCTGATATCACATTTCTTTCTCATCTTTGAGGTGGTCATCTGGTTTACAGCGATGTTGACTTTACAATATATCAACATATGTTATGGAAGTGGGGTGGTGGTGATGAGGACCTCGAAAGTCAATACTTGATTTCTCCGAATTTTGTCAATAACTATGCCATACTCTAACTTGGCACATTTCTTTGTTTTGTATTATTTAGAGTTGACAGAATCAAAGTTTTACTAGGAGGAGTGACAGTGTTGCTGGCTTTCGACTTTTAAGTGACCTCTTGCGTACAGCACTGTATAGTAGGATTCTGAAACTGGAAATAGAAAACGTGTTGGCATGTAAACCAGTATAATGACAAGCTGTTGCATCAGCTTATGTAACTTAACTTTAACTATTAGTTAATGCCTACATTTCAGAGTATGCTCTTGAGACCAATTTCTATGCCTAAACAATCTACTTTCAGACTCCTTTGCTACGATATGCTTTGAGACGTGCAAGTGAATAACCTGTTAGAAATATGTTTTGAGATTAGTGTGAACGGTGCAAACTACCCTTTTTAGGTCGAGCCTGGGCAGCGCATGCTCTGCGAGTCATGCTGTATTGGAGTATGTACTTGAACCCCTGCCCACTCTCTGCCCATATTTGTCATTGGCTTGTGTCATTGTCCTTCGTAAATCCTGGCTTCTAACTCGTTATTAGGCTTGTTAGTCTCTCCTTAGTACCGCCTTGTCTTCATTTGTCACCTCCCATGAGGACTGGCCCTTTTACTTCGGTTGTTACACTGTACGTCTTCATTAGTCTGTAAGCACTATTTTCTTTAATTAGTTTCTCTTACTTTTGGAGGGTCTCTTGTGCGCAGTTGTGACCACTGGCTTGTTTATTTAACTTTTAGTAAACTGGGAGCTCTTCAAGGCCATGGGAAACAGAAGGGGGCAACTCAGCGATGCCTTTAAGCATTTGGAATGCAATAGGTCTCGCATTTGCGAAAGTTTAAGCTATTGGCATTGTAAATGACCATGCCTTGTATTTGTTTTAAAAACCAAAACATAAATAAAAGGCATTGTCATTTACAATGCCAATAGCTCAAACTCACGTAAATGCGAGACTTATTGCATTGCAGATGCTTGTTTATTATAATGTTGTCCAAAAAGTGTTGTGCATATCTCATACATGTTGCAACTGCTTGTCCACTAAAAATAGAGGTACATTTTAAACTTTTTTCTCAACTTAGCAGCGCCCCTTTTTCAGCTCTCACCCTTATTGTGAAACATCAATAATTGGCAAGAGTAAACACTGAATGGTCTCACTAATTTTACTATAGTTTTTGGAGGACTGGGACTAGTATAATTGTATCTGAAAGAGACTATTAGTTATAGATTCCTTACCTTAGACTATTAGTTATAGATTCCTTACCTTAGAATTACCCCCAGGAGTCAGACTGGATCCAGAGAATTTTTTCCTTCGCAGTACCCGTGCACGTCGGTAGGTGGCGTTGGTCGACTCCACGTTCGTCGTGATTGCCGGGATGATGTCGCGGTATCTACTTAGATGCCACCCCTGCGCTCTGACGTCAGTTCTTTCGTTTTCTGCACCAGCCAGCGCAGATCCGGAGAGCGCGGTACCCTTAGTCATTTTTTGACTAACACTTTTTTGACTTTTGTCGACATCTTTTTCGAGTCGTTCGACTCCTGGTGCACGTAGGGATGTCCCATCGTCGGACCGGCTTCAGCCTTGTGACTCCTGTCACAAGTTGATGTCGGTCACTGACCCACACCTCGTGTGCCTATGGTGCTTGAAGCGCGACCACAACCCAAAGTCGTGCTCCGACTGTCGGGCCATGACCCCGAAGTCTTTGCAGGAGCGGTCCCGAAAGCTTCTGGCAGCCCGGCAGTTAGCTCCGTGCCACTCGAGGTCCCCACCATCATTCTTCCTCGAAGTCTTCGTCATCTGGTAAGTCGAAGCATAAGAAGAAGGCGAAGAAGCACGGTCGCTCTTTGCCTTCTCCCCGTCCATCGGACGGCTCCGAGCTTCCCTCCCTTTCCGGGAGCCGGAGCGTCCCCTGCCCAGCTTTCTGCATTTTACGAAGCCCTCCACTCCATCTTTGGGCAGCCGCGACGCTGGCACGCCTTCGGGCCCCGCGGACTCGGCTGGGGGCTCTAGGCCTTCGATGCCGGCGGCTCCAGCCTCTGCGCTGCTGGGGATCCAGGCCTGGATCCGGATCGGTGCCGGTCGCCCTCACGTCACCTCCCCTGGCACAGATTCCTCTGACGATGTCTCTGCCGCCTCAGACGCCTATTGTGTCCCCGGCCGGTGTTGATCCCGGCCTCCCCCTCGACTTGGACACGGACCGGTGCCGACCGGTACTTTTGTACCACTGTTCTACCCTGGCATTCCTTATCGCCCCGAGTGGCAGCCAGAGGAGGGTGAGGAGGACTGGGTGGGGTCTGTTGACCCTCTGGCAGACCAGCTTGAAGAGCCGGACTGGAGAGAGGAGTTGGGTGAGACCAGTGGTCTGGATACCTCCCCAGACCTTGGTATGCTGTCTCCCCCTACCGTGGCCACAGAGGAGGGAGCCTCCTATGCTGTGGTGTTGTGTAGGGCAGCTGAGGCCTTGGGCCTTGAGCTTCCTACGGTGGCAGTCAGGACTAACCTCCTGACTGAGGTGCTTCAGCCGGCAGCGGCCTCTTCGGAGCCCCTGCTGCCGTTCATGAGGCCCTCACAGACATCCTTCTGGGCACTTGGTCCAAGCCCAGCAAGGGGCTCCTGTGGATAGGATGATTGCCCGATGCCACCGCCCGGCCCCGAGTGACCCAATTTTCCTCTCCCAACACCCTACCCCAGATTGTTTGGTGGTCCAAGCCTTAACATCCAAAGGCACATTCCCTACTGCTCCCCCAGATAGGGATTTCAAGAAGCTGGACCATCTTGGGAAGATGTTTTCTTCACCAGCTTATTTATTATTTATTTACTGATTTTATACAGCGTATAGCTGCCCCAGCAACGGGGCGTCCCAGCGCTACCCAGGTATACGTAGTTAGAAGCGGAACCGAAAAAGTATAGGGGTTACCCCGGGAAAAGCCAGGTCTTTATGGCTTTGCGGAACTCTAAATGATTCTGGAGTCCTCTAATTGCAGAGGGAAGAGTTCCAAAGTTTAGCCGCCAACACCTTGAAAGAGCGGCCGCCAGCTCTGGCTCTGTAATCACGGGGAATACAGACCAGCCTTTGCTCCGAGGAGCGAAGAGGTCGGCTCGGAATGTACGGCACTAACATTTTAGCTAAGACGGTGGGAGCTTGATGAGACAAAATTTTGTGCGCAACGCAGAGAGTTTTAAACTGAATTCTTCTCTCTACTGGCAACCAGTGTAGTTTGGCTAAGGACTTAGACACTGAGCATGATTTAGGAAGTGCCAGCAGAATCCGAGCTGCTGCGTTTTGTATTCTTTGAAGACGCAGAGTACAAGATTTGCTTGCCCCAAAGTATAAAGAATTTCCGTAGTCCAGCCTAGACCGGATCGTGGCCTGTAGGATGGTCTGACGAACCGAGGGATCAAAGAAACCCAATAGAGGTTTCAGTCCTCTCAATAGCCCGAAGCAGGTCCCTGCAACTGACTTGGATTGAATATCAAAGGACAGACTTTCATCAATCCAGAAGCCTAAGTTCTTAACCGCCTCCTTTGGTATGGGTGCAGGTTTGAGTTTATCCGGCCACCACTGCTCTGACCGCATATCGCTGTCTTTCCCGAGCAGAAGTATTTCTGACTTGCTTGCATTTAGCTGCAAGTAATTTGCTGTCATCCAATCAGCGATTGCCAACATGTCATCCTTAAATTTAACGAGATTTGATTCATGTTTCTTAGAGAAGGCGATGACTAATTGGGTGCCATCGGCGTAAGACACCAATGACAGCCCTCTGCTCCTGGCTACCACTGCCAACGGTTGTACATAGATATTAAAGAGCAAAGGGCTCAGGATCGAGCCCTGAGGCACCCCATATTTGATAGCATACTCCTGAGAGTGGAAAGGTGGCATAGTAACCTGGAAGGTTCTGCCCTCCAGAAAGGATCGAAACCATGTTAAGGCCGGGCACCCAATCCCAATCTCCTGTAGCCTGCGCAATAATATCTCTTGTGATACCGTATTGAACGCGGCACTTAAATCAAGAAGAATCAGGGCCGCCGAATTTCCCTCATTAAGACTGCCACGGATTTCTTCGGTCACCGCCATTAAAGCGGATTCAGTGCTGTGGCGGGACCTGAAACCGTTTTGTGAGGCATCCAGTATATCATTTTGTTCTACAAACTCTGTAAGAATGGTATTTACATGAGATTCCGTGGCTTTAGCTAGAAAAGGGAGCTGAGAGATGGGGCGATAGTTACCCGGTTCAGATGGATCTAGAGATGGTTTCTTTAACAGAGGGGTTACTTTAGCATGTTTCCAGGCTGATGGTAAAGACGCTGAGGACAGAGATCGATTAATCAATTCCCGAGCTACTGGTAAGATGACATTATGAAATTGGCGGAACTGAGCTGGTCTCAGAGGGTCAACTGAGGAGCCGGATTTGATCTTCCAACATAAAGATTCAGTCTCAGTGAGGGATAATGGAGGAAAGGAACACAGTGTATTATTTTCCTTGTTAGGTCCTTTATCTTCATAACAATCCCCCCTGTCACGATTGACAGTAGGGGCAAAGCTTTTATAAAATTTTTCCACCTTATGCACAAAAAACACGGCCAATTCATCGCATTGAGTATTAGAGGTAATAGGGGAGTCTGCTTTCAGGTTGGAGCCTTTCGTGACCTTTAGAAGAGTGAAGATAGTTTTTGGGGGGTTGT
The DNA here is from genome assembly GCA_963921515.1 of Calotriton arnoldi. NCBI lineage: Eukaryota > Metazoa > Chordata > Amphibia > Caudata > Salamandridae > Calotriton > Calotriton arnoldi. The sequence continues at coordinate 1,130,347 of CAWUFW010000041.1, forward strand.
TGCTCTCCAGGATTTTATTGGCAATATACTCTGCTCTGGCTCTCCGGACTAATTTATGATAAGTCTTAATTGACTTACGATAGTTATTTTTAGCTTCAGTGTCGTAAGCGCGTCTCCAAACCCGCTCTAATTGTTTACAATTTATTTTTGCCTTACTTAGAGATTCATTAAACCAGGGATTGGATTGCTCTCTTTTTTTAATCGGGCTGAGTTTAGCAGGAATACAGCTGTCCAGAGTATGAGACAGCCAATCTTGGAAAAGCGTAGTAGCGGATTCTATATTAGATGGAATCTGGGGTTTATGCCTTTATAATAAATCCGTAAATTTATTAATGTCTAACTTATGCCAAGGTCGTTTTAATATTGGCATAGAACCCTTCTGGGCCGGCTTACCTTGCCAGCAAATTGAAAAAGGGACAAGAAAATGATCTGTCAATGCCATAGGGATCGGGGCCGCAGCTGTCAGGGAGCTTAAGTTAGAAAATATAGGGTCTAGCAAATGGCCAGCAACATGAGTACTGTTCGAGACCCACTGGGTCAGCTGACAAGCCTCCAGATCAGCCAGAAAATTGGCAATGTCTGTCTTACAGTAATCATCTAAATGTAGATTAAGGACTCCTAAGATAGTAAAATTAGCTGCCTTACTGGCCAGTAATGTAATCTTGTTTACTAATTCTTCTCTGAAGACTTTAGAAGGTCCAGGTGGCCGATAGATAAGCAAGTCGGAGACCGTAAAATTATGATTTAACGTGATTTGAAAGTAAGCGCTTTCGCATTCAGGAATATCCTCCTTCTTCAGACTACACGAGTATCGCTCCTTATGGATCAATGCAATCCCCCCACCTCTATTACCAGTTCTGTTGAGCTGGTTCATAGTATAACCTTGGGGGAGTGCCAACCATGATTCAGCAACTGAGTCCTGTGTCAACCAGGTCTCAGTCAGAAATAATACATCAGGTGACTCTTCAGTTAATAGATCTAGAATCTCGGCATGATGTTTGACTAGAGACCTGCAATTTAAGCTACAAAACCTGAAATCAGTGAAGTCCGAGGAGGAAGTGCCTCTCTCATCTGACTTACTTTGGAAAGAGCAATGTTGACACTGAAAGGGACCGGCCGAAGGGGACCAGGAATGATTGCTACAGGTCAGGCCATTGATGTTCAGTGACAGAAGCTCTGAGCGCGAGTAATAAATTGTGTGTTTTAAGGAAAGGGTAGAATGGCCGGCAGCGTCCAGGCGCAGACGGGCTTGCCTTAGGCGCGCCTTTGGCGGCCAGCGGCGCGCCCGCTGCGCGTCCGCATCCGGTGTGCTTAAAGTAGATGGTGGGTAACCACAGGCTCCTCCCGTCTAGCGTCTGATTGGCCAATGGTCAGCCAATCGGCGCTCAGCACCCTCCGTAATGCAGAAGTTGACCAAACCAAAAGTGCAATGTGCCAAATTCAAAAATTGCTGGATACGAAGTTTAAAAACACTTCACAAAGTTAAAACAGAACGAGCAGTAGCCCCGTAACACAATTTCCTCCCGCCTCTCACACGGGTACCTAGCTTAGGACTGCGGTCAGTAAACACCGCATGTCTCTTGGGCCGGTACACCCACTCTGTGGGGGACACGGTTGCGCAAGTGCTGCCACAGTACCCGGAAGAGGCCCGGGCTGTACTCTCCCGTGCGGTCGCAGAAGGAAGAGAAGCAGCAAAGTTTGCCATTCGATGTGGGCTGGATAGCGCCGACTCGCTGGGTGGAATGATTTCTACGTTGTACCCTTGAGGTGCTATGCCTGGCTGAGGTCCACTGGCTTCTCCGGGGATGTCCAATCAACCCTTTTGGACATGCCCTTTGATGGCCATCGCCTGTTTGGCGACAAGGCGGACAATGCGCTAGAGTGCTTCAAGGACTCTAGAGCTACGGCCAGATCCTTGGGCCTCGCTGCCGCCTCTCGCCCCGTTCAGTCTGCCTTTCGTGGCTATGGAAGGGGTGCCCCACCACTTTCCACCCAGGGCCACAGGCCGGCGCAAGCTACCCAGCCTCTGCGCTGCCGTGGGACCCAGCGTCGTGGGTCTGGGGGCCAGCGGGCGGGCCAGTTCACCAGTGCCCCCTCTGCAGCAGCCTCTAAACCTTCCTAGTCTGACCTTTCAGGGCCACCAGTTGCCAGTGGGCGGCAGGATCCGACATCACCTCCCCCACTGGCACAACATCACGTCGGACAGGTGGGTTTTGCAGATAGTCCAAAGGGGCTACTCCATGCCACCACCACTCCATCGCATGTTGGAGGATCACTTGGCCCTTCTCCGTCAGGAAGTTGCGGCTCTCTTGGCCACGGGAGCTATCGAGCGAGTCCCTGTGCCAGTAGTAGGTTGTGGTTGTTATTCCCACTACTTCCTGGTACCCAAGAAGGACAAAGGCCTGAGTCCTATCTTGGATCTCGGAGACGTCAACCGCTTCCTCCTGAAAGAGAAGTTCAAAATGTTGTTAGCTCAGGTCCTGTCTGCCCTTGACTCTTGAGACTGGATGGTAGCGTTGGACTTGCTGGACGCTTACTTCCACATCCCCGTCCTGCTAGCCCACAGGCGTTACCTACGGTTCACGGTAGGCCACGAGCATTTTCAGTTTACCGTCCTGCCCTCGGGTGTTCACGAAAGTGATGGCGGTGGTCGCAGCTCATCTGTGCAGATCAGGGGTTCTAAATCTAAATCTGTATTTGTAAAGCGCGAACTACTCAGCCTTACGGGTCTCAAGGCGCTGGGGGCCGTAGTGGAAATTAAGTGAGCTATTGCCCAGAGTCACATGGTGCTGAGCTGAGCTGCCGCCGGAGCCGGGGATCGAACCGTGAACCCTGTGCTCCGAAGTCAGCTGCCCTGGCCACTGCACCACACCTCCCCACTCTTCCCCCTATCTCGACGACTGGCTGTTGAAGGCGAGTTCGCCCCAGGCTGTCGTCTCCCACCTCCAGACTACGGCGGACCTCCTGCACTCGCTGGGGTTCACTATCAACGTGCCGAAGTCACACCTGATTCCCTCTCAGAAGCTCCTTTTCATCAGAGCACTTCTGGATTCAGCGCAGTTTCTCGCTTATCCTCCCGATCAGCGAGTCCGGGATATTCGGGCTATGATACTGATGTTTCAGCCTCTATCCTGGATTTCGGTGAGAATGACCCTGAGGCTGCTGGGCCTCATTGCCTCCTGCATCCTGCTGGTGGATCATGCCTGGTAGCGCATGCGGGCTCTGCAGTGGGACTTGCAGTTCCAGTGGCCGCAGCATCAGGGGAATCTTTCAGATTGCGTCCAGATCTCGGAGGGCACTGCTCACCAATTGGTGGCTAACGACCCAGGATTGGATCAACGGCAGATCCCTCTCCCTTTCCCCACCCCAGAGTTCACAGTGGTGACAGGTGCGTCACTTCTGGGATGGGGGGGCCACATGGGGAGGCGGAGATCAGAAGCCTCTGGTCTCCGGCAGAGTCCGGGAACCACACCAACCTTCTGGAGATCCGGGCGATTTGTCTTGCACTGAAGGCATTCCTTCTGTCAGAGGAAGGGTGGTGCAGGTGTTCACAGACAACACCACCGCCATGTGGTAATGCAACAAACAGGGCGGGGTGGGGTCATGGACCCTATGTCAAGAGGCTCTTTGCCTTTGGATGTGGCTGGAACATCAGGGCATGTCCCTGGTCGTTCAACACCTGGCGGGTTCTCTGAACGCCAGGGCGGACAAACTCCGGCTCCGGTCCATGATGGATCACAAATGGTGTCTTCACTCGGAGGTGGTGCAAGGTCGCTTTCAGCAGTGGGGAGAGCCTTGGGTAGATTTGTTCGCCACCGAAGAGAATGCGCAATGTCAGCAGTTCTGCGCATTGGAATTTTCAAGGCGGCACTCGCTCGGCAACACTTTTCGCCGCGAGTGGAATTGCGGTCTTCTAGAAGCCTTTCCGCCTATACCACTTCTGCCCTGAGTGCTGAAGATCAAGCGCGACCGGGCCCAAGTCATTCTTGTGGCTCTGTACTGGGCACGAAGAGTCTGGTATCTGAAGCTCTTGAACATGGCCATCGATCCTCCGATCAGACTGCCTCTTCAGGGGGATCTTCTGTCGCAGCAGCAGGGGACGGTCCTCCACCCGAACCTGTCCAGCCTCTTCCTCCTTGTGTGGAGATTGAGCGGTGACAGTTGACAGGTTTAGACCTTCCACCTGAAGTCTGTAACGGTATCTTGGCAGCCAGGCGTCCCTCCACCAAAACGGTATACGCCTGTAAATGGAACAAATTTGTGGCATGGTGCACAGCAAAGGCTGTCGATCCCCTTTCATAGGTTCTCCTCTTCATTCTTTCTTTGGCCCAGCAGGGCTGTGATCTGGGCACTCTTAGAGGCTGTCTTTCGGCCATTTCGGCCTTTCTTCGCCTTCCTGATCAGCCTTCTCTTTTCAAGTCCCCTATTGTAAATAGGTTTCTTAAGGGCATTACTCACCTTTTTCCTCCTATTCCTTTCGTAATGCCCCAGTGGGACTTGAATCTTGTCTTGACTTACATTATGTGTGCTCCTTTCGTGCCACTACATAATTGTCCTCTGACTCTTGACTTTAAAGACTGCTTTTCTGGTTGCCATCACCTCTGCTCGCAGGGTGAGTGGGCTTCAGGCTCTATCTTCTAAACCTCCTTTCATTGCTGTCCATCCGGACAAGATTGTCCTTCGAACTAGACCTTCTTTTCTTCCCAAAGTGGTTACCTCTTTCCACATAGGACAGACCATCACTTTGCCCACCTAATTCCCGCCCCCGTATCCTTCCAAGGAGGAGGAGAGACTCCACTGTCTGTATCCAAAACGTGTTTTATCATTTTATCTGGATCGCACAAAACAATTCCAGGTGGACGATCAACTCTTTTTGGGCTATGTGGGCGGCAAGAAAGGTCGGGCATAAACGGACCATCTCTCGATGGGTCGTCCTTTGCATTAAAATCTGTTATTCCTTGGTGAAAAAGGAGCCTCTGGTAGGACTGCGTGCCCATTCCACCAGGGCGACTGCAACCACTACTGCTTTGGGACGTGGAGTCCCCCTCAGTGACATCTGCCAGGCAGCCATGTGGGCATCTCTGGACACGTTCCCTAAACATTACTGTCTGGATAGTCCAGTCCGGAGAGGTAGCTTTTTTGGCCGTTCAGTTCTCCTGGACTTTCTGGTGTGAACTTGGTTCGCAGACCCTCCTCCGGGGTTGGTATTGCTGGGGTATCTATTCTAAGGTAAGGAATCTATAACTAAGAGTCTTTCAGATGAACAAGTTACTTACCTTCGGTAACGATCTATCTGTAAGAGACATATATTAGTTATAGATTCCTTACCGCCCCATCCATCTTCCCCGTTCTGCGAACTGACTTCTAGAGTAAGGGACTCCCTTTGAGGGCCCTAGTTTTGTGCACCAGTGGTCAGTGTCTTGCATGGCTCTGCGCTTCTGGTGTGGAATGTCGTGTAAAAAAACTGACGTCAGCGCGCAGGGGTGGCGTCTAAGTAGATACCGCAACGTCATCCCGGCGATCATGACGACGAACGCGGAGTCGACCGACGCCACCTACTGACGCGCAGGGGTACTGCTAAGGAAAAGAAAAAATTCTCCGGATCCAGTCTGACGCCTGGGGGTAATTCTAAGGTAAGGAATCTATAACTAATATAACTCTTACAGATATATAGTTACCGAAGGTAAGTAACTTGTTCGTTAAAACCGAATCCTGATTGCAGATTGTGGCCACCTGCTAAAAATCTGAAGATGTTTGATGGGGCTAGAATAGGAAAGCTACTGACTTGGGGTTATGATTTCTGGCAGAGTAATAATTCGTACACATTTGGAACCTTTACACCAGCGGAATAAATTCACTCCTCTTTACATGCATGTTTTGTGATCTCATTTGGCTTCGGATAGCCTCTAAAACGTTTGGTTCTCTTTAAAAAAAATAGTGGGCAATATGTCCACCTTTTATTTATTAATTATTTTTCCTAGATTGACTGGTTTGTCGGGTGGAGCGGGGTCATTTACTGTGTGGGTTCTGACTATCCCCAGGATAACAGAGTATTTATAATCTGAATGCTGCGTTTAAGTTGCAGGAAAAATGCTTCTGCAAGCATATGTTTTATTTTCCTCAGCCCTACTTTTATTTTTTTTTTTTTTAAAGAACCAGCAGGTGTTGCGTTTAAAAAAAATAAAAATAAAAATTTGCATAGTACTGTAACAGTAAATGCAGCATAGAATGTGTTTTATGAAGAGTTTATCAGGAGTGTGACTTTCATGCAGTTTATGCATATATATGATGCTGCCTTGGTATAGCAATTTTAGCGATTCAGAAGTGTTTGGTAATAATTTTGCCTTTGGGACCTTGTCTAGCCAGACGTTTAATGTAGTACATTAGTGGTGTACAAATACATGTAAGATAAGCTTCGTACAGCCTTGAGGAGTTGCCAAATTACAAGCTTCAGTAAAACCTAAAACTCGTAATGATGAAAAAAAGCTGTCTAACGTGAGGGCATCGATGACAGGATGAAGTGCATCATGTAGGCTGCATCTTGTAGGGCTGTGACAAGGAAAGTGAAAAATTCAGACACTGCTTGGGAATGCAATTTTTTTATCTGGTGTTCCCCGCCAAATAGCTCTAAAGTTAGCAAATGCAAGTACTACACTTATTTTTATGTATTTTTGCATGTTTTTTCCTCTTGGTGCTTACCAGGCTCAAATAGCACCCTAGCATAAAGTGAATAGAAAACTTAGATATTTGCAAGTAGCAAAGTCGCATGGTAGTTTGATAAAATTGCTGTGCAAAGGGAGACGAGACTTGAAACACAAAGCACTTTTTGAGAGTATTTAGACAACTATAACTGTAAATATACACAAGCCGGGAGATCAAAAGATCCCAACTGCAAATGTAGTAAACATGGAAGAATGCAAACCCTGGTCCAAGTTCAGTCAGAGCAATGCAAACGTAGTAACCTAGGACATGATTTTAGAAGAATACTTAACAAGCATTTGTAATGCAATAGGTCTCGCATCTGCTAGAGTTTAAGCTATTGGCATTGTAAATGACAATGCCTGCTTTTATTTATCTGTTTTGATAATTAACAAATAAAAGGCATTGGCATTTACAATGCCAATAGCCTAAACTCTAGCAAATGCGAGACCTAATTCACTTCCAAGAAGCGATCGCCATTGTCCCGGGCTGCTTGGAAAGTGAAAGCACGCATGGCCTGCTGAATGTTGCAGGAAAGCATGTTGTGCCTGCAGTAGGAGAAACTCATTAAAGAAAGTAGTCAACAAAATCTCCTGAGCACCGTAGGGTACGCAAATCAAGTGTGCCCAATTTCTCTTGGTTCCAGTTCAGTTTATTTCATCACGATTTCTTCAACATCACAGTTTCTCATCTTCAGATGTCGCATTCAGATGTCACATTCTTCATATAGCCCTACGGTGCTCAGGAGATTTTGTTGACTGTTAAGGACTGAATGTTTTCAGTCCACATGTGTGGGCAATAGTGGCAGCCCTCTTCCTTGGAGCACCGAAATAGAGACCTTTTTCATTTACAGTGAGGGAATAATTAATGAGTTTGCGCAAGTGGCCCTGCCACTTTCTGGTTTATTTCCATTAAAGAAAGTAGTGCTTACAGACTAAATAAGGCATACCGTGTAGCAACAGAAGTAAAAGGGCCAGTCCTCCTGGGAGGTTACAAATGAAGACAAGGCAGTACTGAGGAGGGACTAACAAGCCTTTTAAACGAATTAGAAGCCAGCATTTACAAAGGACAATGACACAAGCCAATGAAAGATATGGGCGGAGCTTCAAGTCCATACTCTAGTACAGCATGCCTCGCAGAGCAGCGCGTGTGTTGCCCAGGCTTGACCTAAAAAGGGAAGAAGTACAGTTTAAAGTAATGTCCCTCACTTAAGCACTATATCAAAGACAGATCACCTTGGTAGAGAGGTAGCAGGTGTGACGAGGTTACTAGCAGAGGTAGAGGCATGAAGTTCAGATTCTAGGGCAGAACCTAACCTCAATGGCAAGAGGGTGCATAACCTTTTGAACAGGAGTCTATTGTAGGTCAGCACTGCAGAGCTTACTTTGCATCCAAACAATGTTCAGTTTCTCCGCCAGTTGGAGGGATCGAGTTAAAGGATCCTGTGTATGAGGCATTCAATTTATGAATATATGTGACTTAAATAGGGTTCTGCAACATGGTACAAGCATTTTGTACTATTATGAGAGAAATTTAATGGGAGCTAGTTCAGTCTTAGGTAAATGCAAGAGCACCATGATTAATCTGTAAAGGACTAAGACTTTAATCAAATGTAGTCCTCTACCAGCAGGAGGTTTTTGCTATCTTTAAACATTATACGTTGAATTTTGTTAGTGTTCACAATGCCTTGAAAATCTAGTCCGCCATGCAAAATAAAACCTAAGCATTTGATATTATTTGTGACAAGAAACAATTTGGACTTTAACCAGACTTGTACTAATTAGTTAGAGGGATTTAAATAGATAAATAGCAGTTGAGTCGGCTTGTGTGTTTGAGAAAGCCAAGTGATGTCAGAAGGTTTTGTTTGTTTTGGAAACAGCTGCACGTATTCATCATAATCATATTAGTTTGTAGATGTCCACTGAGAGGGTCCACATATATGTTGAGTTATATAGAAGCTAAAATACAACATTTGGGTTCATACAAAGGAATCTGATGTGGGTGAAGGAGTTATCACACTTTACATGCCGACAGTGGTAGTTGAGCAAGTTGAAAACCTATTTAGCATATGACCATTTGGTTTTTATGGGGATCAAGGAGGTCTGTTTGGTCCACAATATGAAAAGCAAAGGGCCAATTGGGGAGAATCAGGAGACCGGGTTCCCCTCTGCCAAGAATGTAGACAATCCTCAACGGTTTGTAGCATAGAAGTATCAATACTTTGTTCCTCTGTAAGCTCGATGGATGGATGAGTGGCAAGTAGCATGATGATACAGATAAGATGGAATGCAATAAAGAAGCTTTTAATAACTTTGAGCCAGGATCAGGTGATCAGTAATTGTCCGGTAGCTTTTGAGATTATCTGGATCTGCATTTGCTTTTTAGGCAGTCACCGAAATTTACAGTGGGAATGAGAGGAGTTTTAAATGTTTGACCAAATGTGGGGCAGTATGACTGCCGAGCAATTCAGCAAGAGAAGACTGGATGGATTTGTTGTAAAGTTGCAAGGTAGGAGGCTTTCGGCGATTTTGATGTCCTAATAGGGGACGGGGCTGCAGGCAATTCAGTTGATCGATGATTTCCTCCTGACTCCAGTGGGCTTTGGGGGCATGGCCTGGAGTAGGGACATAAATAGGCATTTCTCATCAGTAAAGAATTTGTGCGAAACTATTGGAGTTGTAGACTGTTTTATGAAATCACACCATTTTTGGGATGGTTATCAGTCAAATTTTATTTTATGAAGGCTTGTTTAGCTTGATAAAATCCGTTTTAGTCAACTGATGAGTCCATTTGCTCATCAGTTGACTAAAACAGTAGCAGAATTATAAAATGATACTGGTGAAACTTATGTTCCATAGTCCTTACTTTTTTATCTTCATTGAGTTCCACTGAACCTATTTCTGGAGTTATTTTTCAGCTTGAGAAGGTCCATGTTATTGATATTTACAAAGTTTTTTTTATAGGGGTGAGAGAGCCTGCATCAATTACAGTGTTAGTCATTTAACAGGACAATCACAAACTAACCTTTTATGGGTTAACATTTTTAAATTCAGAACAAAAATAGTCTTGTTTGTTTTGACCAAGACCAGGAGTACATCCGAATGTAGATTGATGGGATTATGGAAGTGATCTAGATAGTCTACTATTACAGGGCGTTCAGTTTAGAGGAAGGCAGGCTTTGAGATTGTGAGAGCTAAGTTGGATTCCTTTGTATGGGCCAGTTTAGTGCAGAATTGAATAAGTTTGTTGCTTTTGAGGAAAGAGGTTAGGGGGATATAATTGTCAGAGCAGTCTTTTGTACATAGTCTGCTAAAATATGATTAGCGTTGAATGTGCTTTTAATTTTTTTTAATGTTTTTATTTTTACAGTGATTATTTATTCAAATTGCTGCTCATTGGAGACTCTGGCGTTGGAAAGTCCTGCCTTCTGCTTAGGTTTGCAGTAAGTTCCTTGCTAATTGTGTACACCCACATTTTATTTTCCTCCATAAATGCCATACCGGTGGTTGTATGCATGAAGACCTTTCATACTCACATTGTCTTATTTGTACTTTTTTAAGGCTGGTCACTATGTTGCAAAATGTTTGTGTAGGTAGAAAGGCAGAATTTAAATTTCTACATATGAGATGTATTAATGTGCTACACTAGAATGAAATTAAGTATTTTTAGCAATGATGCCCTTCACAAATGTAGTGTTCTGCACTGTTCAAAGTTGCAAGATTCCAAAAAGTGCTGTGTAAGTTAAAATGTATATATTTGCAAGCCAGATATCGACATGCTTCTATCAAAGCTCATTTTTAATGAAAGTGAAAATCAAAAAAATATGAATCCATTTTCCATTAAGCTACTTTTTTTAGGTACACAGAACACATTTTTCGAAACAGTATGCAATACTCTATGCTCAGTAGTGGTCCCAAATATTTAAGCCACAGTCATTACAAGGCTCCCTCCCCCCCCCACTGTTCCCTAATGTGAACTGTATGATATTGGAACATATTTCCCAACTTGTTCTTCAAGTTAAAGAACTTTCCTTTAATCTCTGTACCGTGAAGTACTCTGCCATTTTTGTTTTCCCAGTAACTCCTCAACTGCTAAGTGCTTTAGTAAGAACTACCCTATTAATACAGAACAAACGTTCAGTAAAATACAAAATGGATGAAATCAGGACGTTGACAATTCTTAAGTTTGCCGAAAGATCTTGCACCTATCATGATTTAATGCAAACTTAAAGGCTGAACTATTAACCATCGGTACATTTAAATGGCCTCACTGCTAAGTCATTCTTGTAAAATGTAGCCTTAAATATGTTCTAGCCCTGCATTTGTTCTAGTTCATAAACCATAGAAGAATAGCTAGTTGTATTGAAAAGGTTAGTGAGATTTTCGAAGAATGGCACTACTTGATTTAGGTACTCTAGTAGAGTAAAATCAGATTCTAATTTAGGCAGCTACCTATGTCTAACACGGGTGTAGCAGACAGAAAAGGTAATAACCTTGTATTGAATGGGCTGACTAAAAGGGTCAAGAAAAGGAGGATATGTGCCAAAAATGTAACTTCCATCCTTAAAATATTGGATCTTCCCTCTAAACTTTTGCTTGATGTAGGACATGGTTTGCGGCCCAGGCATACTGTCTTTTAACATCAAATCTTGGGAGTATTACCTAAACCATACTCAAACTGTTCTAGTACTGTACTGGATGCAGCCAAAGCTATGACAATTTGTTTAACATGCCCTTATATTTACCTGCCTCAGGATCTAGCACAACCCACAGCAGCAGGCAAAAAGCAATAGTTTGATATGAGGCAGTGTTTGTTCGCCTAAATATAACATTGGCATTGACCACCATGGTCTTTGAAAGATTAGTTGTCACAAAGTGAAATTTGTGTTATTTTTTCTGTAAGGTGAGACTTGGCTACTGTTAGGACTTGATGAACGTCCAACATATATAATGGAAAATCATAGAATTTTTAGAGTGTACTTTCTTTTTGTTTCAATCGCTGTAAATATTTCATGTGTAAATCATTAAAAACCGTGAACGCAAGGACTCATGAGGAGGAGCATGATTAAGGCACCAAATTGGGTTAACAGGTGCAGGATAGTGAACAGTCTCTAGTAATTGATTTGGACAATGAGGTGCGGAACAAATCCTTTTTAGAAGCTAAGGCTTCTAAGTTCAGTTTTTGAGGAGGAAATTCAAAGCAAAGTAACAAGGTATATTCTGTGCAGCATGCCACAATTTTGACACTTGTCAGCAGTACTCCTTCCATATACAGATTGTGACTTTAAGGAGGGAATAGATCAGGAAGCTGAGCAGTAGAAGCAGCCTGTGGGTTGTTGTGTATAAAGCTTCCACATTTGTACGTGAAGAAAGTTAGAAAGCAGTCCATCAGTGAACTGTAATGCAAGTGGTGAGAAAGAAACTTTATTAATTAAAACATTTTCCAGAAGAGTGATAAACAGTAGTGTCCCATGTTAAGGACAGTCCTCAGATGCAGGGCTCGGAAAATCATAAAAATGTTACTGGACCTGCAGGTCTAGTGACTTAAATCTACTCGACCTAAATGTAATGCTCTTGACCCATAAACTGGTCTCAAATTTTGTGAATTCTGGAAAATATTTTAATTCACAGAGCCGCCATTTTCTTCATTATCACATATATGAGCACCTTTAAATATGAATTCAGCATGTCTACTGTACAACACTCTTTTGTTTGATTTAATAGACTAAACGTTTGCTCCATATGCAATATAAATCTAGTCACATATAGGATACAGATGACCCCCGACTTGTCTTAGTTCATTAACAGTATTGTCATCAAGCCTGGGGTAGGAATGTTTCTCAGTTTGTTTAAAAACTCCCTTATAATAAATAGCTCGAGTATGAGGTGGTAGCACACTGCCATTTGCAGTCGCCACATTTTCCATTGAAAAGGCCACAAAAGTTCCCAGTGACAAGCTGTTTTACTAATAAAACTATGTAGTATACAAACATTAATATTTGGAAATAGTTTCTGCAAATATGTCATTGGCCGATCACCAAGTAAAGTGTTCTGATTTGTTTTGCTCCTATTTAAATCTGTTTAAAACACTTCTGATTTACAAAACAAATGATTTTCTAATTCTTTATATATTTTGAAATGTTTGTACTATTCATTTACAAGCTATTTAAATGTTTTGGGTTAGAAAAAAACTGAGAGCCTTTTGTTTCACAGTGATTCAGACAGCTAACTTTACAAAATCCTCTAACTGCAGTAAGAGAAAGAAAAGTAAACTCCATTTTCCAGGAAAAGAAAAGCAGCAATTAGTAAAAATACAAACTGATATTTGACCTCTGTCCAACACAGAGCAGATGTGTCAAGATAAAAACACAATATAAAGACTTCTTTATTGCTCATTTTCTTTCCGAATGAGCAGAACACCTGTTCCTTTCCAGCTCAAGTTCACTCACCAGAAGGGACCAATAAGTCCTAAAAATAGTCAAATCTGACTCTGCATAGCGAGTGGGTGAGTAGATTTTTCGAGGCCTGCTTTAAAAGGCTACTAAAAATTTCTAAAAACCTTGTTAAAAGCAGAACAGTTACTCCAAAGGTAAAGAGAAAATTCAAAACACCCATTTTATAAGAGGAATGTTCTACCTGGATCATGCTTGTCTTACTGCTGGAAAATAATTTTCACTGAATGCACAGTGACTGGTTCTCCCCCTGATGAGAAAAGTAAGCTGTCAACTAGCATAGGTGCAGAAGTATATTGGTGCATTGCAAGTGTGCAAGGGCCCATACGATTCTACAAGAGGCAGCAGGGAAAGGAAAGAGAGGACCTAATTCTGCTACAAATCTGGGATGTTTCAGATGTTTCATCTTCTCTGACTATTGTTTAATGGCAGTAATTCAAGCTGCAATCCATTGTGGGCTTGATTGTGCTAACACTTTATTTGGGCCTAAATAATTTGTTTTACTATCTGCAGCTGCTTCAGAACTCTGCTGTTACACTTCTTCATGAGCTTCTCTGTGGCCTAAAAGAACTGCACTAACTCGTTCCTAAAAAGAACTGCCTTTTCATGTCCTTCTGACTGTAAACATTTCTAGGTCAAAAAGAGTCCAGCATGTCTGCACTTAAAACTGATTCCTTATGTGCCTGCTTCAACTGTTCATTCTTCTTCCTTGTATTTCCATGTCCCTAATCTATAAAGTCCGTGTATGAGGGCGGTACTTCTTTTTTTCTCTCTCTCCTTTAAGAGCTAGAACCACCTTCCTTTATCACTTTGAAAGTAATTAAATGATCTCTCCTCCTGACTTAAAAATCTCTTTCCGGTCGTCCAGTTTCCTTAATTAGTCTTTTAGTTGCCTTCCTCTATTCACCAGGACACCCATTGGGGGGTAACTATGCCTGATGTAAATATATATCATATTTAGCAAAAATGTCTCCGGCTTAAACTGGAGGAATAGATTTGATCATATTACTTGCTTCCAACAGTGCAATCTGTCTTTTCCCCAAAAGTTATCTCGCAACTGACCCTACCCTATATGCAAAGTCCAAGTGGTATAGATGAAAGTTAATGCTGTTGCTCTGTCAGCGTTAGTTTCTCTTTGACAGAGCTCAAAGGATATTTTTTTAACATATTCAGTTGATTGAAGCTAAATAAGTGTTTTGAGATTAAACACACAAGTTGATGAGATTAATGCTTTGCAGGTAGTCTAAACCACTGACCATCGCTCTGCATAGCATTTTAAGCCATCTTGTTTCACACACTGTGCCACTCTAGATAGAGATAGAGGCCTGCCTTATGTGACTGAGTACTGACCCTGCACATCACAGGAACAATCCATTCTGAATGCCAGGCAACCCCCCCCTCCCCCCCCCAGTTCCAGAGGGTAACAAAAGCAATCCTAGGTCAGATTCAGCCTTGTTAGGCCTGGTCACTGAGGTACAGCTTGGGTTCTGTGGCAAAAGATGGATTGGAATGCTACTCCGAACAATTGCCAATGGTTTAGTTTAGACTATTTCTAAGTATTCCGCTGATCGCCTTTTTGTGCGTTTGGCGTAATGACAATAAAAATTGAACTCCATATGGGGTGGTGTCAAAAATGTCATTGGTGGTGATTCACATCAATCATAGCATTAGCCAAGGATGTTTGACACCAATCCTCTATAGTTATGTCTGGATAACATTTCAGATGCATGAAGCTGTGACAATCTATCACGGAAATAGATGGTATGAAGATCTATCCTCTACATTCGGATTGTTGGAAGCTGGACTTCCAACAACTTCAGAGAATGTGTACTAGTGGTCAGCCATACGAACACACTTGGATCAAGAAATCACTCTATAAAGTTCCCAAACAAATTTTGTGAAATTACCAAGGGTATTTTATGATTTGGTTTGGTCTTATTTCAAAGTAACCGTTCCACACCACCCTTCTCTGTTCTGCTGGGGTAGTCAATGAAAGTTGTTGCACATTACTCGGACGTAGCCACTGTTCTATTCTTCCACTCCAGGAGCAGAGTGCGACCCTCGGCTCCAGGCCATCTCTTGCCTTCAGTCAGTATGGAAGGGTGGGATGAGAGTTGGTTGCCTAGTGCAGGCCAGCACAGTTCAGTTTCCAAATGCAACAATTCCTTTGGTGGTATCCCTGGCTTACATCCTTGCCGCGGGCAGAGTCTTCTGTCACTCTGTAGAGTAGTAGTCTGTAGACCAGAAGCTATGCCGTCACCTTCCCAGGTGCAGGTTCAGTCGGTGGTGCTGACATAAGACACATCATCTTCCTCAGAAGATTTATTTTTCCCAGTACCAGCTCACAGTGCGTGGAAATTAGTTTCATCACTCACTTGGAAGTCCCAAAAAAGAATCTTCACCAAAACTAGTACCAAACCAGTTAAAACTTGTCAGCTGGTTTGCTTAACAAAGAGTCCTTTCTTGTGCCCCTTTTTGCCCCAGTGGCTTTCAGCAGATCAGCTTCTCTGATCTTTTTTTTAGATACGCATACAGTTCTCTGTAGGGTAGTCAAAACCCTTTCCCACAGTTGCAGGAGGCTCCTATGTTCGTCACAGAGTAGATTTGTGATCTGGTTGTCTTGAGCCTTCCTGCCATGTTCTTCCCACACCAGTCTCTGTTCTGTTTTTTTTTTTACCAGCCACACACAGCTTCCCGACCATTGACTTCTGGTTTGGGCTTGTGTCCAGTTCTAGACCTGCCCTTGTGCAGTCTTCAGGTGTACTTCAAAGCCTCTACTTAGACACCATCAGATATGTTGTAGATAGCAGAGTTTAAATGCAATTTACATTTGGTTTCATTATCCATAAAACCAGAACCTTTTGACAGGCATCTTGACTTGTCCCACTTACATAACTGGCCATTTGATGCTGAACTGCTGCTCTGGGGCTAGCTTCCTCCCTGCTCCTTCCTTCTCTTTGCCGTGCACTGCAAGAACTGACTTTTATCTCCATTGCGACTGTAGTGTAGAAGAATGAGGGGAGGAACCTTGCCCAAAAGCAGAATTCCCTACAGTGATTAGATATTTTTACGTGTTCTTGACCCCTGAGATACTAAGTTTAAAATAAGGACCGCGGTGGTACAAAAAAAAACAAAAAAAAAACTCAGCAGTTAATTTAACAAGCATTTGCAATGCGTCTCGCATTTGCGAGAGTTTGAGCTATTGACATTGTAAATGACAATGTCTTTTATTTATGTGTTTCGAAAATCTGCAAGTGGTGTGTAAACGTACTTTGTGCTTATAGTCGTTTATGAGAAGCAAGGCTGGCAGCAACTGCGCCCCTTTAACTGCCACCCTTCATTCACGTAAGCATGGATTGCAAGTATTTAGGCACCGCTTGCAGGTTTTTAAAACACATAATTAAAAGGCATTGTCATTTACCATACCAATAGCTCAAACTCTCCCAAATGCAATGCAAATTGCAAATGCTTGTTTTACAGAGTTACGATGGTACTTTCTAATACTGTTAAACAATAAGCTGCTTTTAAACATCCAGGTTCTAAGAAACAGTTACTATCCAGTAACAAATTACTCGCTCTAGTTTTGGTTATGTCTGCAAAGGCTTTTGAAAAGTGGACTGAACGGCCCTTTTCTGAAAAATGGTCCAGGTACCCATGTGCACACGATCATGAAGAGGAATTGTTTACATTAGCTTTCTTTTATCCTCATCTTAAATATGTTATGTTTTATCATGTCACATCCAGTCATGCTGTGTTATGTTATGCAAAGCCATCATGCATGAAACCATGCCTTTAAAGAAACAGCTTCCAGAGCAGCTGAACAAAAAGCTGGGCATGTCTCTCCCAGAATCACCAAAGCAAAGTGAAACGTGTTGCATGTCCGCGCCCAGCCATGTGTGAAACCCTTCCAGAGGCACTGCTGTATTGTTAAGAAATCCGCAAGTAATTAATTAGAAGCAGTAACCCCAGAGGCACCATTGTAACAAGCCTCCTTTTTAAGGGCCCAGGCCCTTCCCTGTGCTGTTGTAAGAACTATTCATTCGGGACCAGAGGTCTCGGGAAGCAGGAACTCGGTAATGTGAGACCCCGTCTTCCTAGCGGTGCATCTGTCTCCCTGGTGCACTATTATTCTGTCCTGAAGTGATGGTGTTAGGCCAACACTGCAAGAGCAGGGAGATGAAACACTGCATCAGTCTGTGTGATGTGACTACAGGCCAGGTAATGCCCCCTTAGTCTCAGGAGAGCAGCTGCATTTTTTATGTACTTTGGCAGTGGGAGCCCCGTCTCCACATCAGACAGTTCGGGAAAGGGAGAGCGAGAGAGGAGAAAAGACAGACGGGGAGAGAAAAACAGTCGAGAGGACCGGAAACAAGAGTGAGGGGAAACAGACAAAGAGAAGGAAGGGTGACAGAAAAAAAATAAGCATTTGTGCGCGGCGCTGCTTCAAGGACACCACGCACGTTTTTTTTTGTTTTTTTTTTACTTTAACACTGAGCACGGTGTCCGTGAAGCGGGCGCCGCGCTGTTTTAAAGTTAAAAAAATAAATAAACGAACAGAGCGCGGTGTCTGTGAAGCGGGGGGCCGTGCTCACCAATAAAATAAAAAAAATTAAAAAACGAAACAAAGCACACTGCACGCCTCTATTTTGGATCCGAGGGTGCAGACTTCAGCCACGAGACGGACTCTTCCTGCCTCCGGGCCAAACCCAGCAGCATCTAAATGCAGAGCGCGCGCTCACCAATAAAGTTTAAAAAAAACAAAAAACGAACAAAGCATAGTGTCCCTGAACCGGGCACCGCGCTGATCCTTTAGCAAGCAAAAAAAAAATGCAGAGTCCGAGATGGCGGTGAAGGAGAGCACCTAAATACAATAAATACAAGCTGTCGCCATTGCGCAAATTAAACAAAAAGTGCTTATCCAGTAATTGAAGGAGACAGTATAACGCCGCAAGTAAACGATCAAGTCCGGATGGGAGGTCCCAAAAGGAGACAGGGCGCTAACAAAGAAGCCTCATTTTCTATCAGAAGCCAGCGTTTACCATAAACGATGACGCCAGCCAATGAAAAAGATGGGCGGGGATTCAATTCCACTTCTAAAACCTACCCTACTACAATATGCCTCGCAGTCTGCGAGACCTAAAAAGGTGGTTTCAGAACTGTTGCCAAGAAAGTCGAACATAAAAGAACGTTCGATAGGAATGTTGAAACCAATGTAAATGAATGCCATTATCAAAGTGTTCTGTTCGGCTCGAATGAGAAAAGGGCCATACGGATAAAGTTCCAGACTTCTAAAACCTAATCCATCTCTAATGGTCTTACGATCTTGTCTAGAGGAGGTGACTTGAATCCTGGGCAAAGCTTCTAATGCTAGAATATTGCATATACTGTGGGAAGTGTGGGAACATAAGGTAATACTTTTACAACAGTTTTAGGAGTATGGAATTCGACTCCTGTAAGTGCTATGAACCTTGGATTATAGGTCAACTCTAATAGATAAATAAACTGAAAAGTAGTGAGATTAATTTATCCAAAATGATATAAAACTTTGTGATTTGACGCCAGAATGGAGGCTGCTAAAAGATGTTCTTTGCTGTTGTGCATATCTGAGCATTGGTTAAAGAGGTGATTCTTTCATTTGAATCCATTACGTACACAAAGGTGAAGTTCTGACTCAGACTGGCTTACTTCATTAGTTAGAGAATTGGTGTACGCAGAACTTTGAAGTACGTCTTTTTACTCAAAAATGGAACTGGCTATGAGCTGTAGAGGGGTAAAATGGCTTGTTAGCCACTGGGGCTACTGACAATATGTGCATTTGTTTTTTCAAAGCCAAACTTGGTATGAGTTGACATTAACATTCCTGTGTCTTTTACCCATAACCTAAACTCTGAATTCTAGCAGAATGCTGTGCCCTGTCTTCAGTACGAGCTTGTGCCGTCAAACATAGATACTGTGTGCCACCACAGACACAATTTATTTGAATTGTTCATATCTTTGACTTTGATGAATCGGTACAATTTTGTAAAACAAATTCCAAAACCCAAAATGCTTTCTTGTAAGTATGACCGTAGAAAGCTTTATCTGTGAATATCAGTAGTGAGCAAGAGTGAATGGGGCTTTTTGAAACATATACACGAAATGAAGAGCCCCCCTATGATATGTGACCTTTCTCACGTTATTGTACACGGTTTGCTTCTTTACTTACTGATTATGGTCCGTGTTTCATGCCCTGGACGTAGGGCGTAGTTCACTTACAACGTTCTGACCTAGGCAGTTGAGATCCTGCGCAGGAACTTACCGGTCTTAGTCGTGAGCTCACATTCTTCAAATTAACCTCTTAACTGGACAACTTTGCTCCTTATTTGGTTACGCAGCCCTGTATTGCTACTTTGACTGTTAACTCCTCCCCTAAAAGCTGCTAAAAAGTTAGTGTGGTCAGAAATGCTAGTTTCTGTTGCTGTACTTTAAAGAAACAAAAAGGAAATGCTCTTCACACGCCGGAAGATGGAGGCTTAACTTAAAAACTCTGACACCAGTGGGAGGGTTTGTTATTTATTTTCAGGGGAGTTATTTTAGGGGTATTTACTTATCCTTAGAGCGCTCCTCCCCGTTGGGAGGAAATTACAGAATTCCATCGCAAAAGAAAGATGGGTTGGGCTGATAATTACCCCTTTAACTAGGCAGGTCGATCTGCTCCAAGTCACTATAACGTGAGACGCTGTACATTCCCTTTACGCATTATTATATGAGGATGTGGCTGGGGCAGATGCCTTGTTTTGTATCACTGCTTGAACCCTTATTAACAGCTCTATATAATGGCTCACTGCGATGAGCGCTTTGATGCAAAATGTTTGGGTTGTCTCTTTCGGAAACTTCAATAAAAACATGTTTGACAAAAAAAAACTCTGACACCAATACTTATTTTATTATCTTAAGCATTTTTAAGATTCAGACGAGAACAGCACACTATGAAAAGGACTAAAGAACTGTCTAGCTGGCATCCCTACGTGTGGAGAGATTTTTCCTAATGCATAGGGAAATATCTTAATTTAATAATAAAATTGAAATGCCAAACTATTTTTGACATCATAGTTTTTAAGTCTTTAAATGGTTTTCTGTGGCTGCTTTTCAGAGTGTAATAAAACTTGAAATTGAATTAGAAACCAATGACATTCCGTAATTATGCTGAGCTATGCTGCTATAACTTCTCCAACGTGCTGCTCAAGACTTCATACTACATCACAAATGACATCACTGTTAGTTGCTTTAATATCATTTATGAACCATCAAATGATACATTACCTTGAGATGAGTCTGTAGTACCACAGCAGCTAGATGTCCTCAGGGAAATTATGTATAGAAAAGAGCTACAAATCCAGCCATGTGATATCTTCATAGAATTAATAAACAGTTTCAGTGTCTGCAAGCAGAGATGTCACGGATCCTGTATAAAAATTATTACTTTTGCAAGTAGAAGATTATATTACAGCATTTATATAGCGCTTACTATACCTATGTGGTGCACTGAAGCGCTTGCCTGCATGAGTAGCACAGTTCACCTTGTATGGTATGTGATTGGAAGGATGTTGTCTTTGTTTTGATCCTATGTGGGAATTTTTCCCCATGTCGTGTGTGATGACTACCGTGGTGCGATTGTCGTGTTATGGGACACATCGTGTAGCAGTTTGTTGGATGAAGAAGTGTAAGACAGAAGCACAGTTTTACGGTTTTCAGTATGCTGGTAGCTTTGAAAAGCTCTCAGGTCCCTTTATGGAATTTCATATGATGGTCTCCTTAGCTGCTTACTGCACTCAGTGTTGTCCAATCTGAAGTTGTGGTCCTGAGCTGGCATGGTTGGAGGGAGAGATAAATGGTATCCTTGCTTTCTTTATCTACAGATATATGGTTGTAGTACTGCTGTTGGCTGTTAAATCTGTGTGTGTGAGACTTGAAACAGTCTAACAATTTTTCCATTCAGGTTGTAATTTATGTAGTATGTGTGGCCTTCTAGGTTCATGAGCAGTGCAGTAATGTGTGTAGTGTACCATAACTGAGGAATCTCTGATTTCTAAGTCGGGGGCATACATACATAACCTCCCTGCAACAAACGTTTATCTGGGAATTTTTATATCTTGATTAGTAACTGATGGTAAAAGCATAAGTCATAACTTCCCGCATTGTATTTTTTTGTTGTTTTGTGATGATGTAACTGCCTAGAAATAAGTTATACCCACTCATACAGTTAACAGCTCTCTGCCTAGCACCTTTGCATCCATAAGCCACAGGGCAAAGCCTGCAGCTGTTAAGACAAATTACTGTGCATTTGTCATTTTATTACTTCAGTGGGCAATGCAACTAAGCCTACCTTACAGTCTGCAAGCAACTGTTACAACTCAAATGTAGACCAAATTATAAGCAATCTAGTACATTACCTTTTCTGTTTCTGCATGCAATTACAGTATGCACCAGTCCTCCCAAGAACTGGGACAGGACATTGCAGCTTCTAGATACTGATGCCCAGCGTAAGCTGTAGGGTTTGTTAGGGTTTTGGCTAGGGTTGCAGTGGGGAGAAAAATTGATGCAAACCCCTCACCTGCCAAAGTTTGTTAGAAATTTTTTAACAATTGCATATTCACAAACCTGAAGCTGCATTGCAGGCCTGTGGCCACATTTTGCTGTTCTCTCAAAGAAAAAATAAATTTTCAAACTCCCTAGAAAGGGCTCTAGCCCATTCTTGTCCGCACCTTGTGACTCTGTTGCATAAAGTACTTTGGAACAGAAATATCCTTACCATACAGCTTTCTTCAGCAAGCACCTAGTACTGAAACATTTAGTGGTTGCCATTTTATGTTCTTATAAATTGAAGAACTGTAATTTAGGTTTCTTATTAATAAGAGTATGTTGCGTAAATAGAACCTCCTGATCATTGTGGAGCCAGCAAAATATCTTTGCTTGTTGTTTCAAGAGAAATGAAGTCCTCTTGAGTTGCCTTTTCAAATCTACCCTCTACTCTGCTTTTAATTGTACAATTGGGTTTCTAGTGAGTACTAAATTACTTTTTTGTTTCTGCAGGATGACACTTACACGGAAAGCTACATCAGCACAATTGGCGTGGATTTTAAAATCAGAACTATTGAGTTAGATGGAAAAACAATTAAACTTCAAATAGTAAGTATCTTGTAACTTTTCTGAGCAGCAGGGTATTCAATGCATTCCAATCATTGTATAAAGTAAATAACTGAATGTTATATAAAGAAGAAAATGAGCTTCCTGGATTCCATATCAAATTCGCTTGTATGTAATCATAGATTTATTGGTAAGTGCAGCAAAGCAACCATTGTCACACAAGGCTAGTATTATTAGTTCTGAAAAATCAAACTCCCCCTTAACTAATCTAGCCAAAGCTGCCTGTCCATTTATAATATTGTTCAGTCTGCTTTGGTTAACTTTCTTATATAATAGAAGTGCCTTTATTCAATTCTTCACAGCTCTCAATGTGAATCTTCCTTTACAATTTCTTCCTCCCTACTTTCCTTTTGTGTACTCACTTCGTTAGAACGTCCTCCTTTTTAGGTCGAGCCTCGAGTAGCGCGCAAGCGCTGCCCTGCGAGGCTTTATGTAAGGGGCTTTTGAAAGCTGACCACACGCTCGTGCACAATGGCCTTTTCCGTGCGGTTACCCGCAGGGCCGCCATCTGTTTGCAATTATCGTGCCCAGACGCGGGCAAAAGGCCATTGTGCACGGGCGTGTGGTCAGCTCAGCAGGCTGCCGCGCTCGCTTGCCCCCGCTCCTCTCTTCAAAGCTTTGTTGTAGTTGCTTTCACTTTCGCGGCTGCATTCTTACAGCGCGCGCAGGGGCCATCTGTTTTTTTTTTCTGCTTCTGCTCGGGCCTCCTGTGGGTGCAGCTCTGCCCCCACCCCTGCATGCCTCATGCTTTCAGCCGGCACTTTTTTATTTATTGCCCGTATTCACATGCAGCGTGTAACTGAGTGTTAGCTGCCCTTATTCCATCCCATCTCCAAATGGTTTCCATCGGTTTCCATCACCCGCTACGCAGTGCACCGAGGAAAATGCATTTTGCAGTGACTGACACATTTTTCTATGCTTTAAAATAGCAGCCTCTAATTCACAGGGAAAGTTTAAAACGTTCCTCCAAAAATCACAGTGGCTTGATAGAAAAGCAGAAAGCAGAGGGCTTAGCGTTTGCGATCCGAATCTGACATGTGATAAATGGTGTGATTTTAGACGCATTAGGACATCCGCCTTGGCAGTGGAGGGCGGGCGATGTTGCACGTGGTCATGAAAAGTACAATGAATTGGGACTGTTCCAGTTTGGTAAAACTGTGGCGCCAAGCTTTACTAGGACACCACTCGGGAACAGCGTTGGAAGCGTCATTGAAGCATTTGCAATGCAACAGATCTCGCATTTACGCGAGTTTGAGCTATTGGCATTGAAAAGGACAATGCCTTTTATTTATGTTTTCGATTTTCAAACATAAATAAAACGCATTGTCATTTACAATGCCAATAGCTTATTTATCCTAGTGTTCGCTGAGCAAATCATGGCTTGGTGGCCTTTGACATTCCATGGTTCTGGATGAGGAGACGTCACTCTAACTGCACAAGAGACACTACTAGCCATGTACATTCTATGCGCCTGGGCTCAATCAAAGCTGATTTCTTCACTTGCGTAAGTAACTATGCATGGCCTTCAGCTTGAGTGTCGATTAGTGGTGATAAAGCAAACCTCAAACCCTCAGAGCATCAGAGGCTCTGTGATGAATTACTATATGTTATGTTGGGCTGCTTGAGAATCTTAAAGATTCCATTTTACAGCATTTAAAAGTAAACTAAATGCAGATAAGAACTACAGTGGCTTCCAGTATTTTGGCTGACACAAATTCCAGGCAGCGTGATAGATTGTTTTTCCCAACAATGTGATTAAGGCACTGGCAGACGTTACTTCTAGCGGTATTAACCTCAGTTTTTGATCTAATACGCTCAATGTGAAAACATAATTGAAGCTTTAAATACTGAAATGGAGTCTGAGAATGTGAGTGACATTATATATAGAACTGAAACACTGCTCATGGGACGGGAAAAATGTGCAAATCTCGGAGTACATCGTTTTTCAAATCACGCTGTTCTTGTTTCTCTATAACCTGATTGAACTTCAGTTAACTTCCATGACTCTCCTACATTCAGGTTGGTAGTTCCTTTTACTCTGGGCCACTGAACTATGCTATTTTTAGCCGTGGCTTTTTCCGCATAATTATGGATTTGTCGTATAATTCATCATCTGCAGATTTTAACCGAAAACGTAGTTTCTAAATCAAACGGATCAAAAATTATTAAAACTGGAGCAAGTTGTGTTGGTACGGAGTGGAATGCACCTTCACAATGGTTGACTAGTCATCCTTCTGTTGCTTAGTGCTGCATTTAGGTGTCAGGCTGGAACTAATGAGGTGAATGAACCCTTTGCGCAGATAGTGTTCACATGTGTAAAATGACAAAATAAGGTAATGCTATCACAAAATCGGCTGTATTGTGCCACATAATTTGGCTTTTCTTGCCGCACAATTTAGTAAACGATGTCGCATAATTTGGCAGTAGCGGCTCGTATAGGGCGTGCTGCGGGGCGGGGCGGTTGGGGGTTAGCAAACACGGACATAGGACGGAACGGAGGAAAGTAATTTGGTCCTCCCCTGCCACCTAATTCTGTGGCCATGCCTTTTCCGACTTCAAGTACTTTGGTTCCCCGGCAGACTCGTGAAAGCGCAAAGCCTCAAATACTGAATAAAAAGAAGTGCGTAGTTGCCAAGCGGGCTTTTCCCGCCATGGATGCACCTATCTCAGGCACTTGCCTTTAGCCACCTCTGATTTTGGGCACCTAGCTGTCCTAGAGAAGAACCGGTTTCCATTCATCCTTAAATTAATACCCAAGCAGTGGTAATTTTATTTACTGCGGTTCAGAAGGTGAAAGCCACCGTGTAGAACTCTGCCTCTTTATAACTCATTTGGACGGAAATTAATACTTTCTGTGCTGCGGTAAGTTGTGCTGCCGTACACTTCAATGTACTTGTTGTTGTTGTGCCTGGTACTTCGAACGGTTAACTTGTTTGCTTGGAAACATTGTGCAACTGTTGCACTGAAGCCAAAAGACCACCGTCAATCTGGTCAGACAGTTGCCATGCCTAACAGGGGCAGCCTTTTTTTCCGAAGCACTGTGCATTGCACCCGTCTCGACTGATTATAATTTATAACTAACTCCCGGCTGCTTTGTGACTGATGGCGTCCCCGACGCTTCGTGTTTCGAAACAGTGCAATAAAAGTTTCTGCGTGGTGTTTAACTTGTTATCAAATATTCCGTCTAAAGCGCTTTCATTATTGTGGATTTTCACTCTGAGGAGTTGCCAAGTTGTTTTGAAATGAAAAGTAACAAGGATAATAAATCTAACTTTTTTTTTTTTTTTGCAAAGCTTTTCAACTTTGTGGCATGAAATAGCAAATTGTACTATTACCCACCTCGACATATCCGCCTTGTCGGCTTCAGGATAACAAAGGTGGAGTTGGTAATACTAGCAGTAGGACTTCTTCGAATATTATTGTACACATGGCAGCAAAGAACAGGTCTCGCCTTTGGGGCCTTATAAGTATTTATTTATGCAGCACAATATCCTTGGTGCAACAACATCAACTGTTGCATGGCTAAACACTTATAAGGTCCCAAAGGCGAGACCTATTGGCTATGCCAATGCTTGTTTGGATTGATGTGCATAACAAGTGGCCAGTTGCTATTGCCTTACAAGTGATGGGACACAGTTTTACATCAATAGACTGTCCTTTGAACAAATGAGTACCCTTTCATAGATGTGGGTAAGCGTGTAGGACTTTTGGGCAAGATTGGAATGAGAGAAGCAAGAGCCCATATCACTCTTTAACAGGCAACAATCGAGATTTTTGCATAATAGTTTTAAGCAATAGATCTGATATCACAAAATAGTTTTTTTCGCAGTCTTGGTGCCACGCATGAAACAACGCTGTGTTCTTTCTGAATATGTAAAAGAATGGTAGTTCGTTTTAGGTGTTGCATATGCCAGCAATAGACCTTTTCATGAAACAGGCTTGTAGTCCGCAGACTATGGAGGAAAATTTGGATGGTGATGTGGTTGGTTTACTTTTGCCTCCAGTAAGAGTGCCAGTGGGGATGAACACTTTCAGACTTTATTAATGATAGAAGGTTCGTACTAATGTGTAGGGAACTCCATTTTAGATCCTTAGTCTGGCAACATTTTAAGGGTCACTTAAATATGCTTTTCAATCGAATGACTTGCTTAACCACTTTGCACACCCATCCCACCATGAAATAAAGTAAGCATTGATTAGGTTCACTTGGAGATCTGTATGACCATTATCTTGCTGCTCTCATTATATTTTTGTGAAATACGATCTTTGTAGCGTGTGCCGCTGTAGATCACATGCTCTGCATACTCCTGCCATCTAGTGTGGGACGTTTGCAAGTTGCTTTTCTTGAAAGAAGTCTTCAGTCTCGAGATCTCATGATCCTTCCTTAGCCCATAATGCACTATTGAAAATAGTTTTCTTTTCCCAGCTTGAGGAAAGAGGCATCCAGCCAACATTATTGAAAGAGAACCATTTCAATAGCATGGAAAACCCTCCTACATAGACCACTCCCACACAGCCAATATCCCAAAACAAACTAGTCTTCAAATCAAACACCTTCTCTTATGATCTTTAATTTTCCTAGTGGTATTTGTTTGCTGTGAAGCATGTCTGCTGCAGTGCTTTCACTGTGTGCACTTCAAATGCAAAAAGAAGAATCTAAAGACTCATCCTACACATTAACTGGATAGATACAGGCACAGCCCCCCATGTTGGAGACTTTAAAAAAAAAAAAAAAAAAAAATGTTCAGAGAAACACTGCTCACACTTTCTGATGCCAATCAATAGCTGGTGAGATGCATGTCGACCTATAATATGATCAAGCTGTAAAACCAATATATCTGTAAGAGACAAAAGTTAGTGACAGATTCCTTACCTTAGAATATCCCCAGGCGTTAGGCTGGAGCCGGAAAGTTTTTGCGTAGCAGTACCCTTGCGCGTCGGAAGGCGGCGTCGTGCGGCTCCGCGTCCGTCGTCTGCGTCGTGATTGCCGGGATGACGTCGCGGGCAGTACTTAGACGCCGCCCCTGCGCGCTGACGTCAGTTCTTCTTTTTCCGCGCCAGTAAGCGCAGATCCGGGAAGGGCAGTGCCCTAGTCAATTTTTGACTAAATATTTTGTGAATTTTTTCACTGTTTCTTTTCGAGTCTTCATCGACTCCTAGGTGTCGTAGGGATGCCCGGCTTCAAGCCGTGCGACGCCTGTGGTCGAATGATGTCGATCACAGACCCGCATCTAGAGTGTCTCTACTGTCTCGGACGAGACCACGACACGAAGTCGTGTCCTGACTGCCGGAAACTTCACCCGAAGGCTTTGCGAGAGCGATCTCGAAAGCTACTCGAGGTCCGGCAGTCGGCTCCGCGCCGCACCAAGCCCCGGTCCCGGGAGAGGTCGAGAGGCCGGTCGCGGAGCCCCCGCCGGTCGTCGGAGTCCAAGTCTTCGCGCTCCTCAGGTAAGTCGAAGCACAAAAAGTCTAAGAAGCATCATCGCTCTAAGACTTCGCCTCGCCGGTCTCGCGACTCGGCTGAGGCCCCTGTCGGCAGCGGCCCCGGACGTGCCTGTGGAGCCGCCCCCGCATTACCCTCCTTTCCGTGTTCGGGGGCGACTCCGGCCGAAATACAGGAATTCCTGTCGGCCATGGCCCGCCTCTTCGGGCCTCAAGGTCCCTCCGGTGCGCCTTCGGGCCCCGCGGGCCCTGATGGGGTTGCTCTGGCATCGCCGCCGACTCCGGTCCCGGCGTCGCCTGTCCCGCCAGCCTTCATCCCGGCCTCGGCTCCGGCCCCGGCCTCGATCCCGGCTCCGGTGGTACCGCAACCCCCATCGACGCCGGTTGACCTAACCACGCCTCCGCCGACGCCGATGTCCCCGGTGCCGTCCGGGGCTCCGGACGGCGTCGTTCCCCGGTTGTCTCCGGCTCCGGACATGGAGCCTGACCGTCGCTCGACGCCGGCTCCGGCGCCGATGAGACCTTTGGTCCCAAATGTCCCTCCTCCTCCATATTTTGAACAAGAGAAGGACCAGGAGAGCTGGGAGGGGTCGGAAGACCCTCTCACACAACAGTGTGAGTATGATCAGGACTGGGCTGAGGAACTTGGGGATGCAAGTGGTCTAGACACTTCCCCTGACACTGGCATGCTGTCTCCTCCCGTGGCTACGGAGGAGGGAGAGAATTTCGCAACGGTGTTGCGTAGAGCAGCTGGAGCCTTGCACCTCCAATTGCCTACTGTGGCTGTCAGGACTAATCTCCTGACGGAAGTGCTTCAGCCGGCAGCTTCCTCCACGGAGACTGTGCTGCCGTTTAATGATGCACTGACTGACGTTCTTTTGGGCGCCTGGTCCAAGCCCACCACAGGGGCTCCTGTGGATAGGAACATGGCCCGACGTCATCGCCCTGCTCCGGGCGACCCCTTGTTTCTCTCCCAACATTCCACCCCCGAGAGCTTGGTTGTCCAAGCCTCTGCCTCCCAAACCGCCTTCCCTACCGCCCCTCCGGATAGGGAATCCAAACGCCTGGACCAATTTGGGAAGAAGGCTTTTTCTTCCTCCAGTGCTGGCTTGCGGTCCGTCAACACTGCTTGCCTTTTGGGCCGTTATACCCACTCCCTGTGGGATTCGGTGGCGGCTGTTTTGCCACAGTGTTCTGAGGAGGTCCAGACACTGCTTACCCGCGCCATTGCGGAAGGAAGAGATGCGGCTAAATACACCATACGTTGTGGCCTTGATACCGCCGACTCGCTGGGCAGATCGCTTGCAACGACGGTGGCGCTACGTCGCCACGCCTGGCTGAGAACTGGTTTCTCGGGTGCTGTCCAGAATACACTCATGGACATGCCCTTTGATGGAGTCTGTCTTTTTGGTTCCAAAGCAGACCATGCGCTGGAGCGTTTTAAGGACTCACGGACTACTGCCAAGTCCCTGGGCCTTTCTGTTGTACGCCCTCCGCTAACCTCTGCTTTTCGCCCCTTTCGTGGCCACGGAAGGGGCGCCCAGTCACGTCAGCTGTCCAGCCACCTGCCCGCGCAGCAAGCGTCTTCGCGTGGCCGAGGACGTGGATACCGCCGTGGCGGTTCGGGCAACCAGCGTGCGGGTCAGGCCACCACCTCCAACCCGTCCGCGGCCTCCAAGCCCTCCTAGTCCCTCCTTTCCGGTGCACAGCACGCCAGTAGGGGCAGGGTCCGCCATCACCTTCACCACTGGCGTCCCATCACCTCGGACAGGTGGGTCTTGGACATTGTCCGAAGGGGCTACTCCCTCCCCTTCGAGACCACCCCCCAGCCATGCCACCTCAATTCCACCGCATGTCAGGGGATCACTTGGTGCTTCTGCAGAAGGAAGTCACGGCCCTCTTGGCCAAGAGGGCCATCGAGCATGTTCCGACCCCAGAA
Source organism: Calotriton arnoldi (assembly GCA_963921515.1). NCBI lineage: Eukaryota > Metazoa > Chordata > Amphibia > Caudata > Salamandridae > Calotriton > Calotriton arnoldi. The sequence goes on from CAWUFW010000041.1 coordinate 1,160,064, forward strand.
GTAGGACGTGGTTGCTACTCCCACTACTTTCTGGTGCCCAAAAAGGACAAGGAGGACATTCGTCCTATCTTGGACCTCCGGAACGTCAATCGCTTCCTCCGGAAGGAGAAGTTCAAGATGCTCACCCTAGCTCAGGTCTTGACTGCCCTCGACCCTGAAGACTGGTTGGTAGCGTTGGACTTGCAGGACGCTTATTTCCACATCCCCGTCCTGCCGGCCCACCGGCGTTACCTACGGTTCACGGTAGGCCTCGAGCATTTTCAGTTCACCGTGCTCCCCTTTGGCCTTACAAGTGCCCCTCGGGTGTTCACGAAAGTGATGGCGGTGGTCGCAGCTCATCTACGCCGGGCAGGGGTTCCGGTCTTCCCCTACCTCGACGACTGGCTGCTGAAGGCGGGCTCGTCCCAGGCAGTCGTCTCCCACCTCCAGACTACGGCCGAACTCCTGCACTCGCTGGGGTTCTCCATCAATGTGCCGAAGTCGCATCGGATTCCTTCTCCACAGCTCCTTTTATCGGAGCAGTTCTGGACACGACGCAGTTTCGGGCCTATCCTCCCGAACGGCGAGTCCGCGATATTCAGGCTATGATTCCAATTTTTCAGCCTTTATCCTGGGTTTCGGTACGGATGACCCTGAGGCTGCTGGGCCTCATGGCCTCCTGCATCCTGCTGGTCGATCATGCCAGATGGCATATGCGGGCTCTGCAGTGGGACCTGAAGTTCCAGTGGGCGCAGCACCAGGGCAACCTGTCCGATCACGTCCAGATCTCGGAGGGGGCTGCAAAACAGTTGCAGTGGTGGCTCTCGAACCGGCAATGGGTCATGGGCAGATCCCTCTCCCTTCCCCAGCCAGAGCACACAGTTGTGACGGACGCGTCCCTTCTGGGATGGGGCGGTCACATGGGAGAGGCGGAGATCAGAGGCCTCTGGTCTCCGGCGGAGTCCCGGCTCCATATCAACCTTCTGGAGCTCCGGGCGATCCGACTTGCACTCAAGGCATTCCTTCCCTCTGTCAAAGGGAAGGTAGTGCAGGTGTTCACAGACAACACCACCGCCATGTGGTACTGCAACAAACAAGGCGGGGTGGGGTCGTGGACCCTCTGTCAGGAGGCTCTGCGCCTCTGGACATGGCTGGAACATCAGGGCATGTTCCTGATGGTTCAACACCTGGCAGGTTCCCTGAACACCAGGGCGGACGAACTCAGCCGCAGGTGCATGATGGATCACGAATGGCGTCTTCACTCGGAAGTGGCGCAAGGTCTCTTTCTGCAGTGGGGAGAGCCTTGGTTAGATCTATTCGCCACCGAAGAGAACGCGCAATGTCATCAGTTCTGCGCGTTGGAATTTCCAAGGCGGCACTCGCTCGGCGACGCTTTTCGTCGCGAGTGGAGTTGCGGTCTGTTGTACGCCTTTCCGCCTATACCACTTCTACCCAGAGTGTTGAAGTTTCGGCGCGACCGGGCCCAAGTCATCCTTGTGGCTCCGGACTGGGCTCGAAGAGTTTGGTATCCCGAGCTACTCAGTATGAGCGTCGATCCCCCGATCCGTCTGCCTCTTCGGGAGGATCTTCTGTCGCAGCAGCAGGGGACGGTCCTCCACCTGAACCTGTCCAGCCTCCACCTGCTTGCGTGGAGATTGAGCGGCGGCAGTTGATTCCTTTCGACTTGCCTCCCGAAGTTTGTGATGCGATTCTGGCAGCCAGGCGTCCCTCCACTAAGGTGGTATACGCCTGCAGGTGGAACAAGTTTGTGGCATGGTGCACAGCAAAGGCTGTGAATCCCCTCTCTGCCCCTCTTTCTGAGGTTCTTCTGTTCCTTCTTTCCCTGGCCCAACAGGGTTCTGCCCTGGGTACCATCAAGGGCTATCTTTGTACCATCTCGGCCTTCCTCAGGCTTCCTGATCAGCCCTCCCTTTTCAAGTCCCCTGTTAACAGGTTTCTAAAAGGCATTACACACCTCTTCTCTCCTGTTCCGTTTGTGATGCCTCAGTGGGACTTCAACTTGGTTCTTACCTTTCTCATGTGCGCTCCCTTTGAGCCTCTACATAACTGTCCTCTTCGTCTTCTGACTCTGAAGACAGCCTTTCTGGTGGCCATCACCTCCGCTCGGCGGGTGAGTGAGCTCCAGGCTCTATCATGCAAACCTCCCTTTCTGTCTGTACATCCAGACAAGGTTGTTCTTAGGACGCGTCCGTCCTTCTTGCCAAAGGTGGTTACTGCCTTCCACATTGGGCAGACCATCACTTTGCCCACCTTCTTTCCGCCTCCGCATCCTTCCAGAGAGTAAGAGAGGCTCCACCGTCTGGACCCAAAACGTGCGCTTTCCTTTTATATCAACTGCACACAACACTTCCGGGTGGATGACCAGCTCTTTGTTGGCTACGTGGGCGCCAAAAAGGTCGGGCGGTGCACAAGAGAACCATCTCCCGCTGGGTAAACTTGTGTATCAAAGACTGCTATTCTTTGGCTAAGAAGGAGCCTCCTGTTGGGCTGCGTGCCCATTCCACCAGGGCAACGGCTGCTACCACGGCTTTGGGCCGCGGTGTTCCGCTGCAGGATATCTGTCAGGCAGCTATGTGGGCCTCGCTGCACACGTTTACAAAGCATTACTGCCTTGACAGTCGGGTCCGGAGGGACGGCTTCTTTGGCCGTTCTGTCCTCCGGGACTTCCTTGTCTGATCTTTGTTCGCAGACCCACCACCGGGCTTGGTATTGCTGGGGTATCTATTCTAAGGTAAGGAATCTGTCACTAACGTGTCTCTTTCAGATGCACAAGTTACTAACTTGTTTAACGATATATCTGTAAGAGACAATAGTTAGTGACAGATTCCTACCGCCCACCCATCCTCCCCGTTCTGCGAACTGATTTCTAGGGTTAAGGACATCCCTTTCAGGGCCCTAGTATTTTTCAGACACCTATGTCAGCTTCTTGCATGGCTCTGCGTTCCTGGCGCGGAAAGTCGTGTACAGAACTGACGTCAGCGCGCAGGGGCGGCGTCTAAGTACTGCCCGCGACGTCATCCCGGCGATCACGACGCCGACGACGGACGCGGAGCCGCACGACGCCGCCTACCGACGCGCAAGGGTACTGCTACGCAAAAACTTTCCGGATCCAGCCTGACGCCTGGGGATATTCTAAGGTAAGGAATCTGTCACTAACTATTGTCTCTTACAGATATATCGTTACACAAGTTAGTAACTTGTGCATCTGCAACTTATGGTTTTTAATTGGTACTGTCTGCTTGAATGTGCTTTCTATATCGGCCATGTTCCCTGTAATTGTCACCTTTCACCCTGCCACAAACAAAATACAGGGGAAAAAAAGGTTGTTGATGTGTCCAAAGATGTCTGTCATCAGTGTGTTAATGTATTGCACCTAGGGTTTAGAATATTACAACAAAGAAGCACTCAACATCTGAAAGAGACACGTTAGTGACAGATTCCTTACCTTAGAATATCCCCAGGCGTTAGGCTGGAGCCGGAAAGTTTTTGCGTAGCAGTACCCTTGCGCGTCGGAAGGCGGCGTCGTGCGGCTCCGCGTCCGTCGTCTGCGTCGTGATTGCCGGGATGACGTCGCGGGCAGTACTTAGACGCCGCCCCTGCGCGCTGACGTCAGTTCTTCTTTTTCCGCGCCAGTAAGCGCAGATCCGGGAAGGGCAGTGCCCTAGTCAATTTTTGACTAAATATTTTGTGAATTTTTTCACTGTTTCTTTTCGAGTCTTCATCGACTCCTAGGTGTCGTAGGGATGCCCGGCTTCAAGCCGTGCGACGCACTGTGGTCGAATGATGTCGATCACAGACCCGCATCTCGAGTGTCTCTACTGTCTCGGACGAGACCACGACACGAAGTCGTGTCCTGACTGCCGGAAACTTCACCCGAAGGCTTTGCGAGAGCGATCTCGAAAGCTACTCGAGGTCCGGCAGTCGGCTCCGCGCCGCACCAAGCCCCGGTCCCGGGAGAGGTCGAGAGGCCGGTCGCGGAGCCCCCGCCGGTCGTCGGAGTCCAAGTCTTCGCGCTCCTCAGGTAAGTCGAAGCACAAGAAGTCTAAGAAGCATCATCGCTCTAAGACTTCGCCTCGCCGGTCTCGCGACTCGGCTGAGGCCCCTGTCGGCAGCCGGCCCCCGGACGTGCCTGTGGAGCCGCCCCCGCATTACCCTCCTTTCCGTGTTCGGGGGCGACTCCGGCCGAAATACAGGAATTCCTGTCGGCCATGGCCCGCCTCTTCGGGCCTCAAGGTCCCTCCGGTGCGCCTTCGGGCCCCGCGGGCCCTGATGGGGTTGCTCTGGCATCGCCGCCGACTCCGGTCCCGGCGTCGCCTGTCCCGCCAGCCTTCATCCCGGCCTCGGCTCCGGCCCCGGCCTCGATCCCGGCTCCGGTGGTACCGCAACCCCCATCGACGCCGGTTGACCTAACCACGCCTCCGCCGGCCGCCGATGTCCCCGGTGCCGTCCGGGGGCTCCGGACGGCGTCGTTCCCCGGTTGTCTCCGGCTCCGGACATGGAGCCTGACCGCGTCGCCCGGCGCCGGCTCCGGCGCCGATGAGACCTTTGGTCCCAAATGTCCCTCCTCCTCCATATTTTGAACAAGAGAAGGACCAGGAGAGCTGGGAGGGGTCGGAAGACCCTCTCACACAACAGTGTGAGTATGATCAGGACTGGGCTGAGGAACTTGGGGATGCAAGTGGTCTGGACACTTCCCCTGACACTGGCATGCTGTCTCCTCCCGTGGCTACGGAGGAGGGAGAGAATTTCGCAACGGTGTTGCGTAGAGCAGCTGGAGCCTTGCACCTCCAGTTGCCTACTGTGGCTGTCAGGACTAATCTCCTGACGGAAGTGCTTCAGCCGGCAGCTTCCTCCACGGAGACTGTGCTGCCGTTTAATGATGCACTGACTGACGTTCTTTGGGCGCCTGGTCCAAGCCCACCACAGGGGCTCCTGTGGATAGGAACATGGCCCGACGTCATCTCCCTGCTCCGGGCGACCCCTTGTTTCTCTCCCAACATTCCACCCCCGAGAGCTTGGTTGTCCAAGCCTCTGCCTCCCAAACCGCCTTCCCTACCGCCCCTCCGGATAGGGAATCCAAGCGCCTGGACCAATTTGGGAAGAAGGCTTTCTCTTCCTCCAGTGCTGGCTTGCGGTCCGTCAACACTGCTTGCCTCTTGGGCCGTTATACCCACTCCCTGTGGGATTCGGTGGCGGCTGTTTTGCCGCAGTGTTCTGAGGAGGTCCAGACACTGCTTACCCGCGCCATTGCGGAAGGAAGAGATGCGGCTAAATACACCATACGTTGTGGCCTTGATACCGCCGACTCGCTGGGCAGATCGCTTGCAACGACGGTGGCGCTACGTCGCCACGCCTGGCTGAGAACTGGTTTCTCGGGTGCTGTCCAGAATACACTCATGGACATGCCCTTTGATGGAGTCTGTCTTTTTGGTTCCAAAGGCAGACCATGCGCTGGAGCGTTTTAAGGACTCACGGACTACTGCCAAGTCCCTGGGCCTTTCTGTTGTACGCCCTCCGCTAACCTCTGCTTTTCGCCCCTTTCGTGGCCACGGAAGGGGCGCCCAGTCACGTCCAGCTGTCCAGCCACCTGCCCGCGCAGCAAGCGTCTTCGCGTGGCCGAGGACGTGGATACCGCCGTGGCGGTTCGGGCAACCAGCGTGCGGGTCAGGCCACCACCTCCAACCCGTCCGCGGCCTCCAAGCCCTCCTAGTCCCTCCTTTCCGGTGCACAGCACGCCAGTAGGGGGCAGGGTCCGCCATCACCTTCACCACTGGCGTCCCATCACCTCGGACAGGTGGGTCTTGGACATTGTCCGAAGGGGCTACTCCCTCCCCTTCGAGACCACCCCCCAGCCATGCCACCTCAATTCCACCGCATGTCAGGGGATCACTTGGTGCTTCTGCAGAAGGAAGTCACGGCCCTCTTGGCCAAGAGGGCCATCGAGCATGTTCCGACCCCAGAAGTAGGACGTGGTTGCTACTCCCACTACTTTCTGGTGCCCAAAAAGGACAAGGAGGACATTCGTCCTATCTTGGACCTCCGGAACGTCAATCGCTTCCTCCGGAAGGAGAAGTTCAAGATGCTCACCCTAGCTCAGGTCTTGACTGCCCTCGACCCTGAAGACTGGTTGGTAGCGTTGGACTTGCAGGACGCTTATTTCCACATCCCCGTCCTGCCGGCCCACCGGCGTTACCTTACGGTTCACGGTAGGCCTCGAGCATTTTCAGTTCACCGTGCTCCCCTTTGGCCTTACAAGTGCCCCTCGGGTGTTCACGAAAGTGATGGCGGTGGTCGCAGCTCATCTACGCCGGGCAGGGGTTCCGGTCTTCCCCTACCTCGACGACTGGCTGCTGAAGGCGGGCTCGTCCCAGGCAGTCGTCTCCCACCTCCAGACTACGGCCGAACTCCTGCACTCGCTGGGGTTCTCCATCAATGTGCCGAAGTCGCATCGGATTCCTTCTCCACAGCTCCTTTTTATCGGAGCAGTTCTGGACACGACGCAGTTTCGGGCCTATCCTCCCGAACGGCGAGTCCGCGATATTCAGGCTATGATTCCAATTTTTCAGCCTTTATCCTGGGTTTCGGTACGGATGACCCTGAGGCTGCTGGGCCTCATGGCCTCCTGCATCCTGCTGGTCGATCATGCCAGATGGCATATGCGGGCTCTGCAGTGGGACCTGAAGTTCCAGTGGGCGCAGCACCAGGGCAACCTGTCCGATCACGTCCAGATCTCGGAGGGGGCTGCAAAACAGTTGCAGTGGTGGCTCTCGAACCGGCAATGGGTCATGGGCAGATCCCTCTCCCTTCCCCAGCCAGAGCACACAGTTGTGACGGACGCGTCCCTTCTGGGATGGGGCGGTCACATGGGAGAGGCGGAGATCAGAGGCCTCTGGTCTCCGGCGGAGTCCCGGCTCCATATCAACCTTCTGGAGCTCCGGGCGATCCGACTTGCACTCAAGGCATTCCTTCCCTCTGTCAAAGGGAAGGTAGTGCAGGTGTTCACAGACAACACCACCGCCATGTGGTACTGCAACAAACAAGGCGGGGTGGGGTCGTGGACCCTCTGTCAGGAGGCTCTGCGCCTCTGGACATGGCTGGAACATCAGGGCATGTTCCTGGTGGTTCAACACCTGGCAGGTTCCCTGAACACCAGGGCGGACGAACTCAGCCGCAGGTGCATGATGGATCACGAATGGCGTCTTCACTCGGAAGTGGCGCAAGGTCTCTTTCTGCAGTGGGGAGAGCCTTGGTTAGATCTATTCGCCACCGAAGAGAACGCGCAATGTCATCAGTTCTGCGCGTTGGAATTTCCAAGGCGGCACTCGCTCGGCGACGCTTTTCGTCACGAGTGGAGTTGCGGTCTGTTGTACGCCTTTCCGCCTATACCACTTCTACCCAGAGTGTTGAAGTTTCGGCGCGACCGGGCCCAAGTCATCCTTGTGGCTCCGGACTGGGCTCGAAGAGTTTGGTATCCCGAGCTACTCAGTATGAGCGTCGATCCCCCGATCCGTCTGCCTCTTCGGGAGGATCTTCTGTCGCAGCAGCAGGGGACGGTCCTCCACCTGAACCTGTCCAGCCTCCACCTGCTTGCGTGGAGATTGAGCGGCGGCAGTTGATTCCTTTCGACTTGCCTCCCGAAGTTTGTGATGCGATTCTGGCAGCCAGGCGTCCCTCCACTAAGGTGGTATACGCCTGCAGGTGGAACAAGTTTGTGGCATGGTGCACAGCAAAGGCTGTGAATCCCCTCTCTGCCCCTCTTTCTGAGGTTCTTCTGTTCCTTCTTTCCCTGGCCCAACAGGGTTCTGCCCTGGGTACCATCAAGGGCTATCTTTGTACCATCTCGGCCTTCCTCAGGCTTCCTGATCAGCCCTCCCTTTTCAAGTCCCCTGTTAACAGGTTTCTAAAAGGCATTACACACCTCTTCTCTCCTGTTCCGTTTGTGATGCCTCAGTGGGACTTCAACTTGGTTCTTACCTTTCTCATGTGCGCTCCCTTTGAGCCTCTACATAACTGTCCTCTTCGTCTTCTGACTCTGAAGACAGCCTTTCTGGTGGCCATCACCTCCGCTCGGCGGGTGAGTGAGCTCCAGGCTCTATCATGCAAACCTCCCTTTCTGTCTGTACATCCAGACAAGGTTGTTCTTAGGACGCGTCCGTCCTTCTTGCCAAAGGTGGTTACTGCCTTCCACATTGGGCAGACCATCACTTTGCCCACCTTCTTTCCGCCTCCGCATCCTTCCAGAGAGTAAGAGAGGCTCCACCGTCTGGACCCAAAACGTGCGCTTTCCTTTCTATATCAACTGCACACAACACTTCCGGGTGGATGACCAGCTCTTTGTTGGCTACGTGGGCGCCAAAAAAGGTCGGGCGGTGCACAAGAGAACCATCTCCCGCTGGGTAAACTTGTGTATCAAAGACTGCTATTCTTTGGCTAAGAAGGAGCCTCCTGTTGGGCTGCGTGCCCATTCCACCAGGGCAACGGCTGCTACCACGGCTTTGGGCCGCGGTGTTCCGCTGCAGGATATCTGTCAGGCAGCTATGTGGGCCTCGCTGCACACGTTTACAAAGCATTACTGCCTTGACAGTCGGGTCCGGAGGGACGGCTTCTTTGGCCGTTCTGTCCTCCGGGACTTCCTTGTCTGATCTTTGTTCGCAGACCCACCACCGGGCTTGGTATTGCTGGGGTATCTATTCTAAGGTAAGGAATCTGTCACTAACGTGTCTCTTTCAGATGCACAAGTTACTAACTTGTTTAACGATATATCTGTAAGAGACAATAGTTAGTGACAGATTCCTACCGCCCACCCATCCTCCCCGTTCTGCGAACTGATTTCTAGGGTTAAGGACATCCCTTTCAGGGCCCTAGTATTTTTCAGACACCTATGTCAGCTTCTTGCATGGCTCTGCGTTCCTGGCGCGGAAAGTCGTGTACAGAACTGACGTCAGCGCGCAGGGGCGGCGTCTAAGTACTGCCCGCGACGTCATCCCGGCGATCACGACGCCGACGACGGACGCGGAGCCGCACGACGCCGCCTACCGACGCGCAAGGGTACTGCTACGCAAAAACTTTCCGGATCCAGCCTGACGCCTGGGGATATTCTAAGGTAAGGAATCTGTCACTAACTATTGTCTCTTACAGATATATCGTTACACAAGTTAGTAACTTGTGCATCTGCAACTTATGGTTTTTAATTGGTACTGTCTGCTTGAATGTGCTTTCTATATCGGCCATGTTCCCTGTAATTGTCACCTTTCACCCTGCCACAAACAAAATACAGGGGGAAAAAAAGGTTGTTGATGTGTCCAAAGATGTCTGTCATCAGTGTGTTAATGTATTGCACCTAGGGTTTAGAATATTACAACAAAGAAGCACTCAACATCACATGATCACTTTGTTGTGATTTCAGCCCACAGCAATTAATTGATATAACTTCTGGATCTGCTACAAAATATGGAGAAAAAAAAATTCTTCTGGATATTATACTACTAGCAGATATGCTAATACTACTTGGGTGATACTGTTGAGGATGATCAAATTATGGCATAGCTGGAGGACAATGCAGGCATATTAGTAGGTACACTTTAAAATATACACTGTTACTGGGTTGTTTTTCTTCAGAGATTTCCTAAAAAGAGCACTTTCTCCTGTCAACTTTCCACTGTAATTATCCCGATCAATACTGGCTTGCATCACACGATCAGCAAAGGGTTTTCTATAGCCACTACTGTTAGACCAGTGACTCTAAAACCACAAAAGGAAATAGGCCTCCATCCAAATATCCATCATCCCCATGTCAGTTAGGATCTGGTAGCAGATTCATATAAGTTTAATGATTGCCATGTAATGACATCCGGTAGTCCAAGTTCCATTTATAATGTTCTACCAGCAGGGGACCATAGAGGCCCTGAGCAGGAATGTTTCGACTCCATTTGTGTTCATGGAGCCAAACTCCACAGTGTGTGGGTTATTTTGTTTTTGTTTTTTTACATCAGTTTATTGATATTTAGTAAAATACAAAACATGGTAGCAACCTTCAAGGGTGCCATGAATAGCTGATGATGCATATCGGGGGTCACCATTAATGGCATCAAATGCATTAGGGTTGTGATTTTCTAAAGAGTCATCCACTATTTCTATCATTGTGGATGATTTCTCCTCCTTCTCTAAGATCCAGATCCCCTCCCATCTAGGTATGTCTCAACGGTAAAATATAAACAAAAGATCAACAAAAGGATAAAGGAAGCACTAAACCCAACTAAGTTCCAGCTTGGTGCACTTGGTTTTAGTGACAGAGTATTTGGCTAGCCTATGGCAAGTTCAGGTCTGAAGCAAGCATCAGAGGGCAACTACGGGGGATGAATCCTGGTGGGCTCCTAGAGTCTGATATGTGTGTGGAATGGGTGAGGAACTCAGAAGACTGGTATGGTGGGGGGAGGGTGTGCTGCATAAGGGGAGTGCGGGTGTGGGTGTCACACAAGACTCACAAGCCTCCCCCCTAAGATAAACATCCTTTACAGCGGCTGCTCATCTAGCCCCACATTTTTGCGGGACTACAGTAGCGCGTCCCAGTATTCCAACATAGGGTAATTTCACAGCCTGCCCACCTCCTCCCACCACAGTGCCTGGCTCAACTCCTGCCCAGTATTCTAGGTCCCTATGCCAAATAATCACAGTAGGGGGAGAAGGGTACTCCCTATGCATGATGATCCCTCTTTTGGCCAGTAAAAGGGCCAGGTCAGTGAATTTTGTGGCAGCTTTTACGTTTGTGGTTAAATGCCTAACATACAGGCTTCAATAGTCTTGAGTCGTGGTCTGGCGATTATCATGGCTGTGCAATGTATGACCTCCCCTGGTATCCGTGCAATATTTGATAGGGCCATAACATGTGGTAGAGGTCAGCCTAATAGGTCTGACAATTGAGGCAGCTGGCAGGCATGCTAGGAAATATTCTGTTCAGTCTATGGGGCGTTGGTTATGCTTAATGCAATATACTATATTGTATAAAGTTCAAACTGGCACTTGTGGTGACCTTCCTTGGATATTCCAGAGCTCCCCTCCAGTCATTACCATTATAGGTGCAAGTCTTCCCATTGTTCCTCAGAGTTCGGAGCGACACTCCGGTATGGTCAAGGATGGCCTTGTATAGCCATGTAATAAACCTCCACCCATCTCCTATCGTGTGTATGCAGTGTACTACTTTATCTGTGCAGGGTTCTGTCTCATCTGCATTCCAGTGAGCCCTCAGTCCATGCATTATCTTGGCCAACTGTAGGAATTGGCCCCTCCCCAGCTCTTGTTTAGCAATCCAGGTGTAAAAGTCCGTAGCAGTGCTTTACATGTACAGATCACCCAGTGTCTGGGTACCTACTTCCTCCCACTGGGCTAACTCTCCAGCTGTTAATGGGCCAGTGGTGGTAGGTAGGCCCTTAAGCGGGAGCGCCAGGCTATAGAGCATGTTTAGTGAAGGCATAATGTCAAGGTCACCATCTGTACCAAGACTGGCAGAACTTTAGGGAGTTTTGTCCCCAGGAACAATAAGCCGTGGAGGGCACCACTCTGGAGTTGCTCCCCCGGTAATGTGGTCTCGGGCAGGTGGTGCCCCGCCATCCAATACGTCACCCATTGTAACTGGGCTGCATGGAAGTAACCACGGAAGTGTTGGGCGACAAGGCCTCCCTTGTCCAGTGATAGGCGTACTTTGGCCAGGCTTATTCTTCAACCTTTGCCTCCCCAAATAATATCAATCAGTCCATTTACATAAAGTAGTGTGACATTTTTAAGAGTGGGAGGTTCGCGAAGTAGTTCAGTAAGAGGGGAGCATCAACATTTTCGCAATTGCGATGCGTCCAGGAACAGTGAGTGGCAGCGATGTCCAGAAGGGGATCATAGCTCTGTGATCTCTGCGACATGCTCAGTTTTCCCTCCAGCAAGTAGGTTTGTGAGTGATGGATATTAATCCCTAAGTAATGGAAAGTATGAGGTGTCCGTGTGAGTGGGAGCGCACCCAGCATCAACTGTAGCTCCAGAGCCATTTGCCAGAGTGGGATGCCTGGACTTCGAGGGGTTAACACAGTTCTGTGGTGTCAAACTCCACAGTGTTAATCACATAGTAAGAGACCAGTGAGGTGCAATAATTATCCGATTGATTTCCTACCAGAGGATCAATAACAAGAAGCACTCAATGAAGTACTTGCGCTAACTCTAGATTACTATCCAGTGTTGGGGACTACCTCTGCTGGGTGCAGTATTTGTGCAACATTGCATTCATTTGAACAAGCGTAAGCCCACAAACTTCCAACCTTCTGAGGGGCATAGTTTCAACATTCATAGATTTTATGTAGGTGGAGACTGGATCATTTCGAAGTAAAGGGGACATAAGATCTGCTACCCCAATTAACTTAATCAAGGGATAGGTTCCCTGTACTTGACTGCCAAAAGAAGGTACACTTTGTCCTATTGTTGATCATTAAACTGGCACAGGGTACATAGAACTCTTCACTGTTCAAACTACAAAACCTAATTCTTTCTCTAAAGGAGGGGATGAACTCAGGATTGCAATAGTCATAAAGCAGCCTAAAATTTTGCATCCAGGCAATTGCAAGTGGCCTACTTTTTAGGTCGAGCCTAGCTTCTTGTGTTTACTCCGTGTGGGTCGGACTCCTCCCACACATAGGATTGGCTTTTGCATGCGTCTTTCAATAATGAAAGCACGCAAATGGCTAAAGGCGGGTGCATGTCCCACCTCTTTTTTAATGTTCACTCCCACTGCGTTTTTGCTTTCGGGAGCGAGCAGCGGCGCACAGGGTGGCAGCTGCATTCCTCGTCGTGGATCAGGTTACTATTTAAACACAACGTGCCATGCTTTTTTGCAAATGCTTGTATTTGTTTTGAAAACACACACATACCGAAGACACCATTTCTGACAGGTCTGTTCGGATTTTCTCCTATGGCCACTACCAAGCTGTGTTTGGGAAATAACTGGGGCCCCTGTATGCAGGATAGTAATGCCCTGACAGGGAATAGACAAAACATGAAAAAAGAAAACATGGGCAAGGTTGATTACAATAGTTACGGGCAACACAATTTCAATGTGACTAAGCCATTAACTGTCACTCTTCACATATTATATTCAAAAATAAATATTTATTTGATACGTCGCATGTAGCAACAAACCCCTCGCAGACAGGCTGCAGGAACTGTATTTGGGAAAGAACTGGGGCCCCTGTATGCAGGATAGTAATGCCCTGACAGGGAATAGACAAAACATGAAAAAAGAAAACCTGGGCAAGGTTGATTACAATAGTTACGGGCAACACAATTTCAATCAACCTTGCCCAGGTTTTCTTTTTTCATGTTTTGTCTATTCCCTGTCAGGGCATTACTATCCTGCATACAGGGGCCCCAGTTCTTTCCCAAATACAGTTCCTGCAGCCTGTCTGCGAGGGGTTTGTTGCTACATGCGACGTATCAAATAAATATTTATTTTTTAATATAATATGTGAAGAGTGACAGTTAATGGCTTAGTCACATTGAAATTGTGTTGCCCGTAACTATTGTAATCAACCTTGCCCAGGTTTTCTTTTTTCATGTTTTGCCACTACCGAGCTGTGTTCATCCTTCAACAATTGTTTTATTTTATGGGGTTTTTTTTTTTTCACTTCCTATTGACACTTAAGGATTACAGCAGCACGGGGCTGAAGGATTGACAGCGAGTGCTGTATAAAACACACTGTAAATGTGATTAATCTAGACCGGAAGTCCCTCAGCTGAGTCAGGCAATGTTAAAACTGGCCGGTAACTGGTTTTCCAAAGCAACTCGAGCTTGGCAACCCGCTCCCCCTTCACCCAATAGCCTTATGGTACTGCCCACTCGCCGGCAGCACACTTCTGTGAGTCAAGAGGACGGTCCATTTTGCATCATTTGGGCTTTGCCTTCTCTTAAAAGCCCGGTTGCTTTCAGTATTTCTGTACACGCTGCACATTAGTAACATCTTTAACGTGGAAGTTGATCAGAGCCTGTCGGAAACAGAATCTAATAAACCTGTCTGAGCCACCGAGAAGCGCAGCCCCGCCGGTGCGCAGAGTACCCTGGGTCATTACTGCAAACTGTTGTCAGCCAGGAGCTCAGCCGGCGCCAGCACAGCATAAACACAGCACTCTCGCATCTCCTAATTGAGCGGACCCACGTGCTGCAAACAGATGATATTCAGGGCACTTCCCGGTGATTGGCCTGGTGCGGTATTGTGGTCCACGGCTAGAACACATTGTATCCTCTGTCTTTGGCCAGCAGTAATACGTTTTAAAGTTCCCGTTTTCAGCAACAACATGCTTTCGCAAAATGCCCACTAGTGTGCATTGCAGGACCTTAAACAGAAGTTTATGGTGAAAGCAATATGTTAAAACAGGCACAGCACATGGGTGCTGGAAATGTGAAAGGGTTGTTATTAAAAAAAAAATTTAAACTACACAATGAAAACGCAGTACTTTGCTTCAGCCAAACGTTGCGTACATTGCTATTTGCACCATCTCAGTCCCTCAGCCTTCTAAAGTTGATATATTGAAAACACCACACATTTTACTAAAACATTAAGGTCTTTGTATCGTTTTAATCCACACTTACAAAATCTCCAATCGTTGGGTACATCAAACGCTCTCTTTCTTCTTAGGCACCGGTTGGGTCGCATAGCTTAAAAACAAGCCAATATCTCTGGCTAAGCACTTGTAAGGTCCCAAAGGCGAGACCTATTGGCTATGCCAATGCTTGTTCAGGATTATGAGTGTGGGAAGGACTAACAAAATATTGCACTTGCATCTTGTTAACATGCTGGCAACAGGGTGTCCAAACAAACTTTGTGGTAATACCACCTCTGTGAACATGGTACCATATTCATGTATCCCCAACTAGAAACCTGGTTGAAAAGGTTCTATGCCTTGAACCTCTCTGAATATCTTGAAGATTTCACATTTGACATCTTTGACGTCTTTGTAGAATATTGGTTCTAGTTTCATTTGTCTATAAACCGCCACAGTAAATCTAACTTAAAAAGCATAGTTTGTAACTAGCTGGTGCAAGAGGATTGTGAATGTGCCTGATAGAGGAATTAATACATTGACCAATGAATAGCTGTAATTTCTGAGAATAAAAAAGGCAGTAGGTATCACACACTGTACCTTCATGAAATTTGGTGCATTCTTGTAAGCAACAAGAGATTCAAGGACTCATTTCCGCAGGTAGCCATTCTAGCAATTGCTTATGCCCCAGGGTGAAAAGCACACAAGCATATAGTGAAAGTGGAATGTGGTGCAGACATCCGTACACAACCTGTACTTGAGGCGCGCAATGTTGGTGTTCTAAAACAGATTTGTTAATTTGCATTCTGGCTGTTTAGTCTACCAGTACAATGCAAATAATTTGCTAACGGAACTTGAGTCATGTTTTCTATAGCACCAGGCAGTACAAAGGGATGTGTGTTCACTGCATGAAGAACATGAATATGGAAAAGAAATGTATAAGCCATTTAATCACTTATACACTTTGCAAGGATACAAACAATGGGAGCACACAGTAGGCCACATTTGTAAGTGCTGGGGCAATCTAGTAATAAAACTCTTTGGACCAAGACAAAAAAGTGGAAAGTGCCTTTGGGTTAAGGTATCTACAACTAGACATGACGGGGAATGCTTTTTCCATGGATCAGTCTAAGACGCCACCACTTTGAGTTGACCCCTCAAAATCTCATGAGGCCATCCAACTCAACCATGATCTTCATAGCTCTCACATGGCAAAGTACCTTTCATCCGGGGAATTTATTTAGCTATCGTGTTTTGTCTTGAAATATGCTTAATGGTGAATCTGTTGTTCCTGATGAATGGCATAATTCTGCAGCTGAATCTGGAGACCTTAAGCTTGGTTTTTGGCTCCTGAGGTCAGAGACTAAGATTCTTCCTAATTCTTGAACAATTAAAATATTCCAAGAGAGGCTGGTAGGCTATGAACTGTAAAATGCTAGCACTTCAAATGAAAATGTTGGCTTCACAATGTATCATTTCTTTAGAGTTTGATTACTCAAACACAGTCTTTAGTATATCTAATTAATCCCAATTTAATGCACATGTAGTGCATGCATTCTTCCCCTTTGGAAACAAAGTGGTAATAACTAATGTAGTCTGATTTTCCTAGATTTATCACCATACGAAGGGCAAACTTTCAAGCTTTGTTGATGGGCTCTCAGTTTGTCTCACAGCTTTAATTTTTTTTTTTTATTCATGGTTCAGTTTGCTATATTGCTTGATGGCTTAATATTTTTAAATTCAGTCCCTGAAGTCATTAAGGCTAATTCCGTATATCACAAGACTTCTGCTCGTACGAGCAACACAAATTAGCATTGAGGAGTTGTGCTAGACCTATTGTTACATGCAAAGAGCCATTTGATTGATGATTTTTGTAGTTTTAAGGTATCCTTGGCAGTCCATAATGCTGAAGACCATAATATCTTCTATCATGTGGAAGATGTCATCTAGAATCTGGTGCATCTACCTTCTACAACAGATGATGACTTTTTCCACTAAGGAGTTGTATTTTGGCATAATCGTTTGTGAATATCCCTCTTAATTTAACTAAAACTTACTCTGGCCAGGTCGAAGATAATGAAGGCAATTGGGCAGGCACATTTTTCTTTTTTTGAAAGCCAGATCAGGAGGTTTTTAGAAATGCTGCAACAAAGCAGTCCTGAGAAATGTAATGTCTGTATGTTAATGCCTTGCTTCTCACCTTTGAACACCTATTCAAAACACAGCCAAGAAGTGGACGGAACAATAGAAAAGAAAAAAATTCAATTTGCAGTGAATGGGAAGGCCTTAAAATGTGAAAGAAGAAAACCTTTCTGTACTTATTGCAGCACTAGTATAGCTGTAGGAATGTTAATTGCTAACTTTTATAGTTAAAGAATTCAACATATGTAGGTTTTTAAAGTAAGCATTTTATTTCATTGGAATTTTCCTGACTCCAAAGAGGAGCAAAATGTTATCATTTTTTTTCTTCTCTAGAATACACTGAAAATTGAGCATAAAGAAGTGTAGAATGAAGGAGCAGAAATGGAAAAAGTCAATTTTAAGTCATATTGGTCTGCCGTACACTCTAGCAGGGCCTCAAAAAATCTCTTTTCACAGTTGGTTAATGTGGTCCGTTGTGATCAAATCACTTTCAACTTACCCATATCACTGGAGATGTTTCAGGGAGGGTCTTTCTCAAGTCATTCTGGGTCCTTCTATGTTGTGGTATCCTGCACAAATCCACACCCTATTCACTCTTGTTTAAGATACATGAGTCTACTAAGTGGATAGTGATGGGGTATCACCTGGATTTTTATATGTGTTCAGAAGTTGATCAAATGTAGACTAAGGTGGAAAGCATAACTGGGATAAACACTCGTGCTAGGATTGGAGGAGAGTTGTTTCAATGCCACTACCACTCTAGGTACCTGATACTCCTGTGGTTCACAAGGGACGTAAGCATGTGGTTTTGCTTCCATTAAGCTCTTTATTAGGGGACCCACGTCGGCAAACATTTGCGCCTTTTATGGCAGCATACCATGTAATCTTTATAGGACCCTAAACCTACCTATGCTTGTTTATGATAATTCTTTGGATGCTGACTCTTACATATGCGAGAAGGATGTTCAGCCGTGCTGAAAGGAGCAATCTAAGCAATCTGTGGGCTGTACAGGAGAACTCTTGAAATGACTAGACTGCATGGCATATGTTGGCACTTTCCATGAGAGTTCACTTCATAATGCACTTGCTCAAAGAGCTGACTAAGGGAATTCTCTTCTTTCTGCCATAACACTCTCCAGAGATAGCAAGTCTGCTTCTTTACAATGATGTTGTTCTTCACATTAAAGTTTAAATAAGGCTGAAGATTGGTTTGGGAGAGAATATGTATGGAGCAAACTGCCATTGAAAGTAAAGAAAAAAGGCAGACCATTGAAAAAGTTAAGAAGTTGTTTAAAACTGATCTGTTTTGCAGGATCTTCAAGTAACGAGTAACATTCTCCACTCTGTATTTCTCATTTGTCATTGCACCTGCAGCCTATAATGACCTGCATCTTGAAAAATGTCTTGTGGTGCAGGTAGAGTAGATGGAAGAATGACACAGACGCACATCAGTCTTAAAAATGTATTGCAAAGTTAAGATGTACGTAGATTAGACTCTCAAAAATAATGAACTGGGCACACCATTAACTGCTCCCAGCTGACCGTCGACCCTACATCCCTAACCTTCCACATGTGCTCACACCCAAGACATCCCATGCCTAAGGGTTTCCCAGAAAGCATGCCTAGAATGCCAACATTTGATGCACACTACCTAACGTAAAGCTTGAGATGCCTGTTGTAGTGGTCTACAACCTTGTCAGCTTAACATGTTTTCTACAAACACAGCTAAATTGGTGGGGATTCAAAAGTTGACGTCCGTCGTAGACAAGTTGTGCTGTATAGCATGTTTGCTTACATGTTCTCTTCATAATTTGTTAGGGTTAATAAAACCTACTCTACACACCTGACATATGCATCAAAGAATGAAGTGATGTTGGGTGTGGAGGGTTTCATCGTTTGAAGCTTGAATGTGACACTCTTAAGAATCTGAATTTGTTTGCACTGTCAGGTGACTCAGGTGTGGAGATGAAGGTGCATGAGGAGATTGAAGTGTTAAGGGGGTTGATTTTAGCCAGTCACAAGGAGCTGGCCGTCCCCTTTGGTATCGCTTTGTTCGCCCTAAGTTGGCAGGGTATGCCCAGACGTGGGTCCCTTGCTCACTTTGCCACTGGATTCAAGATAGCCTGGCTGATGAGGGTTCTGAACCCGAAACCGGTCCCAGAATGCTTGTTTCCGGTCCAGGGAAGACATGGCTTGGCAGTTCGGGCTGGACTGTTCCCATGAGGCACAGGGTCAGACTGATTTGCATATGGCCATGTCTGAACTGGGGTGGTGGAGTGAGCTAAAGAATGATGGATTAAACCCAGATCAGTTGACTGGGGGTGAGTGTTTGATTGGCTCTAGCGCTCCGTCCATCATCCCCTTTGGTATAGTCATGTCTTCGGCATCTGACTAAGTCGTTAACAGTAGAAGGCCTTTCAATATGGAAATCAGTCACAGCAACGGTCTAAAGCACTCAGTCGGCCAAAGGTGATGAGGGGAGGGGGGATAGTGTTGAAGGGGGAAACCTGTCAAAGGGGTTGTCTAGATTAACTTGTGCATTTTATTGGCTATGAGTGAGGGGGTTACATAGGCTAGTTCCAATTTACAGACTACCAGATGGCACAGTGGTAACACACGTTGTGCACCTGAAATTAATCCAGTGCTCAGTAATTCTTTCTGAAGTCCTTAGAATCTCTCCTCTGAAGAGCCCAGAAGGTGAGGGGTCAGTCACATCTAAAAGATAAAAATAGCCATACGTTTGGGCCTTTGACACTGCAGACGTCTCGGCTAGCGGTAAAATGGCCTTAATCGCATGTGCTCAATTTGCATGCAGTATGGTTGAAGTAGTGCCCAGAGGAGAGCGATTGTTCATCCCAGCTCCTCTTTTATTAACTATTCCTTGACATTCTTTCAAGGCATCAAACACTGTTGACCTTTGAAACAATTTTAATTGTACAGTGGGTTTCAGGAAGAGTTATCTGAAGTCACTTCGAAACTGAAGGCTCTTCTTCAAGAAAAACAAGTGTTACTGTTCCAACCCAGCAGTAGATGACCGGAGGGTGCAAAGCATGTGAATCTAAATCAATACAGGCTTTCAAATGATTGTTACAGGTTAGTAACCTCCTTTCCTTCTGGTTATAACTATTATCTGTGGATCCGCAATACCTTGTCACTGCTCCATATGTTTCTGGAGTAAAAAAACTGGAAATTTAAGTTAGGGTAACACCAGGCAGCTTTGCGTTAGTGCCAGTGCTAGCAAGTACTGCACATTGATGGTGCTTCCTTTTGGTTTGTTTCTTCTTCAAACACCTCCTTGGGTTGTAATATAATTCAACAAGAGTCGAAATTAACATTTAAGTTTAAACTGTGTAAATGATATATGAGAAGTGCTGATCATTTTGTGGTGATGCTGAAATCACAATTTGTATGTTTCTCGATACAGTGGGACACAGCAGGCCAGGAGAGATTCAGAACGATCACTTCCAGTTATTACAGAGGAGCCCATGGCATCATAGTAGTGTATGATGTGACAGATCAGGTATAAATGCAATTTAACAGAAACCTGTTTTTTGTTGTCAGTTTACTGAAAATGACGTGCATGAATGTCCTGGAATTGTTTTTGACACTTGTATAGTTTTCTGAATAGGTGTTTTGCAAAGATGTCAGTAATTTATGCGCCTGAGCATACATTTTTTATTGTGATACTATGAGAACATGGTTTATAACTCAACCAGACTGTTCTTGGGTTCTACCTAGGAGTGTAATGGAAGTACATTTTCTTATAAGTCACGCCCATTGTTAAAGGTCTTAACTGCTTAACTGCTTCGAACGTTCCACGCCAGTGCGGAACGTTCTATTAAGCGGGCGGGGCCGCGTCGGCCAACGGACGTGCGCAGCACTACCGAGGTAGTGCTCACGACGGCCGTTGGCCGACAGAAGCACTTAAGGGGTTAAATGAAAAGCATACATTTATCATTCAATTAATGGTGATGTTTTTCTGTCACTACATTGCAAGTGCTAAAAAGTTTCCAAATTGTTCAAATGTGTGGACCCGTTACAATGTAGCCTTTTCCAACAACTTTGTTATAGTTCATTTTACTTATCATTTCAAATGGTCTACATAAGCTGCTACAAGAGAGGAAAAGCAGAGTAATCTCTGGTCTTGCATTGAAAGCTGCATGGAAATTATTAACTTCAGGGGTGGGTGTGGGGGGCGGGGGGGGAGTGGGTGTATTTTCATCTCTATCTTCCTGGTTCCGATGATTCATTCTAGCAATCACACTCATTCCCTTTTGAACCTTTCATTTTGTAAGTTTCATAGCTTGTGCACTGAGCTGGGCCCGTATGACCTCTTTCACACAAACACGAATTTTCCGGATTGGGGGGGGACGGGACGATACAGAGCACATTGAGTGAGGTTTTGAAATAGAACATTGTTAGTTGAATGAATTCAGAACCTTTTCAGTGCCGTCAAATGTTTTTACTGTTGGGTGTTTCTTCCTTATATAAATGTCTTGAAAAAACTTGATAAAAAATGTTGTCTGTTTCTTCCCCTGGTACAAGAAAATGTGAGTTTGCTGTATTCATTGTTTATCATTTACCTTCTAGGAGTCCTTTAATAATGTAAAACAGTGGCTGCAAGAAATAGATCGTTACGCCAGTGAAAACGTTAACAAATTATTGGTAGGGAATAAATGCGATTTAACCACAAAGAAAGTAGTAGACTACACAACAGCAAAGGTAAGCTTGTTCATTTATTAGCTTTGAATGTTTATTGGTGTGGTCTGCATTCCTTCCTTATTGGAGGTTGAACTGTATCTTTCAATAATTGATTCTCTTCAGTGACTCCTAATTTATCATTGTTAGTCTGCTTAAAATTCCACAATCTAGGTTGGGTGCACACATTTTATTTGTTTGCAAAAGTTGAATTGACGTGTCTTTTTTAAGATAAAGTTTAAAATTACAAGCTCATGCCTTGCAATATGGTTTAGGATAATCTGTGAACTTTAGCAGTATAAGAAGGCAGTGCCTAAACTACGCTTTTTGCATGGCTGATACTTTGGAGAACACATTAGCCTGAACATTAGGGGCACGCAATGTTAATTTCTTAAAACAATGTTTGCATATGAAGTGTGGGAATGTGAGCAGGACATTGCAGTTTTTTAATATGCATTCCTCAAGAAGTCTGATAATGTATGGTGCTGGATGCCCCATCATGTTACCCATATGCAAACAATGTTTATGCAGTTGTCTGTCACAGAGTCATTTGGTGTACAATGTGACATCTATGGGTTTTTGCAATGGTTGGTGTCCCCTGTGATGGCGTCAGGATGCACCACACTTCACCACTGCTTGAAGATTGTTTTTTCCTCCATTAGGGTATTGGTCATGAAGTGGAAAAGCTTTATGGACCCATTTATTTACTTCAGTTCTGGCATCAATAACTAAGGCCCATGTCTTATGCGAATGTGTAATGTTAAGTAATTTTGACATTTTATTTAAAGGCTGGTGGCCTTCACAAACTGCTCATATGTTTATTCTACATTCTATGCAATAATAGGTTCCAGTGAATTTAAGAAAACCTTTATCGCCATTTGCTTGGGACTGCAACAACAACTTGCGTAGGGCTTGCAGCATGCGCATGCCAAAAGAGCTGTAGCTCAATCTTTGTAAATTTGTGCTCCGAGCTGGACTGGTGACAAATAGTCCTTGGCAAAAACTTTCAAACCAGGCCTACACTGCAGGTGGATAGGGTTAGAGTGGGTGAATGGGTGCGTGGTGGGGTAGTGACAGCCCACTAATCGGCAGTCTACTCCGCAAGTGATAGTGCAAAACAGTCCGTCCATCCCAGTTTGTACCCGCTAGTCGTAAACATCTTTCTCCCCCTTCCCCTGATCTATGCTGAGCTCCAAATATGCAAAAAGAGCAATGGCTGGGTCCAAACTGGGGTGGCGTAGTGGGCAAAAGAACGATGGATTTAACCCAGATCTTTTGACTGGGGGAGAATGTTTGCATTGTCAGCATTCCGTCCATCATTTGTTTGCTGTAACACTTTTCGCCCTAAGTGGGATGGGTATGCCCAGACGTGGGTCCCTTGCTCACTGTGCCACTGGATTCAAGCTAGCCTGGCTGAAGAAGGGTGACATACCCTGAAACCGGTCCCAGGATGCTTGTTTCCGGTCCAGGGAGGACCTGGCCTGGCAGTTCGGTCTGGACTGTTCCCATGGGGCACAGGGTCAGGACTGATTTGCATATGGCTGGGTCCAAACTGGGGTGGCGTAGTGGGCAAAAGAACGATGGATTTAACCCAGATCTTTTGACTGGGGGAGAATGTTTGCATTGTCAGCATTCCGTCCATCATTTGTTTGCTGTAACACGAGCTCCAAATATGGTTCACTACAAAAACATTGCTGTTTTGACTATTTCCTTAATGTTCTACGAATTTAGCACATACCCAAATTGCCTATGAATCTGCCCTTATTACTGCTATTTAAGTCACACTGTTACTTTCTGGAGTATTAATTCACGTTTGGCTTTATTACTGATGCATTTACTGCTCCCTAGGGTGTCCCCAGTACTTACGTAGGTGGGTTCTTGTGAGCCATTACTGTTGACTTCTCTTTGTTCACCAAACTGTAAAGCAGCATCCTTGTACTTTCTGTGTAGGTGAAGCCCTCTCCTTTGCCTTAACCTATTACATATGAAATTGATCATTGTAGATTTGTGGCATGTTATTTTTTTATAAATGATGATGTATGATAATTTCTGTGATGGTGTTTAATGATTTTGAACCCCGGGAGATCCAGAATTCATTTAGTATGCGTATGTATTAGTGATCTTGGGTGATGGGGGTTGCTTTAAATGCGTGACTAATGCATTTCTAGTGTGGAGATGCGGACACCAGCACTAAAATGCGTTAGTGTAACCCCTGATGCGTGATAGTTGTCAGGGCTGCATTCCAAAAAGTAGTCTGAGACATCATGTCATAAAGTTGTATAAGAATGAATAGTTTAGGTTAAAGGTGGGGATAACTTGAGGGAGCATGGAAAATAGCTTTTAAGTTCTGCCCCAAGTAAATTTTCGTGCTCCAACCAGCATTAGGTCTGTCTTCTGAGGGACCACAACAAGAGCCTGTCCTGAAGACATCGAAGAATCGACTGAAGACCAAGAGGGGCACAGGGGGCACTGCTAGTTCAGAAGCCTATCAGAAGCAGTGCCCTATATATGTGTCCTTTCAGACTCTGACCCCACAGATGACCGGAGACAACACTTTTGGCCTTGGCTGAACACAGTCTATTCACATTCTAAGGATCCCCCAAGGAGATCAGCCTCGAAAGGATCCTTGGCTGCATTTCAGGGCAACAGCGTTGTTTGACATGTCTTGATTGAGGATCCTCTTAGAAAAAGAGGCTTGGCAGTTGGTACTGCTCACTTACAGTGCTGACTGATGCTAAAAATCTCCTTTGATGCTAAAGGTCCCACAAACCTATCAATCTTACCATTTTTGTCGCACCGAAGTTGACTCCAAATCGGAGCAAGGCATCTACTCCATGCAAATCACTACCATTAGAGGTGGATAGCTTGATTGGGCTGTGGAATTTATTTTTTGTCGTTTTTTTTATCGACCCTGGACACATTGTCACTTGGCCCCCTTTCAGTACACAGCTATTCCCACAAGAAATGCAGGCTCATTTTTGAGGGCACAATTTTCAATGAAACTGAGGTGTACCTTATCCCTTAATAGAAAACTGTAAACACGAAGTCACCGCCAGCACCCCTGAAAATGTCACCCTGTTCCATACATTCGAACTGCGACCAGAACAGATCTGTACACCCACTGCCTCTGTAGGAGGACCCAGGGCTAACTTACCTGCAGGAAGTTGCTTGTCATGAGTATAGGACAGATCTGCAGTACAAACTAATCTTTGGAACAGTAACCTGTTAAGGATTGTCCTCCAGATTACACCTTTGCCTACCATGCAGTCCGACTTGTGGCGGCAGAGAGCACCAAAAGGTACCAACTATTTAAAAAAAAAAAAAGAAAAAAAAAATCAAACCAATTCTCCATGTAGGATCTGGGTGCATGTGCAAAGGAGCAGGTGCTCCACTTGGAATCCATTACTTTTCCCCCTAAAATGCTAAGTTTTTTTTTTTGCTATCTGGTGTACTTCGTGCTTACAGTCTTAAATTTTTCCGACCAAGTTATCCTTGCAAACCTTGCAAACCTCAAAATATGCCTAAATTCATCAATTTTCCGTGCATTTCTGTGACGTAAACTTATGGGATTCACAGGTACCCACAAATTTTCTACCACTCAGAATCTGCACTTGGTCCTGTGCCCTGGAGACAGAGTCAATCTCATAGCCAATGTTCAGAGGGAGATTTAAAATGCAAAGAAACTGCTTGCCGGTCCCCTCACAAGCAGCCAAAATGCTTACTAATAAGACTGTCATAGGAAAGCAGGCAACAATAAACAACACTGCGTCAAATTACACTCAACAAACTGTAGCTGTATCAAACAGTAAATGCAACTATTGAAATAGAATGACTTGGAAAGAAACAAACCAAACAATGGACTTTCTTCTACAAAAAGATACTTGGATACTTCTTACTTGCCACAGACCGCTAGACTGAGGATCAACTGCAAGTACTTTGCATAGAACATCAAGCCCCAAACCTATCCCACTAGAAACAAACGAACTGAAAAAAAGACGCACAAGACAACACATTGTAGATTTTACACAAAGCCAAACGTGAATTAAAAGACAATAAAACATAAGCAAAATGTGCCATGAGTAGGACTGCATGGAAGTCGAAGGTGTAATCTGATGGACAATCCTTATCTGAAAGCAGCGTACATATGCCCAAAATTGGGAGAGTTACCGTTCCCAGAAAATTCCTTGGTGGGTTAGAGTTTGAAATCTTGCTGCACTATTGCGATCCCACTCACAATACTGCAGCAAGAATGCACTCAAGAGAAGCACTGGGGAAATGAAAAGCTTTTTCCTTTCCCCCGGTGTGCCTCTTGCCTCCTGATTTCTCTCACCACCCTAGCGAGAGGGCTTCGAGAGTCCTCACTCAACCTGCTGGAATCAAATTTCTTCCAGCGTGTCTGACAACTAATCCTGATGTCAGCTTGCCATGAGTGCGTTGACATCATGGTCCCACCGGGGTGGCAGATGATGCGCTTCTGCTGCCATCTTCGGTGATTCATTTGGCAAAGGGACCAGCTGGGGAGTGCCAGTGCTTCCCCTTCGGGTGGTGTTAGGACGTGCTGGACATGTCCTTAGCACCTGAGAAGCGGTGCTAAGGACATATCTACCAGGGATTCTTTAACCCCTCAGGTGATTAAGACATGCTGGACAACTGTCTTTCTTCATGGGTCCTTAAAAGGATTATAGGGCCTCGACATAAGCCATTCTATTCTTATCCTATGCAATTGCTTAACTGGAAGATGGTTTTCCTAATTATGATCACCTTTCTCCAGAGGGTAAGTGAAATTCGAGCTTTATCAATTGAAGAACCGTTCATGCACTTATACAAAGATAGAGTAAACCTTGGAGCACATCCTTGTTTTTTGCCAAAGGTTCTCTCACATTTTCATGTCAACCAGTCCATTGACTGCCGCCTTTTCCCTACATCACAGTTAGGGACGGAAAGAGCACTGCATACCCTAGCTTACAGCACTTCTAAGCAAATGTTGTAGATTTTTTTTTTTTTTTATGGGATCTGTAGAGAAGTCTCATAATTGTCCAAGATGGCAAAAAATAATGGTCAACCAAATGCTGACACCAAGTACAATGGCCTTGACTCTACAAAGTTGACCAATATTGCAAAGTTTGCGTACTCCATGATCATGTTTCTTACTTGCCACATTGTGGACATTGATTTCTGTCTTGATGATCAAACTTTGCTGAGGGCTAATATCTGTTTAAGATGAGATTAAAAAAAACTTCAGCATTCCAATATAAATATTCTATGTAGCACCACCTTGTTTAAGTGTGACGCTGCAGCTTTCGTTCCCTGCCAGTGCATCCACCCAGAATGTTTTCAAACCTACACACAGATCAGAAAGTCACACAACCTGGAGAACTTTCTAGCTTCCATTTGCTCATCCTCCATTTCATTGAGGAAGTTTGGCCATACTTTCTGGCAAAATACCCTCTTTTAATTTGAATATATTTAAACCTAACTTTGATTTCTCATCTGGTCACAAGTAGGCTCCCAAAAGACCATCTCCACATTTACAAGTAAGACAACTTCTCTGCCTATGCTCGAGCCTCTGGTCACAGTTTATTTATGCTGGGAACAGATGTTTTATGACGTTATTTTTTTTGGAGGGGGTAGGGGGTGGTGGCACTGTCTTTTCAGCCACTGTATTTAGAATGTAGTTTTATAGTGTGGCCCATCTAGCCCACCTACGAACACACTTTCTGGTAGCATCCCATTGTGTGTGGTAGCGCTACAGCATTCTGTCCTTTGGTTGAGAGCTGCAGTGAAGGGGGCGGCGCAAGGCATTTTATGGTCTGGTTTGGCAGTGCAGTGGTCACCCAGACATTTATGTGAGTATCACCAGGAGAGGGAGGGGTTTGATCCACTCACATGTTGGGAGCCAGGAGTACCTGTTTTGGTTGGGCAGAAGTTGTGTGCTTCCACAAAAAAGTGCTTGCCGTTCACACAGTGGTGAGCCTTTTGTTTATTTATCCTGCTGCCTGAGCTTGTATGTTTAGGGGCACACACATGGCATTGCAATGCTATTGAAGTGTCTTAGATAACAAGATAATTTATGGCGTTTCTCTAAAACAGCAGCACAGATGGGAGGAGGGCAGTCCTAACCCTTTCAGTGTCTTGGATCCACAGGTGACCTTTTGGTGGTTGGTTCTGAGCTTCCCTACTTAAGCCCTGGACTGTGGAATACACTAGAATAAACTAGAATGAAAATCCGTTTCAAGTTTATTATTTATGCTTAATTACGTAAAAGCATTGCATGGTTAACACATGTGAACATTAAAATATCAATGCACTATCAAATTGTTTTAAAATAAGTCAAAGTGCATTAGAAGAAAAAGTTGGAACAAAGGTCATTGTTGTTCTAGCCACAAATGATGCATGGTATCCATTAATTGATTGAATTGAAATTGATACCTGCTTTTAGTAGTCTTGACCGTCCTCTGGTTCATCTTAGGCCACGGAACGGCATTGAAAGGCACTGAAGTTTCCAGTCCTTCTACACAAGTGATCTTTTTATCCTGCTCAGATTTTGGTCCCTCGCCATAAAAAAAGCAGTGCTAACACCAGAACGTACTAGAACCTTTTGGATTGTCATTAATGTGTCCTATTTTGTCTGAGTTTTGTGGTTAGAGCCTGCTCCTGCACTGAATCTTGATTGCTCACTCTAGAAAATCAAGTTGGCATAGCCTCGTTTATCCAATTTGAGTGTACTAAAATACTTGGCCACGTGACACCTGTGTACACTATGTATATTGCCACTAACTTCTAATTGCCCTAGGACCTGGAGAAAAAGCCTCACTGATCTTGGAGAATTCCTCAATAAAGCTCAGGACAAAACTCAAAACTATTACTTGTAAAATTGTTGTTATTACTACATTTTAAGAACATTGAGGTATAGCCCGGGTACTTATTGAAATTCTAGTTATCTTTCATCCCTGTGTTTTTCTGGTGTTTGGGTTGGTTGATAAAATGATAACTGTATTTCTTAACAGATTTTTGTTTGAGTAATCAAGACATACTTTTTAATTTGCAGGAATTCGCAGACTCCCTTGGAATTCCATTTTTGGAAACCAGCGCAAAAAATGCAACAAATGTCGAACAGGCTTTCATGACTATGGCAGCTGAGATTAAAAAGCGAATGGGCCCTGGAGCAACATCTGGTGGGGCTGAAAAGTCCAATGTCAAAATTCAAAGCACTCCGGTCAAGCAGTCCAGTGGAGGTTGCTGCTAAAACCTGCCTCCTCGTTGTGTCATCACACCAGTGCATTTGCAATCTGATCCTAAGTGACAAAACAAAATTGCCTGAATTGTACTGTATGTAGCCGCACTACGACAGATTCTTACTGTCTCCCCAAGGGTCAGCGATTGGGAATAGTGGTTGCTGACTTTTTTTTATTCCCAGACTCAAGACCGCTAACTTCATTTTCAGAACAGTTTTAAACCTTTGTGTGTGTATGTACTGGTTTATAAATAATGTGTTTATTCTTCATTGCTTTACGTATACCAGACTGTCTCCTGTGGTTAGAAAATAATTTTGTTTTGATGTTCCTGTTGGCATGTTTAGATGTCAGGTTTAGTCTTCTGAAGATGAAGTTCAGCAATTTTGTATCAAACAGCACAACAGTGTCTGTCACTTTCCATGCATAAATAAAGTTTAGTGAGCTGTTCTATGTAACATCTGATTTGCTAGTTCTTTCTTGTAGAGTTATTAATGGAGGATTACGCTGTCTGATTAATATTTTCTTCATACTCTGCATATAATTTGTGGCTGCAGGATATTGTAATTTGTTGCCCAATATGTAACAAACTGAAGAAATGTTTAATAAATATTGTACTTATTGGAAGTAATATCTAACTGTATGGTAAAGTAGTGTTGTCTTGTAGTTAGGAAGAAAATACATTTTTATATTTCCTACTGAATTTGAGTTACCTTGTATCAATAATGTACATTGGACAAACATCATTGATTTTCCAAACCAAGTCTATTGCCGTCCTTCTTATCATCATATATACAATAATTTGTACCTAATGTTTTTGAATTTAATAATTGATGCTTCAGGTATAAAAGTTAATACTGCATATGCTTTGATATTGGTTGGGAATAGGCAAGTTAACTGAAGATACGAGGACATCTCAAAAGTAGGATGCTTTATGCTGAATGTACAGGATATTGTTCCGACTTTCAGACGCCATTTGATATGGCTGTTTTATAGCTTTCCTTACTTTTTCCACAGTCTACAGCCAAGGTGAAAACCAGTTTTTTGTTTCTTTTCCTTTTCATGAGCTCAGGCGTCAGTGATTTCTTTTGTTGCCTTTCTTTTATGTACTGCTAAATCTTTGGATCCTTTAGCACTTTTAATTTTATTAAATAAGTTAATATCAACATTTGTTATTTTTCAGTTCCTAGCAAAGATTTTAACTGGAAACATTCCTTTCTGTTTTAAGACCTTGAATTTTTGAGAATACTACAGGATAAACATAGAAGTACTGCAAATATATCAAATTATGTTGCAGACGGTGTGGCGAAAGTATGGATTTAAAGATGCATATGAAAACTGAATTTGACCAAAACAAGATGCCAAAATGAAACGTTTTTTTGTGCTCGAAGTAGAAGTGATTAAAGTGAGACTCCTTATTTAGGAACAATAGTTAGAAATGCCAGGAGCCTAGAAGTTGTTTAATTTACATTATCTCAGATGTCATGCTTTTCACGTATGTGCCCAAAAGGTTTATGCTGGTACAGGCATAGATATTTAAACCGTACACATTTATTCATTCAGAACTTTTCATCTATGAATCGTTTTGTGGCCAAATAACACATTTTATTATTGACTAATAACTGTGTGCTTATTTTATTTAACATAATAGAACTGAGTTTGGCAATATTGCAGGTTGCATATATGCTGTGTAGGATTATTGTGGTGTTTTGGTGACGGCGTTATCCTGCCTTACTTGTGCAGAACTGGCTCTAGGCTAAAACTTAGATGTGCGTTTTTTTTTTTTTTTTGCAGGTTTGTCTGTTCAATGTCAGTATGTGTACTGTATCTTAAAGGACTGAAGCTACTTATACGACTCATCTCTCATACGTTTGTGGTGATGTTCACAGAACCCATGTACTAGGATCTATTTTTTCTCTGTAGACCACTTTGCCGTTGTTCAGCCAAATTGGTTGGAGACTTGAAAATCTGCAGCCTATGTGTCCTATAACACTGCTCTTAGGCCGTTTTTGCCTTCTAGTTATATATCCCAAATTAATAAATACTGTTTCGGTGAGCTTCCCATAGCCTTTGCACAATGTCTCCCCCTTGCTCTTTTAGGACTCTGGAAAATAATATTGTGGAATTACAGAATTTCTTGTTGAATAAAACATCCCACTTTAAAAAAAAAAAAAAAACATACTTCATATAGGGGCCAATTTTGTTTATAGTTTGTTATAAATAATGTGGCTTAAAACTACTAGCAAATTAAACATATATAAATATATTCGAGGATGAAGTAATTCCACTTGAATCCAATGAAACACGTTCATATCCCTGTTTATTAATCATAGATATGCAGAATGTAATAAGAGATTTATTACCATTGTTTAATGGGTGGAGTGGTCATGATTCCCCTCTCAACAATGGCTATGAATATGCAATGTGTGGGGCAGTAATCGTTAGTGTTTTCATTCCAGTTTTGTTCTGCTGTGGTAATCTGGAATTTAACATTTGCATGGAAACAAATGTGCCTTTTTTTTGTATATTCGTACTGTTACTCTAAATGTGTTAATTGGCCATATTTATTTTCACTGCCACGGCATAACTATATTTATGCCGTGGCAGTGAAAATAAATATGGCCAATTAACAAGTGTTGTTTAGAACACCTTTTTTGTATTATTATAGCAAATATGCTTTTGCATATTTTTTACTACAGTACAATGGTCAAATTAGGGTTAATCATTAGAGTACAGCAGAATTTACATGAATAAAACACTCTTTATTGCCTCATAGCCCTTCTCATGCACCTTGGTCAGTCAACCTGTAGCTAGGCGACCTATACCAGCTTCCAATGATCTAGACTTCTTAATCACCCTACACCAGAAAGATTGGTTGTTCAGGCATTCACGAGTAAGATTAACCTAAATTCATTTCCGACCAATCCTCCAGCTGGAGCATTTAAAAGAATGAATACCTTTGGAAAGCTAATGTTTTCTTCGGCTAGTTTAGCCCTCTGATTAATCAATGAAGGGTATCTGTTAAGCAGATACACCCATGGGTTGCGGGGACATGGACAGCAAGAGATTTTGCGGCCGTTCCTGATGACCGCTGGGCCTCACTAGCCCAAACAGTACATGATTGCCAGGATTCTGCAAAGTTCGAGGTAGTCTGGGCACTAGTGATTGCATAGGTAGAGCTATTGACACCAGCAATGTGCTCAGAAGGCACAGTTGGATGAGGTTAATCAGGTGTTCGGGAGGCATGCAAGCGTACTTCATTCATGGGCATGCCCTTTGATGGCTGCAGGTTATTCAGAGAAAAGGCTAATTTGAAGCTGGAATGATTAAAGGACAATCACGCCACAATTTGATCCTTGGGACTGCTGATACCAGCCTGGCAATTTCTTAAACAATACAGGAAGTTCAGGGGGCTAATTTACAGGCCATGCCAACCCTCCCAGCCTATGATGCAGCAACAGGCCCAGACCTATTTAGGGAATGGTATCGCAAATTGTTTCGTAACAATATATAAAGTACTCCTCCTCTTCTATGGCAGGTGCCAAGCTGCTTTAGTCAGCTATTACAGGGCCACCCACGCCTGGCCAGTAGTAGGCAGGATACAGCATTTCAAACCTGGTTTGGGATCCATGAAGTTACAGGTTGGTCTTGCAGAATAATAAACAAAGCTATGCCCTACCTTTCATCTCTCTCCCTTCCCCCCACCCACCCACCCACCCCACCTTCCTCTCACAGCGGAGCATCTTCTGGACGAGCACTCCACGAACCTTATGCAGGAAGTCAATCTTTTACTGTGCAAATGTGCCGTTGAGCCAGACTTGGAAAGTGGGCAATGGTGTTTTCTTGTGCTATTTCCTGGCTCTGAAGAAAGACAGGGGTCGAAGGCCTGTTCCAGACCTCTGCCCATTAAATGCTTTTTATAGGGAAAGACAAATTCAAGATGCTCACTCTAGCTCAGAAGCTTTCCGCTCCTGAGTCAGGAGACTGGATGGTGTTCCTAGACTTGCAGGATACATACTTCCATATGCCTGTCGTGGAGTCTCACAGGCGTTACCTGTGGTTCAAGAACACTACCAGTTTACTGTGCTCCCCTTTGTCCTTACATAAGCCCCTCAAAAGTGATGGCAGTGCTCATCCTCATCCTTTTAGTTGGGGATTTATGATTCCAATGCCTCACAACTGTGCTAAAGGTGGCTTGCTGCAGTCCGTTGCAGACCACCTTCAGATTAGTCTAATTCCTAACATTATTGGGCTTTATTAACAAGTTAAAGTGCCAGCTGAGCCCTGTGCAGAGAATTTCCTTCATTGGGGCAAACCTGGACACAGTGGTGTTCAAAGCTTTTCCAATACTGCACCAGTCTGGTACATTGAGGATAAGGTTTTGATGCATTGGGATAAGTCCTGGGTTTTAATGAAGATGGCTCTGGGACTTGTGCATTCTCCTCATCCCGATCACCAGGTGGCATATGTGGGCCCTGCAGTGGCTAAACTGATCTTGGGGGTAGGCCACTCCCCCTTCCTCAGGCAGTGTTGCAACAGATGTAACTGCTGATTTTGAGAGGTAGGTGTGGTCCTGGGAGATGTGGAGATCAGGTCTCTGGACTCTGGCTGAGAGCCAGCTCCATCTTCTTGGCTTTCTGGCAATCTGTCTGGCCTAAAAGCTGTGCTACCATCCATTAGGGGAGAATGGTGCAAATTCTAGTAGACAATACGAACGCCATTTTGGTACTGCAACAACCCAGGTGGGGTCTTGGATCCGGCCCCAGAAATCTTTATACTTGGAGAAGGTTGGATGAGCAGAACATCTTTCTGGAAGTCCGACACTTAGTAGGGTCCCTGAATGCCAGAGAGATCTAACTAAGTGGACCTTGTCTGGTAGATCATGAGTGGTATCTCCAACCAATAATTTTGTGGGTTTGAGTTCTTTAGAAAGCATTTGCTAGGGGAAGCGTCCTGCTTGAATAGAACAAAGGACTCCTGTGTTTGTTTCCAATCTACTTCGAGTTCTGAGATCAAGACCGACCGAGCAGTAGTCATTCTGTTCATCCTTGACTGATTCGGGTACTGTGGTACCCAGAACCACAGAGCCCGTCTATTTGCCCTCCATTCAGGTTCCCACTTTGAGAGGGCCTTCTGCCTCAACAACAGTGCAGGGTCCTGCACCTGAGCCTCCACAACCTACAGCTGCATGTGTATTGAATACTTTTGAGCTCCTGACTGAAGTGGTTAAAGTCATCCTTCTAGCCAGACGCCCTTACACAAAGCCGATCTACTTTAGGCATCTGGATGTAAGAAAGAAGTTTGTGGCCTGGTGAGAAGTCTGAACATCCAACCTTCTGCAAGCTAAGCTCTGGGATGTGCTTTTTGTTTGTTCTTTTATTGGCCCAGCAATGACTTGCTTTGGGCACAGTTAAGTTATTTGTCAACTTTTCTGTGGTTACTTGATTAACCGTCTTAAGTCTTCAGCTGTGATGCTTTTTTATAAAAGGTTGGACTTGAAAGCTTTCCACCCCCCCAACCATTTGATGAGCCAAAATGGGACCTTAATTTGGTCTTAATGTTTGTCATGTGCACGCCCTTTGAGCCCATGCACACTTGCGCTTTATGGCAATTAATGCTCAAAACAGCCTTCCAGATGGCGATTGTCAGTATGTTGAGTGATTGAACTGCAGGTACTTTTGATGCAGCTGCCAAGTACCACCACCTTTACTAACTATTTGGTGCTGAGGACCCAGGCAGTCTTTCTACCAAAAAGTTGTTTTGTCTGGCAATTGGTAATTGTCAGCATTCTTTGCTTCACTTCACCCCTTAACAGAGAAGGAGAGTCTCGAACGGCTTGACACGGAGGGATGTAAACCTTTCAATCCACCCCGCAAAAGACCACTTCATGGATGGTCAGTTTTTTGTGGAGCATAGACAGGGAAGCAGTGCGAAAGAGGGCCCTGTCCATGAGAAAGACCTCTGTTTCAAGCTTTGCACTGGCCAAAAAGCAACCTTCTGATGGCTGACAAGCCCACTTCTTCAGGGCCAAGGTGCAAGGGATACCTGTGCTAGACATCTGCCATGCTCTGACATGGGTGTCCTAGCACATGTTCACGAAGCACTTCTGCCTTGACAGTCTGGTCCAGTGGGAACGTCACTTTTCCCTTTCGGTTCTATAGGAATTTTTTGGTCTCTGTAACGTCACAAACCCTCCATCTTGGGAAGTACGGCTATTGTATCTATTCTAAAAGTGAAGAGTTTGAAGTATCCATCAGAAGAATGACTAACTTACAGGTGGTAATGCTCTTTCTGGTTGATTCTTTATCTAACCACAGATGCCTCACTGCCCTCCTACTCCTTACTACAGCATCCTCTCAATGAAATGCTTTGTTTTTACAGCTTTGATTTCTTCAGTATCGTGTGCCACACCTTTATCATAAATACAGAATGTTAGCACTCTAGTTGGTCATTGCAACTTTGTGCTACAGTTGTAGCTGATCACTAGGGCGCTAACTTTCAGGCTGCTGTTTAAGTGTGCATGTCAGAATGTTTTGCTGACTTGGAAGACAAATATATTTGAGAACTCATAGAAAATGTGTCCTCAGTGTACCTTTCTAGAGCACTAACCATCATTTCTATGACCAAACAAACCCCTTAATTCAAGGTAATGCTTTTTTGACAGCTTTGATTCTATCAATATTATTTCAGGTGTGCAACAGCTTTGTCATACAGAATGTTAGTGCTCCAGTGCTTCATTAGAGCACTTTGGGGAAGTCGCAGCATAACACTGAGGAATCAACTGTTACTGCTGTTGGAAGTAATTGTTTTACTCAAAATATCAGACTTTATTCTCACACATCTGAGGAAGATAGTTCGAACTTATGTAAAATGTGCTCTAATTTTAGCTTTTGGGGGACATTCCATAACCGCTATCAGAAAATCATGAAAGAGAACAGTTTTCTTTCAGACATAGTTCATCAAAACCCCGTAGAGGCTCTGCATTTTTCAAATCGCAGGATAAAATCACCTTAGAACACACCTTAGTAATAAGCATTACTTCTTTCCCCTTCGTCGACAGTGCCCTTGAAGGGTCAGTCAGTGGTGTCGTCGACCAGATGTTTTGTGTGAAAAACGTCGTTAAAAGTCCTAACATTTGAGCTGTTGGCAGATTTCGTTGTAGAATACAGTTTCTTCATCAGCAATGCGGGTATCTACTTTGTTGTGGACATAGTTGTTAATGCCGATACTGTTGTAGTCTACATTGCTGTCAGTGGTTTTGTTGGCTTTTTTTCGTCAATGTCATCTTATTGAATGAGGGGGTCCAACACTTAGTTTTTTCTCAAACCTCTGAAGATGTTTTTTAATAGGCAAATTTTTAATTATGGCGGAGAAATTTCAGTAATTACACATTACCTGTTATACGAAATTACATGATTACACCAGCTTGAGTAATTAGGGACAAAAACGTTACCACAGGAACAACGAACTAAGAGAGTGAGCAGCTGCGGTTTACTGCTGTTTGTGTCCTGTACCAATTAGTGCTATTTTCTTAGTGCAAAATGCACCCTCGCATCCAAAAACGGAGAAAGGATGCATTTTTGAGCTAAGAAAATCGTGCTAAATGCTGAATTATGCTGCTCACGTAATGGCTAGTAATTTTGCGGTAGTTACGCTAGAAAGAATTGTGCCAGTTTCGGCCACCCCTAGTTTTAATAAAAGTGTCGAAGGCTCTGACCTATAGCCTTCTGACCTTGCTGAGGGTTTTTATTTAATTTTTTTTTTTACCTAAATTCTTCCAGTTTACAATCCTTTGGTATATTACGTGGATGAGGGCAGAAAGCCATTCCTTGTGGGGGATCTTCAGAATATAATCTGAGTTTGCCATAAAGTCTGAAAAAACATTTTTTTTAGCAGACAAATTGTTTTTCTGTCAGGGTTATCTTCCAGTAGATGAAATTCCGATGATGTATTTAAATAAAGTTGAAGTAAATGTAAGTATGTGATCAAAAATCAGCTTAAAAGCAGAGAGGCTGAGTGGAATTCAGGGAGACTCCCTTCACACACGTTTATAGAAATCTGAGATATGGTGGCATTTGAGAAGTGTGTGATAGGAGCTCCTTCCTGATTGGCTGAAGCATGGTCTTATTAAAATTATGTGAATTGGTTAGCAATGTTCCTTAATTAAACTAGGCTGTGCAATGCTTGTCTATTTAGTGCTTGTTATAATTACTGTGGGACTCATCTCAACAATGGGGAAAGATTTAAACATGCAGCAGTTAAATACATAAATGGCTGTTAGCTCATGAGTTGGCTCAAACGCATGAATACCACACCGGTATCAAAAGATATAGGCAAATCAAAAGTGGCTAATCGGTGGTCTGAACCATAATAAGACGGTTACAACTGTCACTGTGTCTATGCATTACATTATTAGAAATATTATATACAGAAAGTTCCTAATTCAGCAGTTACTCTATTGGAGTGTCATTCATACTTTAGGCCAGCTTCAAGACAGCATGTATAGAGTGGGTGAATAGATCAGCCCCCTTCAATAGTGTTTGTAGGCAATATTAGTCACATATTAGTTAATATCAGCCCCCAGGACGGCAATTTTGTGGTTGGCTTGTCAGGCAGTGTGAATAATTGCATTTTTGCCTGTTTTCTGTCTACTTCTACATATAGAATCGACAGCCACTGACTAAGTTCTTTTCTTCAATCTAAGAATTTCTCCTGTACCCCAATGTCCTTGTTTAAATGCAGCTCATATAATACTGGCTCCTGATCTGTCAGGCCTGCCCTCCTTGTCATTGCTTCACTGCTCAAACGATTCTGGCTCCTGCTCTATTTTGCCCTCATTGCCATTATGGCCATGGTGGTCCCGGCTTCAGGTCTCTTCCCTGCTCCTTTTCATCAACTCGTTGTGTTCACAGCCATCCCTCACAAGGGTATCTTGGCGTGAATAACAGATGTTTATTGTTAACCACTTCAATGGAACTCATTGTATGGACCTCGGAAGGATGAAAGGCTTAGTGGACCCTCCAGGATTTGAACCTGTGACCATGAGGTTGGGCCCCTACAGTCAACGCATTAGTCCACTAAGCAACCAAACCCAAGTGGAGTCTAAAGTGTTAATTTTGGTTGCTGTAAAAATGATCAAATTTTGAATTACCCAGTTTACGCCTAACTTCCTTTTTTCTAATGATTCTGAACTTTCTCCATGTCCTAAAAAGTTAACTTGTTTCTGAACTTTCTTAGATTTTCTTTATTTTACTGAATTTCATTAGAAAACTGAAAAGAATACTCGCATGGATCACTCAAATTGCTTTCATATTTCAATTCACCACTAATCCTTTATGGGTTCCGAAGTAGCGTGCTACTTGCCGAAAAAGCGCTTCAACATCACATAAAGGGTAGCAAGAGCTATATAAATGCAAGCCGTTTTCCCTCTTCTATCCCTCCACTATCCTTCCCAATCCAACACTCAAATCACTTTCATATTTCACTATACTAATTTACCACTAATCCTTTATGGGTTCCGGAGTACCGTGCTACTCGCCGAAAAAGCCCTTTGACGCCTCATCAGGGGTAGTAAGCGCTATATAAATGCAATTACAATACAATCTTGCCAGGCGCTAATTTCTTTTCAATGGTGGACGTCTGACAATTTCGCTGACGTTTTTGCCAGGTAAGTTATTTGTTATGCCGCACCTCACTGTTCAAACCGCTGCTATGATTTCCTTTCTTCCTGCTGACCCTTTTTTTGCTGAGTAAATATGCATTTCTTCCTTCAAAAAGACCTGCCGTGCTGTTCCTTTCATTGCTAAATACTTTTTCTGTGTAATAGTGCTGGAGTTTGCTTTAGAAAAGTGTTCTTGATCAAATATTTGGTGTATTTAGAACAAAATATGGTGAACAAGGGTTTTAATCTTTTTTTGGTGTAAATGTTGATGGTGTTGCTGTTTTAAAGTGTTTTGCTGGCGCTGCAGCAAAGAATATGCTTTGCGGTTGCTTATAAATATGGCTACTGATACTAGCTTGTTTTCTTTTTTGTTGTTGTAGTAGTAAGAAATATTTGCGCCTATAGCATTCCAGTTTCCTAAAATAGCCACTTGGTTGCGTTGTGACGCCAGCTTGATGCATCTGATAATGTAATGAGAACAAGGTTGTAGGTTTATTCTTCACATTCCCAAAGGCGCCCCTCCACCTGAATGTCCTTTGGCTAAGGGATCTAAAGTAAAGGGTGACTTCCTAAAGAGCCTCACCTGTTTAGACTTGATGGGACCAGAAGGGCGCTGAGCTAGAACCCCTGCTCCTGTAATGATGTCACACCATTTCCTAGAAGACCCCAAAGGAATCTTCCTCCTAGAATGTCCTTTTCACTTCAAGAAAGGGTCTTGACAAGTACAAATTATTTTTTAACAATAAAAATACCTGTACTACATATGTTGTTGGATCAAAAGCTCCTTCGTCGTTCCTGAGTGGAACCTGTGGGCATTTATT
This sequence comes from Calotriton arnoldi, assembly GCA_963921515.1. NCBI lineage: Eukaryota > Metazoa > Chordata > Amphibia > Caudata > Salamandridae > Calotriton > Calotriton arnoldi. Next base: position 1,199,189 of record CAWUFW010000041.1, read on the forward strand.
CAGGCTCCATGTAAACCGTTCATGCCATAGCTGCTCTTCTGTTGCTTCAGAAGGCTGTTCATGTGTTCCGCTACCTTTTGGATAGGTTCATGTAATGCAAATACCTTTCATTGCTGGTCAGCAGCGTTCACCTCGGGTTTGGGCATTAATAACCGCCCTTTGTCAGTGCATTGCCTCTCAAGAGGTCATCTGCACTATTGTGAACAGGAGTCATGCTTTTCAAAATTGTGGCTGTTAGATGTGTACTGCCCAGTTGTTACTCTCCCATCAGCACAATCTGTCCTCTCCTCAGACTGCCACCTAGAAAACATTAAGCCCCATTTGAGTGTCTGGCTGCTGTTGGATTTGAGGATCTAGTGCAGGATTAAAGAATTTACCACATGATTAAAGTGTCCTGGGATATGAGCATCTACTGCAGGATTCAAGGATTCTGTAGTCTATAAAAGCCACACCAAGGTGTGGCCAAGTGCCTGGCTTTCCTCCCTGTTAATTGGAGAAAGCCTGTTTGGGCTCTAATCATCACCTGTTTTCCTGGCTCTCGAGTCAAAGTATCTTCACGCCTGGCATGGAGAACATATTGCCAGAAGTTTTTTGGTTTGGGGGTGGAGTAATTCCTTCTTCAGTGTCCAGCAGCTTTGTGGTCTTGAAATTCCTTCTAATGGGTCTGCAGCGGCTAGCATCCTTGGCATTATTTGCCCCCTCCCAGTGCCATCTTCAGAGGCCTCAGGTTAGCAGTACCTAATGAGAGTTAGATAATACTTTTTTGTATGTGGGACTCCAGGTGGGCCCCTGTACTGTCACCTGTATCTACG